>OY720049.1:1851601-2538803 GCA_963082485.1 Eudonia mercurella
TATCAAATTAACTTTAAAGAAATAACGTTACTTACCGGTACTTAAAGTGGGAATTTGGTAACGGTTATCGAGCCCTGAAATGAAATCAACTCAATGCAATTACAATTAAAACTCAATTTAGTTTAAGAAATCAATTTAATAAGATAACAATTCCATTATGATCAAGGATGTGGCTAGATGGAGGCATGCATGAACCCAGTGACGTAAGAAAAGGCGAGTCCCAATGGTCCGCGTACGCATAAAGAACGACGACAAAAACACAAATGTTGAAAAAATTTCACGAACAGGATTTGAACCTGCACCCTTCTGACGTACCGGGTCAGGTGCTCTCCCAATTGAGCTATCGTGGTTCTAACCAGCCCGCCGAAATTATTCAACACTTTTTACTTTGAAACCCAAAGGCGCCCATTCAACATTTGTGTTTTTGTAATTTGTTCGCAACAAAATTAGCGTTAAAAATTATATAAACAAAAAAATTTTATTAATTTTTGTCTTACCAGGCGAACGTGGTAGCCCAAACCCGTATAAACTACAACGAGCGCCAGCTCCTCCAACTGGTGGCTGAACACTTGTCGTCCCGCGGGTTGAGCGAGTCGGCGCTGACGCTGCAGCGCGAGGCGGGCCTGCCGCCGCCCGCGCAGCCTGCGCCCGCGCCGCCGCCGCCGCCCGTCTACACTCCCTCCACGCCCGCACGGGTGAGTCCGCCACACGAACACACTTAGCCAAGGTCTTTGTGACTACCTGGCTCTTGACTAGGGTTACCACCTTTTTTGAGACGAATAAAGTATTTTTTCATTATGTCAGAACAAAAACAAAGTACATAGCAAAAAAAAGTATTTATTTATTTGTCTTTAAAAACGTATTTTTTGTTGCTCTTTGTCATCATCATCATCATCATCATCATCAGCTCATTTTATGTCCCCACTGCTGGGGCACGAGCTTTCCCTATGGATGGATAGGGAGAACGGGCCATAAACCACCACGCGGGCCCAGTGCGGATTGGTGGTTGTTAACGACTGCTAATGCAGCCGGGACCAACGGCTTTACGTGCCTTCCGAAGCACGGAGGAGCTCAAGATAATATATTTTTGGTCACCCATCCAATGAGCGGCCTTTGCGAAAGTTGCTTAACCTCCGCACTCGCAGACCGATCGCGTTATCCACTGCGCCATCGAGCTCCTCAACCTTACTACCAAACAAATCCTCAAATAATCTTCTCCTTCTCTGTCCCTCTCATACTTCTGGTTTTGTTCATTCTTCCTTTTACATTCAATCCATTCTCCTGTGGAACGCGCTGCCTCTCGAAATCAGGATAGCTACGAGTCGTGACGCTTTTAAAAAGAAAGTCCGCGAGCTCTTGTTTGATAGAATCATGGCAGAATCATCTCAATAACTTCCTATTATATAGAAATATGTATTTTATGTATGTTTATTTATTGTAGTTTTCGTATTTACAATACACATATTATATGTTTATGTATAAATAATATTTATGCATGTATATACTTACTTATTCTTAAATTATTTATTGCACCTACCAATGTTATCTCTGCACCACCCTATGGTTGACTGGTAAAGAATGCCTCAGGCATTAAGTCCACCATGTAATAGTCATGTTGCAAAAGTTTAAATAAAAATAAAAAAATCAAGTTAATCTTATGTAACTAAACTTTACCAGAATAACTAAATAAAAATTGATGTATATGTTCTTCCTCAGCCTCGTCTCTCAGTGTCCCGGGCCAGCAGCAGCGGTTCCTTGCACCGGGACAGCCTGGACATGAACCATCATGGAGATGAGAACAGCCCACTGCCGCATATTATCAAACTTAGGTAACAAACAATATATTAGATAAAATTTTACAAAAAAAAATCAACCAGCCTCAGAAGTACCGCAAATAACAAATTACTACGGCAAGCGAACTAGGCGATGGCTAACACCTACATTATATAATGAACTCCCAAAAGAAATACAAACTCAAACGGAAAAGGACAATACAGCTAAAAATTATTTAAAAAACATTCTGCGAAGACATTATCTATCAATGTGTCCATAGTAAATAGCCCGCTGTGCTTTAAATTAAAAAAAAAAAAAAAAAAAAACTATATGTTTAATTATTAAAGGAATAAATGAGGAGAATGAATGATGGGAATGAATGATTGCTATGAATGATGGGAATGAATGATAGGAATGAACGATTTTCTATCTGTTCGGTTTGGGTGTGCTCTCAGGGTGTGCTATACATCTACGTCTACACACTGTGTGTACCTATAATAAGTTTAGTAATAATATTATGATAATGTTATCAAAGTTAGTATGTAGTTAACGTGTTTCCACGAGAACGCTGCCGACAAACTGTACTACAGTTTGGCAGAATGTTAAGTCAAGTATTTTTGTATAACATCTAACAAATAAATTAAAAAAAAAAAAAAAAGAAAGCTCGAGTGGGAGTCGAACCCACGACCTTTGGATAACCGGCCCAATACTCTGACCGCACAGCTACCGACGCTCCTAAACTCTATCCCCTTACAAATAAACAAAGAATAAGGTCCGAATAGTTTTCCGTGTTTTGTCTCTTGTACTCTAACTTGAAATGACGTTTATATGACAGGAACAAAACAGGGAATAACTAATCGGACCTTCATCATCATCATCATCTCAGCCAAAAGACGTCCACTGCTGGACAAAAGCCTCCCCTAAAAAATGGGGGGTATTTGCCGTAATCGCCACGCTTGGCAGGCGGGTTGGCGATCGCAGTAGGTTGAGGGTAACCTCAGAGAGATGCTGCTGCCCATCCTCTGGAATGGTCCCTTAGTCGACTTTTACGACACCCAAGGGAAGAGATGGGGTGGTGCAATTCTTTATCCCCGGCACCACACGGGGAGGCCTTATTCTTTGTTTTTTTTTTAAGTAAGTAACTTTTATTTCACACCACAATCATATGCACAGTAATATAATTACAAAAAATAAAGTTATACAACTTACAGATTGTGGCGGGCCGATACCTGAACTAGGAAGTTTCCCGTAAATACAGGTTATCGACCCCCCACCCCAAACAATGGTCAGAAAAATAGGTACCTATAATTAATTGTTACAATAGTTTTCTTTTTTCTTTACAAGGGAGACGATAAAGCCACAATAAGTGCACAAAAGTAAATTAAATATCGGAAAATACATATTTATGCTTATAATTATTTATTTTATGGTTCACAATGCCAAACTTTTGATAAATTATACATACATACATTAATCTTTTGATAGTAAAATATCTAAATGTTTATTTGTAAGGCCCTATATTATTATTGTTGTTTCAAGGAAAATGTTAAATACTAGTAGTTTACTCGCGACTTCGTCTGAATTTGAGATTTTAAAAATAAACTCTTTTAAAATAAAATGTAGCCTATGTTACTCGCAAGAAATGTAGCATGCTATCTTTGAAAGAATTTTTGGAATTGGACCAGTGATCATCATCATAATCATCACCAGCCGCCTAACACTCTCGCTTTCGATCGCTTTGAAAGCGAGACCCTCGCCTCGCTTTCTAATATAATATCGAATAATATCGAAAGCTATAGCCTATAGCTTTCGATATTGCTTTCATATTCCTTTCGAAATGACAAGATGACGCCTCCTCCTCGCCTCGCCTTCAAAGCGATCGAAAGCGAGAGAGTTAGGCGGTCGACCCCCAGCTCATTTTATGTCCCCACTGCTGGGGCACGAGTCTTCCCTATAAATGGATAGGGAGAACGGGCCATAAACCATCACGCGGGCCCAGTACGAATTGGTGGTTGTTAACGACTGCTAATGCAGCCGGGACCAACGGCTTTACGTGCCTTCCGAAGCACGGAGGAGCACGATGATAAATTTTTGGTCACCCATCCGATGACCGGTCATTGCGAAAGTTGCTTAACCTCAGCACTCGCAGACCGATCGCGTTATCCACTGCGCCATCGAGCTCCTCAGGACCAGTAGTTTCAGAGATTACTTTCCTCGAACAAACAAAGTCACAAACTTTACCTCTTTATTAATAGTATAGATTAACCTTTAACTATGGACGTTAAATTTTTGTTACACTACTATGGACGTGCGGCCTCACAGACCGCTATCTTTACGGGCTGGTTTCTATCGTGACGAGTAAGTATTGTATAATTTTTTGTTTTTATCCCTTAGAAAAGTTACTAAATTTAAATAAAAGATGTAATTTTAATGAAAAATTTATTTATTTTAAACTAATTCTAACGGTATAACAATCAAAGGCACTTTTCAGACTTTTTAGCTTGAGATCACTGTATAGGTATATTACCACAGGAAAATAATAAAATATAAAGTACAAAGAACATAAAAAACTTAAGGCGAAGGGTAAGGCACACTAGCGCCGCTAATGGATTTAATTTGATAACTGCTAAACTGGATTTTTTTTCAAACATTGCGGACCTTCCGACACTAGGCAAACATCTATTATTTAATAATTGTGCACTACTTTTAGGTTTGTTTTTGTATTCATTCGCTAACACCAACAGTGGCCATTGTTTGTGAATAAATGCGATAGCCCGTTTTGTGAATAAACCACGCAACAAAGAGTAGTGCACAATTATTAAATAAATACTATGGATGCTTTCCTGTTATCGGACGGTACGCAATGTTTAAAGAAAGAACCGGTCCGTTAGTAATTGTCAAATTATCAATTGGTGGCGCTAGTGTGCCTTACCCTTCGCCTTAACATAATCTTCTCGAAACTGAACATAAAAATTTCGACAAGGGCCGAACTTGGTCATATTTATTGGCAGTGTTTGCATAGCGGCTTAGAGCATTGTAGGCATAGGTAATAGCAATAGTTGAAACTCGTCTTCAAAGAAAGGAGACTTACTGAAATTGTTCAAAAACCGTAAATAATTTAAAAATGATTTCGAAATCGAGGAGCTCGATGGCGCAGTGGTTAACGCGTCCGGTCTGCGAGTGCTGAGGTTAAGCAACTTTCGCAAAGGCCGGTCATCGGATGGGTGACCAAAAATGTATCATCTCGAGCTCTGTGCTTCGGAAGGCACGTAAAGCCGTTGGTCCCGGCTGCATTAGCAGTCGGTCAACAACCACCAATCCGCACTGGGCCCGCGTGGTGGTTTATGGCCCGTTCTCCCTATCCATCCATAGGGAAGGCTCGTGCCCCAGCAGTGGGGACATAAAATGAGCTGATGATGATGATGATGATTTCGAAATAAAAGTGGCTACTTTTTAGCAAAAAACAGTTTTAAAGCTACTTAGTTGGCTGATAAGATAACAGTGCCAAAATAGATTAAAACAGCAGTGAGTCTATAGAGGATAACGCACTGACCTCTATCTTTATTTCCGTGTACTGTTAGGTACTAGTACTAATAAGGTTTACTAGTACTTTACTCGGACTGTATTTATTTATTTATTTAGTTATAGGTACACAGACAGATTACCATCAATACAATCTATAGTAGTTACGCAAATAAGTTGAGAAGGCTAGACAATAATCCAAAAGAGTGTACACAACATGATTTAAAAAAAATATATAACATTATAACTTAAACACTAATAAATACATAACAAAATATTCTGAACAATGATTTTGAGTCTAAGGAGAAGAAGAGGACTGCTCATTTTTAAAGACGTCCGATACAAACTTTTTGTATCGTGTGAAACTGGCGTTATAAATATCAATGTCTTTGCTACTACGCGCCATTTCATTATAACAACGGCACATTCTTACCAGAGGGCTAAAATAAGACGTGTTGTTTTTATAGGTATGTATTGCGAAAGTGTTAGGAGATCGCGATTTGTGTCTTGTGTTAATGTTCAATGATGCAAGCAGATCTGGGGCATCAATACTTGCATGGAGTACCTTATGCAAACAAAGGAGATCGTATCTTTTGCGCCTGTCTTCCAAAGAAATAACTCCAAACTTAGACAGCCTTTGATTGTAGTCTCCGAGAGTTCGTCCAAAGTTACATCTGTACGAAAGTATTTTCAAACACCGCCTCTGAACCCTTTCCAGATTGTCAACATGGACTCTATAGAAAGGAGACCAGATAGGACAACAATATTCCATAGAACTTCTTACTAGGCTGAAAAAAAGACAGAGAGTGCTTTGTGGTTTTTTAAATTCTTTTGTCGTCCTCAAAATAAAGCCCAAGAGACGTTGACCGTTCCTTGTGATATGATCGTAGTGCGGTCGGAAAGACAGTTGTTCGTCAAATATCACACCCAGATCCCTAACAGTATTTGCTCTCGTTAAAGCATTACCATCTACGTAATAGCATTGGGTGAGCCGTTGTTTTTTTCTGGTAAAAGAGATGACGCAACATTTATCTACATTAAGAGTCATATAATTAGATTGACACCAATGCGAAACAACCTCAAGATCACTTTGAAGAGCTGAACTTTGCATTGTATCTTCAACTTTGGTAAATATCTTGAGATCGTCAGCGTAAAGAAGGGCAGGGCATGACAAGCGACTGGTTAAATCATTAATGAAGACGACGAACAGCAATGGCCCAAGATGCGATCCCTGGGGAACCCCAGTACTAGTATAGTACTAAACCGAGAAGTGTCCGATTAAGCACAAGACTAGAAGCTACTGAGGCCGGCATACGCGTGGGGTACGCGGGAAGTGGGGGGCACGAGAATCACAAACTGCAAGCGGCCTGTGAGACCGCACGTCCATAGTTAAAGGCTAAGCAAAATCGTCAACACGCAGCCTAGTGTTACGGCACTATAATACAATTTTTAGCAAGTAAATCCCCAAACCCAATACAGTACCTGGTATAGGTCGCGTCAAACTTCTAGTCCCCTCTGAAGTTGCTTCGTTGCGCAGCTGTCAGTCAGGCCATACCGCTCGTCCCCGCCTTCGCCCTACTGACGCCTATTCTTTACTACTGCGACGCGAATCGCGCCAACTTCAGAGGGGACTAGAAGTTTGGCGCGATCTATACCTGTAGTAATATTTGACAGCCAAGCTGAAACAGTCTTTATGTTATTGTTAGGAAAGTTCAAAGTCAACCGTTGATGAATCTCTCATTGACAAACACAAACGCTTCCAAAACAGCCAAGCTAAAACAGTCTGTTTATTTTTATAGTAAAGTTTAAAGTGTTACATCGCCCACGCTCCACGGCATAAACTTAAACGCTCCTAAAAAGGCCAAGCTCAAACAGACTATCTCTTTCCTAGGAAAGTTTATAATGTGTTGACGTCGAAAACTTCGAAAATTCGAGCTAAAACGGTCTTTATCTTTTTCGTGTGAAGGTCCAAAATAAACCGTTAACAGATCTTCTTCGCTAATAATGTAATAAGTAAAAATCCCAAGTTAAAACACTCCCTATTCCCTTCGCAGGAAAGTACAAAACCAACCGTTATCGTCGCCGATAAGCTCCACGTCAGAACACAAACGCTCCCTACAAAAGCAGATGAGTGTCGCCACCGAAGCCGCTCCGCCTCAGCACAAGATCACGTTACACAGCATCATCACCGAGTACCTTTACAACCAGCACGCGTTGTGCAAGAACCCCGTGGTCACGTGTCCGCAGTTCAACCTGTTCCAGTAAGTAATACACTAGTCTATATTACTAACTCATTACTAACCGACGTAGCAAAGCGCGTAAGCATCCTGAATTGGGCGGAACATGCCACAAGATCCCAAGAACGACAACGCATGGGGACCAAGAACTGGACGTAGAAACGTAGAACGGCAACCGGTTCGATGGCGAGAAGACATCGATAGAGTCGCTGCAAAGAACTGGTTTGGAAAGGCTACCAAAAGAGAGAGATGGCGTGCAAAGGGAGAGACCTACAATCAGCATTGGGTGGCGACAGGCTGAAGAAGAATAGGAAGAAAAATATCTCTATAGACTTTACGTCATAGGTACATTACAATATATTCCTCAAGCAGTGTGATCGTAATAGTCATGAGAAATTTAGCTGTTTGAAGAGATAAGAGCTATATAGCTCTTTACCCAGTCAAGAGCTATATATCTCTTCTAGCTCAGTAGCTCATTTAGCTCAGTGTAGTTCATGAAGATAGAAGGCTCTTGAGTCGTTTAAATGTGTACAGATCAGACTCGCTCGACTTACACTTTTGAGATAAACTTGTACAGAACTATAGAGTGATTAATAACACAGAATGATTTATAGGTAAGTACCTAATTCCTAGTTTAATCTAGCTTTTTGAAAGTGTAGTAGTCACAATAATAATATTGCACTCGCGCGCAAAAATTCTACTCCTAAATAAGCACCTTATTACGATAGCGGTATAAATAAAATTAGAATGCATACGTACGTAGAGCTAGCATATCCAATCCAATCCAATAGACACTTCAGTGTTTGTGTGTGTACATTTCTTTCTATCGTTCATACGCGTCCTTCGAAACACATATTATTATGCGCAGATTCCGACATATTCGGATGAAATACTGAGCTAAAATGGATACTGATATGAATGAATTGAACGAGAGTGAGCTAGCTATACGTTGAGCTAGAATAGATGAGCTAACTCTTTTTAACAACTCGCTTGCGAGCTACACGTCGCTAGATCGTAACATCGTCGTCAAAGAGTTGCTAGAGGTGATCAACTTACGCAAAGGCTAGTCATAGGATAGGTTACCAAACATTTGCTTGCAAACAAGCACGCGCTTTGCAAGAAGGTGATCACGTGTCCGCAGTTCAACTTGTTTCAATAAATAGTAAATTCCAATTTATAGAGACTGAGCTATTTAAAAAAAAATGTTATCATTACCACCTCCTTTTATTTACCATTTGCTGCAAATTTACGCGCGTTTAAATAACATAATAATGATTTAATCCAGATTATTTCTGATGTTACGAAATCTCAACATGGTGTTATGTGGAAACTGTGGAATTGAAGCTAAAACTAGTTGCTCCTCTTTTTATATGTAGATTCTTATGATACTAAGGCCCGATTTTCCAATCCTCAGATAAGTTTTATCCAACGAATAACATTGTCGTTGTAACATATTTCCTAAAGGAAATCTGTCATTACGTCAAAAATTTTTATTGAATAAACTTTAACTGACGATTGAATAATCAGCCCTAACACAAATAAAATATTGGATAAGAGGGATGCATCCCTTAAAACGTAACTGTAAAGTTACCCTCACAGTAGAAAGAACACTTTTCCAAGTATTTCACAATCGATATAGATGTAATCCTACTAATATTATAAACGCCAAAATTTGTAAGTATGAATGGATGTTTGTTACTCTTTCACGTAAAAGCTTATGAATGGATTTGGATGTAATTTGGTAGTTATAACCAAACAGATAGTTTATAACCTGGATTAACACATAGGATAGTTTTTATTCCGATATTCCCACGGGAATGAAGGGAAACTGCGGTACGAAGTCCGCCGGGTCCACTACCCAACTAGCAAAATCAGTACTTGAAGTGTCCTTTAAGTCTACTTTTTTAGTACTTATAAGATTCTTGCAGTTTGTTACAAAGCTGGGTTTGGGCGCAGTTATAAGAGCATTAGTTTCTAATAACGATCTTATAATCAACTCGCAGAATGTCACTAAGCATTTTAAGACACTTATGGAAGCGCAATTGCTTTTATAATGTTCTGAGGCTATACATTTTTAAACACAAATATTCTTAGAAGTATTTGACTTAAGTATCTTACTAACGCAATCTTGTTTATAATGCACTACTAATGTACTTAGTTATTAGTTATAGGTACGTTTTCTGAACATCTATTTGAGTTTCGGCCGGTTGGTTGGTGCGGTTGTTTTGTGTAATAGAAATATTTAAAAACGATACGTAAGTATATGTATTGCCTACTGATTAAACTATTATAATTTGTATTATTGTAGCACACTGTAAGTATTGTAAAATATTGTATTTATAATGTGTGAACTCGCCGGGGAAGTCATTTTTATTGTAAATGTCTCTCAAAATGTAGTTAATTTCACAACGCCCTTTCAAAAATAGCACGTAGCATATTTATTGTTAAAATAATATTTCGACAATAATTACGAACATTCGCCATGTTTTAAAATTCTTTGCATTGAGTATGTTATAGAACAATTATAGGTAAATTTGTACTTATAGCAGTTTCAATCTATATAACTTGCCTCCATATTAAAACATATTAGGGTTCCTCGCGAAATCTGCCTACTAATCTATAAACCAAATTTGCTAGGATTAAATTAAAAGACGCATAAATCACTAGATTACAGCTTATTCTCGTCATCCATGCATGACAAAGTTTAAGGGTTATTCTATCACACTTTTAAATAATAAATTATTTTGTCTTTTCAGTTCCTTTTGCAATGGTGGTATTTTTTTTTTTTTTTTTTTTTTTTATACATAGCACGGCAAATGACTCCATTTCACCTGATGTTAAGTGAATATGGAATCCAGATGCGATGACAACTGGTGCAGCGTGAAAATAACGCAGCATCAGTTACCCTCACTCTGCCGGCCCACAAGGTGCCTCTTCACGCCTCGTTTGAAGGACCCCATATCATAGGAAGGAGGGAAAACGTGTGCAGGCAAACTATTCCATGTTTTGGAAGTGCGACAAAAAAATGAGTCACCAAATTTCTTAGTGCGTGATGGAATATTTGAGACAGTGAAGCGGTGACTCCGGAGAGCAGCACGCGTACTCCTATGGAGGAAGGGAGAAGGAGGGATGAGGTCAAAGAGTTCTTCAGAGCACTCGCCATGGTATAAACGGTAAAACACGCTGAGTGACGCAATATCTCTACGCAATTGCAGAGTTTCGAGAGTATTTGTGACTTCTGCGTTGCCGATAATGCGTACAGCGCGACGCTGCAATCTGTCCAAAGCATCGAGAAGGTACTTTGCGGAACCGTCCCAGATGTGCGAGCAATACTCCACGCAAGACCGTACCTGTGTCTTGTACAAAAGGCACAACTGGTCAGGCGTAAAGAATCGCCGCACCCTGTTCAGAATACCGAGTTTTCGTGAGGCTGTTTTGATCACGGCTTCGATGTAGTCTCTTTGGTTTAGATCGCAGCGAATCGTCATACCGAGCATGTTGATACTGCTCTGCAGGCTTAGAGATGTACCCTGAAGAGTTGGAAGGGGAAGGAATGGTGACTTTTTTGCCGTGAACGCACACACCTGTGTTTTCTTGGCATTGAACTCAACAAGATTATTGGAGCCCCATTTAGATATGAGGTCCAATACCCGATTGAGCTCAATGACAAGATTCACTCGGTTAACTTCGGTTTCGACCCGCCCGGCCGCTGGGTGACCGTTATATCCCCCATGCACTGTGCTATCATCTGCATAGCAATGAATATTTCCAAGTGGAAGCATATCATTGATATGCAGAAGGAACAGCGTGGGGGACAGAACGGAACCTTGAGGGACACCAGCGTTCACTGACATGAACCGCGAAGCGCATCCATCAGACAGGACACGGATTCTCCGCTCATGTAGGAAGCCAGCGACCCAGTTGCAGAACTGAGCAGGCAGACCGTATGCCGGGAGCTTGGAGAGAAGAGCTTTGTGCCAGACCCGATCAAAAGCCTTGGCTACGTCAAGGCTAACAGCCATCGACTCACCACGCTTGTCAATAGCCTCACCCCAGAGATGTGCAACGTACGCTAGAAGATCACCCGTTGATCGTTTCGGCCGAAACCCATATTGGCGATCATGAATTATGGAGTGTTCTTCCAGGTAGTGGACTAGTTGTTTGTTTAAAATACGTTCCATGATTTTGCACAAAACTGAAGTAACGGCTATGGGGCGGTAATTAGATGGGTCTGACCGACCTCCTTTTTTGGGGACCGGTTGCACATTAGCTTCTCTCCAAGATTCCGGCACACAACCAGAAGAGAGCGAGAGACGGTAAAGGCGCGTTAACACGGGGGACAACTCCGCTGCACACATTTTCAGGACTATTGCTGGAATGCCATCAGGGCCATTAGCTTTCCGGACATCGATTGACTGCAGTTCCGCACGGACATCACACTGCCTGATTTTAAAATCAGGCATTGTGTGGCCACAGTGAGGAATTGAAGGTGGCTGTGCATTGCAGTCATCGATTCGGGAGTTAGCTGCAAAGAGTTTGGCCAGGAGATCGACCTTCTCTTGCGGCTTGTGAGCTAAAGTCCCGTCAGGACATCTCAGTGGTGGCAGCGAGGGTTGGCAGAAATTTGATTGCACGGCTTTGGCCAGACGCCAGTAGCTACGGCTGCCCGTAGGATGCGTCAATAGTTCTTGGCCGACCCGTGCAACGCGCTAGGCATCCGCTCTAATGTAGGCTCTTTTGCAAGACTTGGTGGCATTATTATAGGCTGCTTTCAGCGAGCGAGTTTCGGGATCCCCAAAAGCTTTACCTCTGATCCAAGCGCGGTATGCCGCCTGCCTGTTATCGACAGCGTTGGCACACTCACGGTTGAACCATCGGTTGCGCCGGCCTTTGCTGACGAGATAGGAGTGCGGAATATAGTATTCCATACCTAACACTATCTCATCAGCAACTGCAGTCGCACTGGCTGTCGGGTCCTTCCCACTGAAGCAGCGCTGCCCCCAAGGAACGGATGCGAAATAGTCCCGCATACCATCCCAATCTGCCGACGAGTAGTGCCAAATTTGGCGTTTCGATACCGCTGAAGGCGGTAGCGGGGCCAGAGGCGCTTTGCTGGATACCAAGCAGTGGTCCGAAGATCCTAAAGGAGCTCGAACTTCCACTCGGTAACCAGCTGGGCGACAATATTATATATATATTTTTAGACGTTGACTGTTTTTTAAGTAAAGATAACTTTATGAAACTCAACGAATATGAATGGCCATGGGCCATAACACATTTTATCCTATCTGAAAAGTGTTATAGGTGTGACGATTCACTGATTCAAGATTGCACTGCCACTTTATGTTTTCCATTAAAATTTTTGACACCTGTAAAACAAGTATTTTATTAACAGTAGAGTTAAGCAAATTATTAATTCTTATCATGATTTGTAAACCTAAGATGATTTATAAATGCGAATTTCGTTTCGTATTCGATTTCCCGACAGCAAATACCTACTTTAATTTAGATAATAAATTAAATAAAGTTGAAATTGTGATAAAGTTTTTGAATTTCATATTTATGATCACTCATTGCGGGCTAAAACTTGCCTTTTATCAGGGCCCTTGCTGGCGAATCACAAATGAAGGCTCTTATTTTAACATTGATTGTAGTTTCAGTTCCAGCCAACATTGCAACTAAGCCATTTGTTTCAAGTTCCTTCATCTCTTCCACAAAAAGCCCCAAATATGCATTTAGATCAGAAGGTTTTGCGTCACCCGCATAAATTCCTTGAAAAAAAATGTTTTGTAATATTTTAACATAAACTAAGCTATTGAAATAGTGTTAGTATATTTACCAATCACAAAGGGGGGAATGTGGGACATTTCAAAGATGTTGCACAAAATAGGCCAAAGTTGATATCTTGAACTGTTGTACACTGGTAATCCATCTATATTTATATTTAATGAAATCATAGACATTGAACTATTCAATTCCAATCGCTGTAATATATTTTTTAAGCATTTAATCAATCCGTTGTGCCAATACTTTCTTGGGTCTGAGGTTGTTATATGCAATGTTTCTTTATCAGTATGTAATAAGGTTCGTGCATCTTTAGGTAAAACGTTAATTAATCTTTTGTTTAAAATAGTAGACAGTTCGTTCAGGGCTACATGAGGAATATTAAATTTTATGGCCCAGTTTTTTATACCTTCCAGCAATTCACTATTTTTTTCATACTCAGTGGTTTCTTCGAAATCGAAATCGTATTCTTCTACAAAATCTTCAACTTTTTCGCTATCCGACTGAGGGGCTAAGGGTGAAAAAAAAATGTCCACCGCGGAACCCTCCTTTACATCACCTGTATTTGCACTTGACGCACCAGGTTTACATTCGGAAGCCAATGAAATTATTCCCAAAGAATCTGGCTTCACTAATTCATTATACCTATTTGTCACTTTTCTTCTATAACCACCGGTCCTTTTAAATCGTTTCCATTCTCTTATATCCATTTATAACAATTTTCTCAAAACAAATACTAACACTTGTATCAGAACAAAATGGCTGACGTTTACTAGTAAAGTGATTGATCTAGTAGCTTATACGGTTATTTCACCTAATATCGCTCGAATTAAGTACAATTACATTTAAAAGAATCTCGAACAAGACTAATAACGATGCAATCTTATAATTACAGTAGCTTAGTGTATTATAATATCGTGTTCTCTTATAAAATACTACTTATAGGATCAAATATCCTTCAGGACTACTTAATCTTTCTGAAAACAATTATAGGATACTTATACCTGTAAGTGTTTTACAAGATATTTTTGTAGCTAACTAGAAGACTATGAAATAAAAACAAAATGCTCTTGAGAATATCTACGCTTGTGAAATGTAACTATAAGTAAAAGTATCCTATAACCGTTCTGTGCGTTAGTCTTGTAGCAAACTATAAGACAAGATACAAAAAGTTAATGCTCTTGAGTATGTTAAAGCTTGTCGAATGTTATTATAAGTAAAAGACTCTACAACAATTGTATTGTATTGTATTATATTCAGCTGTCATGTACACAAAATTAAGGTCTTATATAAATTGTTAGTAAGTTACATGAGCCCTGTAAGGGCATAGCAAAATTAGAATTCGAATAAAATTTACTTAAATCTAGGTAGGTATTACAATTATCTGAGATCGAGGGCAAAACTATTTATTATTCATTATATAAAACTATTTTATTATTCTAATATAATTTTTAAAATCTTTGTATTTTAGATGTCTATTATCGAAGGGCAGTTACGAGATTGACATTTAAATAGTTATAAATTAATAATTTATTTAAGGCTTTTATCAGCAAAGAATTCTGTGATTGAATAGTAGCATTTGTTTATAAGCAAGTCTTTGAGTTTCCTGTTAAACATTATATCTTTTTCCTCGAACTTTATACTATCAGGTATTTTATTAAATATTAGTATGCAACGGTAATACGGGCTACTTTTAAACATTTCTAATTTAGGCTCTGGTATTACTAATTTAGTACTTCGGCGACTATTTTTATTAAATTCGAACAATCTTAAATGTTTTCTTACAAATCGTGTTACTTCTAGAATGTACAGAGATGGTAGGGTTAAAATCTTTTCCTTGATAAAGTGAGGTCTACAACTATTTGGCTGGCGGATGTTTACTATGATTCGTATACATTTTTTTTGCATTACGAACAGATCATGAGCTTCGGTACTCTGTCCCCAAAGAATGACTCCGTAACGCAGCCAGGAGTTAGCGTACGCGTAGTAGGCAGAGATCGCGCACTTTGAGTCTGTGTTAGTTTTTAATATACTCAAGGCATATAAAAATTGTGACAGTTTTGATCTAATTTTTTGAACGTGGTTTTTCCAATTTAGATGAGAGTCTAACGTTAGCCCTAGTAGACCGATATGGCTTACCTCTTTTATATTAAGGTCTTTTGACAAGCTATTTAAATTTATGGGTCGTTTCTGATATGGTCTAAATTGTATTAACTTTGTTTTTTTATTATTTATTACCAAATTATGTTTATCTAGCCAATTGATTACTTTAATAAAGGACTTTTTTATATTAAGTAATTCACAATCATTAGTGCACTTAAATAAAAGCGACACATCATCTGCAAATATTATACATTTTTCGTCTGTGATTCTAGGTAAGTCATTGATATATATGATAAATAATATACATCCCAGAATACTACCTTGGGGGATAGAATTACTAACAGTTACGACGTCGGATCGAAAACTAAGCAACTCGCCAGTGTCTTTATTGTGGTTTTCTATTTGGACATATTGTTGTCTGTTTTGGAGATAGGACTTTAGCCATTGATGGGCGTTACCGCGGATCCCAACTCCTTGAAGTTTTTTCAATAGTATTGAATGGGACACTTTGTCGTAGGCTTTAGACATATCCAACAGCAAACCTACTCCGTATTTTTTGTCTCTAATGCAGTCAAGAATCTCTTGGACGTATTTATATACTGCAAGTGCCGTTGAACGCTTTTTACGGAATCCATACTGATTCTCATCGAGTATGTTGAACTTCTCTAAAAAGTTGCATATGCGAATTGACATGGGCTTCTCAAAGACTTTTGATATCGTGGGAAGAAGAGTTATCGGTCGGTAGTGGCCAGGGTCTTCATGGCTTCCACCCTTTTTGAAAATTGGTATAATTTTGCCTAATTTGAGTTTATCGGGAAAAGTGGCTTCATCGAAAGATTGGTTTACTAGTTTGGTTAATATAGGTACTAATTCATTGCAACAGATCTTTAATAGGACTGGAGGTATGCCGTCACACCCATGACTGTATTTATTAGGTAGCTTTTGTATGATTGAGCGAATTTCGCTTTCAGTGACCGGCTGCAAAAACATAGAATTTATGGTGGGTGCTAGTACTTCGCAATCACAGGACTGTGATTGTGATGTCGTTGATGATTTACCAACGAATTCAAAGTAATCATTGAATTGGTTTGCGACTTTAAGGGGGCAATCTACTTTTATGTTTCCTTTTTTAAGGGTTATATTATTGAACCGTTTTTTAGAGTTTGTGCCAGTGACTTGGTTTATAATGGACCACATTGTTTTTGTTTTATTATCTGAAGACTTCATTTTATTTACATAGTTGATCTTTTTTGATGTTTTTACACATTTTTTTAGCATTTTTGTATATAATTTATAATGGTTTAGGAGAATGAAATTACTTGTTTTATTAACTACTATTTTTAATAATCTTTTATGAATACACGAATTTTTGAGGCCTTTAGTGATCCAAGTTGGTTTTCTCTTGGTTTTAATTTTTATATTTTTAAGTGGAATGCAGTTATTAAGTAGTTCTTCTAATTTGTGTTGAAATGTATTAAAATTTTTGTTGACATCACAATTGTGTGTAATTAAATGATTCCAATTTAATTTTCCTAACGCGAGTTTAAAAGATAACATGTTAGATTCCGTAAAACATCTTTTAATTATTACTGATACTTTGTCACGGGGTTCAATGGAATTAGGAGGCAATTTAAATACTAAACCTTTATGGTCAGATATGCCTAGGTCATCAACTCTAACAGTATGCAAATGAGAGTTAGTAAATAAAAGGTCGATACACGTTGAGCTAGTTTGCGTTACTCGTGTGGGTTCATTAATGATTTGATGGAGATTAAGTTCCAACATCATATTTATCAACTTAAGGGAGTCATTTGAGACCTTCATTATGTTAATGTTATAATCGCCAGTTATGATTATATGTTTGTGAATTTCAAATTTTAGTTTATTTAGAAGATTACCCATGAAATCAAAGAATATGTCAATCTCGCGGTCCGCTCTATATATATTAATCAGTAGTATGTTAGGTTCTAATTCAATTGCACAACACTCGACTACAAATTCCCTGGATAGGGTTGTGATATCTTTTCGTTCATTAAATTTGATGTCATCCTTGAGCAGTATAGCTACTCCACCTCCCCGATGCTCACGTCTATAAAAGCCTGCCGCAAACAAATAGTCATTAAATTGTATCAGGTTCTTTTGGTCATCCGTAATCCAGGTTTCACTAAGACATATAGCTTGAAAGGTGTTGTCACTAAGTAAGTTTTCTATGACATGTGTTTTATTCTTGAGGCTTTGGACATTCTGAACTATAATGTTAAAAGTTCCGAAATGTCCGTTTTGCAACTACATTTTCCATCGAGTTCATTTTATTGTGGCTGCTTTGGTCAGTGAAGATTTGTTGCTTGAAGTGAGTGGAATTTAGTGATTTGCTGTTGTTGTAGGTGACGTTAAATGATTGGTTTATCTCTTCCTGCGCTTTAGGTAATGTGTGATTGTATTCCTTGCCATTGATTATCAAAGTGTCGTGTTTTATAACAGCGTGGTGGCCATTCTTGCGTGCTTCCAATAGCTTTACTCGTAGCTCTTTTTTCTTTTTCAAGCTTTCTAGATCTAAAAACTCTGTAATTGATATACCAGTGTTTTTAAAGTAGTTGTAGTTGTTTAGAATATATTTGGTCATCTTCTTGCTGAGTAGTTCTATAACTAGTGGCCTTCGGTATCCACGTCTGCCAATGCGCCTTATATCTTCGATATATCCAACCAAATTAACTTGTAATATGTCATGAAATATGTTGGTTACTCGATTGCAAATATCGTGTTCTGATTCGCCGTATATTTCTTCGAGTCCGTGTAATACTAGTTTTTTACTATTATCGTTATGTGAAAAGTTTTCAGCTGTGGATGAGTTATTCTGTATTTGTATTTGTTTTAATTCATCCTGTAATTTAGTACTGCTAGTTTCTAATTCTACTATTTTCTCGTTTATATAACATATTTTTTCTTCTAACACTTTTTGTTCAGACTGTAGCGTATTAGTTTTCTGTGTAAATTCCAATCTAAGGTTTGAGATAGCGTTGTTTACTTCATGTTGGATAACCTTTTTTAGTTCAGAAATAATTGAATCCTTATTATTATCTAGCTTTTGACTAAGTAGTATGCTGATATTTTCCAAAGTAATAGGGTTTGTTGGTTCTTTGTGGTCAACTCGCGAAGGGCTGGTTGAAGAAGTCATTGTGTCTCCCAATATTGATTTGTCACTATGCATTTGATCGTCAACAGATATATCTAGTTGCGGTTGACATATTACGATCTTCGCTTTCGGTGCTTTTTGGGCTTTGCGGAACTGATCGCCTCTTAATGTTACATTTATTGTGTCCAAATCATCATGTATAGCAGTATCTAAGTAGTGAGGCGAGCGCACTGGAGTATTCATATTATTAACTTTTGGTAGTTTACACCGGCAAGATTGACACTGCCATTTATTCCTACGCTCTGGTGACATTGTGTTGTAGAAGCGCTTTTCAGGGACGTTTGCACATTCGAGATCGTAGGCATCTTTGCAAATGTGGCAAGTAAGAAATCTCCGGTCCGAGATTTCAGCATGACACCCCGCACATTTTCTCATCTTGCTGATTAAAGAGTTATAAACTTGTATGATAATGTATCCAGAAAAATGTTTAGTGGCCACAAAAAGATTAATCCCGCTGGGGTTTGAACACCGGGCCGCAAGCGAGCCGGTATTAAGTCTATAGGGTACACCGTTGCACCACGAGAGGATTGAGGTGAGCGGCGAAAATAGTGTATCGTACGCACAATAAGCGGTTGATCACTAATGATGCGAGTCCCAAGGTCCAATGTTTTGAATTGACACTGCACTTAATCGCTTTTTATTTTCTGTTTTAAGGTTATTAACAAAATCACTGGATTGAATTTGGCTGTACACTGTTTTGTCTTTATTGTTTTTTAGGAGTTATGTGTATGTAGTATTTTATCACTTTGAAACACTTATATTTGATGATATATCAAAGTTTTTAGTTTTCCTTATAATGCACCATATAACGTATTTTTTTGTGTTGTAGTACTTTAGATAACAATCACTGGTGTTTATTGTGTTACACTTTTTATAAATACGTACTTTTTGTTACTTTAAATTGCCAATTTCTATTTTTTTGCTAAAATTTACGCAGAGTTAATGTTTACGTTTCGAAATGTCAGTCTACCCAATGCCTTTATAAGAACATTATTAGTAGATAATTACTTATAATCTTTCTTTATAGGATTACTTTGCTTGTTGGGTAGTCTCTTATAAATATTTTAATTATTTTAATTTTTGCATTTACAATGCTATTTGTACAGACGCCATCAGCTTATCCAAAACTGCCAATTTTCTGCAATACATTGTCAACAATATGCCTTTAGCATAAAGTTCAAAGTTTATTGAAGAAATTTAACAGTTTAATAAAATAAAAATCTTGTATTTACTATCTAACATTCTTAAATGTCTGTATATCGTTAGGCCGCACAAGTGCCCCGACCCTCGCGGCTCGTGGTCGCTCCCCGGCGGCCATGTTGGCAGCGTGTGCGCGCGCGTCGCCCGCCGCGAGCTCGGCTACGCGCGCGGCTACAAGCGCGCGAACTCGCGGCTCGCGCACTCGCAGTTTGCGAACGTGCGCACGCTGCGGCCGCAGGACGACGACGCGTTCTTCACGCACACTATATTCCATGTGAGTGATTGATACATACCTACATACTTATAGACATATATACAGACAGATATATACAAGCGTGCGTACTCGCGGCTCGCGCACTCGCAGTTCGCGAACGTGCGCACGCTGCGGCCGCAGGACGACGACGCGTTCTTCACGCACACTATATTCCATGTGAGTGATTGATACATACCTATATACTTATAGACATATATACAGACATAGATATAAACAAGCGCGCGAAATCGCGGCTCGCGCACTCGCAGTTCGCGAACGTGCGCACGATGCGGCCTCAACGACGACGCGTTCTTCACGCACACTATATTCCATGTAATTGGTTTGGTTTTGTTTTTATTATAAAGTTAATATACCAACGGAATAGAGCAACAAAGGGCTGAGCGAGCGAGATGTCACCAGCAGCAACACTGTGTGATAAAAAGAAATGCGTGATGCGACGTAACAGAACTGTTTTGCCAACTGTTTGACAGTTCGTCGGCACTTATCCGCACGCTGAGAATTTGAGCCATGAATTTTTCTGATTTTACGTGAAATCGTGGATATTTTTGAGTAATAGTGCTTACATGGTGGTGTGTTCATTATTGATTGTTGTATAACACAGCGACATAACCTCGAAACATGTTCATTTTACAGGTAAATTATTCCAAATCGACACCCCCTGACCTAGGATTTATTTTTGCCAATGCGCTTCGAATTTTAAGCACTAAGTGTGATAATTCTCTTCTATAAACATTTATTTAAGAAGCAAAGATCGAATACACCTAATGCAGAATTTACGAATATTTAGTGTAAAGAAACAATTTTCGTTTTACACTATAGCTGCATCAAGATATCGATATTTCGTGTCCACTGTCTATCACGCGGTAAAAGAATATGTATTACTGTTGTTAAAGTACCTATATGACGTTTAGATATGAATCACCTAGGAATGTTATCCCATTTAAGATACTTAGGTAATCCATCTTACGAAACGAAATTGAAAAATGTAACGCTGCACACTAGCGCCGCCAATGAAAAAAAACATATCTAGTAATTAGAGATAGTTTAGTTAAATAAGACGTTACAGCTTAAAACGGCCACTTTTAACTAAACCATAACATGTCAGATGTCCATTAGGTGACGTAAAAATGCTAAATTACTTCATTCAAATAGTTTGTTGAGCATAATTTGATTTTCTATCTCAGGCATTTAAAAGAAATTCAGGCTAGTTTTTTTTTTACTTGACACAAAAATTGTAATATTTTTAAGAGCAGCCTCTCTGTCAGCTCTTTTGAATAAAACTACGGGCACGTGTAAGCGGTGAAGCCATTGCGGCCTCTCTGTTTCGGCTGAATTGAAACTACCGAAAGTAGTTTATTTTTCTTTTTAATCGAAATGTCTTTTGGCGTTTTTCTTGAAAACTAGTGTATGAAAATTTAAGGTTTTTTCATAAAAATAGTTTATTTAAGTTGTTGAATTTATCCTCAGAATATTTGCAGTTGATAAAATGTGACCTTATATATATCTATCTCTTTTGTCTTAGCCAACGCAACACCAGCTGTTAGCAGCCACTTCTTCAGGCGACATTCGGATATTCAATCTTTTTACGGGCGTCGAAGAGAACTCCTACCAAGTGCACGAGTCGTACATATGTCATATGCAGGTAACTATACCCTTTTATAATATCGATATTTTACAATCATCATAATCATCTTTATCATCATTCTATCTCCCCACTGCTGGGGCACGAGCACGGAGGAGCGAGAGATAATAAATTGATGATCACCCATCTGATGACCGGCCTTTGCGAAAGTTGCTTAACCTCAGCACTCGCAGACCGGGCGCGTTAACCATGAAACTCCTCAATTTTATAATACTGATTCGTGTCTGTGGTCACAGGGAGACCGAGATTATAATATTATGTCAAATTAAACGCAAGTAAATTTTTATAAAGATTCATATAAATTCTAGTGTATTGTAAAACTTTAGAAAACAATAAGTATTCATTATTATGTATAAGTAAATGTGTGTGTGTGTGTTGTGTACAGGCGAGTAGGGACGGCTTGTTACTTCTGGCGTCGACTCCGACCACGTGGAGACCGCTTTCTGCGCTATGGAATATGAAGGAGTTCGAGCAGCTGTGAGTATACGCTTGTGTTATGTAAAAAACCGCAAAAAAACTACTGTCCAAAAAAGTAGATTCTCAATTTGTCTATATCTGTACTATTAATAAAGAAGTAAAGTTTGTGACTTTTTTATTTGTTTGACGTAATCTCTGTAACTACTGATCCAATAGGCTATATTTTGTTTAAAAGTATTCTTTATAAAATCTCAAATCAACGCGGATGAAGTCGAGAGTAAAGTGGTAGTCTATTCTAGGGAATCCAATCCTGCATCAAAATCATAATCACGCGAGCCTGCGGGATTGAGGTCCATAATCCCGCGGATCCCGGGATTGCGATTTTTTAAACTTTTCTTATGTTTTAAGTAGATTTCATTATAGATAGATAGCATATTAGATCCCGCAAAAAAAGTGCGGGATTGGATTCCCTAGTCTATGCTATTGATTAAGTGGTAACGTTTGTGATAATGTCTGATCGTTTGTTTGTCGGGGCTTATCTCTGGACCAATAGGGTCCAATTCCAAAAAAATTTTTTACTGATAATATGCTACATTTATTGTTGGTAACATCGGCTAATATTTTATAAAAGAAAATCTTTTATTAATTTGAGAATGAAATTTGAGTATTAAAGTATTATATTTTTTATGTACAATACGAAATCCACGTTAACGAATTCGCGGGAAAAGTGCTAGTTTCAAATATATTAACTAAAGAATAAGTTATTAAACTTGTGGTATTTCATCTGTAAAGATGAATCTGCATAGCTAATTGGTTGCAATAACCGTTGGATAGATGTCACACTGCCGCTAAAAAGCAGTTTAAATCAAAGTAGTGAAATCCATTTTTTTTTGTATTTTTATTAGATGTTTTGAGATTATTATGTATTTTTTTTTCGGTTTTTTTAAAATATAACCCACACCGAAACAGCATCCCACTGCCATTAACGTCCGTTCGGCCAAAAATATCTCGACTGAAGTGACCTTCCACCACCAGGTTCCAGCTCGGCAACTAGGAGTACGTGGAGTTCTCCAAGATCTCTGACGATCGCATCATAGGCACTAAAGGGACTGTTTTCGAAATTATTTTTATACATACTACTGTCATTGTTAGGGAAAGATTCTAAGTTATAGTCATGTCGTATAAAAATGAACTTTTTTGTATTTTTTGAGATTTTTAAGATTTTTTGTATTTTTTTTTCACCGAAACAGCATCTCACCGCCATTAACATCCATGCGGCAGCCGTACAAATCTCGACTGAAGTGACCTTCCACCACCAGGTTCAAAGTCGACAATGAAGAGTACGTGGAGTTCTCCAAGATGTCTGATGATGGCATCATCGGTACTAAAGGGGAGACGGCGACGGTGTTCGACATACGTTTTATACATAGGCTATGTCATTGTTAGGGAAAGATACTAGATAGGATATAGTCATATCGTATGAAAATATATATTTTTTTGTATTTTTTAGGATTTTTTAAAGATGTTTCCTTTTTAAATCTAACAACACACAAGATACTAAGTTATAGTCATGTCGTATAAAAATTAACATTTTTGTATTTTTGAGATTTTTAAAATTTTTTGTATTTTTTTTTATTTAATTTTTCTTTTAAATCTAACCGACACCGAAACAGCATCCCACCGCCATTAACATCCGTTCGGCAGCCGTAAAAATCTCGACTGAAGTGACCTTCCACCAACAGGTTCCAACTCGACAACGAAGAGTACGTGGAGTTTTCCAAGATGTCTGACGATCGCATCATCGGTACTAAAGGGGAGACTGCTACGGTCTTCGACACGCGTACGGGGAGAGAACTGATGACGCTGACGCCTAGCATTAGTAACCAGTATGCGAAGAACCGTGCTACCTTCAATCCTACTGATGAGCTGGTACTCTCCGGTGAGTGGTTACATTTTATTAACCATTTTATTTAGCGCTCGGTCCGTGATTGCTGAAGTCAAGCAACTTCGTCATCGCATGGGTGACCAAAAATTTTTCATTTCTTCCAAGGAGTTTCACCGTTTCTCGGAAGGCACACGAAGCCGTTGCTTCCGGCTGCATTAGCAGTCGTTAACAACCACCAATCCGCGCTGGGCCCGCGTTGTGGTTCATTGTCCGTTATTCCTGTGTTTGTTGTATGGTTGAAATATTATACTATAACTAGCTGACCGGCGGACTTCGTACAGCTTTGATAGTTCAAAATTCAAAATCATTTATTCAGTTTAGGCTACAAGTAGCTCTTATGAATGTCACTATGCCATCGGTTCGTTAGTCTACTCTGGGCGGGAGATCTTGTACTGAGAAGAACCGGCAAGAAACTCAGCAAGTGTCCAGCTCTTTTCTCCCTTACAGTGTCAAAAATATTGGAAAATGCCCTATCATAGCAGGACAGACAACCACAACATGTAAAAAAAAACACAAAATAAAAAATATACGTTAACAAATTTACATTTACATTTAAATTTTCAGTTAGTTTCCATGACAGCAATATAAATAAATCATTCGTCCGCTTAAGAACACCCGTATCCCATGATGGACCCCTATAGCAGCGCCACCTACCGGGTCCACTTGTAAATGTCAACCATTCTCGAATCCACTTGAACACACACAGAAAATTTCATCCAAATCCGTCCAGCCGGTTAGAAGGATTTCAATGCACAGAAGATTTATATATTTTTTTTATTTTTTTATTTAATTTTATTACACAAAACAGATTTACAGTAATATCCGTTCAGTTTTTACATGGATTTAGTAAAATAGGTAGACTGCAACTCCACAGATACGTGTAAACAACATATATATATATAAAGATATTGTAGGCGACGCACCACACAAAATATTTTATAACTGCAATAAATATGTAACAAACGAAATTGAATATATTAAACTATGGCGCGCGACCAACGAGCGCGGGTGTACCAACATAATAATAACGCCCGCCGCAACGCCGGCGCCCGCCGTCCGCTCGGTTGGCAGTACCCTTTTTGGCAGCGACATGTTGAACATTACGCTCTTCGGCCGCTCCCATTTTTTTCCAAACAAAAAGTGCAGTTTTTTCTTTTCCCATAGTCTACAAACTGGTCCTTCGTTCCAAATCTATTCAACTATGTTTAGTACACCGCCCTTAGTAAGGAAAAAGTGCAACTCCAAGCTAGAAAAAAGATTGGAAAGTGCGTCGGAGCACGTGCTCGCCGGCGAATGTTTGTTGCAAAAAATGAGTGAAACACGTGCAGTGAAAACCGAATCCATCGGAGTTTCTGTATCATCTTCGTCACGATTTAAGCGCAAACAGCTTGAGTTAGCGGCAGCGGAAGCCAAAGCGAAGATCGAAAAGGAGCTCATCGACAAGAAGCTGGAATGCGAACTAGCCATGATCGAAGACGAAAAGTGTTCATCTCGAAGTAGCTCGAACAAAAGCAGGTTTACCAGCTCCAAGAAGCGGCATTCTAACGTGGAGGAGTGGCTGGAACAAAGTAATGTTCAGCCGTCACATGTGGCGGCAGCGACGACAGCGAAGGAGGCAGAGCCGGCACCTATTGTAGAACCTAGCCGTGCACCCGCCCCCGAAGTTCCTACTGACAGCATCCTCCAGCTCGCCCGCACGCTCAAAGACGTGATGGTTACATCATCCACGCAGAACGAACAGCGGCTACTCACTCGTTTGTCCACACCCCGTGAGCTACCGTTCTTTAACGGCGACTGCATTGAGTGGCTACATTTCAAGAGTGCATATGATGAATCTACAGCCATATGCCAGTTTAGCGACTCTGAGAATCTATGGAGACTACGTCGAGCACTTAAAGGTGATGCCAAGGAAGCGGTCACTGACCTTTTAATCGGCAACACTCAACCAGCCGTAGTGATGGAGACGCTGGAACTCAGATTTGGTCACTCAGATTTAATCATACAGCAGTTGACCTCACAGATGAAAAGGTTACCACCACTCCCAAATACCTACCAGTACGATTTAATACATTTTTCAATGAAAGTAAATAACTGTGTTGCAACCTTAAGCTCACTAAACCAAACTGATTACCTACGCAGTCCAGAGTTGTCAGCAGCTGTTATCTCCAAGTTGCCCAGCATACTGCTTAGCAAGTGGACTGACTACGCGTACGACAAACTAGCCACCGATATACCTAAACTTCAACTACTAGCTACATTTCTGAAAAGAGAAGCCCAGATGCTATCGGCCGCCGGAGTGTCACAAGTACGAGATTATCGCAAAACAGACACAGTGCCACCTACCAAAAAATACGACAACAAACAACACCAGGTCACCTTCCGGCCGGTGTTAGCTACAGCGACCAAATTCAATGAGTCGTCGTCGTCGTCGTGTACCTATTGTAAAAGGTCAGCTCATTTACTGACCGACTGCCGACATTTCAAACGTGCCCTAAGAAAGGAACGCTGGAGATTCATTAAAACAAATAACTTATGTTTTTGTTGCTTACAAGGTCGGCACGTTCGCAACACCTGCGTAGCACCTGTGTGCGATATAGATAACTGCGGACTTGCACACCATCGATTGTTGCATTTTAGAAAACCCGATACTACACGCTCTCAAGTAATCAACTTGCCGAAGGAAGAAGAGGAGAATGAAACAGCTGACTACGAGTGTTTGCCGCCGCGCGACGAGACCGTGGCCTATGTCGCGGGCGCCGCTTTGTCGGCGACTTCGTGCGGGCCGCCTGCGCCCCCCTCGCACCCCGCGCGCCCCAGCCGCGGCATTCCCAGTGATAACAGCGCACCGCCCCCCCTTTCCGTCGCGAGTGAAGTGATGCTAAAAGTGATAAAGGTCAATCTTAGTGGCCCTAATGGCATAGTGAGTGTGTATGCGTTATTGGATGATGGCGCTTCGATCTCGATGATCACTAAGGACTTGGTAAGCGAATTAGGTCTTATACCCTTTCAGTCTAGCCCGATAAAATTTATTGATGCATTTGGTTTCGAGATATTTCAGTCTGATGTACCCAAAGTTACTACAAATATTTCAGGTTTTTATGAAGATAAAAGTTTTGATGTGTCCTTACGACAAGTTGATAATTTAAATTTACCTAAACAAGATTTGTCAATAGTAAAACAACTGCAGTGCAGTCACTTGTTACATGTAAAAGATTATGTTTGTAGTCAGTGTGTGGTGCCTCGACTACTGATAGGAGAAGACAATTATTATCTTCTAGCTCCTTTAGAAGTTTTGCATGGCAACAGACACGAGCCATATGCCACCAGATGTAGGTTAGGATGGTCTATCCACGGCTGCTATGGTCTCACTCACTCTCCTGTCAACGGCCACACTTTCCACCTCGCTCATTCCGAGGAAAAAGATATTAATAAATTAAATGATTTAGTCAAAATGTCATTTGAACTGGACTCTATTGGAGTTTCGACCTTACGCCGCGAGAATACGGAACATTTGAGAGCAGTCCGTATCCTCGACGACACAGCGCGTCATCTGGGAAACCAATGGGAGGTAGGTTTACCATTTGTCAGGGATCAGCTGTTTCTTCCGGCCACCATTGATTACGCTAAAGGTAGGCTGAAGGGTTTAGTAAGAAAATTTAGCACTGATAGTGCATACGCAGAAAGGTACAGTCGGGAGATTAAACGGCTTCTCGACAATGGCTATGCGCGGGAGCTACAGGTCAACGAACCCTCGCCTAGCCACATATGGTATTTGTCGCACTTTGGCGTTCAGAACCCCAATAAACCCGGTAAGCTAAGATTAGTATTTGACTGTGCAGGAAAGGTTAAAGGTGTATGCCTAAATGATTTTTTACTTACTGGGCCTGACCTATATAACTCGTTATTAGGTATAATGTTACGTTTTCGCGAACATAAAATCGCTTTTACTGGAGATATTAAAGATTTTTTCGTTCAGATTAAAATACGTCCGGAAGATCAGCATGTTTTTCGTTTTCTTTGGCAAGAAAGCACAGACGCAGCTTTAAAAATCTGCGTTATGCAAAGTCTACTGTTTGGTGCCACTTGTTCACCTTTCATTGCACAGTACATTAAAAACAAAAATGCTCTTAGGTATCAAGATCTATGTCCTGAGGCTGTCGACGTTATACTAAATAGTCACTACATGGACGACTGTTTACACTCATGTGACGAGGAAAGTCAGGCTATCCAACTAGTGCGTGAAATAACAGATATACACAGGGCGGGCGGATTCGAAATAACACGCTGGTCGAGCAACAGCAAGGCGGTGTTAGAATCCATCCCCTCAGACGCGCTCGCGCCAACGGCCATTGAATTCAAACATGGAGCTACGAATACAAGTGAGCGCACTCTCGGGTTGATGTGGCATCCGAGCGAAGATTGTTTTAGTTTTAAAATCGTTTTAGACCGAATTCCACTAAACATTTTAAATGGAGTTGAGTCCCCTACTAAAGCCCAAATGTTAAGTATTATAATGTCTGTTTATGATATTCACGGTTTTCTCTCTCCGTTTATCATAAAAGGTAAAATTATTTTCCAAAATGTTCATCGTTCCGCGCTCAACTGGAAATGCCGCATCCAACCCGAGGAACATACTCTGTGGGTCAGCTGGCTCAATGATTTACGTAGCTTGTGTGCACTTCGTATTCCACGCTTCTACGGCAACGGGCAGGAGTGGGCGGAGTGCTACTCGAGCGCGCAATGGATATCGAGCGACGATATTAATATTGTTGATAAACAAATGCACATTTTTTGCGACGCTTCGTCTAAGGCGTATGCGTCTGTTATTTACTGGCGTTTTACACGATCAGACGGACGTGTACTAGTATGTTTTGTGGCCAGTAAAAGCAGGGTTAGTCCGCTACGACCTGTGTCTATTCCGAGGCTGGAACTACAGGGTGCGCTTTTAGGGGCACGGCTCGCGGATACTATTCAACGTGAGCACAAGGATATTAAGCCTGGGAAACGGTATTTTTGGACGGACTCAAGTACAGTGCTGCAATGGATCCGTAGCGATCCTCGCAATTACAAGCCATACGTAGCCCACCGTTTAGGTGAGATTGATGAGTTGACAAAGTCGTGCGAGTGGCGACACGTACCGACTGCGCTGAACGCGGCCGACGTGGCCACTCGGGACGACGCCCCCCCACTCGTATACTCTAGTTCCTGGTTTCAGGGTCCTTCATTCTTACGGCAGCCTGAAGATCAGTGGCCCAAGGATCGTAAATTCACTAAAGCACTAGAAGATGCTCAGTGTGAGGAACGCACCGTGACCTTGTTAATGGCCACTAAGTCAGTATTATCTTTGCCTAACGAAAATAATATTTCAAGTTGGATGACACTTGTGCGCGCTACTGCAAGGGTTTTACTGTTCATTAGAAAATGTCAGCGTAAAGTGTGCAAACTTGACATCTTTCTAATGAAGGAGGCAGAATACCTACTGATTAAAAAGTGTCAACTTGATTGTTTTAATTCAGAAATTACTTATTTAAAGTATAATAAACCGCTTCCATCTAATAGTCGCTTACTACAACTTACACCTTACCTTGACGAGAGTGACGTCATGCGTGTTGGCGGACGCATTGACTCTGTTGTGGGTGTTGGGCACGACGTACGAAGACCAGCCATTTTAGATGGGCAGCACCAGATTACGCGTTTGTTGGTAGAATATTACCACAGGCAAGCAATGCATGGCGCGAACGAGCTCGTCGTAAACAACTTACGACAACACTATTGGGTTTTAAAGCTCAGGCCTACTGTACGTACGATTGCATCTCGTTGTCTGTTCTGCCGCTATAGACGTGCAACGCCACAGCCCCAGCGTATGGCGGACCTGCCGGCCGCTAGACTCCAACATAACAGGCGACCCTTTAGTTATACTGGAGTAGATTTTTTTGGCCCACTCGAAATCACAGTCGGCCGCAGACGACTCAAGCGGTATTGTATGCTCTTTACTTGCCTTACAATAAGAGCCATTCATATTGAAGTGACTGAAAGCCTCACTACGGACTCAACTATTATGGCCCTCAGGCGCATGGCTGCTCGGCGTGGTATGCCACAGGTAATTATATCTGATAACGGCACCAACTTCAGAGGCGCTAACTCGGAGCTGAAGCGCAGTATCTCTGAGCTAGACCAGGAGGCAGTTCGTGAGGCTGGAGCCATCCGTGGTGTGGAGTGGAAATTCATACCACCTGGTGCACCTGAGATGGGTGGATCTTGGGAAAGGATGATCCGCACAGTAAAATCATCACTTAAAGTAATTTTAAGGGAGCGAGCACCTCACTCTGAAACTTTAATAACTCTGATGGCTGAAGTGGAAGCGTTAGTAAATAGTCGCCCCATTACTCACGTATCGAACGACCCATCGTATCCGGAGGCTCTCACTCCGAACCATTTTTTAATCGGTTCGTCTTCTATAGCACCTCGTTTCGGTAAGTACGACAACTCGGATCTTTGCTTAAGAAAACGTTGGCGAGTAGCGCAACGGCTCACTGACATGTTTTGGGCACGATGGATAAAGGAATTCCTACCAACTTTGCTACCCCGACAAAAATGGACTAAGGAGTCAAGACCATTACAGGTAAATGATTACGTCATCTTAGTTGAACCAAACATCGAACGAAACGCTTGGCGACACGGAGTTGTGAGTGCGACCCATGCGGGTAGGGACGGACGCGTACGCGTCGTAGATGTGCGCACACGCACCGGCATTCTGCGTAGGCCTGTAACGCGCGTCGCTCTACTGTCACCACGAGATGATAGCGCCAACTAGTTAGCACTAAGGAGGCAGAATTGTAGGCGACGCACCACACAAAATATTTTATAACTGCAATAAATATGTAACAAACGAAATTGAATATATTAAACTATGGCGCGCGACCAACGAGCGCGGGTGTACCAACATAATAATAACGCCCGCCGCAACGCCGGCGCCCGCCGTCCGCTCGGTTGGCAGTACCCTTTTTGGCAGCGACATGTTGAACATTACGCTCATCGGCCGCTCCCATTTCTTTCCAAACAAAAAGTGCAGTTTTTCTTTTCCCATAGTCTACAGATATTATATGTTTTTTCTTTATTTAGTGACTTCGTGTGGTAAGCTTATTTAGCTCTAGTCAAAGTTTTTCTTTCAGGTTTTAAATATATAAGGTACAATATTTGCTTTGATTGATAAATTAGTTTTTAATGAGTGATAATAGAAATGAACAGTGATAAGTTTAGACCCAGAGGTCCCGAGTTTCATTCCCAGCGGGGGTACATGTTTGTGTACTGGGTTTGGTTGGTGGCAGGACTTGTTTGTCCGCCTGGCTAGCTACCACCATCGTATCTAAATGTCTCATCAATGTTTGTAGCATTGTTGTGTTCCGGCAGCTAGAGATAAGATAGCCAGTGACTCAGTAGTTGAGGATCCCGGGTGAAGTGCGCTTCCACCATTGGCCTTTATTATATTATATATATATATTTTGGCGGCACTGTGCTTATGATAATAAAAAAAGTTTACGAATTCCGTAAAAAATATTACAACAATAAACAAAGTTTTAATGCAAATCATTGCATTATTCTACCTACTTTGAATTATGTGCGAAAACGCTAGCAGGTGTCATTGCGTCCGCTTTACTGAGCCGTGACGTCACACGCCTCAACAAACATTTATGCTTAAGGCGAAGGGTAAGGCACACTAGCGCCACCAATTAATAATTTGACAATTACTAACGGACCGTATCTTTTTTTAAACATTGCGTACCGTCGGATAACAGGAAAGCATCCATAGTATTTATTTAATAATTGTGCACTACTTTTTGTTGCGTGGTTTATTCACAAAACGGGTTATCGCATTTATTCACAAACAATGGCCACTGTTGGTGTTAGCGAATGAATACAAAAACAAACCTAAAAGTAGTGGACAATTATTAAATAACAGATGTTTGCCTAGTGTCGGAAGGTCCGCAATGTTTGAAAAAAAAATCCAGTTTAGCAGTTATCAAATTAAATCCATTAGCGGCGCTAGTGTGCCTTAACATGGCCGATTGCAGTATTTTATACTTTTATTGAAAACCTTATTAAATCTCATTGGTTATATTAAAAACTGCTTTCAACATATATTTTTTTGCAAAATTATCAATTATATTTTGATCTTTTAATACAGTCATAATGCGTATTGACTCTTCATAATATGTGATTGTTTGTTTGCAGACGGTGTGCTGTGGGATGTGAATACGGGCAAGGAGATTCACAAGTTCGACAAGCTGAATCAGACGCACAGCGGCGTTTTCCACCCGAACGGGCTAGAAGTGAGTGATTTCATTTTAATATGAAATCAGTTTATTTACTAGATTTAGGATCTGGAACAACAATGCGTTACGAAAATGGCCGCGTTTGATCACATATAAGTATCTTATTCCTTAACCCATTAACGCTCTCTGTACTCGCGTGAGTACAGCTACAAAGTGAAACAATTCATACTAATTATCTATGGTTTTTGTTATAAAAACAGTTTTTTTCATTACTAGACATCACTAGCAGATTAAAAAAAGTTAAAATTTGGCGGTAGCGCGAAAATTAATGTCATGTTTACAGTTGTCAAATACGAGCTGCAGATCAAAGTACTAAGGTTAGTTTTGATATTGTGGTTTTAATATTATTAATGATTTATTTAGACTTGTTTTGTATTACTGCTTATTATTCGAATACACATAATCATAAAATACAGTTTTAGCTACATTTCATTCCAATAAATACGTGTTAGACTTTATTTTATCACACTGTACTTGGGCAGGTACAGTGGGCACTTATGTACTATAATTTCTTGTATTTTGTAAGTATTTTTGAATAATCCACCATGGTCAATCGTCGCGTTTTTACAAGTTGAAATGAGTATTCAAGGCTGGAAGAAGCCTTTGAATCAATTATGGCTGATGAAAGTGATGATATTCAAAATGATGTCTTCTTGTTGCCACCTGAATCAGCCATAGTAAGTGACGAAGAAGAAGGAAATGATGATCATCTCGCTAATTCGATCATGCCAAGAGATGTGCCAGGGAAATTGAGTTGACTCCGCGTCGCCTCAGTTATGATGTTTCTGATTAGAACGATAGTGATGATGAGCCTTTATAAGGCTTTTGATCGGGTCTGGCACAAAGCTATTCTCTCCAAGCTCCCGGCATATGGTCTGCCTGCTCAGTTCTGCAACTGGGTCGCTGGCTTCCTGCATGAGCGCAGAAACCGTATTCTATCTGATGGATGTGCTTCGTGGCTCATGTTAGTGAACGCTGGGGTCCCTCCAAGGCTCCGTTCTGTTCTCCGTTCCCCCACGCTGTTCCTTCTGCATATCACCAATTATCAGTAACTATGGGATCTACGGCGTCTAGGCTACAGAGCAACGGGCACAATTCGAGATAATAGGACAAAATATGTCCTGTCACTCCTGTTCAGGCTATAAAGAAACGGCCAAGAGCGGAATACGACTACCGATTTGATACGAAGAATGGAATTACAATCTTGCGGTGAAAAGATAATATCATAGTTACAATGGGATCTAATCTTGATCAGACTCAGCCCCTGGGAAAGGTAAAAAGATAGTGCAATATTGCTAAGATTTCAATATTCCAAGATTATTTGTAAATTACCACAGAGGTATGGGAGGTTTCGACGTAATATAGCAAGAGCCTACCTGAAACCTACAAAAACAAAGATCCGACCTACGTCATCGTCAGTAGGAAAAAAGTAATGGTCACAACCAAGAAAGTATAGAAAATCAGTTACAGTGTGTTATTTGTTACAATCGTGTTCGTTGGCGTTGCAAACTTTGCATGAAAACATTATGTGTTGAGCGGCCTTGCCTTGGTAGTTTCCATACTTAATCCGCCCACTGTACCCGACCGAGTACACCCCTATAACATAGGTTTTATTTTTTTTTCCTGAAATTTTGATTATGATACCTTTTATTCAATCGGTAATGATACATTAAATAACATGAAAAAAGAATTTTTACGAGCAGTTTCATTTTGGGCGTTAATGGGTTAAAGGGGTGCAGCGCGGACGCAAAACTGCGAGTTTCAAGTTTGTTTATGATAGCGAGCGAGCGGCGCGTGGCAGTGGTGTGACAACGGCGCACGACAAGAATACGCACGCACACTAATATCTGTACAGAGTAGGCTGGTGATTTAATTAGAGCAATGTTTACTTTCGTAAAGTCATAGGCGTTTGGGTAAAAAATAATAAAAGTCATAATATTTTCATATTCATATTTTTTTATTGAAAAATAAGACAACAGTGGCCTGCGGAATATCAATACAAACATTTTGATGTCGGATCATTGTTTCATTTGTGCTATATTTACAAAGTTTCTGAAGAAATAAGTTTTTAGATATCATTACTTTTAGGTATTGTTTATGCAGTTTCTGGGTATTAGTTTCAAATTCCAAGACAACCATGGCCTTGTGAAAGGATCAAGCTAACCTACACTAGTCCTTTTAATGTATATGACCTATTCAGCGTCTAGCACCAGTGACTTAAAAACACGTAAATTATTGAAATTCCGCGCGGCACCCCCTTTATATAAAAAAGGTAATATTATAATCAATAGTTTACTATACAGGATGTTAAAAACCGAAGAACGAAGCAGAGACTCACGTATTCTTCCCATCTTTACGATGATTTTTTTGTACTGGGCCATACCTGGGAAACGTCTCATACTGGAGATATTGAATGTCAAGGTCACAATTCTTTTCAAAAGTTTTTTTTGCATAAATAGTGGTTAAAAAGAGATTACTAAGTTTCTTTCACATAAAAATTACCAAATTTTCGATATTTTTTTAGACAATGAAGCTTTTGGATTTACAAAGCACAGTGAATATCAACGCAGATATTTCCTGTTGCGCACGTTACATTGCGTGCTTTAAATAACTGCTGTTTTTAGGGTTCCGTAGCCAAATGGTAAAAAACGGAACCCTTATGGATTCGTCATGTCTGTCTGTGTGTCTGTCTGTCTGTCTGTCCGTCCGTATGTCACAGCCACTTTTTTCCAAAACTATAAGAACTATACTGTTGAAACTTGATAAGTAGATGTATTCTGTGAAGCGCATTAAGATTTTCAAACAAACATAGAAAAAAAAACAATAATTTTTGGGGGTTCCCCATACTTAGAACTGAAACTCAAAAGTTTTTTTTTCATCACACCCATACGTGGGGGTATCTATGTTTCTAATATAATTTTTTTCTAAATTGAATAGTTTACGCTAGAGACACTTCCAAAGTGGTAAAATGTGTGTCCCCCCTCTGTAACTTCTAAAATAAGAGAATGATAAAACTAAAAAAATATATGATGTACATTACCATGCAAACTTCCACCGAAAATTGGTTTAAACGAGATCTAGTAAGTAGTTTTTTTTAATACGTCATAAAGTACGGAACCCTTCGTGCGCGTTTTTTTAAATCCAAAAATGATAGTTTATCCAGCGATTATTTCTGTTTAGTGTTACTTATTTTAAATAACATTATGCATACATTTCGGCTACGTTAAGGGTCTTTTTACACCCTGCTTTTGTTTACCTTAAATCTTGAACGTAACGGTCAATTAAACCTTTACGTTACGTAAACACTTGGCTTTCATCTCACCTGATGTTAAGTGATGATAAGGTCGAAGGTGGAAGTGCACTTCACCCGGAATCCTCAACTAGTGAGGCACTGGCTATCTTATCACTAGCTGCCGGAACAACAATGCTACAAACATTGATGTTATGACGACATATTTAGGTAAGATGTTGGTAACTAAGTAGCTAGCCAGGCGGACAAACAAGCCCTTCCACCAACCGAACAGAGTACACAAACATGTACTACAGACCGGTAGTGTTAACCACTAGACCACAGATGCGGTTTGGCTTTGTTTTTTTTTTTTTTACTTTTTTTGTGACTAATAAACTTTTATTGTGACTAATAAAGGTTTTTCACGTTAAACTTTGTTGCAGGTAATATCAAATACAGAAGTGTGGGACTTAAGAACATTTCATTTACTTAGGACAGTGCCAACTTTAGATAAATGTGAGGTGAGTGTTATCTTAGAGATGGCTTTTCAATAGTGAGTAATATGATTTAAGTGAAAGTTTGGGAAGTATAACATTTCATCATCATCATCATCATCATCATCATCATCATCATCATCATCATCATCAGCTCATTTTATGTCCCCACTGCTGGGGCACGAGCCTTCCCTATGGATGGATAAGGAGAACGGGCCATAAACCACCACGCGGACCCAGTGCGGATTGGTGGTTGTTAACGACTGCTAATGCAGCCGGGACCAACGGGTTTACGTGCCTTCCGAAGCACGGAGGAGCTCGAGATGATACATTTTTGGTCACCCACCCGATGACCGGCCTTTGCGAAAGTTGCTTAACCTCAGCACTTGCAGACCGGGCGCGTTAACCACTGCGCTATCGAGCTCCTCGTATAACATTTATCACTACTCATTTCTATTGTCATTAATTATCTTCTAAAAAACAAACAAATAACATTTTCATTAAAAATAACTTGTTAAAAATTACTTTGACACTGGCTAAATTTGCTTACCGCACGAAGCCACTAATTAAGGGAAAAAAGGGTTATACATTATTATCACAATCAATCATATAGTTTTTTCTTTTCTTTTTGTTGATGGCTTCGTCCGATTAGCACATTTAGCCAGTGTCAAAGTAATTTTTCTAACAAGTAATACATAAATAAACAATATTTCTTTTCTGTATGTAATGATGAATGATAATAAAAATGAGAAGTGAGAAATGATATACCCCCCAACCCCTCGAGTATCTCAGTAAAGATGTGGGGCTTTACTAAGTCCTCGGGCGGACTTCTTGAGACAATTTGAAAAGTGACGTTGAACTGTTTTGTTTCATTTGCCAACACTCATGCACACTCACGAACACTTAACGGTTAATAATCCACCATTATTTCACATTAATATTCGAAATAACACAAATTTTCGAAAATAAAACAAAACCGCAGACATGACTTCACTTGCCCGCCAAGAAGTCCCAATCATAGAGTAATAAAGTCCTAAGCTAGCAAAACGACAGATACATTAACACCTTTGGTCAATAATGTACCAGAAATAGGGTTCGGTACAAAAATGCATCTCCAAAGTGGTACTGTTTGCTCATACCTATATATTTAAATTTCGGATAACAAAATCTGAAAAAACATTGGATAGCATCAACAACTTCAGCTTGCTATGAACCTTAAGTCTTAAATATAAAGATTAATTTAGGTTGCAAAATATTTGTACTTAATACTATTTACTGTCATCGTCACAAACGTCATTGTGGCCCCGTGGCTCCAAAGTCGCGTTCCATTTTTCAAGCGCTCTTTGGGAATCTATACTAATATTGGGTCCTTACCTATGAAATTGACGTTTTTTTCTTACTTATTAATAGGTGTATTACTTCTAAAAGTCAATACCGGTTGTTAATATTATTATACACCTTTAATTACTTAGGCTTCAGTAATAACAATTATTATTCATTTTGTGTATTTATGGCCCAATTTTTTAATTTTTTAAATTGACTTCTTTTTTGTTTCGCGGAATCGACTTTTTGTTTCATTGTAGCTTTGAAGGGACTTGATTTTTTTTCTTTTTAGTGTCTGCTATATTTAGCTAGTGAAACAAACACACTACCCTTAAATTTGTATAGTGTTATCATAAATAGATGTTAAGAAAATTAAAAAAAACGTTAGTATGAAAAATATAATTTTATAAAAAATCTTCATACAAAACGTCAATTTTATAGGTAAGGACCTAATATAATAAAGCTGAAGAGTTTGTTTGTTTGTTTGGTTGAACGTGCTAATCTCAGGAACTACTGGTTCGAATTGAAAAATTATTATTGTGTGGAATAGTCACATTTATTGAGGAAGGCTATAGGCTATATTACATCACGCTATGACTAATTAACACGGGTGAAACCGCGGGGCACAGCTAGTCCAGTATATTATTGATTGAAGATTGACATTAGCAATAGGGTATTTGACAGGTTTTTAGAAAAATATGTCTAATGGTTGATTATAGCATCATATATTTGCAATTTGATTAATTCGTTTTGAATTTCTTTATTTTTTATGAATATCGCCATTAAATTCAAATGAATAAAATAGCCGCCGAAACGATGCATGCAGGCCACGTGATGCCGTGACGTCAGTTGCATGTAAACAAACTGTTAGCTGTCAAATCGCACCGTACAAAACTTCGAGTGACATCTTTGATTTGCTTGCAAATGACGTCACGACATCACGTGACCAATCCCGTGCGTTTTCGATCACGTGGTCAATCATAAAAGTTTTATTATTTTATAAATGTTTTTTTATAAAAATTATACTTATTTTTAAGTTATGTGCTGGCTAAATTGGTTTAAAAAAAGTCGGTTTACTGACGATAGTTGAACGTGACAACGTCTTAAGAAGGTGTCGGGAGGTGTTGGGGGTGTCGGGGGGTGTTAGGGGTACGTACCGCGGTGGCGATGCCGGCCACGGGCTTGCACAGCAGCCTGCAGCAGCCCGTCGAACAGGTAGGCGGGAGAAGTTGGGGGTGTCGGGGGGTGTTGGGGTTACGTACCGCGGTGGCGATGCCGGCCACGGGCTTGCACAGCAGCCTGCAGCAGCCTGTCGAACAGGTAGGCGAGAGGAGTTGGGGGTGTCGGGAGGTGTTGGGGGTGTCGGGGGGTGTTGGGGGTACGTACCGCGGTGGCGATGCCGGCCACGGGCTTGCACAGCAGCAGCAGCCCGTCGAACAGGTAGGCGGGAGGAGTTGGTGGTGTCGGGAGGTGTTGGGGGTGTCGGGGGGTGTTGGGGGTAAGTACCGCGGTGGCGATGCCGGACACGGGCTTGCACAGCAGCACGGCTAAATTTCTACTTAGCCGATTGTGCTTCTTTGTCGCTCGTTCCGCGCTCTCGCTTGCACTTCAAGCCTTACATGGAACGCCTCAGAGCGAGGTAACGCCGAACTTTTTCGTGCGTGCAGCCGGCTCTATCGAATTATAAGACGTTGTCACGTCAAAAAATGTTTACTGTTAAGCTAACAACAGTTTGATCTATATTTTCATACCCTATTAAAGGAACAATCAAACACTATTGTAAAATTAACGACTAGGTTACCATACCCTGTTTTGATTGCTTTTCTTCTGCCAGGTAATCTTCAACCCGTCTTGTACTGCGCTGTACGCGATCTGCTCGGACCAGGACTCTGAGGAGCGAAGCCAGTTCGACACCAGCTTTAAAACGTTGGACCCCTTCGACTACTCCAGCATAGGTCAGTGGTAAACACAATTAGATATGATAAGATAACATAGATAGATAGATAGCATTCTTTAATGCACGTACACAGAAAAATTAAAAATAGAAAACGAAATTTTTTATCCCGGGATGGGCGAAGGCGGTCATATCGCTTAAAGCGGTCTCTTCCAGACAACTGTAACAACATAATATATTCATTATGTATCACGTTTTTATTATTTGAATTTTTTGCAAAACAATGCTATTATGTAGTTAAATTACAAGATGAAAGGACTATGAAGGATTTTGTATGAACCCCGTCCCCACCCTACGAAAGTCATGGGATACGTGTCAATTTGTTCATTGGGACCCTAAAAAGTCTAAAGTACCTGTGTTAGTTGCAAAAACTTTGTACGAAATATCTAGTAAAGTAAAAAGTATTTGGAATTCATGATATTAGAATTTTAAGTTTTAAATTAATTTAATTTTAACTATGTTTGATTTAATTTATCAGATATTTTAAATATATTTATTTCAAATATTAAATACGAAATGTGTATTTTATAAATACTGTTCGATAGGAAAATAGATTAATAAATAGGCACTGGTTTGGTTGGCAAAACTATGTTATTCATGTAATATCAAAACATATGACACATTCCGACAGTAGAGAAAATATTCCAAAAACAAATTATAATAAAAAGTATAAAAACATAAAGTTATCTAAAAAGGTAATGTACGCAACAAATACTTTCATAAAATTAAATATTGTAACTTTTTGTCCAATTTTTTTACATAATATTTTTTTTATATTTTATGGGTAAGAGCAGTGCCTTCATCTCACCTGATGTTGAGTGATGATAAGGCCAATGGTGGAAACGCACTGCACCTGGAATCCTTAACTACTGATGCACTGGCTATCTTATCTCTAGCTGCCGGAACACAACAATGCTACAAACATTGATGTTATGGCGACATATTTAGATAAGATGGTGGTAGCTAGCCAAGCGGACAAACAAGCTCTACTACCACTTTTCCCAATTCTCCAAGTGGGAATCCAACTCATAATTAATTTATTATTAAAAATGTGTTTAATTATAATTAAAATGAAAACATATAAATTGAGTTAAAATATTGTAAAAAATAAAACTGATAATTCCCAAATATTATTTTCAAATTGAGGAGCTCGATGGCGCAGTGGTTAACGCACCCGGTCTGCCAGTGCTGAGGTTAAGCAACTTTCGCAAAGGCCGGTCATCGGATGGGTGACCCAAACCAAAAATTTATCATCTCGAGCTCCTCCGTGCTTCGGAAGGCACGTAAAGCGTTGGTCCCGGCTGCATTAGCAGTCGTTAACAACCACCAATCCGCACTGGGCCCCCGTGGTGGTTTATGGCCCTTTCTCGCTATCCATCCATAGGGAAGGCTCGTGCCCCAGCAGTGGGGACATAAAATGAGCTGATGATGATGATGATGATGATGATGATGATAATGATGATCTTCATGTAATAATTGTAAAAAAACAAATGTTTAAAAAAATTCCACGAGCAGGATTTGTACATGCACCCTTCTGACATACCGGGTCAGGTGCTCTTCCAATTGAGCTATCGTGGTTCTAACCAGCCCGCCGAAATTATTCAACACTTTTTACTTTGAAAGCCAAAGGCGCCTATTCAATGTCAACAACTACCGTCACTGACATCCGATCATAATATTTTTACAAATATTAAAGATCAGTTAAGAAGTAGGCAAGCTATTTATAAAATGTTCAAATAATTTTTAACGCAAATTTTGTTCCGAACAAATTACAAAAACACAAAACCACGATAGCTCAATTGGAAGAGCACCTGACCCGGTATCTCAGAAGGGTGCAGGTTCAACTCCTGTTCGTGGAAATTTTTTCAACATTTTTATTTTATTTATTTATTTTATTTTATTTGATTAAAAAAAAAATTACAATGGTTAACAGTTTGGATTGCAATAGTACAGGTAAGCTTATCTCTAAAAAGAGATTTCTTCCAGCAGACTATGGTGACAGGATAGTATGAAAGTCATATAATTCAATATTTGTTCGCAACAAAATTTGCGTTAAAAATTATTTGAACATTTTATGTAATAATTGTGTTTTTATCTTGTAAGTGAATTAATTTGTAATTGTTAATGAGAATAAATGTTTTAAACCATTATTTATCGCCCCACAGCCACTATAGACGTGAAGCGCAACATCTATTCGCTAGCGGTGTCCCGCTGGGGTACTCAGATCTCGCTCGTGGAGAACATGGGAGACTTCGAGCAGGTGCAGGAGTCCTGCGTCAAAGTGTACGACGTGGGCCGGAAGCGGGACCACGACGATGACGCGGTCAGTTCCATATATTTTTTAATTTTTTGTTATTTATTTTAGACCACAAACAGGTTTACAATGTTTGATTTATAATATTACTGTACTTATAATATATTATTTATTGTAGGCCCAACATCGCTGGTCACAATTTATGAATTAAAAGCTTATTTAAGTGGAGCCTATACATGTACTTTTTTATATTATTTAAAAAATATACTTATGTATAAAAAAAATTATAGCTTTTGTATCCTCATCATAGAATACCTTGATGGAGCTACGGTGAACGTGAACTGCTAACTCACAAAGGCCGGCCTTTGGATGGGTGACCAAAAATTTAGCTTCTCGAGCTTCTCTGCTTCTTCTAAAGCCATTGGTCCCGGCAGCAGTCTTTAACAACCACCAACCCGCACTGGGCCCGCGTGGTGGTTTATGGCCCGTTCTCCCTATCCATCCATAGGGAAGGCTCGTGCCCCAGCAGTGGGGACATAAAATTGAGCTTGATATTGATACTTTTTCTGTACTGTACCTATATTTAATAATCATCGACTATATTAATAATCGACGACCTCCTTGGTCGAGTGGCTTGTACACCGGTTTTCATGGTGTCGCTATCTCTGAGGTCCCGGGTTCGATCCCCGGTCGGATCAATTTAGAAATACCTGTTTTCTATATTGTTTCGGGTCTGGGTGTTTCCTATGTATAATAAGTATGTATTTAAGTATATTAAGGCGAAGGGTAACGCACACTAGCGCCGCTAATGGATTTAATTTGATAACTGCTAAACTGGATTTTTTTTCAAACATTGCGGACCTTCCGATACTAGGCAAACATCTATTATTTAATAACTGCGTACTACTTTTAGGTTTGTTTTTGTATTCATTCGCTAACACCAAAAGTGGCCATTGTTTGTGAATAAATGCGATAGCCCGTTTTGTGAATAAAAAGTAGTGCACAATTATTAAATAAATACTATGGATGCTTTCCTGTTGTCGGACGGTACGCAATGTTTAAAAAAATATCCGGTCCGTTAATAATTGTCAAATTATCAATTAGTGGCGCTAGTGTGCCTTACCCTTCGCCTTAAGTGTGTTTATCCGTATTTAGTTAACCGTTTATCGAGTTTCTTAAGGAAGCTTTTCTTGGGGCTAGACGATTGGTGTGAGTGTGGGAAAATTTTACATATATTATTTCTCTTTTAACTGTATTCTCTTCTAATAATGTGATGTTCCACAGGAGGAGGACGAAGAGGAGGAGCTGGCGGGCGGTTCCGAGAACGACGGCGGCTCCGACTCGGGCTCCGATAACGACGACGACTGTGAGTATATGTATTATCAGCTTTTGCTCGCGGCTTAGCTCACGTAGGTTGCACGACGTGTGATTGTTTTAATAAAAGCCAAACTTATTAAATACTAGCTGACCCGGCGGACTTCGTACCGCTTTGACAGTTACCATCATTGAGTTAAATATATATCAATGGTTTCCATGACAACAAAAAAACATAATTTAGTATTGGAAAGTTAAATTGAATTTTATTTAATATATATTTTTTAAATATAGCCTATGTTACTCAGCGCTAATGTAGCATTCTAATGGTGAAAGAATTTTTTAAATCGGTCCAGTAGTTTTTGAGTTTATTCGTTGCAAACATACATATATACATACATACAAAAATAGAAATAATAAATTGATCCACAAAAAAATAGTAGGCTAGCATCTAAAATGCTAAGTTAGCATCTAAATAGTAGTTTAGGTGCTAACTTTGTATTTTTAGGTGCTAACTTAGTATTTTTGTGGGTTATGTTAGGTTAGTTTGGTGATCGATTAAATACAACCCATACAAAAATACAAAGGTTTCCTCTTTATAATATTAGTTTAAAAAATATATATATTTACGGGTGAGCACAGTGCCTTGATCTCACCTAATGTTAAGTGATGATGATCGCCCGAAATCCTCAACTATTGAGGATCCCGGTATATGTATAGATATAGGAAAATAAATAAAATTCCTGAGACACGTCATTCTTTATTTCTTTCCAAAAAGCCAAATACCAATTTTCATGTATTTTACTTCAAATCTGACGGACTTTCAAACAAACTTTCACCCCCTATTTGACCCCTTTAGGGTATAATTTCAGTAAAATAATTTCTTAGTGGCTGGTTACGTCACTCCATTAACCTACAGTGGTCCCCACAAAATGCGAAAAGGCGACCAGGTAGACCAAGACGAAGATGGCGGGACGTCCCTGATGGGTTCATGAAGGAATGGCCAGATGTTGCAGGGGACCGGAAGGTGTGGAAAAAGTTTGGGGAAGCCTTTGCCCAGAAGTGGTACAGCTATGGCTCATATAATAATAATATTATTGTTATTATTTATTATTTTTTATTATTTATTGTCAGGAGGTTCCTCAATCTGCAGCCCTAACCACCGATAGCTTGGATCTATCCCCGCTGCCGGTGGCAACCTAGGTTAAGTTTTTTATAATATTTTATATTGTAAATATGTTTTTATATAAAATATTGTAAAATGATTTTCTTAAGATAAATGTTTAATAAAGAGAATAATAATAATAACTATGACAATTATCTGTTAATTTTTTATTTTTGATGTGTAACATCTTTCCGCTCGCTTCCTATATAAGCAGTTTGTAGGAGTGATTTCGTGAAATGGGACGGAAGTATGTGTAACAGTGTAACAGGAAGTCAAGGAAGAGCGCAAGCGCGCGCCATTTTATAAATTAAAATCGATATTATGAACATGGCATATTATTATATGTGATATATTGTGTCATTTGACTATCATAGGTCATTTTGATATGTCAATTGTCTTCTAATGAGTATTTACTGCATTTATTTTATAGTTATAAAATGATGTAAAACCTGACCCGTTTTTTTCCGAATATAATGTTAAAATTGCTTATTACTAAAGTGAGATGTCAAATGTTACACATCTTATGCGACTAATGTAAGGCACGCTCGTTTTTTTTTATATCTTACCGGAAAGCACAGTGTTATATTAGCTCCCATACATTACTCGCCTAATATTAAAACTGAAGCTACGTTTACTTTCCCACGCAGTGGCTATAGCGTCGCTGCGAGACGCGGTGATGGGTCTCGGCGGCAGTTCCGGAGACTCCTCTCAGGATGAGGAGGAGCGGCCTAGGCGAAGGATGCGCACCAGGAGACGGGTCAGTACCGTAGATAATGTTTTAGGTAGCGGCAGGGATCTGTCAGACCACATCAGTCTCTGAGACTACTCCGGCCTCTCGGACCACGCCGGTCTTTCGGACCACGCTGGGCTTTCAGACCACACCGGTCTCAGACTACACCGGTCTCAGACTACACCGGTCTATCGGACCACGCCGGTCTCTCAGACCACAACGGTCTCTGAGATCACAGCGGTCTCTCGGACCACGCCGGTCTCTCGGACCACAATGGTCTCTCGGACCACAACGGTCTCTGATACTACAGCCGGCCTGTTGGACCACGCCGGTCTCAGACCACAACGGTCTTTCGGACCACGCCGGTCTCTCAGACCACAACGGTCTCTGAGACCATTGCGGGCTCTCGTACCACAGCGGTCTTTCTGACCACAACGGTCTCTCGGTCCGCGCCGGTCTCGGACCACAACGGTCTCTGAGACCACAGCGGTCTCTCGGACCACGCCGGTCTCGGATCACAGAGGTCTCTCGGACCACAACGGTCTATAGTCTATAGTCTTTTACATAAATTGAGCAATCAAATGCAAAAATATTTTTTCAAATCTGGCTAGTAGTTCTAGAGATAAGCGCGTTCAAACAAAAAAACAAACTCTTCAGCTTTATTATATTATTATAGATTTGACCGGATTTGATTACCGGTTGCGTTGTGTATGATCATGAGAGTACTTTCTAAATATATAAATAATAATATGTGTTGGGGAATTCTTATCTTTTAGTCATGGCGCATGCAACATGTAAAAAGTTATATTAAGTATTGTGTATAACAAATGGAAATAAACATTCAGCCTCTCTACCTGTCGTACTAATTATTATCAACATTCACCTTTGTATAGAATGACTTCTTCATATAACAAAATTATTAATAATTGGGATATTTTCAACACAACATCAACTAGTATCAAAAACATTAGTAAATTTCATTATTAGTTAGTATTTAGAGCGTTTACGCTGCACTCTAGTGCCGCCAATGAAAAAAAAAACGTATCTAGTAATTAGAGATAGAAAATCAAATTATGCTCAATAAACTATTTGAATGAAGTAATTTAGCATTTTTACGTCACCTAATGAACATCTGACATGTTATGGATTAGTTAAATAAGACGTTACAGCTAAAAACGGCCACTTTTAACTATAACTTACTATAACGTATTGATGTGAATGTAACTGTGTGATTTTCTATCTCTAATTACTAGATATGTTTTTATTTCATTCATCATTTTCTTAAGTAAGTAGTGTATACGAATTTGGATATTTATTGATTTATTTATTTCTATAGGTACACAAACAGATTACAATCAATACATGAGTACTGTAACATATTTGGTTAACTTTATTAGCTAGACGGTAATCCAAAAGGAGTGTACACAGCATGACATTTTGAGTATAGTTTGAAACGCAACAAATGCTGGTCTTAAATAAAGTAATAATTAAAACTTTTAATAATATTTAAAAAAAAGATAAATGTTAAGACTAATATGTAAAAATTGAACATTTTCATTTTTAGCCTTAGCGTTTTTTTTCCTTCTTCGTACTCTTTTCTTTAATTTTTTATGGAATCTGATATCATCATCAGCTCATTTTTATGTCCCCACTGCCGGGGCACGAGCCTTCCCTATGGATGGATAGGGAGAACGGGCCATAAACCACCACGCGGGCCCAGTGCGGATTGGTGGTTAATCTGATATAATTCGCATCAAAAGATGATAAATTCGATACAAAACAAGCGATCAAAAACACGAGTTTGTGTCGAAAGGTAATTTTTGCAAATCTTGATCGATCTAAATGGTATCGGAAATTTTAATAAAAGTGTTTCCCTTTTGATTCTAACCTCCTCAATTACAATAATAAACGGAGTAAGGTGGGTGTCTATCTAACTGACTGACTCCGCTCCATTGGACAGACTGAGGTTAAGAAACACTATTATACTATTTATTTAAATGCATGCAGTGTTCACTCCAAGAAAGCCGTGCATTGCCATGCTTTTTTATATTATGTTTCCATTAACTCGTATATGCAGTGGCCAGTTTTGTGAACCAAAATAAAATAAAATAAAATTTAAAAAAAATCGATAATTTTTGTCATTTGAAATGAATCATAATGTATTTAGTTGGTATTGGTAAGCCTAATTAATTAATGAACTGATAAATTGTTTATTATTTTTGACGACCTCCGTAGCCGCGTGGCTTGCACGCCGGACTTTGGGGCGGCGCTGACTGAGGTCCCGGCTTCGATTCCCGGTCGGGTCGATGTCGAAAACGACCTTTTCAATATCGTGTCGGATCTGAGTGGTGGTGGCACCGTCGTTGTTTCTGATTTCCGTAAAACGAGTGCTTTAGCTACTTACCTTGGGATCAGAACAATGTCTGTGATGTTGTCAAATATATTTCTGATATATATTATATATTTTAATTTATCAGGCGGCGGCGGAGGGCCACAGCAGCGACAGTGACGGCGACCTCGAGCTGCCCGACATCATCGAGTTTGAACTCGATTAGCGTCTAATAAATGTGTTGATCAGTTTATATATACACTTTCATTTTACCCTTTCGAAGACAATCGTTTTAATTATTTATTATTTATTTACAAGTTTATGTTCAATAGAACATATATATTTATTTGCAATGAATGTAGGTACAAATAATAATCTAATAAATGACTAATGACAAATAAATTATTAAATTTGATTTTAATTTTGATTAAAATATAACTTTTGTGACCGATTCGGCGTTATCAAATATAGGTACCCTAATAAATCAAAGTATAAAACAGACTATGTATAATATTGGATAGTATAAAACAGCGTTAAAGTTACAGCGACATCTTGCGTTCAGTAGATTTTTTATAGTGCAACTACTCTTCGCTAGATGTCTATAATTGCTAAACAGTTTACCTTGCTAGCAGTATAGATGGCGCGATCACAAGCTTACTCTGCTACATTCATAGATGACGTTACCACGAGCTTGCTCTGTTACATTCATAGATGGCGCCACCAGTATCGTACCGTTTGGCTTTTAAAATTAATTATTAATCGAGTTTTCACGGAAGTATTTAAAATGTTTCAATATTTTTTCATAATTTTCCATGAACAATACACATTAAAAAAAAACAGTAAAAATTACGTATCTACCTAGTTTTACGCGTTTATTTTACACATTGCAATTTTGCTTGCCGTTTCGAACCCTTTAACCGTTTGTAGTTTGTACCCTTTACCCTTATAGGTACTAGTTCCAGATGAAGTTAACTTTCATATTTTTAAAAATAAAGCCAGTTATTTGATTTATTGGGTATACTGGCAAGTTCCTCATTTATTTGGTTCATATGTTTGTGTACTCGGTTTGAATGGTAGGGCTTGTTTTTCCACCTGCCCATAATGATCGATCATCAATGGTTCATTGTTGTATTTCGCCAAATAGAGATAACATTAGATTAGCCAGCAGCGCTTCCAGCTTCTTTATCATCACATAACATCAGGTGTGATGAAGGCCAAGTGTTTCATCATCATTATCAGCTCACTTTTATGTCCCCACTGCTGGGGCACGAGCCTTCCCTATGGATGGATAGGGAGAACGGGCCATAAATCACCACGCGGGCCCAGTGCGGGTTGGTGATTGTTAACGATTACTAATGCAGCCGGGACCAATGGCTTTACGTGCCTTCCGAAGCACGGAGAAGCTCGAGATGATATATTTTTGGTCACCCATCCGATTTGCCCACCCAGCCTTTGCGAAGACCGGGCGCGTTAACCACTGCGCCATCGAGCTGTAGCGGCTTACAATCTTGCAATATGTCGAATCAGCAATTTGCAACCCTGCCGGCGCCGGCGGCGTAGCGTTTGAGCCCGGAAGTCGTCTACAGACAGACACTGCCTCGCTAGGTCACGTAGAAATAATTTTTTTCTATATAAATTATAGTCAATAAATGTATGTATGACGACTTAAACACTTTTTTGCCGGAGTGGTGAAGTGGCCGATGATAGAGAAGAGTGGAGCGAGACCCTTACCCTGCAGTGGGACGTATTGGGAATAACGTATTAAAAAAAAACTACTTACTAGATCTCGTTTAAACCAATTTTCGGTGGAAGTTTGCATGGTAATGTACATCATATATTTTTTTTTGTTTTATCACTCTCTTATTTTAGAAGTTACAGGGGGGGGACAAATTTTACCACTTTGGAAGTGTCTCTCGCGAAAACTATTCAGTTTAGAAAAAAATGATATTAGAAACCTCAATATCATTTTTGAAGACCTATCCATAGATACCCCACACGTATGGGTTTGATGAAAAAAAATTTTTGAGTTTCAGTTCTAAGTATGGGGAACCCCCAAAATTTTTTTTTCTATATTTGTGTGAAAATCTTAATGCGGTTCACAGAATACATAACTACTTACCAAGTTTCAACAGTATAGTTCTTATAGTTTCGGAAAAAAGTGGCTGTGACATACGGACGGACAGACAGACAGACAGACATGACGAATCCATAAGGGTTCCGTTTTTTGCCATTTGGCTACGGAACCCTAAAAATTAAAAAATATGTATGTATTATATCTGTCCTGTCCAATTAAAATAAACACCCGTTCGGTTACGATTGGTTTTACTTGTTGCAACAATACTAAAATAAAACAAAATCATTTGCATAAAATAGTCGGTTTATTAGATCAAAAATAAATATAGGAATACATCGTGTACTATTAATGTACATTATATAAACAATTATGTACAATTTAAGACTAGTAGACTCCATACAATGGCACTTAATATTCACAATAACGTTTACTTTTAATTACAAATTTATCTTATTTTTAATTTAATCAGTAAAGAATCGTCTATAGTAATTATAATGTCAGTGGAGCTTATAACCTATAAGCTATACGTAATAACAAAATAGGCAAAAAAAGCTATGTTGTATTTGGGTAATGGCACCACGCACCAGTGATCAACACTTTTCCATTCCAATTTATGACTTTAGCAACCATTTTTGTTTTGACCACCTGTCATCGCGTAAAATTTAAAATGAAATTCTGTTATTTTTTAGCGACGAAGACTGTTATTGTACATTATAATATTAAGTAAGTTCAAATGCGGAGGCAGTAGAAGGCAGGCCCGATTAACCATCGGTGCCTTAACAGGGCACTATGCCACAAAACAAATGCTCCACAGAATGCATCTATTAACAAATAGCTTGTGTAGGGTATGTGGAGAGGAAACGGAGTCAATGCAGCACCTACTGTGTGACTGTGACTCTCTGGCTAGGAAAAGAATGGGACTCCTGGGGTCGGCCTATCCGAAACCGGAGGACTTCAGGCTCTTCGCTCTTAAGGACGTGGTCAAACTTATGGCATCTATCTTTCCAGAGGAAGAAGAGTGAAAGGACATTTTTTTCTTTTAAAAACAAAAAGGGTTAACAACAGATTCTTGTATTTAACAAAAATTTAAAATATACCACCGGCTTCCTGCTGTTATGCAGTAAAACTTCAATGAATCTCTGGTGTCGACTGTCGGAACTATTATTAATGTGTACAAAATTTGTATATTTATATTACGAGTAGGTATATTGTAAATTGGTCGAAAAGATGGGGGAAAAAGAAATAAGCGTCCCGAGTTTGTTGCCAGCTCTTCTCGGTCGAAGGCTCTCCCAAAATCCGAACAGGTAGGCTACTCTTGACGCAAACTCAATCTTAATACAATTCCAATGCGATTATTATGTATCGATATTGGTATAAGTTTCTCAATTTCGGAACGCCCCATCTCGATAATAATTTGTTCACTCAATTTCCACGCAATTTAATTCCAATGTAGCGCTATTATCGCTTTTAAGAGTGCCATTTGAATTTTTTAGATTTGGGATTGGAAATTGATTATTGCAATTGTGTTTCAAGAGTAACCCACCTGGTGGGTAGATTCAGTAGTTATATCTAAACAATTTTTTTAGTTTTTTCATTTATAGTTTTGACGTCAATAAGTGCCTTTGAAGCTTATCTATACTAATATTATAAAGAGGAAAGCTTTGTATTTTTGTATGTATGTATGTTTGCAACGAATAAACTCAAAAACTACTGGACCGATTTAAAAAATTCTTTCACCATTAGAATGCTACATTAGCGCAGAGTAACATAGGCTATATTAAAAAAAATACATAAATATAAAATACTACGAAAATTTAATTTTTCAATACAAAATGATTTGTTTGTTTTGTTGTCATGGAAACCATAACTCAATGATGGAAACTGTCAAAGCGGTACGAAGTCCGCCGAGTCAGCTATTATAGTGTTGAATAAAATGATTTGACTTTGACTTTGAATACTCAAAGTTCAAGGTTATTATGTTGTTCACGGTGCCCATTACCCTAACCTAATTATTTATTACAAGATAGCCTACACACTATTATTGTCTATCGATATTTTGTCGCACAGGGCGTCTAGTGCGAATTTTAATCGCCATTGGATCACGTTAACGAAAAGAAATATTTGTATGGCAAAATCGCAACTTAAATACGATTTGTGGTCGCTTTATAATAGCAAAATCGCTGCTCAGTGGTCATCGTATTTCATACTTTTTAATATTGCCCATAGATAACATTGTTTTTAATTTTAAAAAAGTACGCTATTTATTAATTTTTAGCAATTTTTGTTGCGAAAATTTTCGATTTGAAAATAACCCACACCCCATGACATTCAGGCGCTGTTTTTTCAAAATAAAAAAAAAACCATATTCATGAAAACTGCATATTATTTTTTTCTGGTTTGCCAGAGTATCGAGAAAATAAAAAAATAAAATGTCAGTTTTTGCCAATTAATAAACACATCTATTTTGTTCCGTACCTATTATATCACAGTGACACATGAATACTAAATTAGTCAAATTAGTGATACACATAGAAAATACTTAAGATACAAAAAATATGGATTAAATAAGAAACTTATTACATGTCTCAGTCAATATATTAATTATACGAATATTATGAATATAAAGCTATTTCAGAATCTACTTTTACTTACGCTACATATTGATATATTATCTACAAATTTTATATAAAAAAAGTATATACAAGCTATTTACACTTAATTATAATATATTTTTTGGAATAATATGCGTATTTAACGCTCCACAAAGATTTAGAGTAGTGGCTCCGGTGCTCTACAAGAACCAGTGAACGACAACATTTTCCTTTAATCATTAGGAACCGGTCGTTACGTAGACCTTTGCCCAGCAGTGGACGTCGTTTGGCTGAGGTGATGATGATGATGATGATTATGATAATGATTAGAAATAGGGGTCAACAACCGATTTGTGGCTAAAGCGAAATTTTTATTCAGTCATCCAGTGAAATATCAATGAAATACTATAACATCGTTTTATTTTCGGTTTAAGAAAATATGACCACGTTTCAAGCTTCCGCCAGCAACTCAAGTGGCTCCCAATCCGTTTACGCAGGAATACTAGAATACTATTGCCTTCTTTTTAATATCCTTTTCAACCCTTACCCTTCATACCTGAAAGAGCGGTTCACCATTTCCCATACTTCTAATGTTCCTTGTCGCTCACACCTCCTCGTCAATCTCAATATGCCTTCCCATAAAACCAAGTCGGTTTTTTTTTCCTATTCCTTCTCCGTTCATGCAGTCAGATTGTGGAATGACCTACCACCCAGTATTCGGGAGTCGACGTCGATTTACTCGTTTAAGAAGCGCGTAAAGGAGTACCTATCTTTCCACTTGAGTGTGTCATCGTTATTTTATGTATGTAACTATTTTACTGTATGTTTAGTTTTAAATAGTATTTTTTGTTTTGTTTTGTGCACACTTTTTCTACTTTTCTTTGTGTCTTCTCCTACGGGCGGGCCTGCTGGAAGAAATTTCAATGTTTTTTTTTTGGAGAGAGATTGTTGATTGCCTCAGACGGCATTTTCAGCTTCACCGAGTTTTTTTGGGGGCAGCGAGGAACGTAAAGGGTCCCTCAAGCCATGTGAAACGAATCACCTTCGGAGATTTTCTAGAGGGAACGGCATCCGGCACTAGCGCGTGTCCCCGTGCCCTACTAGATTCTTCGAAGGGTTCGGATCGGATCGGAGAGCGGAACCACCCGAGGGCGCCTCTAAAGGCTCGGACCTCGGCTCGGGTAGACCGGGCCGTGGAGGAGGAGAGAAGCGCCCAGGTACATGTCTGTACCTGGCATAGAGCGCGTATGAACCGGTTCTTCGTACCCTTGTTCTACGAGTACGGTGTCTTGGACCTAAGCTAGTGTGCATGTTTAGTGTATTCTGTAAATGTGTAGTGACATTTAGAGGATCGGACAATAAGCAGCGCCCTTTTGCGGACGCCTGCACAACCTATCCAAAACTGTCACATTATTGCAATACATTTTCAACCATATGTCATACACGTAAAGTTTAATGTCTATTGAGAAAATTTGACAGTTTGTGGTAGGTTTACGTGCAGGCTTTGTACTTGTCTATTCTTACTATGTTCTCCCTTATGTTTGTTTGTGTGTACATACATACATTATAAATAAATAAATATCTTTTGGCGACAAAAATTGTGTTGAACTGGGCTTTAAGTGTCGAAGACTGGTGCCACTACGGAATATTTATTAGGTATATTTGGAACACGTTGCGCAGAAAAACAAATGTAATTTAACTAATTAATCATGGTTATGTACTTAAAATCAATTAAGAGTATATTAGTAGGTACTAAATTAAATATGAAAATTCTATACATTTGTTTTTTATTATCACAAAACTAAACGCTTTTTAGGTTCTATTCCCAGGTCGGGAAACCACAGACAGACTATCAGATAGTAGAGCAAAGGTACTCTTTCCAAAGAGTATATAATTCAATAGTAATCTTCATGTATCAAAATATATTGGTGTTGGTGACAGTTACCTCTAGGTGGTTATTTGCCGCGCATCGGCAAACTTAGAGTAGGATGCCTTCAGACTAGGTGTAGTGACGACCCTCGCAAGGTGGCTGGCAAGAGTTGAATGGAGGTAGTATGCCCAGCAGTGGACTATTAGAAGCTGGTGAAGATGATGATAAGGTCACATTATGTTATACAATATTTACTGTGTTCACTGTTTAATTAACCAAATAAAGAAAAAAAAAACCACAGATAACATAGCGTAAACTGATCCGAGTATTTGCCGTCCATGTTCGTTGCGAGCATTCGCATGGTCAGTATAGTAAGCCGAGCCGCTCGCCGCGAATGGTACGTTACGATGATACACTTCGGTCAATCTCCTGCTTTAATTTTATAGTTTCCACGGTGCGGTTGAGACAAGTCGCCTATATTATTATACGTCAGCTTAGTGCCAGATCTGTCCTACAAACAATAATTATTATAATTCTATTGTGTCTGTATTCACAGCAGACGACAGATTAAAGAGCCACGATCTTTTTGGTGTAACCTCCTCGATTCAGCACTTTTGCTTCTTATAAAACACGACATTCGCTTCTCTTTAATTGGTACCATTTAAGCTCTTTTTGGTCTTTCTCTCCCCTCTTTCCTTCTATATTTCTTTCAATTACGTTTTTAAAGAATTCGTCGTGTCTTTATTAAGTGGCTGATCAACTTTCATTTTCAATAACTTTTATTATATATTTCATATCGCCTAATACCATTCACTCCTGTCAATGTACAAACTCATTCACTCCACCTCCGTGGTGATGAAACTGCTGAGTATTATCCACAATGACGCTTGTATACGCACCTTCTTGCACGGCGGGGCTGGGCGCCATCTTGCCGAAGTTCCCGCCAAAGTTACCTTCAACGGGCCGGCCATTTTGATTTTGACCGTTTTGACCGTAGAAGGAAATGAGGTTAGTATAATTGTATTGTTGGTTGACGATCTCCGAACTCTCTATAGAGCTACAGGAGGAGGAACTTGCGGAGTAAGGTCTCTGGTTTTGTGGGTAATTGACGTAGTTGTTTGGTAGAATTTCGGGCTCATGGTAGTTTTCGTAAAACAGCTCTTGGTAGGAACCGTTCTGTTGGTGCTGGTAATCTTCTTGCTCGTACGAAGGTATTACGGGGAGATTGTATTCGGGGTAAGGGTAACCTCCGCTGGAATCGCCGCTGAAATCGCTTTCGTTTAATTGTATGTGGTTGATTTTGTTGTCTGGTTGCCTGATGGGGACTTGTGGGGATGTGGTGGGGGCTACCGGCGTTGCGACGTTGTGGTTTATCTTTGGTGGGCCTTGATCTATGTTTAGTATCAAGTGTTTGTCTTCTATATCACTGTAAGAAAATGTGTGAATGAGTTACAAGAATAACAAGCAATTCTATCTTTTAAGTTCAGTCATATAATAAGGTTATATTATTTAACGTCAAGTGAAATTGCGCTTAAATAGTGTTCCCGTGAGGAATGTTTATTTTTGGTTTAAATCGTTATTTATTACATGAGTAGGTAAGCAGTATATAGCTAAAAATTTTCACAATGAGCGATTTTCTGACAGCCCAAATTAAAAAATAAAAATATGTTCAAAAATCTCGATAGATGGCGTTTTATTAAAGTCGATCCGTACATGTCGAGGCTGTAATAAATTGTGCAGTACCCAGAGTGAACTTTTGCTTGTCAACCAAAAAAATAAAAAATGAGTATTTTCATTTCAGGACCTATTCCTATGTTCCATAATTTTGTTCACAGTTTGACAGTTGAATAAAGGCAATGGAATAAATATCACGCAGCCATACATGTGCTCTCCATGGACTCGCCTTTTACTAAGCGCCATCTATGAAGTCATTTGGAACTAATTTCTTTTTTTTTGGTGGGTCGGAAAATCGCCCATTAGGTAGGTACAGGTGGTCCAAATCATTATGGGATAAGTTTTTTTTAACGTTATAGCATTTCTAGTTTGCACATATTTTCTTAATTTTCTTACTATGTTTTTGGTTCTCTAATTTTAGACTATATTTTTATTTATTTATGTGAAGTCAACAAATGTTCTTTCGTTCTTTGTTATGTCGTTGATACCTGCGGTTGCTCTTTCTTGTATTTACTTCCTGAGAACATAATGTCCTAACCTAGTCAAACCTAATTTTGGCTTTAAAATACTATTTACCAATGTGTTATCTATAAAATGTATTGGTAATCAATAAATAAAATATATAAGGTCACATTTTAACAACTGTAAATATTTTGAGAATAAATTCAACAACATATATAAACTATTTTTATGAAAAAACTTTAAATTTTTATACGCTGGTTTTCAAGAAAAACGCCAAAAGACATTTCGATTAAAAAGAAAAACAAAGCACTTTTGGTAGTTTCAATTCAAAGGAGCCGAAACAGAGAGGCCGCAATGCCTTCACCGCTTACACGTGCCCGTAGTATCATTCAAAAGATCCGACAGAGAGGCCGCTCTTAAAAATATTATAACTTTTGTGTCAGGAAAAGTAAAAAAAAACTAGCCTGATTTTTTTTTTAAATGCTAGGGCCTTATTTCTCTGATATAATTAGATGTTTTGTCAAAATTTGCAGTTGATAAAAAGTGACCTTATATAAGTTAATAATAATTAAGTCATTATTATTGATTTATATATTTTACTTAACTGACCTTAGCACATAGTTGACGGAGACGATGCAGTGTGGCCGAGAGGAGCGCGAGTTGTGGACGATGGTGGCGTAACTCTGCATCCAGACCCACCCTCCAGACTTCGTCAGGAACCGGTAATAGCGCGACGTCACCTGCCCTTTAGTCAGTACTGGACAAGAAGACTAATGATAAGATTGTGGGTACGAATGTTTTTGTGATATTAAAATGTTACGATTATTTTATATATCATTTTACGCAAATTTTGTTATTATTCTAAACAAACTTAAATACAGAACTTAACTTGAAAAAAACAGAGGAAAAATAATTTGAAATTAAAAACTAAAGAAAAAATAACAATAATAATAATTACAAACTTATTCAACATTTAGTTAATATTATTTACAAAATTATTGTCACAACATAATGACTTTTACTCACAATGCTTACGATTAATAATAAAATAGCATTTTACGCAAATATTGTTGCGAACAAATTACAATAGATGGTGTTGATTAATTTCAGCGAGTTGTATTGAGCCACGATAGCATAGTTGGCAGTGCACCTAACCTGGCATGTCATGGGGTGCGGGTTCGAATCCCGTTCATGGATATATTTTTTTCTACAGTCTTTTTTCAAATTAAAATTTTACATTCATCATCATCAACATCACCATCATCATCAGCCTGTACTAGTCCACTGCTGGACTGGCTGGTGGCTGGAAAGAGCTGGGTGCCAAGTGCGAGTTTTACCAATCGATCTCGTTAACGTAAACGAGAATTAGTATGGCAGAATGGTGGTAGCTAGCCAAGTAAGTATACTTACGCGTGCAATGTGAGTAGCGCATGTGGAGTACGTCCGTGCCGTGGATGTAGTGGTAGAGGGTCTTCTCAATCAGGTCCTGGGGCTCGTAGCCGGTCAGTGTTGCCACCCTGGGGACAATAATTTAAGTAAAAACAAGGTAATTTTAATTAAACCATTTACAAGAAGACAGCTACCTAGCCAACGTATTAGCTTGGCTATTCAAAGATATAAGTATTGCCAGCATTCTTGGGACCGTTCCCTAAACCCACAGCTGGAGGACATCTTTTATTTATAGGTTTTATTTTGTTTTAAATTAAGTTGTGTTTCTTTTTATTTATTTTTCTTTACTTATATAAGGTCACTATTTATCAACTGCAAATATTTTAACAAAAGATCAAATTATATCAGAGAAGTAAGGCCCCATCGCTTAAAAAAAAATTCAGGCTAGTTTTTTTTCACCTTTCCTGACACAAAAATTGTAATATTTTTAAGCGCGGCCTCTGTGTCGGTTTTTTGAATGAAACTACGGGCACGTGTAAGCAGTGAAGGCATTGCGGCCTCTCTGTTTCGGCTCCTTTGAATTGAAACTATCGCAAGTGCTATATTTTTCTTTTTAATCGAAATGTCTTTTGGCGTTTTTCTTGAAAACTAGCGTATAAAAATTTAAAGTTTTTTCATTAAACTAGTTAATATATGTTGTTGAATTTATTCTCAAAATATTTGCAGTTGATAAAATGTGACCTTATATAATTGTAAATATAGGAGTCATTCCATATTTTTTTAACAATAATAAAAATATTGCATTCTTTTGCATACAATGATAACCTTTGATTAAGACAGCACATAGATTAAAACTTATATGTCTTACTTTTTGTTTAGTAGTTAATCTAGTTGTAATACCTAATATCTTAGTAGTTAATACTACTAATATAAGCTATTACTTTCCCACTTAACGAATGAATGAATGAAAACTGTGTCCTTGACATAGGGGTACAGGTGAGATAGATAGATAAGTTTTTTATTGCAACAAAACAAAAATAACCAATTTACATAGTTACAAATATTTAAAAATAGTTACAATTTGGCGGTCTTATCGCTTTAAAGCTATTTCTTTCAGACAACCAGTTGGATGGATAGAACGATAGAACTATACGAGTATAATATAAATTTTATACTAGCAGACCCGGCGGACTTCGTAGGTACCGCATTTCTTTTTTCTTTTTTTTTAATATAGCCTATGTTACTCAGCGCTAATGTAGCATTCTAATGGTAAAATATTTTTTTAAATCGATACAGTAGTTTTGAATTTATTTGTTGCAAACATGCATACATACAAAAATACAAAGGTTTCCTCTTTATTATAATATAATATATACTAGTTGACCCGGCGGACTTCGTACCGCTTTGACAGTTTCCATCATTGAGTTAAATACAAAGACATATATCAATGGTTACCATGACAACAAAACCAACAAATCATTTGTATTGGAAAATTAAATTGTCGTTTTTAGTATTTTATTTTATATATATTTTTTTAATATAGCTTATGTTACTCAGCGCTAATGTAGCATTCTAATGGCGAAAGAATTTTTTAAATCGATCCAGTAGTTTTTGAGTTTATTCGTTGCAAACATACATACATAAAAAAAAAGGTTTCCTCTTTATAATATTAGTATAGATTAGTATACTATAGACAAACGAGTATAAGTTGGAGACTTGTTGTTAGCATAGCCATATTTATTTATAATTATATTTACTTGATTATTTTGCTGTAAGACACCCAAATACAAATAAATAAAATAATACATTCTAAGATCTGAGGAGCTCAATGGCGCAGTGGTTAACGGCCCGGTCTGCGAGTGCTGAGGTTAAGCAATTTTCGCAAAGGCCGGTCATCGGATGGGTGACCAAAAATGTATCATCTCGAGCTCCTCCGTGCTTCGGAAGGCACATAAAGCCGTTGGTCCCGGCTGCATTAGCAGTCTTTAACAAGCACCGCACCGCACTGGGCCCCGTGGTGGTTTATGGCCCGTTCTCCCTATCCATCCATAGAGAAGCCTCGTACCCCAGCAGTGGGGACATAAAAATGAGCTGATGATGACTCTAAGATTGGAGGTGCAAACAATAACTTGAATATCTGTACGTTTATAGCCCATCGCTTATAAATCACCCACCGGTTATCTCCCCCCCTAATTGGTTTTCAATTAACACTGTATAGGTTACAACACAAAAAAGTTTCTAACAAGCTAAAACAAGTGACATCCGATAGTTTGCTCTGCGTTCGCTCGACCCCCCTCAAATTTTAATTGTTATACCATCCGTAAAAAGTGTTGACGCAGTGGAAGCAAAACGCAACACTTCCGCCAATTATACACAAAAGCCCGGGATGTAAGGCCCTCGATCAGCGAGCACTCGACGGCGTAATGGGGGAGAAAAAAAAAGAATAAAGATGAAAAAAAGCGCGCCAACCCGGCGAGCGGTTTGCTTTTTTAATTGGATTGTTATAGGCAGAGGAGATTGTTAAGGGAAGCTGTTTATGGATTTTTGTCTTTGGGTTTCATTAAAAAATGTGAGGTTGGAGGAGTAATGAGTTCTTATTATGTTTTCTGTATGAGTTGTTATTTTTATTTGTATTAAACGAAATGTTTGATTACTTATTAGTTTTTATTGGTTTTTTTACAGTTTTAGCTTACGTCTGTGTGCCTGTAAAGGCTTATATTGAACAAACGATTCGACTTTCACATAGAATTCAGTCAAAGTCAAAGTAAATTTTTTATTTCAAATAAACTTAAGAATTTTGAATTTTGAATTTTCCAAACATATTTTTACCTACTAGTTCTTGTTTTATCGTCTGTAAAAATGTTAAGATCGGATGTTGATGACGTAGTTGTTGGCATTGAATACCTAAGGCTCATTTGGCTCACAAAGTACCTAACCGTAGATATAATGATAAATTTGCAAGGGTCGGGCAAAGCCACAATAGCATAGTCGGAAGTGCACCTGACACGGTCTATCAAAAGGTGCTGGTTCAAATCCTGTTCGTGACACTTTTTTAAATAATAAATTAATGATCCGATGTTTGGAAGTTACACCAGTGTTTGACAGCAACCAGTTATTGATTTTATTTTTATTTTAATCAAATATTTATAAAATACAGTGAAAAAATTAAATGCCTACCCGACCCAGCCAGGAATTGAATCTCTTCCGCAATCCGGGCGGCTGCACTGACTATCATGCTACCGCTTAAGACCCAGGTTAATTAATTTTATTTTTCATTTTTTAGGTTAATTTTTTCGCTGTATTTTATAAATATTTGATTCAGCTTCAGTGCAACAATTAGCACTTAAAAATAAAAAGTAAATTTTATTTTAATCATTAATAACTAAATAAAAGCTTTTAAAAATAGGGTCAGAACTGAATTTAGTATTTGAGCAACAATTAATCAGATCCGTAAAACTCAATGACAACTAATGTTATTTTTTGGCAACAAATAATAATATGTGTACCGGACTTAAAATTTCGAATAATGGTTTTTTCACTCTTCCCAAACCGTTTCACAAAGACTTTTCACAAATTATATACGTTGCACGCAATACTGCTGATCAATCGATAACAATCTCAAGGACGTTCAAAGCGTTCACAGCAAGCATAATTAAAGATGGCTGCGTCAGCTGTTCGCACTCGCGGCCATCTTGCTGACAGCGCGGAAGTTATCTGCTCTGTGGACGAGCACGTACGCGTTGGCTATGGCTACAAAAGATCTTTATGGAGACGCTTTTACATAAAAAAAATAACAATTTATTATTACCTAATATTGTAGTACTTAATTTTCACGTCATCACCAGCTAAAATTACATATATTAAGTTACCTTACATTTTTTCTTTATCTATACTAATATTATAAAGAGGAAACCTTTGTATTTTTGTACGTATGTTTACAACGAATAAACTCAAAAACTACTGGACCGATTTAAAAAAATCTTTCACCATTAGAATGCTACTTTAGCCATAGCGCTGAGTAATATAGGCTATATTTATAAAAAAATGCGGTACGATGTCCGCCGGGTCAGGTTATATCTTCACATCATCACCGGCTCATATTATCCCCACTGCTGGTAGGCTACTCTTGACGCCAACTCAATCTCAATACAATTCCAATGCGATTAATATGTATCAATATTGGGATAAGTTTCGCAATTTCGGAACGCTCCATCTCGATAACAATTTGTTCACTCAATTTCCACGCAATTTAATTCCAATGTGGCGCTATTATCACTTTTAAGAGTGCCATTTGAATTTTTTAGATTTGTGATTGGAAATTGATTATTGCAATTGTGTTTCAAGAGTAACCCTACAGAGCCTTCTCTATGGATGGAAACACGGCAGGAGAACAGCCCCCCAACCGCCTAACACTCTCGCTTTCGATCGCTTTGAAGTCGAGGCGAGGAGGAGGCGTCATCTTGTCATTTCGAAAGGAATATGAAAGCAATATCGAAAGCTATATGCTATAGCTTTCGATATTATTCGATATTATATTTCGATATTATATTAGAAGGCGAGGCGAGGGCCTCTCCTTCAAAGCGATCGAAAGCGAGAGAGTTAGGCGGTTGGGGGGCAGGTCATAAGCCACCACGCGGCGAGGGCTAGTGCAGGGCGGTGGTTGTTAACGCTATGCTATCTTGGCTCCGTCCAACTCACCGAAATTAATCAACAGTATCTACTTTTACTTTGTAAGCCAAAGGAGCCTTATTCAATGTCAACAACTACGTCATTAATACTTTTCCTTTTTGTAATTTGTTCGCAATAAAATTACATAAAACTAGTTATATATCCATAATCTATATATTAATACGTGAAGCAAAAACTTTGTACCCGTTTTTACGAAAATTGCGCGGACGGAGGAGTATGAAATTTCGAACACTTATAGTTTATAGTATAGAGCAGGTTATCCGAATGTTATATATTTTTTTTAAATTGTGCGTATAAAATACATTAAATTAACAAAAACAACATAACACACACTACCATGTATTTGACACACACGTATTGTTTGTCTTTAATGCGGCCGACATCTGTCAATTGGTTTAATGCTCTAAGGTCAATGCCAATCCAAACTCACATTCTATCTTTTTTAATTTTTCATTGCTTAGGATACGATCCGTGCAGCCTTAATAAAATTACGATCGAATTTCGATCACTGGGCGACCACTAGTTATAATAAATAAGTTATATTAAGAAATATAAATGTTGCATATAATTTTCACCTCACATACCACAGATTAATTACTAATAGCTCCTTCTCCTGCATTCAATTTCCGGATTAAGCAGTGTGTTTCGGATTTGTCGATGGTTTTGTGATGACCAACTCGCATTTGAAAGTTGCCGTTTCATGGAAGAAAAATCTACGTTTTCAAATACCGTTAAAATACAACGCAATAAACTCAGCTGTTCAGTAACAAATATAAGTTAGTACATAATAAAATTACAGGAGTAGATAACCGCTGAGTTATCTGTAGTGATGACGACACAGCTATGTAACAAAAGAGTTACAATACCAAGCATAAAGGTGTTGTGTTACAAAACACTGCGGAGGCTCTACACGCAGATATGCAAAACTGTTGAACACCTGGCGAGCATCTGTGTGTAATACGAGCGTTAGTGAACCCTGCCTTTATTTGGCGAGATTCGAGATAAAGGTGTTATTGTGATTTGTAACCTCTTTGCTGTGTTGACTTTTGTTTTCTTTTTTTTTCTTGGTCGAATTTTTTAATTAAACATGGAGGTTTTGCAGTTTGGGGTGAATTGATGACATGACGACCTTTTTGTAATGATATTAGGTATGTAGATACCTACAAAATAAAAAGTAAGTAACTCCTTGGCGGGAGGGAAAGTGCAGAATACTGTTTGCAGTTTTGTTTTGTTTGCCAAAAATGGTGGATTATTAGAATGGAATAGATTTGTTTATTTCAGGCTACAAACTATGTACAGTACAGTAAATTACAAAGAGGCCCATAATTTATAGATACCTTACTGACTAACATACATCTACAAATTAAATATAAATTTAAAAAAATCCAATCGTAAAGACGACGGCCGGCGGCATCTCGTGCGACGCAGCGTTATTAACCGTTTAGTGTTATTAAACTGTCACTGTCACTTTTTAAACTCTTCCAAGAAGTCCGCGTGCGATTTTTAACCCATTATAGCGATTTTTAACCCAGTATAAAGTAAATTGTAACGACAACTTGATATCAATGATCGATACCTTTATCCAGCTGTGGGCCTGAGTTTAGGTTTTTTTTTAACTATCGGAATCACAACATACAGTTTGTTTTATAATATGGGGTAAGTACTACTTATGCCTCTTGGGTTTGTGTGTAGTAGGTACTTACCTACAGTAATATTCTTCCACGTTAACAAATAAATGGGATCAAATGTTAATAACTAAATGTACTTTAAATTATTATTCTAAAAATTGACAATGCTTTGACAGTAGGTAGGTATGATCACATTTCCGAACATAACATAGAATTATTATTTAAAAAAATAATTTGTAAGTATTTAGTTCACTACTTTGTTAGCGTTACTTTTTTTAAATAATTAATTGTAAACTATTTTTTACATGTTTGCATTATTGTTAAAGACGAAAAAAAAAACACTTTTATTTAAATAAAAACTCTTTTTCAATCACTTTTTCTTCTTAGTCGTTCCAGTTGGTTGCTCTCCTAACTCTCCTAATGCTGAATGACAATTGATTTGAAACAATCCGCTCATTAGGGGCGCAGGTCCCCGGTAGTTCTCCGAAGCCCTGCTAAGGTCGTGCGCTGATTGGCGTGAACAAATAAAGCGTAGGCTTGCGCATGCGCAGGTCCACTGCCGCGTGCGACACGACTTGTCTGGTGCGACGCAATAACCCAGTGTTCAACACAGTTATCTATCATCGCCAAGAAATAATGAAGAATGTCATTGAAATTTTATTTATTACTATTAGAGAGTAGGAATCAGGTAGTTTGTATTCAACTGTTGCAAAAGTCAAAAGGTAGTTCCTATTTTTTTTGTTTTTTTTTCTTTATATAATAATAATAATAATAATAATAATAAACTTTATTTGCACACAAAAAAAACAGATACTGACAAATTTATAAAAACATATAGTACAAAATAGGCGGCCTTATTGCTAACAAGCAATCTCTTCCAATTCCTCTTTTTTTCTTTATATATTAGTGTTTAAATAATTTTTTAACGCAAATTTTGTTGCGAACAAATTACAAAAACACAAATGTTGAAAAAATTTCCACGAGCAGGATTTGAACCTGCACCCTTCTGACATTCCGGGTCAGGTGCTCTTCCAATTGAGCTATCGTGGTTCTAACCAGCCCGCCGAAATTATCCAACACTTTTTACTTTGAAAGCCAAAGGCGCCCATTCAATGTCAACAACTACCGTCACTAACATCCGATCATAATATTTTTACAAATATTGTGATCTTGTAATAAAATCTCTTTGGCTATACTATTTGTATCTGGCTGCTTTTGGTATCATTAAAAGTCTAAATTTTGATCAGAAGCCCCATAATTTCTATAGCAATGGGATCATGTCCCTACCTACAAGATAGCAAAAAGTTATCGAACAGAATGGCACCTACATACTTTAGTTAAATGTCAATAAAACATATTAAAAAATGTTTTCAATTTTCTTAGAAAATTTTTCCCCAACCTAACATATTTACGGGTAAGCAGAGTGCCTTGATCTCATTTGATGTTAAATGATGATAAGGCCATTTGGTGGAAGCGCACTTCACCCGGGATCCTCAACTAGTGAGGCACCGGCTATCTTATCTCTAGCTGCCGGAAACAACAATGCTACAAACATTGATGTTATGGCGACATATTTAGATAAGATGGTGGTCGCTAGCCAGGCCGACAAACAAATCCTACCACCAACCAAACCGCGTACACAAACATGTATCGAATCGAACCCGAGACCTCTGGGTCTAAACCGGTGGTCTTAACCACTAGACCACAGAGGCGGTTGAAATGGTTAAAGGAACTGGTTCCACTAACGCACTGCGACCTTAATCCACCTTTCGACCAGGTTAACGAATATGAGAATTAAGTAGTATGGCATTCCTGGCGACAAACGAAGGCAGATAAAAGAACATTTTTAATATTATTAACCGGATTATTACCATATTTTTTGTTAAAAACACAAATGTTGAAAAAATTTCCACGAGCAGGATTTGAACCTGCACCCTTCCGACATTCCGGGTCAGGTGCTCTTCCAATTGAGCTATCGTGGTTCTAACCAGCCCGCCCAAATTATTCAACACTTTTTACTTTGAAAGTCAAAGGCGCCTATTCATTGTCAACAACTACCGTCACTAACATCCGATCATAATATTTATATATCCGATATAATATAGAAGGGTGCAGGTTCAAATCCTGCTCGTGGAAATTTTTACAACATTTGTGTTTTCATAATTTGTTCGCAACAAAATTTGCGTTAAAAATTATTTTAACATTTATATTTTTTGTTGTTTTTGTGTGTACCCCTGTGTGGTGCCGGGGATAAAGAATTGAGGTCCCGAGGGTGTCGTAAAAGCCGACTAAGGGACCATTCCAGAGGATGGGCAGCAGCAGTATTTTGTAATAGTGTGTGTATACCGACCCCCTTCGGGCAATTTCGATGTTTTCGAATCAGTAATGGAGGACGTACTTAGAAAATTAAAATTAAAAAATAAATTTGTTTTAGTATGTGGAGATTTTAATATAAATATTCTAGAAATTAACTCAATGAGTGTTCGTCTTGTTGCGTTATTTAAATGCTTTAATCTAATAAATCTATTTCTCGAACCTACTAGAATAACTTCACATTCGGCCACTTGTCTTGATAATGTTTTTACAGACTATATTCCTGTTTTTAAGTCAGTATTTAATAATCTTACGTCTGACCATTGTGGTTTGAAGTTGACCTATGATTTTGATATCAAGGATGAGCCAAAAATAGTAAAATGTAAACCAGTAACAAAAAAACGAATGGAGTGTTTCAAAAATAGTATAGTATGTAAAATTGATGCGTTACCCTTTGTACATGATGATCCAGATGTACTATATAGTAATCTTTTTGATTTAATAAAAACAGAATACAATCAAGTTTTTACTTCTAAAACAATAAAAATTTCTCATAAACTTAAGTTCTGTGATTGGGCCACGACAGGCATATATAATAGTAGAAAAAAACTGTATGAGTTATATAATTTAAGACAATATAACCATACTTTTAGTTTTACAGAATATGTTAAGAATTATTCTAAAATGTTTAAAAAAGTGTGCATATTAGCAAAATCAAATTTCGTTAAAGACAAAATTAATAACTCTAACAATAAAATTAAAGCCACTTGGGATATTATAAACCGTGAAACAGGCAAATTTAAACCACGGGACAATACTTTCACTTTGAAAGTTCACAACACCCTTGTCAATTCGGATTTACAAATTGCAAATATTTTTGATGATTATTTTGTGAATATACCAGTGGTAACAACTTTAAATTTAGATTCATCACCAGAAGCTGCACAATCTTTACTCAAAAATTATGTACCTAAACCTAATCTATCTTTTCAATTTAAATACATTGATTCTTTGAATATTATAAACACATTCAAATCACTTAAAATGAAAAACACTAGTGATTTGTGGGACATAAGTATTAAAGTAATTAAGAATATTATATATCCTATTGCACCCTATCTTGCAGACATTTTTAATTACTGTATCAATAAAGGTATCTTTCCAGATCTTATGAAATTTAGTAAGGTTATACCTTTGTTTAAATCAGGGAACAAAGAAGACCCTAGCAACTACAGGCCAATTTCAATATTACCAGCATTAAGTAAAATTTATGAAAAACTTATACTCGAACAATTAATGGCGTACTTTAACTCAAACAATCTTTTACATAAGAAACAATATGGTTTTACTAAGGGTCGTTCCACTACTGACGCTGGTGTTGCTTTAATAAAACATATATTCAATGCCTGGGAGGGGTCTCAGAACGCTCTTGGAGTTTTTTGTGACTTATCCAAGGCTTTCGATTGCGTTGAGCACCGGATTTTGGTGATGAAGTTACACTACTATGGTCTTAATGATTTTGCACTTAAATTAATAGAGTCGTATCTCAGTTCAAGGACACAAACTGTCGATATAAATGGAACTAAATCATCTGGTTCTCATGTAAAAATGGGAGTTCCGCAGGGGTCAATTCTTGGGCCCTTCCTATTTTTAATTTATATTAACGACTTGCCATTCTTTGTGGAGAACTTCTGTGAAATTGTTTTATTTGCAGATGATACTTCACTCATTTTTAATGTTACTAGGTATAAGAATAATTATGATGATGTAAACAATGCTCTCGCAGAAGTACTCAGTTGGTTTACTGTTAATAACCTACAGCTTAATGCAAAAAAAACAAAATGTATCAAATTCACATTACCTAATGTTAAAACTGAGCCAACCGATGTTAGAATAAACGGTGATAAATTAGATTTAGTAGATTCAACAGTTTTCTTGGGTATCACACTTGACTCAAAACTTCAATGGAATCCTCATATATCGAAATTGACGGCAAACTCAGTTCGGCTGCTTATGCCATCAGAAAAGTAAGACAACTGACAGACGTTGAAACTGCTAGAACAGTTTATTTTAGCTATTTTCATAGTGTCATGTCGTATGGCCTCTTACTGTGGGCTACAGCGGCTGACGTTAAAACTATATTTATTTTACAGAAACGAGCAATAAGAACCATCTATAGACTAGATTCCCGTACTACTCTAAGAACTATTTTTAAAGAAATTGGTGTTCTTACAGTTGCATCTCAGTTTATTTATAATTGCATAGTCTTTGTGCGTTGCAATGTCAACTCATTTACTAAACACGGTGACACACACAATTTCAATACTAGAAATAAGAAAAAACTTGTAATGCCACTATTCAGACTGCAAAAGGTTCTTGGCTCTTTCTTGGGGCAAGGTATACACTACTATAATAAAATACCTAGTACTGTACAAGATTTACCATTACATAAGTTTAAAAATCATGTAAAATCTTCTTTACTTAAGAAAGGTTATTATACAGTCAAAGAATATTTAGATGATAAAACAGCCTGGTTATAATAAAAAATCAGCATTTTGTTTTATTTGGATCAATCATTATACTTTAATATCTTAGCGCTGATATGATAGCCTTTATCAGCAGTGTCCTACAGTTTACAAACAATATTTATGTTGCGTTAAACAATTTATTAAGTTCTTATTTAGAGTAGCTTGAGTGTGGCATGCTCTCTTTATTGTCTCTGCGGTGGTGGCATGTGCGTCGGGTCGTTACATTCCCTAAGATATGGTTGAGTGAAGCGATGGCTGATTCATATGTCATACTCGTGAACGGGTGCCTCCTGTGGAGGCAGGTCTGCTCTTGCTTACTTATCTTATTTTTATTATTATTATACTCGTATACTTTAACTTTGTTTTCTTAGATAATTTTTGACTTCTATTAGTACTGTATGACATTGTGAAAATTGAAATTGGTAGTTACCTGATGTAATTTTTGCAAACTTATTATTATTATTATTTTTTTTTTGTTTTGTATTATTTTTTGGTGTTGTGATTGTCCTTTTTTTGTGTGTTTGTTTGTGATGGAAAGTGTCCTTTTATGATAGGGCATTTTCCAATATTTTTGACGCTGTAAGGGAGAAAAGAGCTGGACACTTGCTGAGTTTCTTGCCGGTTCTTCTCAGTACAAGTTCTCCCGCCCAGAGTAGACTTACGAACCGATGGCATAATGACGTTCATAAGAGCTATTTGTAGCCTAAACTGAATAAATGATTTTGAATTTTGAATTTTGAATTTTGAAGCATCTCTCTGAGGTTACCCTCAACCTACTGCGATCGCCAACCCGCCTGCCAAGCGTGGCGATTACGGCAAATACCCCTTATGGAGATCCGTGGGGGAGGCCTTTGTCCAGCAGTGGACGTCTTTTGGCTGAGATGATGATGATGATGATGATGAGTGTCCAATATTTCGTCACAGTTGCATCCGTCATGATCATGGATATTAGGTACCTATGTGTTACATTAGATTGTACATTTTCGGTTGAAAGTGGAATTTCGCCCTCTTTTCCCCCATCACTAGTCAAAATAGTCGTGTGTGAGTGGAGCCGCGTCGCAGGAGCCGCGAGTATTGTCCACGATAGCGCGTCGGCTTTCTCGGAATGCTATATAAATTATTTATTATCGACCACACTAGGGATGTGCTGCACTTTAATATATAAATGGAAAAATACTATTTTTCTATTAAGTTGTATATTTCAGGCAGATAGTTAAATAATGTTGTTTAATTGATTGTATCTTTAAATGAACCTCGTTTAGATTACTATTAAAACCTCAACATTCATGCATCAATATATTAAAAATAAACTATTTAATTTGCCTCTAACAAAAAACACAGACAGTATGTATACAGAATGTCCCAAAATTAGCACGTCACACTGACACCGGAGGTAGGTAGCCTCAGATGCGTCAAACAAGCATAACTTGTCCCTAGAATCTCTAAACTCATGAAACTTTTCTATGGACAAGTAAGGCTCATCGACGCATCTGAGGCCCACCTACCTTGTTTTTTGGGATAACCCTGTGCTAACCCTATATACAGAGCATTACAAAAAAAGCGGCTATGTAAGTTGTCTTCTTGCTATATCCGAATCAAAGAAGCTCGGATCAAGTTGGAGACATGGTGCCTAAATCGAGTTATATTTACCATTCAACCACGTAAACGAAAACGAGAAATATATGATACTAAAACAGAGCAGTGCCTTAGGTGACACATAGTAACAGTATCTAATAAAGTACAGTCACTTGTTGAACCGATGAAACAAAATGACAACGACGAATTCAGTTAACGATGCTTTAAAAAGCCTTACAGCACTAATTTACGATTTTTTCGTTTGATTTAACTTACCAACGAATGCAATGCACTCACAAATTAAATATACTAACCTAATAAACCTTTTCATTTGATGTATTAGTTTTATTGTTAGATATTAAACCCAACTACCAGTTACGCCAAATTTAATAGTATAATAATGTCTGCTGTCGATTCAGTAGCCGATTCCTTACAAACTACTTTCAGGATTTTAATTTATTATATTTTGTTATAATATTACTATCTTAAACCCGATCTATCGATAACAAATTATCGACAGTCCGCACCGCCCGCGCATGAAATCGCTTCGCGCCGGTGCTTGTCGTCGCTCGTTTTATTAACGCAAGCAAAATTATTTTATTATTTAACGACCCCAAAAGATTTTTAACCTTTGCAACGTAGAATATTATTTCTTAAAAGAAAAAGGAGAAAAATACACATCAAAGCAATAAAGATATTGCAATTTAAAAATTAAAAATGCAACGTAAGCTCTTTTTATTGGTATTTTTAAACCGAAGAGGGGGCTCCGCTCTGCCAGATCTTTAGCAGAAGCCGAGTCCAGATGCTCCACAGCTATTGGAGCAGGATTTTTTCTCCTTTAGTTGATGGCTTTGTGCGATTAGCACATTTAGCCAGTGTCAAAGTAATTTTTCTTACTAATAGTAATACATAAATAAACAATACTTCTTTCCTGTATGATGATGATGAATGATAATAGGAATGAGAAGTGAGAAATGTTATACTCCCCAACCCCTCGAGTATTTCAGTACAGATGTAGGGCTTTACTAAGTCCTCGGGCGGACTTCTTGAGACAATTTGAAAAGTGACGTTGCACTGTTTTGTTTCATTTGCCAACACTCATGCACACTCACGAACACTTAACGGTTAATAATCCACCATTATTTCACATTAATATTATATAATAACGTAAATTTTAGAAAATAAAACAAAACCGCAGACATGACTCCTCACTTTCTCGCCAAGAAGTCCTGGAGCAGGATTGTGACTCACTAGCTGTTTTCACTTTGCCACAAAAAAAAGAAAAAAATAAAAAAAATATAAAAAAAAATAAGAAAAATAAGAAAAAATAAGAAAAAAATAATAAAAATAACAATAAGAAGACTGCAGAAGCTAAGCTTCATAAAAACGCTCGAGCAACGCATACACAGACAACCTCTCAAAGACGCGGTATCTCGCAACAGCCACGTTTGAACTGTTCGGAGCTGTTCCGAGATCCGTGTCCGTGCAACGGGTCTATGTGTGAGTTGCTCAAGCAAGTACGTATCAAGATTACCTTTTGGGTCTCCTTATTTTGTGCTCATGTCCAGGGTGCCTAGTGTGAGTTTTGTTTACTATCCGTATTCATTCGATTACGTTTCATCATCATCATCATCATCAGCTCATTTTATGTCCCCACTGCTGGGGCACGAGCCTTCCCTATGGATGGATAGGGAGAACGGGCCATAAACCACCACGCGGGCCCAGTGCGGATTGATGGTTGTTAACGACTGCTAATGCAGCCGGGACCAACGGCTTTACGTGCCTTCCGAAGCACGGAGGAGCTCGAGATGATACATTTTTGGTCACCCATCCAATGACCGGCCTTTGCGAAAGTTGCTTAACCTCAGCACTCGCAGACCGGGCGCGTTAACCACTGCGCCATCGAGCTCCTCGATTACGTTTTCGAAAACGAAAATTAGTATGGCATTGAAGCATACTAATTAAATGAATTGAATGCAGTGACTTAAACTCTCACTAGGCACCCAGAGTGCGATCACGATAACGAAAACGAGAATTTGTATGGCAAAATTTTAACTCTTCTCGTAGGTATGCCGCCAGGTGGCGCTGCTTCAATGCCATACTAATTTTCGTTTTCGTAAACGTAATCGAATGAATACGGATACTTAATAAACAATACTCACAAATGTTCACATTAATTTTAACTCAAATTTTGTTGCGAACAAATTACAAAAACACAAATGTTGAAAAAAAAATTCCACGAGCAGCAAGCCTTTGGCTTTGGCGGGCTGGTTAGAACCACGATAGCTCAATTGGAAGAGCACCTGACCCGGAATGTCAGAAGGGCGCAGCTTCAAATCCTGCTCGTGGATTTTTTTTTTACATTTGTGTTTTTTTAACAATACTCACGCTAAACACTCTGTTCACGACGTAACAAACCTTTGTCACTCACCTCGCGTCCAAAAAGATGAGTCGCATATCCAAAGAGGCTCGAAACATGAACATGTTGGAATGGAGCTTGAGCTCGGTGACGGCCGATGGGGGCAGCGAGTGGCCCACCGCGACCAACCCGAGCGGCGCCGAGCCGTCGCCGAAGCGGCGCGCGCGCAGGTAACCGTTGCAGTGAATCACCTGGGGTACGATTGGTTATTTCATCAGCAGCTCATTTTTGTCCCCACTGCTGGGGCACGAGCCTTTCCTATGGATGGATAGGGAGAACGGGCCAAACCACCACGCGGGCCCAGTGCGGGTTGGTGGTTGTTGACGACTGCTAATGCGGCCGGGACCCACGGCTTTACGTGCCTTCCGAAGCACGGAGGAGCTCGAGATGATACATTTTTGGTCACCCATCCGATGACCGGCCTTTGCGAAAGTTGCTTAACCTCAGCACTCGTAGACCGGGCGCGTTAACCACTGCGCCATCGAGCTCCTCGAGATTGATTATTTATTTGGGGTAAAAACAGCTTAATTTTATACTATACTACTGAGGCGCGAACCTTCCCTATAGATCAGAGGTTCAAACCTTTCCCCGACCATGAACCCTTTTCCTAATGTTCTGTTAGCAGTAGGGTTGCCAACTTTTATTAGAAGAAATAGAGTAAGTATATCTGATTTCAAAGGAGATAAATAAAGAGTACGGACATACAAAAAATAGTAAGCATCATTTATTTTATATTTTTAAAAAGGTATTTTTTGTACATTTTGCAGTACATAACAATTTTTCATGGTTTTTAAAAGCAATTCTTTTCCAGTCCAAACATTCTAACTCTAAATTTATAATAAATCAAGAGCTCTTTTGGACTTTTTTGGTTTTGATAATGGGTTTGCATAATATTACATGACTGGCACTAGATGGCACAATGTTAACATTGTGTAAAAAAGAGTATTTTAACATACTCTATTAGTGTTATAGATTATAGAGTACGCCTACATGATATAGAGTACAATACTCTATTTTAGAGTACGGTTGGCAACCCTAGTTAGCAGGGACCACTTAAACATATAAAGAAAGTTTAATATTTATTCAAATCTTTAAAACTATTTGTAGCGTAAGTTCAGTAGTGACAGTTTATCTTTACACACTTCATGCTGACAAAAATGCTAATGCGAAACATTCAACGCCTAGTGGTTCTACTGTATTAACGCCATAAACCCCGTGTGGTGCCGGGGGTAAAGAATTGCACCACCCCATCTCTTCCCGTGGGTGTCGTAGAAGGCGACTATGGGACCATTCCAGAGGATGGGCAGCAGCGTCTCTCTGTGGTTATTCTCACCTTACTGCGATCGCCAACCCGCCTGCCAAGCGTGGCGATTATGGCAAATTCCCCTTAAAATTAATTATCCTTGAGGGAGGCCTTTGTCCAGCAGTGGACGTCTTTTTGGCTGAGATGATGATGAACGCCATAAACATATTGGGACCACCCTGGGACCTAAGAATTAGCAAATAGGTAGCGTAGGTGACAGTGCGGGAATTAAAACAAACATTGTACTGCCTTTTTAAAAATTGGTCAGTGGATTTAATAATCGAAACGTCAGGATAAACATTAACTAAAAGTTATAGTCATAGTTAGTTTATAAATAGCTTGCCTACTTTTTAACTGATCTTTAATATTTGTAAAAATATGATCGGATGTTACTGACGGTAGTTGTTGAAATTGAATGGGCGCCTTTGGCTTTCAAAGTAAAAAGTGTTGAATAATTTCGGCGGGCTGGTTAGAATCACGATAGCTCAATTGGAAGAGCACCTGACCCGGAATGTCAGAAGGGTGCAGGTTCAAATCCTGCTCGTGGAAATTTTTTCAACATTTGTGTTTTTGTAATTTGTTCGCAACAAAATTAGCGTTAAAAAATATTTGAACATTTTAAAAGTTGTGTAAAATAAACGCGAGTAGATCCGTAAAAGTTGTTTCATAAATATTATAAATTTTTGTTATGTTATGTTGTTTCATAAATAATATAAATATTTATTCATAAAAAATATAAACATGCATAATTTATACTAAGAACCAAAGTTTCTACAAATAAACATAAATTCTTCTATTTTTATTCATAAAAAATATTCCAACATAAAATTATTACTTTAAACCCCGACGACACCACTTGGCACCCTTCAAAACAACATATGCGTATGTTCAGGACACGTGACAGGGCTTCATGCAAAAAGAGGATTTGCTGTGAAAATATTATACCACTCAACAGTATAGGGGCTCTGAGTTTTATTGTATTGAACAATTAACTAAGATAATGATAATGGCAGTGTTAGACACATTTTATCGTGGTAAAAAAAACACAGGTTTTCATCGTGTTTAAAAAAAATATTTTTTAACGCCATTGGTGGAAGCGCACTCCACCCGGAGACCTCAACTACTGAGGCACTGGCTACCTTATCTCTAGCTGTCACACACAACAATGCTTAAAACATTGATGTTATGGCGACATATTAAGATAAGATGGTGGTAGCTAGCCAGGCGGACCAACAAGCACCAACCAAGTGTACACCAACATGTACACCCCGCTGGGAATCGAACCCGGGACCTCTGGGTCTGAGACCGGTGATCTCAACCACTAGACCACAGAGGCGGTTGAAAGCAGCTAGGCGGTCAGTATTCTTCGTTTCTAAAGACTAAAATCAATTGCCGAACCTTATTAACAATGATTAAAGGAAAAAGATGTCAATCACTGATCAATGGTTCTTGTCGACTAACGATGTCACTACCATCATCATCATCATCAGCACATTTAATGTCCCCACTGCTGGGGCACGAGCCTTCCCTATGGATGGATAGGGAGAACGGGCCATAAACCACCACGCGGGTTCAGTGCGGTGCGGTGATTGTTAACGACTGCTGGTGCAGCCGGGACCAACGGCTTTACGTGCCTTCCGAAGCACGGAGGAGCTCGAGATGACAAATTTTTGATCACCCATCCGATGATCGGCCTTTCCGAAAGTTGCTTAACCTCAACACTCGCAGACCCGGCGCGTTAGCTACTGCGCCATCGAGCTCCTGTCACTACCATATACACTTTTAATTTGAACGCTTAAAAATATTTAAATAGATTCGCATTGTGATTAATTTATTTTGAATTTTGAGTTAGTAAGTAGTAATTAGCATATTTTAATGTCCTTATGTGCAATTGAAGATTGGAGAGGCATATGTCCAGCAGTGAACTAATATAGGCTTATGATGATGATGAGATAAATGTCTGTCAACTGGGCAAAATCATTGAAACAAAGTCATTGCTGTAAATAGGCACTGGCTTAAGGAGAGAATGTTGATGATGATGTGTATCATGTTGAAGGTTGGTGATAAAGAGGAAATTTGAAGATATTTTTAAAGAGGTTGGGTCTAGCACGCTTCCACTGCGTTTGAACAACGGAGTGCGAGTATGAAGAAATTCTTAAAGAGGTAATCTTGCACTGCGTTTGAACAACGGAGTGCGAAGCGAGTACTACATGAAATTTCTGAGATGGGAAAATTGTGATGATGTGCATCGGTGCTGAATAAATTTTATGGAGATTGGTGTTGAAGATTGGTGCTGATTTTTTGTGTTGGAGATTGGAGTTGATGATGTTGAAGTTTGGTGATGTAGATTTTATAGTAATGAAGCTGGTTGGAAATTGAAAGAAGTAATTGATCATTGGTGACGAAGTTTTTTGATAAAGGAATTTGAAGAAGTTATTGATGATGGAATTGGTGATGAAGTTTTTGGTGATGATGAAGATTGTGGTTTTTTGTGGTGTTATTGGTGATGTGGTTAATTGTGTGTAGGATTGGTAAAGATAGTTGAGATTTGGGGTTAGGTAGTTGATGAGGTGCTATGAGAAGAATAAAAAGTTACCCTCTTATTCATAAAAAATATTTAAGCATTATTTAGTGAAATATTGTTTTGTCAACGTCACACAAACGTCATTTTGAATTTGAGAAAAAGAGACAAAACAATATTTAACTAAATAGTGCTTAAATATTTTTTATGAATATGGGTGTTAGAGTTTAGTATTGGGTGGGTTAGTTAAATTGGTTTTTAAAGGAGTTGGTGGGAGTTATAAGAGTTGTTAACACCACGCCAACCATATGCCATACAAGTAAAGTTCAAAGTCTACTGAAAAATATTTACAGTTCCTTTTTGGTAGTCTGATGTGTAGGCGTACCTTGTAAAAAAATAAAATAAATGTTAATCTGTACCTTGTACCCTGACGTGGTGAGGCCAGCGTTCCTCTTGGCCAGTACGCACTTCATTCGGATGAAGAAGGCGCGTTCGCATTCAATATCGACGGACGGGCCCCACGTCCCACTAACTGGGTACCTTAGGAACAACGGGGACATTAAATAATAATAATAATAAATCTTACATATGATCGATATTTTTTACAAATATACATACAAAACATAAAATACACAAATATCACAATTGCAAAAAAATATATATTAAATGGTTATTTTTTGGGTTGGATAATTGTTAAGGGTTTGGATTGTTTTTATTAAAAACCTATAACATTTCTTTATCTTAGATATAGGTCTAATCAAACATCGAAGTAAATTTTTTTATAATTAATGATCCTAAATATATACATACATGATACAAATCATCTGATTATAGCCTTCATGCTTATTGTAGGTAGAAAGAGACAAAAGTAAAAATGTGTGTAATTGTCGCGTAAATGTTAGAGAACATTAAATTGTAACAAATCATATTGCAACGACAACCCCGTTGATTCTCTCTCGGTTTCCACATTGCATGGCCTTATTATGTAGTTACATGATACAATTCTGATTTGACCCTCTAAGGCCAGGCTGATTACTGATTACAACAAATACAAATAGTTTATTGTTTAAATATAGAAATACAATGTGTATACATTGTATGTATGTATACACATTGTTGTACAATTGTTTAGAAAATATGTAAAACTGTAAAAAAATAGAGTGATTCAAGAGGGGGTTTATATGTATAATACATGCATATAATTGGACCCGGTAGGTGGCGCTGCTATGGGTTCTATAGGGTACGGGTGTTCACCAAGCGGACGAAGTTGCGAGCGGGCCGCTAGTACATAAATAAAATAATAAAAATGTTTGCTTGATGTTGCCCAACTCACCCTATCGACGGGTACTGATGGCCGAGATACGAGTGAGGGTGTTGCAAGCTGAGGACTGCGTTCATCTCCTCGTGGTCCGACTGGTGGATGTACTCGTAGATGGAATTGCCCGTCAGCTCCACCTGGAAGGTTGTTCTGGTGAGTTCAGAGTAGGGGACCCAATACCACATAAAAGCTCAATCATCAACATCATTATCAGCTCAATTTTATGTTCCTACTGCTGGGGCATGAGCCTTCCCTATGGATGGATAGGGAGAACGGGCCATAAACACCACGCGGACCCAGTGCGGGATGGCAGTTGTTAACGACTGCTAATGCAGCCGGGACCAATGGTTTTACGTGCCTTCCGGAGCACGGAGGAGCTCGAGATGATACATTTTTGGTTACCCATCCGATCCGGCCTTGGCGAAAGTTGCTTAACCTCAGCACTCGCAGACCGGGCGCGTTAACCACTGCGCCATCGAGCTCCTCAAAAAGCTTAATCCTGCATGATTGAAGACATCTATGCCATGGATCAGAGGGATTTGCGGTAGGTACTCAAAATAGTTTTTTCATGAATGAAAAGTGTTAAAAAGATTTTTATCATTTGATTAATAAGCTAAAATATCTGAGGGCCTACCACGAACCACGATTGACGTGTTGCCTCCCTGTCACACTTACGCACGAATTTACAAGTGCGACAGAGAGGCAACACGCCGAACGTGGTTCGTAGTAGGCCCTCCTGTATTGATTGGTATGTGGATGTTTCTAACTCACGAATTTCAATATTTTGTAAAATGCAAATCTATCTTTATTAATACTCTGCAATATTATTAGCTATTCTCTCAGACCCTTTTTAACAGGTTCTTTAAGTTTGTACTGCTGAAATATAGCAAAGTTCTTTAAAAAATCTCAGCCGTTTAAAAAAAAGATTTTCCATACAATGCCAATTATTTTGTCGGCTCAGTATGGAAAGACAAAATAAACATGTAGTTCCATGGAGCAAGATAAACGAATATATATTGAGAACCCAACTAACATTTTGGTGATAAGAATAAGTGCTACATGAGTGTTAAAGTAGAATTTTAAAAACCTAAGTTGCCATAAAGGCAATAATAACAATGGGTGATATAGCGTGCTCTAACTTTCTTATAAACCTTATTTGGGCCCACGATTTTATAGCTTAAAGTGATATAAGGGTTAAAGAATAGTGATATTTAAGTGATAATACATAGTTACAATAGTGCTATTGGAGCAGTTATTACCACTTTAAGTGTTTTGTGAGGTATTAATAGGTCACAACCGCAAGCTAAAGTAGTACATAAGTTGTAAAAACAACTCTGATAACTCTTTTGGTAATGCATTAATGATTAAGGTAGCAGTGCATATTACACAAAGCGCTAATTAGTTGTTTAATATCATAATTTTTGTGTTTTGTTACCGCCAACAGCGTCATTTTCATTAAGTGCAGTAAATACGAGTGTTTGGTGAAAACAGCAAATGGAAAGTAAGTCAATAATATGTATTTTGGATTACTGGTGTTGTAGTACTGATGTGAAATCTTACTGCGGTGTTTAGTTTTCTGTAAGAATATATATTAGTTTTCATTCAAATTTTAATGCGCCACTAAAATAAACTATTTTGATGATATTTTCTAGAAAAGTAAATATTGTCTCAGTTATGTTTTGCTTCAAGTATGGAAAATAACAGCTTCTGGTAGCGTCTACAGGTTTTTAAAAGAAAAGTAACAATAGTTTGATTTAATAAGTAAAGCAATAATGTTTGAAACAAGTTTTCTTCCTGTATTTTTTTATAGGTTATCTTTATTTTAATGGCGTCAATTTGCAATCACTTATGGTTCCTGTTAACTCTGTTATTTCTTACAATAGTGTTTAAAGAATGATAGTTAGCACTTCTATGCCACTTGTAGTTGTACAATATGGTTTTAAAACAGAACAAACGATAAGTTTAGCTTGCATAAAGGTCCTATGTGGAGCAATAAGCTGAATTTTTTAGGGTTCAGTTATTGTTTGAACACACATTTAAACTACATTACCACTTTCATTATAATCAAGTTCTCAATATATACGTAGTTGGGATCAAAAGTCCATAGATATGTCCAATAGATATATGCAATGAATCGTAAATAAATAAGGATAAAAAAGTTAAAATGCCGTCCATGGACTTTTGACTCCGACAACACACTCATAGTTAACTCTAGTACTAAATTGAATCAAAAAATATCCATAAGTTCTCTGTCGACTGTATCTTCTTTGCTTAAAACTGACATGGTATAAAACAGTTTACTTCTAATTCGGTATTTTGTTTAGGTATATCCCGCAAAAGGAACTACTGTATCAGGATCCAGTGAAATTATTGCTGAAACACGCACAATACTAGCTGCTTCCCCTATCAGAACAGATAACAATGTTTACGAATTAAAATGGCAAAGAATCAAAGAGCTTCCACTTCAAGAAAACGTGCAAAATTGTCAAAGCTGCAAACTTCAAATGATGACGAAACTACTGACGAAGATGAAGATACATCTGTTTACGAAACTGAAAAAGAAAATAAAGAAAATCCAATTCATAATCCAATAAATAATACCACAGAAGAAAATTATCAAAATATAGACGTGGAAGAAAAACATGACGTCGACAAAGAAGAAGAAACACAGATAAAAAAACGGAAAAAAAAGTATAGTTTTGAACAATTCTTTGAATAATAACAAATCTAACATTCTTACAGAAAAAAACGTAAGGTCCAACAAATGAAAAAGAAACAAGACAATTTAGAGAAAATTATAACAGGTTCAAAAGAAAAAGAAGAGGAGGAAGAAGAATATGAGAAGGAGGAGAAAGAAGAAAAAGATGACGCTGCGATCAAAGAAATGGAAAAAGAACAACACGATGTTGACAAAGTTACAAATGATTCTGTAGAAGAGATCAACTCTGAAGAAAATAAAGAAAATACTGTTGTAAGTAATGCTATAAGGTATTCTGAATAAATGGACATTTTTAAAAATAATAACAAGTTTTATTTTCTTACTGTATGTGAAAGCGGTAAGAAGACAGAAAACCACTTTTTTAAATACTAATTTACATCTACATCTTTAGAATAAAATATAACTTCATTTGACGACTTTACAAGATCTTCTAGAAATGAATTCAGGTTTTTAGGTTTTCTTTTTCCATAATAAATACCAACGATAAATGGATCACTTTTACATTCAAACGTGTTAGCCAATATAGGCCAGAATTCATAATTTGAGCTTTTAGCTTTTAGCGTAAAATATCTGTAAATCTCTTGTTTAAAATTAAAAGCAAATACTTCAAAGCAGTTTGGCTTATATTTATTGTAGAGCCCATGTACGTAAATAATTTTTTAAATTTATATTTTTCATGTATTCATATTCTTGCTCTTGATGTTTCAACACCTTGGTGTTTGAACTTGAACTACTGAAAGGAAACAATATATTAGACTCATCGTCAGTAATCACTATCTTTTTGTACGGAACCCTGTTATATGTTTGCTGCTTGCGCAGCGTCACACAGTGTAAACAACGTAAAATACTATAATTCAGATAATATAACCTATTAAATGTATTTAAGTAATTTTAATTCAGTAACTCAACTTAAAGTGATATTTAAAAGTTATAAAGTTTGCAAGTAATGTTTGCCGCCATATAAAAGTATTTCTAAAAACCACTGTATTACCTAAAGTTGACCGATTAACCCCAGTATATAACCTGCAATGATTTAAAGGTGGATTCCGACTCTTGCAGCATTTAGCTCTATGGGGTCTATAATTAACACTTTTAATACACTAATAGCATTCTTGTTACCTCTTAGAGAGCCATAGAACTTGTTAGGTGGTACAAGGTATTTAACTAACTTTAACTAACTCTGTTTTAGAACATAAAGTGTTCGTAAATAATTGACAAAATCTTTTGGTGTTTTACTCTTCCTTAAGCTATAAGAGTAACCCTTAAGGTGTTACAAGGCATTAAAGTAACTCTATTTAACAATATCAAATGTTAGTAAACACCTGACAAAAACTGTTGGTGTTGTACTCTTCCATAAGCTATAAGAATAACTCTTAAAGTTTTACAAGGCATTTAACTAACTCTGTTTAATGACATCAGTCGTAAGTAAGCGTTAGCAGACACCTTACAACTTCTTTTAGTGTTATATACTTCTTAAAGCTATAATAGTTAGTTATATAACGATTTCGACTAACTCCATGCTATCGTCGTAAGTTATAAAATTTTCTTTAATTACTGTTATTCCTCTTGAAGGTTTCATTATTTATCCTTAACACCACAGTAGAGTTCACTGTTATTATCGGAGCTTTTCTAAACCATTTATAGAATTATGAGCATTAAAAATGGTTGCCCTTAGAGCCAAAATGTTTGTTGGGAAGGACGACGTCTTTATGTATGAATTCGTATTTATGTATGTGTGGCCTGGCCCTGGTGTTGTGTATGACGAGACCGTCGTACACAAACACCAGGGCCAGGGAGGACTTCAGGTTTTAAAGAATTTTATGCCCTCTCCCCTCCAATACTAGTCACGAAAATGGAACGGAAAAGTTTAAAAGTGTATTTGGCTTAAAACTATCTGTACAGTTCCATAAGGTGGAAAAGTCTATTAGCACCCATTTTCGCTCCTTCGTATGATATGGGGTCCTTCAAATGAGACGTAAATAGGCCCCTTGGGGCTGTCAATACCGTTAAAGGTGAACGCTGCGTCGTTTTATCGCTGCACCAGTTTTATTGTAATTTGGAATCGATTTCCACTTAACATCTGGTGAAGTGGAATCATTTGACGTGCAGGATATAATAAAAAAAAGACAAACCTGACTTAACCCTAGATGTACAGAGGCAGTCTCACTGATGTACATGATCTTGCCGTCCGGTGCCACCACAAAGATGAAGCCATCCAGGGTCTGCAGCAGGTGGGACCCCAGCTCCCGGATGGAAAGTTCGCGGGGCTGCGGGGGTGGGGGGGAAGCGCCCCACGCGTCCCCAAGACCTGTAAAAAAGTGGAGTCAGTCAATTCTGTCAAGGAGCTCATTTTATGTCTGTACTGCTGGGGCACAAGTCTTCCCTATGGATGGAAACACAGGAAGAAAGGGCCGTGACCCACCACGCGGGCCCAGTGCGGGGTAGTGGTTGTTAATAACTGCTAATGCAGCCAGGACCAACGGCTTTACGTGCCTTCCGAAGCACGAAGGAGCTTGAGATGAAATTTTTTTGGTCATCCATCCGATGCCCGGCCTTAACCGGCCCGGCGCGTACCCCTCAGATACTAACCGGGCGTTAACGCCCGGAGCGGGAATTCCGTCAAACCCCAACCGGGCGTTAACGCCCGGAGCGACCACGCGACTTAAAACTTAAATATCGTCTATTTAGAGCCTACTTTTGTATGAAGAAGTTTAACTATAGACAAACTAGAATAAATTTGCTACACTCTCAACTCCCAACAACTTTATTCTCTGCGCGTTTTAATTTTTTTTTTCCATTTCAATTTTTTTTTTGTCATTTTGCGAATTACGTCATCGGCGCAGGTGTTATCATTTGTTTTGTTCCTTCGTTGAGTTAACTTAACCACTGCGCCATTGAGCTCTCCATCGTGGTTGTTAACGACTGCTAAAACATCCGGCATTAATGGCTTTACGTGACTTCCGAAGTACGGAGGAGTTCGATATACGTATTTGGTCATCTATCCGATGACTGGCATTTACGAAAGTTGCTACACTTGGGCAATTTTTTGCGTTACACCATTGAGCTCCTCTGACTGATATGGTACGTTGTTTTTACTCTGCACCAGTTGTGTTTCCATCTCAACTCCATTTCCACTTAACATCAGGTGGACTCATTTAGCGAGCTGACTTTTTATTTATTTATTTAGGTCCACTTACAGTAATCTGTTTATGTATAACATTTCATCATAAATAACTATAATTAATTAAATATAATCTAAATACACAAACTACTTACAAGTAGACACATCTTGTTTTTGTTGTCTTTTGATAACTTGTACTTATTTATTAACAAAAATAATAAATATAAAAAAATCACCTGACAAGCTATTCAAATTTAAAAAAAACGAACGAGCCTTAACAGTATTCGCATATACTCATTAGAAGACATGTCACACTGACACATCCTATCTGCCGCGCAATTTATTTATGAGTAAAGAACATGTGAACAGTTTCGAGAAAATAGATCGTAATGTCAGCACCTCAAATATCATAATCACAAACACAGTAAGTTGTACTTAATGCTTTCATAAATTGTGCGGCAGTATCACACTGTTACGATCACATCTACGAAATCACTCCCACAAATATTACTACCTACAATGGACATTGAGCTTAAAGTGTCGATCACTGGTGGCTGTTACGGATCACACTGTTACGACTTGCTTCCGTCCCTTTTCTACGAAATCACTCCCACAAATTGTATATATAGAAGGCGAGCGGAAAGATGTTACACATCAAAAACCTACCGTCAGGAAACACTTGCCGCATCTTCAAGTAGCTTGTAGTCAGTCTGATGACGGACGCCTTGTCCAGCTGTGATGTAATGGCGGACGGTAGAGGGAGAAGCTTCGCCAGCTCCAAGAACTCGGCGTTCTCTTTCTCTCGCCGGGAGCGCGCGGCGTTTTTGCTTTTCTCTTTCATAATGGCCACCGCGCTTAGCGGCGGACGCGCCTCTTTCTTTGCTGCGGACAAACAAATACATCTTAAAAAATCATAGCCATCATAAGACTTTTTTAACCTATTTTTTGAAGTGGCACTAGTTTTCGACACGGAGACCCTGTGTTCGACAATAGTTTTCGGTGCCAATAAATAATGCAAAAAATAACTCTATCTTAAACAGTTACGTACGTTACAATAATAATATAGAATTTCATTGAAATTTTGCTAGGGTTTATTTAATGATGATTATTGTTATCCTATTTAAATGATTATTAAAGAAAAAAAATCACAGATTTCGCAGTCCCCGCAAGAATCGGAGCATTGAAAATGAATACAACAATTTAGGAAAAAAAACATTTTATTTTAAATAACAAAATTCCAACTTGAATGCACTTCTCGTCTGCATCCGCATATTTTAACACTATTACCATGACGATCGGTCAATAATCAAAGAAGCTACATCACTTTTTATATACGGAAATACCCGTTTTTCTACAATACCAAATCTCAAGGGACCACCTATAGGTCACAATTATTAACCGATTTTCAAAATTTTTTCGCCATTTTGTAGCTAAACTAATACCCTAGGACCCTTTTTTTAATTTTTTCTTAAGTCGGTTTTTTTTTAGAAATATTTACAATTTAGTATACAAACACCCCCCAAAAAACCCGTTTTTTTACATTTTCCAAAATTCCAAAAAAGTTTCCAGCCAATTTTCAAAATTCAAACACTCACACGTGTCTCGTTAAATTCCTCAAATCTTGGTACTATTTTCATCTCGATTCTCCCAAAATCCTTGGAGCTATGGCCAAAAATAGGTCTCAGGCGATTTGCATCTGATAAACTACTTTCAATGGTAAAACGGTTGATCACAAATTCCTGTCGACCATTAACGACTACAATTTGTATAGAAACCTCAATGTCAAGAACGTTTTCGTTTTTTGCAGTATTTTTACTAGAAATTAAATTTAAAAGGTCATAATGCCAGTCTTGGCTATAAGCCAAACAAAACAACTCGGTAATGTATGTATATAACTGTTGTATGATATAAAATCAATATAGGTAAGAGTCATAATGGTGTTTTTGCAAACTATTTTTTTTTCTCATGTGATTGTCCTTTATATTATGTGTTTTTTTTATTTGTGATGGAAAATGTCCTTTTATGATAGGGCATTTTCCAATATTTTTGACGATGTAAGGGAGAAAAGATCTGGACACTTGCTGAGTTTCTTGCCGGTTCTTCTCAGTACAAGATCTCCCGCCCAGAGTAGACTTACGAACCGATGGCATAATGACGTTCATAAGAGCTATTTGTAGCCTAAACTGAATAAATGATTTTGAATTTTGAATTTTTTTTTTGAATAACACTATCTTGACAATAGTCGCCATTTAAGCTTCTCAAAGTCTAAATTGTTTTAAGGAGTAAATCACACTAATATTATAAAGGCGAAAGTTTGTGTGTAGGCATGTGTGTGTATATATTTGTTGCTTCTTCACGCTGCAACGGATGGATGGATTTGGATGAAATTCGGCATACAGATAGTTTATACCCTGGATGAACACATAGAATAGTTTTTATCCCGATATTCCCACAGGAATGAAACTCATAATTGACAGTCTTGGATTTGATGTTGGGAATAGAACCTATTTGGTAGTTTTTTATACTTTTTTATTGAAATTTTAACAAACTTTTTAAACTGTCAAAGCGGTACGAAGTCCGCCGGGTCCACAAGTAATAATAATAAATTTATATGTCCTTTGGTTTAGCTTGTTTTTTTAAATTTCAACATGTATTAATCAACTCGCCATGGTAAGTAAATTAAAATATTATGTCGTAAATTTACTACAATTTTTAAGCGCTTCTGTGGTCTAGTGGTGAAGACCACCGGTCTCAGACCACGAGATCCTCCCGCGTTCGATTCCCAGCGGTTTGTATGGTGGTAGGGCTTGTTCGTGAGCATCTTATCTAATTATGTTGCCATTGCCATAACATTAATGTTTGTAGCATTGTTGAGTTCCGACAGCTAGAGATATTTGTAAGATAGCCAGCGCCTTAGTAGTTGAAGATTCCGGGTGAAATGTGCTACCTATTTACCATCGGTCTTATCATCACTTAACACCAGGTGAGATTAAAGCCAAGTGCTTACCCGTATCAATCAGAAATAAAATCTCTTTGTTCTGTATTTTTTTTTAAATTATTATTTTTTAATTTTATTTCCTTGAATAATTAAACTTGTTTTGCAGTAAAGAGGCGCTAGTATCACTGACCTACGTCACCATACTTGTACAAGTTAAAAATGAAAAATTATGCATTCCAAAATTAAAAAACATCGCTAACGAACAACATGCATATGCATATAGCGGAGCGTGCCGCCTCGAAAGGACAAGAGGCGTAGCCTCTTCGCGTTCACCTTTAAAAAAAACAAGATAGGGTTGGTTACCATAGACAATAAAAATAACCAATTATTTTTAAATGTAAAACAAAGAAGTTACATTAGTTAATTAAGAACTTCTTGGAGGAATAAGTGCGCAGGTAGGAAAGCTGTTTTGTTTTATTTTATAATTCCGTTAATTTCAAGTATTAATGTGAAAAATGGTGGGTTATTATGTGTTCGTGAATGTACAGTAGTGTTGGCAAATGAAACAAACAGTGCAACGTCACTTTTTAAATTCTCTCAAGAAGCGTGAGATCTCAGTAGAGCCCCACATTTTTACTGATCGTTGAGCTAAATAATAATTCTCAATACATCTTTAATTTTACTATGGCTAAATCCACAAATCGCACAAAGCCAATAATTAAGAAAAAATCTCTTTGACTTGACAAACTGCGGTTGGTAACCCTGCGTGTTAGGGCGGGAAAACAACAACAAATGCATTATTCAGTCTACTAATACATACAAATGACCTTGCAGGGGAGCTGAGCTTTGAACGCAATTGGCTGGATTGTTAAAAAAAACAAAAAGGAAAATGAAATGTGAAGTGAATGAACTTTTGCAATATATATATTGTTGCTTACAGTTTTTTTTTAAAGTTTGTTTATGGTATTATAATGTGTGATGAGCGCCAGTGTTTTCACTAATCGATAACGTTAACGAAAACGAGAATCGAGGTGCCTATTGCAATTTTTATTTGATAATCTATCACGTTAAAGAAAACGGGATTTTGCCATTTGAAATTTTCACAAAGAGCTTCGCTGTTTCACATGAATACCCCCGATCCGATCTGAACCCTTCGGAGAATCTAGTAGGGCACGGGGACGCGCACTAGTGCGCAATGCCTTATTAGTATACAAACACCCCCAAAAAACCCGATTTTTATCACATTTTTCAAAATTCCAAAAAAGGTTTCCAGCCGATTTTCAAAATTCTAACGCTCACACGTGTCTCGGTAAATTCCTCAACTCTTGGTACTATTTACATCTCGATTCTTCCAAAATCCTCGGAGCTATGGCCAAAAATACGTCTCAGGCGATTTGCATCTGATAAATCTGATAACCATTTTCAATTTTCAATGGTAAGACCACAGTTTAATACTGTGGTAAAACTATTTAACCTTCTCGCCGCCCCCAACTGAAAATACCGTATGAGGTCATCAGCAAAAAAAGAAAAAAAGAAAAAAAGAGCAGTTTAGTGGGTCGGTCACATCCCATCGCCTGATCAACACCTCCCGGGTTCTAGCAACAACCCGGTAGGTACAGACGGTTCGAAAGCGTATTCTGCTTGCACAAAAACGTTAAAAGTGTAACTCAGCTTTATGGAGATTGAAACACGCGCGATCTCTCGCTTTCAACTCAAGCAGCTATCCGCTCGGCTGCTACGTTTAAATGCATGTAGAACTAATAAAATAGCAACGACCAACCGAATCGTATCGGGTTTGTAATTCGAATAATCGAATGCAAACATTCGAGTTTTACTGCAAATCGTATCGCAAATAGAACTTAGTAGCGGCTAATGGGCACTATGGTTTATTTGAGGATGTTCTTTTTTTAAAACGGGCAGTTTAACCCATAAAGTTAATATAATAATAACTTTATGGTTTAACCATATACTTTAAAGCGGGATATAGACTTCTTGACGGGAAAGTAAAGAGTCATGTCTGCGGTTTTGTTTTATTTTCTAAAATTTGTGTTATGTCGAATATTAATGTGAAATAATGGTGGATTATTAACCGTTAAGTGTTCCTGAGTGTGCATGAATGTTGGCAAATGAAACAAAACAGTGCAACATAACTTTTCAAATTCTCTCAAGAAGTCCGCCCGAGGACTTAGTAGAATCCCCACATCTTTACTGAGGTACTCGAGGGGTTGGGGGGTATATCATTTCTCACTTCTCATTTTTATTATCATTCATCATCATCATACATGAAAGAAATATTGTTTATTTAAGTATAAGAGACTAAGCATTGCCATTCAACGTGGAAATGCCGCCAGTCTCTTGGGTACTTTACCAGTCGACTGCAACGCGGAGGATTTTTTTGACGCCGTATTTTAGTTTTGTATTAGTTTTAGTTACTTTAGGTTATTATAATCTTAGATTTTAATTTTGTAATTTTCAATAATAAATAAAAAAAAATTGTGATTACAAAAGAAAAATATTTAAGTATTGTAAGACTTTTTCATTGGCTAAATGCACAAGTCTTTGCACAAGCAAAGACATAAAAAAAAGACAAAAAGCGGGATATATAGGTAATAACTGTATTAAGATCATTTCTATAACATTTAGATATCCCATACCAAACTTCAAAGTTCCAACTTTTTCCAACCAATAAGTCTAATTAGTTTTAGGAGAAAAAATTCAGAGATTTAAGTAAATAGTAAGTCTTAGAGAATAGTTAAAAATAATTTATTTAATAATAAGTGGTAACTTTACTGATGTATGTAAAATTGTATGTAGGTAGGTAACATTTTTAATCTGTTGACGTTAACGTTTTATATAAAGATTTTTTATAAAATTATATTTTTCATACTAACGTTTTTTTTAATTTTCTTGCATCTAATTATGTTAACACTATACAAATTTAAGGGTAGTGTATTTGTTCCACTAGCAAAATATAGCAAACATTTAAAAGAAAAAAAATCAAGCCCCTTTAAAGCTACAATGAAACAAAAAGTCAATTCGGCGAAACAGAAAAGAAGTCAATTAAAAAAAAACTGGGCGATAAAGACACAAAATGAATAAATAATCATTGTTATTACTGAAGCCTAAGTAACATAGTCCTAATTTAAGGTGTATAATAATATTAACGACCGGTTTTGACTTTTAGAAGTAATACACCTATTAATAAGTGAAAAAAAACGTCAATTTCATAGGTAAGGAGCCAATATATTGTATTGTTATACAATATATTTCCCAAATAAAATAAAATAAATAAATAAACCCCATTTAGTTAAATGAATTAAGCAATTATAATTCAAATCAGTTAAACAAACTTTTTGGTAAAGTTACCGTAATAATTAAATTATTCGTTACTAATCACCCAGACAGTGTTACAACTTTTTTCTAACCATAAAGTATGATGTTTACAATCAGCTGTCAATGAATGACGAGGATGCTTTTTTAGCCTTTTTAAGCACACTGCGCTTCATTTATCTTTACAGAGGAGTAAGAGTGAAAAGATGGGGTTGCACAAAAGATCCCGATGGGTCGAAGTGTTACTGGGAGAGGGAAACCTCAGCAGGTCCCACTGAGATAAGATAAGATAAGATAAGATAGGTTAAGATAAGATAAGCCCACTGCGCGAATAGAGGAGTGTGACATTTGACATAGTTAAAGTTCTCTATAGAAAGAGTACAGAAAGATAGAATTTATGAGTAAATTTATGAGTAAAATCAAAGAGTTGAGTGCTCGCCTTGTTGAGGCCTTCAGTGAGACAAGAAGGCTGGCAGCTACCTCTGCCAGCGCATAAGCTTGGCTATCCAAAGAGGTAATGTTGCCGGCATTCTTGGGACCGTTCCCATGAGCCCACAGTTGGAGGACATTTTTTATTTGTAGGTTTTATTTTAGTTTTTGTTGTTAATTAAGTTATGTGTCTTTACTGTTATAATTTTTACCTATTACATATTTTGTACATTTGTAATAATAATCTTATTTAGTAATATTATTAATTGTACGGAACAGAAATAGGTATCACACTAACGACAATAATTAATTCCAGAAAATTATACGTATCAGATGAAATTAAATAAACATTGTTATTGAAAAAAACATCTATTACGGAAACACAAATGTTGAAAAAATTTCCACGAGCAGGATTTGAACCTGCACCCTTCTGACAATCCGGGTCAGGTGCTCTTCCAATTGAGGTTCAAATCCTGCTCGTGGAAATTTTTTCAACATTTGTGTTTTTGTAATTTGTTCGCAACAAAATTTGCGTTAAAAATTATTTGAACATTTTATCATCTATTACGGTTGAATTCGACCAATGGGCGATCATTAGTGTATATCAAAGTATGAAATATCATAACACTTACGGTACTCCATATCGAAAGAGGTTGTGTACTTGCCGAATACTTTTCTGCACGGATATTTCATTATGTGTTTTAAATTTATTAAAAAAGAAAATTGGTAACACTTTCAACGAAAACAAGAATATTAATTACTTTGACACTGGCTAAATATACAGACCGCCCGAAGTCATTAATTAAAGGAAAAAGAAAAGTACATTAAAAACTTTTTCGCTACGAGAGAGCTACGACAGAAACTCGTTACTCAAGAAAAAAAAGAAAATCCCTATTACACCTTGCGCGAACATGTTCAAATGCGTACTGGCAATCCCACCTTCATCCCGAACGTCCGTTTCCGAAAAAAAAACTTTAACGACAGGTACAATAGATCAATGCAACATGACTTTAATGCGCGCGGCATAATACGGAACTACAATTTTGTCCATACTAAAGTTCGATTTCGCGTTGACAGTGGCGCCCTCGGTTGACGTCTGACCGATGGTTTCAATAGAAAGGACCCGTATATTGTGACAGATTGACACACCAATTGATTTGTTGCTTTTGTTGTTAAGATAAAATGGTCGTCGCGGGTTATCTGTATATCTCAACGGCTTAACGGATAAATGTTGCGTTCAAATTGCATATTTTGCCACCTCTGTGGTTTAGTGGTATAGACTATCAGTCTCAGACCTAGAGATACCAAAATGTATATCAAAGTAATTTTTTTTTATTCTTATAAACTTATGAAAAGTGCTTTTCAATCGTCCATACATTTTACTTACAACCCATTCAGGACGTCTATTTTTTAGCTGTGGAGAAGAATGGGCGCAAGAAACTCCACAGCTTAAATAGAAGTAACGACATTTACAATAAAAAGTATGTCGTTACAAAATCATAAAATATCAACTTTCAAGAGCCCGAAATTACAAATAATGCTTACCTCTATATATTTATACTTAAGGGTGCGCCGACCAAAAAATGCCAAAAATGCAGTCACGGTTAAGTTGATATAATTGAAAAATACTATCGTAGTAAATAAACAAATCATACATTTAGTATCAAAGGGAACGTGTTTACAATTAGACCGATCCATAAATTCATAACACACTATAGTTTTTTCTACAATATCGTTTAAAGTTGGGCAAAAATCATGAAAACGAGTGGCGGCGTTTAGGTGATATCATATAGTTTATCTAAATTATTGTACCTCTGATTATGTCTAAACAATCACCAATGGTCTAGACTACAAATCGTTTGTTTCACATTTTCGATTTATCGAGCGGTTTTTTAAATTATTATTTTTCAAATTAACACTTTAAATTTCCCATAAAAAATTAGTATGGCCGCGCGGCATCAAATAAAATTAAGGACGAAGACATCTATACTAATATTATAAAGAGGAAACCTTTGTATTTTTGTATGTTTGCAACGAATAGACTCAAAAACTACTGGACCGATTTAAAAAATTCTTTCACCATTAGAATGCTACATTAGCGCTGAGTAACATAGGCTATATTAAAAAATATAATAAATAAAATACTAAAAACGACAATTTAATTTTCCAATACAATATGATTTGTTTGTTTTGTTGTCATGGAGACCATTAATATATATTTAACTCAATGATGGAAACTGTCAAAGCGGTACGAAGTCCGCCGGGTCAGCTAGTTTCTAATAAAGAAATGTCTTCGTCTCATAATTTCTCTTGTCTCCGTAAGTGACAAATGTCAATATGACACTTGTCACTTACTGACGGCGCACTCGATTCCCATCGGGGGATACTATGTTTGTAAAGATTTGGTTGGTGGTAGAGCTTATTATTGGTCCGCCTGGTTAGCTCTCACCATCTTATCTAAATATGTGGCCATAACATCAATGTTTGTAGCATTGTTGTTCCGGCAGCTAGAGATAAGATAGCCAGTGCCTCAGTAGTTGAAGATTCCGGGTGAGTGCGCTTCCACGGCCTTATCATCACTCAACATCAGTTGATATGAAGGTCAATGCTTATCCTTAAAGATTAAAATAGTGTTGATAATTGGTTCCTGCCGAGCACTGGTGCCCCTACCCTACAAGGTTTTCCAGTGTAGAGTTACGAACCGATGGCGCAGTCATAATAGCCGTTTGCGTTAAATTAATAAAGATTTAAACAAAATACATTAAACACAAATTTATGCGCAGGCACACATCGCTCTTTATATTATCGCGACGATAAAAGATTAATTATTAATAAAGCGAGACGTGTGTCAATGGTTTTTATTTGAATAATGCCAATGGATTATTTGAATGTAATCAGCGGCCATCTTTTAGTTGGCGCGAATGAAGGCGCAAAAAAAATAACAAGCAAAGAGTCTTGTCAGCTACGGAACTTATTTGAAAGATTTTTTTTCCTATAATGTGATTTTATAATTAGAATACGCCTAACTTCGTACCTACTACATCTTCGAACAATAATGTTCTAGATTCCCGATGAGCGCTTGAAAAACGGTACTTTGGTGCCACGGAGCCTCAATGACGTTTGTGGCAACGACAGTAAATATTAAGTACAAACATTTTGCAACTTGAATTAATCTTTATGTTTAAGACTTAGTGTCCTACTAGATTCTCCGAAGGGTTCGGATCGGATCGGGGAGCGGAACCACCCGAGGGCACCTCTAAAGGCTCGGACCTCGGCTCGGGTAGACCGGGCCGTGGAGGAGGAGAGAAGCGCCCAGGTACATGTCTGTACCTGGTATAGAGCGCGTGTGAACCGGTTCTTCGTACCCTTGTTCTACGAGTACGGTGTCTTGGACCTAAACTAGTGTGCATGTTTAGTGTATTCTGTAAATGCGTAGTGTCATTTAGAGGATCGGGCGGGGTTAGAGGATCGGGTGGGCATAAAGGATCGGGCGGGAGGGGAGACCGCGTATCGGCAAACGTAGTGTAAGACGCTGTCAGAGTAGGTAGAGCGACGATCTTCGCAAGATGGCTGGCAAGAGCTGGATGAGAGTGAGGAGAGGACTTGTATAGGCTGATTTATGATGAATTAATGTTTGTGAACAAAAGAGTGCGTCGTATCTTTTCAAACTTTATACTGAAGTTCGCGTGAGGTCTTTATACCACATCTTTACTAAAACTCAAGCGTTTGGAAAGGAATATTATTTTGCATTTCTATGATCACTCATTATCATCTACTAATAAAAGAAAATATTGTACAACATCTTCATAACTGTGTGACACTGGCTAAAAAAATATGGACTAGGAAAAAAGTTTCGATTGGAATCTTCTTGGCGGGGAAGTGAAGAGACATGTTTGCAATTTTTTTTTTATTGTCTTAAACCTTTACCATGATAAAATAAACTAGTAACATAGTACCAAAAATAATGTAATTTTCTTCTTATTTATCTTTTTTTTTATAATAAATATCCTTTTTCGTCACCCGCACTAAAGACCATAAAGACGCATCGACCATAGAGTTGACAAATCATAAAGCTTTTGTTTCTTTTGTGGACGGTCGTGGGAAACGGTTTTTTTTTCTCTCTCTTTTAAATCTTGTAAACAAAACATTGTGGAATAGGCGTAATGTTAACAACTTGGACAATAATGGTATTGTGCCTTTTTCTAACGACGACAGGTAGTCACTCGTCTAATTATTTGTTTATAGAAATAGAAAAAAAAAATATAATTAATGAGTTTGAAAGAACTAGTAGAAAAGACTTTACAAAATAGCTGCTAAGACAATCTTATCTTATCTTATCTTAGTGGGGCCTGCCGAGGTTTCCCTCTCGCAGCAAAACTTCGACCCATCGGGATCTTCTTCCTCTGTAAAGATAGATGCCATAAGCTTGGCAACATCCTTAAGAGCGAAGAGCCTGAAGTCCTCCGTTTTCGGAATAGGCCGACCTCAAGAGTCCCATTCTTTTCCTAGCCAGAGAGTGGCAGTCACACAGTAGACGCTGCATTGACTCCGTTTCCCTCCACATGCCCTACACAAGCTATTTGTTGATTTGTTGATTGTTTGTCTGTTCGCCCTCTAAAAACCTCTGTCGGTGCTTTTCACACGGCTTGAAGAACCCTTTAATTTTCTTGCCGCCCCAAAATAAACCCGATGAAGTTGATAATCATCATCATTATCATCATCAGCTCGTTTTATGTCCCCTCTGTTGGGGCACGAGCCTTCCTTAATGGATCGATAGGGAGAACGGGCCATGAACCACCACGTGGGCCCAGTGGGGACTGGTGGTTGTTAACGACTGCTAATGCAGCTGGGACCATCGGCTTTTCGTGCCTTCCAAAGCACCGAGGAATTCGAGATGATACATCTTTGGTCACCCATCCGATGACAAGCCTTTGCGAAAGTTTCTTACTCTCAACACTCGCAGAACGGGTGCGTTAACCACTGCGCGCGCCATCTAGCTGAAAATGCCGAGTGGCAAACAGCAACCTCTCTCAAAAAACCGGCGAAGTGCGAGTCGAACTCGCGCACGAAGGGTTCCGTACTTTATGACGTATTAAAAAAAAACTACTTACTAAATCTCGTTCAAACCAATTTTCGGTGGAAGTTTGCATGGTAATGTCATCATATATTTTTTTTAGTTTTATCATTCTCTTATTTTAGAAGTTACAGGGGGAGGACACACATTTTACCACTTTGGAAATGTCTCTCGCGTAAACTATTCAGTTTAGAAAAAAATGATATTAGAAACCTCATTATCATTTTTGAAGACCTATCCATAGATACCCCACACGTATGGGTTTAATGAAAAAAAATTGTTGAGTTTCAGTTCCAAGAATGGAGAACCCCCAAAATTTACTGTTTTTTTTCAATTTTTGTATGAAAATCTTAATGCGGTTCACAGAATACATCTACTTACCAAGTTTCAACAGTATAGTTCTTATAGTTTCGGAAAAAAGTGGCTGTGACATACGGACGGACAGACAGACAGACACAGACAGACATGACGAATCCATAAGGGTTCCGTTTTTTGCCATTTGGCTATGGAAACCTAAACATATGGTTTGTTCGCCTATATGATTTCTAAGGCGTCTGACGCTGTAGACGTAAAGGTGAGGCCACAGTCTATAAAATATAAGTATAAGCTGGTTTTATTGACACTTATCGTCCACACTAATAAAACACGCTATATAACTGCTAAATAACACGTTTTGTCATATAGGCTGGACGCACCTTAAGAGACAGTCTCTTATTAAATGCGGACTTGGCAGAGCATATGAAATGTGCCTAGGACATAAAAATATAAAGCAAAAAGTTTTTTTTTTTTCTTAAAAATGGTCTAAACTCCTTCCTACGGGATAGTCTCACTCCGAAGTTACATGACAGTTAAGCGGTTCTGTAACCGAAAAGAACTAGTTATTAAGAAAACTATCAATCTATAGACCAAGAAAGACAAGCAGTAATAAAAAAAGAACTCTTTAAAAAGCTTATCAATCCATAAAGCCAGGAAAAGAAATAGTAATTTAAAAAAAGAACTCTTTAACCTGGCATCTACCGTGAATACAGACACAATAGAATTTTCATTGTTTATGGCACTGATCGGTGCTCGCGGCAGAAGACAGGTTAAAAAACCTTCAATCCACAAAGCCAGAAAAAGAACAGAAAAAGAAATAGTAATTTAAAAAAATAACGTTTTAATAACTATCAATCCATAGAGCCAGAAAGAAAAATAGTAATTTAAAGAAGAACTCATTAAATACTATCAATCCATAAAGCCAGAAATTGACATTAAAAATACAACTCTTTATAAAACTATCAAATTCATTAAACAAGAAATATCTACAGCTTCATGAACAAGAAAGAGAAGCAGTAATTTGAAAAAAGAACTCTTTAAAAAACTATCACAACAATCCATAGAGCAAACGCACACCAACGAGTATGTAACGCGACACCGCCGAGATACCGTGTGTCGCACCGCACGTGTTTAATCCCGCGGATCCGGCCGCGCGCGGTGGTCCCTCGCTTTCTAGTGTTTGTTGTATTTTATTGTTTTAGGGGGCTTCTACTGTGCGTGATGCTGTGATGCAGTTTAACGCCGCACACGCGCTTGAGCCCAATAAAAATATGTTTGCTAAGTGTGTTTAAAAAAAAATGGGGAGCGTTGCGAGTTGCGTTCGAGATCGTGAATGTTGCAATTTTCACTGTCGGGAAAGATGACCGATATACATGGTCTAGAGCTGTCCTTTGTTAAAGATTTCAATTAGTTTCAATAACTCTAACGAGTTATAAGTTACAGGACAGGTAGAAGTTTCTGTAATCGAAAAAGAACTATTTAGAAAACTATCAATATGAAGAGTAAGAATGAGAAGCAGTCCATGGTCGAAATTCCATTAATAAATTCATAATAACACAACACGTTATGGTATACATACCTACATTTTATCTTTCTGTATTTCTTCTCCATATAAACTTTAACTATGCCTAAAAAGGGGGGCAAAAAGTTTTTGCTTCACCTATTATTATAAAGACAAATTCAACCGTAATTTTATTAAGGCTGCACGGATTGTATCTTAAGTAATGAAAAATTAAAAAGAGAGAATGTGAGTTTGGATTGGCGTTGACAGATTTCGGCCGCTCCTCTTCCATTTTTGAAATTTTTGTATAGATTTTATATTCGTGTGTGTCAAATACATGGTAGTGTGTGTAATGTTTGTTTTATTGATATATTGTTTTTTTTGTGCATAATTTAAAAAAAATTAACTTTCTGCAATCCTTCTCTATATAAACTATAAGTGTGCGAAATTTCATACTCCTCCGTCCGCGCAATATTCGTAAAAACGGGCATAAAGTTTTCTTGTGGCTTAAAAATCAGGTTTGTTGTGTGGGAGCCCCCTTAAATATTTATTTTATTCTGTTTTTTAGTATTTGTTGTTATAGCGGCAACAGAAATACATCATCTGTGAAAATTTCAACTGTCTAACTATCACGGTTCATGAGATACAGCCTGGTGACAGACGGACACACAGACAGACAGACGGACGGACGGCGGAGTCTTAGCAATAGGGTCCCGTTTTTCCTTTGGGTACGGAACCCTAATAAAAATGGCAGAAATAGACTCAGTAAAGAATACTTTAGTATGTGTTTACTATGTCACAATGAATGAGCTATTATTCATGTGGGAAGTCCTGTGCCCAGCAGTGGGACGTCTATAGATGATGATGACACAAAAATTTTAAACCAAATCTCGTAACAGAAGCTTAAGAGTCCCAAGTCTTCAATATAATAGAAAGAAAGCAAAAACCGCAGTCCCAACTTAATAATATAAGCTGATAATCTTTTAATTCTTTCCAGTTGAACCGTTCAGCCAATTACCTTAAAGATTACATCTGTTAGTATTTGAAAGGTTTAAGGCGGAACAGAAAAAAGGATTTTGACGTCATTTTATACCACCACCGCGTCAACCGCTCTCGTAACTTACTCAAAATAAAGTAAAATAAATTATTGTAATTAACTGAAATTATGCGATTTAAAGTGTACTATGGAAACAAACAACGTTTTTTCACGTTTTATTGATTATAATAGATTATAAGAAGCTGTCTAAGCTTCTGTATTTTGATCTATGTACTTTCCATTAACTACAGAAAATTTCATTAAAATTGGTTCATTTCATAACAAAAGTAATCATCAAATCATCAAAAGTAACATAACATCAATGTTTGTAGCGTTGTTGTGTTCCGGCAGCTAGAGTCAAGATAGCCAGTGCCTCACTAGTTGAGGATCCTGGGTGAAGTGTGCTTCCACCAATTGGCCTTATCATCACTTATCATCAGGTGAGATCAAGGAACTGTGCAAATATATACAAAAATTAAATAATCTGTTTTGGATTTACACATAAATAAAATAAATAAATGCGAAAAGAAAATTGTATCGATATTAAGGCGTAGGGTAAGGCACACTAGCGCCGCTAATGGATTTAATTTGAACTGCTAAACTGGTTTTTTTTTCAAACATTGCGGACCTTCCGACACTAGGCAAACATCGATTTTTTAATAATTGTGCACTACTTTTAGGTTTGTTTTTGTATTAATTCGCTAACACCAACAGTGGCCATTGTTTGTGAATAAATGCGATAGCCCGTTTTGTGAATAAACCACGCAACATAAAGTAGTGCACAATTATTAAATAAATACTTTGGATGCTTTCCTGTTATAGGACGGTACGCAATGTTTAAAAAAAGATCCGGTCCGTTAGTAATTGTCAAATTATCAATTGGTGGCGCTAGTGTGCCTTATCCTTCGTCTTTAACTAAGTAAAATTCAATTAATATTTCTGTTTTGTACCTGGTATAATATTACTTAATCTAACGAACTCGAAAGTATGTGCAAACAAATGAAAGTGTTGGGAAAATGTACAATTATTTATTGTAATACGATACTTATGTTATGTACACATAACGATGTCGATAACAGTATAATTGTGTCATTAAAGAAATACCTTTGACTGTCATTGATTTATTTAGTTACTTAAGTAAGTTAGAAATATAATTAGTTACCTAAATATTAACGAAAATGCTTTTAAAAAAAGTTTTCAGGAAGTATGGTACAAAACATTTGTGTTTTTGGACGTCTTTTGGCTGAGATGATGATAATGATGATGATGGTACTACCTATAACACGACCGGTACCTATATAACCAGTTTTTATAGAAATACTGGTAAATTCAAAACTTGTTTATATAAATAGTGACTAGTTTCCATGAATTGAAAATTAAAAGGCTAATTCATATATATTTTTTAAATTATATTTTTAAATTTAAAAATAAATTATCTTACTACATTAAAGAAAAAATAAAGCAAAAGAAACATAACTTAATTGAGGACAAAATAAAAACTATAACTAAAAAAATATCATGAGAAAAGTCCCAATAATAAACAAGTTACTATGTTTGTTAAATACCCCATTTGACTTGTTTTCTTTATAAATTGAAAAGTCCAACTGACCGAAAAATTATCAACATTGCACATCCCCAACCGCTTTACTTAGAACAATATTATAATTAAATAAATATTAACAACCAATGCAATTCCCTGTGTTGTGCCGGGGATAAAGAATTGCACCACCCCATCTCTTCCCGTGGGTGTCGTAAAAGCCGACTAAGGGACCATTCCAGAGGATGGGCAGCAGCATCTCTCTGAGGTTACCCTCAACCTATTGCGATCGTCAACCCGCCTGCCAAGCGTGGCGATTACGGCAAATACCCCTCATATCCTTGGGGGAGGCCTTTGTCCAGCAGTGGACGTTTTTTGGCTGAGATGGTGGTGGATGGTGGTAACAACCAATTAAAATTAAAAATGAGTATCTGCGCTGTGCTGCCGAAATTCGAACGAAAAATTTCGAAGCATTTTTAGCGGTGTTTTGTATGCATTTAACGTATCTACCTTTACAATATAATTGTGTACCCCCTTGAAATCGAACCCGAGACCTTTGAGTCTAAGAATGGTGGTCTTATCCACTAGGCCACCAATTAATTTTACTTTTCAATGACGGTGCCAGCAGTGGCTCCCGCTGATGTCGTTGTCTGTGCACGCGTCGCTTAATTAATTTAGAAGAGTTTTGTATTTAATTTGATTTTAAGGACTTTTCTGTATTTAGTATCTAGTTAAACCTAATTTAGGCTTTAAGACACTATTAACCAATTTTGTGCCTATAAATTGTGTATTGATAATAAATGAAAAAAAAAAGAAGAAAAAAAAGTGAATTTTTCAGATTACGAGATAAGTAGGTACATGTGTTTGCGCAAACAAAGTTACATGAGGTCGCTAGTTTTAGAATAGTATTTAAATTATGCTGCGTCGGGAAATACAAATTGCAACGTCTCGTCGTCTCCAAAAATATTGCATACATTATCCGTTCGTGGGAATGCGAGTTGTCAATTTTCGCGCCCAAAGTCAATCAGCTTTGTTTTTTTCGGTCGTCAAAGGAGGCGGTAATGCCATTGTCTATGGCCGCAACGCACGTGTCTATGGGGGACTTTTGTTTTTTTTACGGGCGTAGTGGACACCTGTAGAGTCATTCAGTAGGTAACTTAAATTGTTGGATGATTTGCGTGCTGCATGGGAATGGGAACCTCAAAGTAGGCACGTTCGGTTAACACTTTTAAAAAAAAATCATCAATGAAGGTTTCATTACTTAGGCTGGCTTTGGCGAGTTGTGACGTTTTTTTAGCGGGCACCTGTAGAGTCATTCATAGGTTGTAATTGTACTGTTAATAAGGTTTGCGGTGATTCAGAGAGCGGTACGTGGGAAATGTAATATAAGCAAAATATGTAATCCAGATTTAATGAAGCACATAAGTTTTAATGTGCCAAATAGATATGTGGAGCGCCGGCGGCGGCCGCCCCTACTGGATGTACCGCGCGCGCGCACAAATCTACTGAAGGAGGCTCCGCTCATACGCGCAACCCGAATACATAACTTAATTTCTAATGAAGTAGATGTATTTGCTTGTTCTCTGTGTGAATTCACAAGGGTTTCATTATTTATTTGTAGCTATAAATTAGATACTTAGTTATTATTATATATTTAGATACTTACCCCCTTATTCATAAAAACTATTTAAGCATTATTTAGTTAAATATTGTTTTGTCAACGTCACACAAACGTCATTTAAAAATTTGAGAAAAAGAGACAAAACAATGATTAACTAATTTAGGCTTAAATAGTTTTTATGAATATTTAGTAATTATTATATAGGTATATTGTCTTTAATAAGTTAGTGTCTTCACTATCGCATTGGTGTGTAACTGTAAAATGATAGTTGTAAGTTTTGTTGTTATAAAAAAATAAAAAAAATAAAGCTTACTTCAATAGCAGTTTTTAACCTTTTGGACGAGGAGCTCGATGGCGCAGGTTAACGCGCCCGGTCTGCGAGTGCTAAGGTTAAGCAGCTTTCGCAAAGGCCGGTCATCGGATGGGTGACCAAAAATGTATCATCTTGAGCTCCTCCGTGCTTCGTAAGGCACGTAAAGCCGTTGGTCCTGGCTGCATTAGCAGTCGTTAACAACCGCCAACCCGCACTGGGCCCGCGTATGGTTTTTATTATACGTAGCACGGCAAATGACTCCATTTCACCTGATGTTAAGTGAATATGGAATCCAGATGCGACGACTACTGGTGCAGCGTGAAAACAACGCAGCATCAGTTACCCTCACTCTGCCGGCCCACAAGGTGCCTCTTCACGCCTCGTTTGAAGGACCCCATATCATAGGAAGGAGGGAAAACGTGTGCTGGCAAACTATTCCACGTTTTAGAGGTACGACAAAGAAAAGAGTCAACAAATTTCTTAGTGCGCGATGGAATATTTGAGACAGTGAAGCGGTGACTCCGGAGAGCAGCACGTGTACTCCTATGGAAAAATGGAGAAAGTGGGATGAGGTCAAAGAGTTCTTCAGAGCACTCGCCATGGTATAAGCGTTTGGTTTATGGTATATGGCCCGTTCTCCCTATCCATCCGTAGGGAAGACTCGTGTCCCAGCAGTGGGGACGTATAATGAGTTGGTGATGATGAACCTTTTGGCTGTCACAGCATAAATGCGTCGCAGTGCTTTGTGGAAACTTGCAAAAGTAATAGGGATAATATATAGGGCAAGTTAAGATTATTGCCGACTGTGTACGTCAAAATGTTAAAAGGTTTTAAAGTTGAAATGAGCTTAATGATTTTTTATGATTTTTAATGATCTTTGTAGGTAATATATTAAAAAACCAATTTATCGGATCTACTTGCCTTTATTTTAAATATTTTAGTAACTATTTCTAATATATTTCTGTGTAATACAACTATTTGAAACCTACTAACCTTTTGTAATACAACTCAACAAGCGCAAATTTTGTTGAGTTTATTTAAATTGACGAGTAAACCAAATACATTTTAAAATCCTTAACTTGTTTGAATACAGATAAAAAACGTTTTAATGAATGACCATTCTTCACGCGCATTTTTGAATCACAACAGGAGTTCGAGAATGAGTCACAGGCTGAAGGGAAATCTTTCTTCGTTCAAAAGTTAACTTCCTATTAAAGACTCCTTTCCCACGTTCTGTGGAATAACAAGTGCAACTTATGAACAAAACTTTTTGCATCTTCACGTAGAAAAAAGTTCGCATCCTTATTGGTACACAACACAGAGCTTCTAAAGTTGAAGCAGGGTTATTTACTTCACATTATGGTCACAAATCGAATTTGGTTGCAGTTTGGATGCAAAAATGGCGCGAAATAAGTTAGAATGTAAGTAAGAATGTTACGAATTGAAAAATTATTTTATGTGTAATAAACAATGAATTTATGAAATTATTTAACAATCGACCTTTAACTTTTTACATTATGATATAATTGACGTATGACACAGACAGACAAAATGTTAAAATAGTTCCGAATAGAAACTTTTTTAATCGTTTTTTAATAAAATAACGTTTGTTCAACTGCATTTTTGAGATTCAAAATCTACTAAATATTGAATCTACTAAGAAAGTTTCAAACCACATAAGTAAATTGTAGTTAAAAAAAAGATTAAATAAAATGTTTTTAACTAAGTAGCTACTTATTTATATAATGTATAAATTTTCCTTAATCATAATAGTGATTCACTAATATTGGTTATTTAGTAAGAAAAAAAATGAACTTGAAAGTTTACTTATCCTTTTATTTAATATTGATTTCAAAAATACAGCAAAAGGCGGACTTAATGCCCCATTCTCTGCCAGTCAACTAGTAAGGGTATTACGCGAGAAGAAAGGACTTAGTTTAGTTTTGCAGCCTTCATCGACATAGGTATATAATATAATAAGTACTCTTAATTACTTTATGTTCATTTCCCTTTATAACTCTCTATACGTTTTAATACTATTGCCAAAACTAAGATATTAACTTATTACTTATAAGATATTAAGCTTAACATAAATATCGATATACCAAAAAAAAACAATAAATCTTACGTTCCTTTACAAGCTCAACCGACCAGATGTTCGCAACGACGGATTAACATCGCCCCAACACCAATAACTCTTGTTCCTGCTCCAAACACAGCTAATCACGTAATCCTTCGTAAAACGGAACGGAACATTGTAAAAACATCGGTTGATGAACAGTCTCTTCCTGAGTTACTGGCTGGCTGGCTGTTTGTGCACCTTTGCCGTTGTTTTTTTTTAAGGAAAACAAAATAGTTTGACAGTTTCGCGCACTATTTTAAAATGCGCGCGAAGACTGTCAGGTTGTTTCACCCGAGTTCTTCCCGTAATAACACGTGTTGTGAGACTCCATTTTAATTTCTTTCTATCGTACAATTGCACCCTTACCACTAATAATAAAAAAATACTTGAAATTGGCTAAATGCTAAACGCTAAGCCATTAATTAAGAAAAGTAATTAATTAATTAACTATCGGGTTAGGGTTGGGCGTGCTATGGCGTGTCTTTAGGTTACTTAATTATTATATTAATTTATTATTTCTCATATGGGTAGTTAATTTACTTATGATTAATAAAATAACTACACAAAGCTTTTCTTATTATTCATTTTAAAATGGAAAAAAATAAACTATAAGTATTTTAATACGTGAAGAAAAACTTTGTTCCCACTTTTAAGCACATTGCGTCTTGCGTTCACGGAGTAGTGTGTGATTTGGTATAACTAGTTAAAATTCTTATGAAGGAGTGCAGAAAGATAAAATTTATTTGAATCTATGTTTATATAAATAAAATACAGTGAAAAAATTAAACGCCCACCCGACCCAGCCAGGAATCGAACCTGGGTCTTCCGCAATCCGGGCGGCTGCACTGACCATTATGCTACCGGGAAGGCTGACTCAAGCGCTGAATTTTTCCACTGCTTTTTCATTTTTGAACTGCTTTAGAGCGACATTAGTGCCATCTATCCAAAGGTGATTGCAACCGATGGACATGCAGATTCATCTTTGCAGATGAATACCTCTAATTGATAACACAACGCTATAGTAAATTTTTACTTTTTATTTTAAGTGTTAATTGCTACACTTAAGCTGAATTAAATATTTATATAAATAAAATACAGTGACAAAAATTAAACGCCCACCCGACCCAGCCAGGAATTTTATTTATATAAATATTTAATTTAGCTTAAGTGTAGCAATTAACACTTAAAATAAAAAGTAAAAAAAAACGAGTAAATGTTGTAATAATATTGTTTTTTTGTCAAAAACATCAGATATCTCATCAGCTTTTATTTATATGCTTATTCGTCACGAGTGTTTCGATCAATTTGCAGTAGCAACTTACATATATTTATCCATTTGCAACATTCTACTTACTCTTGCAAGAAAATCGTTAGCAAAGTAACAATCAGTTAGCGCCTTGTTAGCAAAATACAATGTGTGAAATGAGTCATAGACACGACAGAGTTTAAATGTTACTCGTTTAAAAGCTTTTGCAAAAGCTTCATGGCGGGTAAGTGAAGTGTCAAGTCTGCGGTTTTGTTTATTTTCTAAAATGATGGATTATTGTATTATATTTAGAATTCTCTCAAAAAGACTGCGTGAGGTCACAGTAAAGCCCCACATCTTTACTAATACTCTTTCATTATTAAAATATTAAACAATATCTTAATAACGTTGAAACAGGCTTAATGTGCAAGTAACTGATTAAGGAAAATATAAAACAGTTTTTCAGTTTTTTTATTGTAAACTAATAACCAGTGATCGGAGTAGGTAGATAGATTGATTAGGGGTCAATGAACTGGTACGTATATATTAGTATGGATATGCCTCCGGGACTCCGGGATTTTGAAATTATTAAGATTTTTTAAGGAATTTCAAATGTTGTAATGTGTAGAATAAAGACTACATCAATATGAATAAGAAATGCTTAACCCTTTTGCTGTCTTTTTAATAGTATATAGGCATAGTAGAATAAAACAAGTAGGCCATCTTCATACATACGCACCGAGCGCGGCTTGTATGTGAGCGCAGCCGAGCCAACCCGTCCGTACGCATCGTCGCACGCACACACTGACAAAGTTTATTGCTAATAATGCTGCGCCAGTCGCGACTGAGCCACGTAATGCCGCGCGCGCCTGCTTGTTTCGTCGCTGCGCCCGCCGCGCCGCTGCCGCTCGTAGGTTATATATAATTTGTGAAAAGTAAGTCAACGATGGCTACAAAAAAACTCAGGAGATATTGCAGTGTTAACGGATGTCTAAATAGCAGCTTGTCAAATCCAGAATTGTCCTTCTTTACCTTACCTACCGAACAAGAACGGTGAGTACCTCCTGCCTAACCTAATTACATTATTTTGTGTTAGTTATTTACTAGGTACCGAAAGAGTTAAGTTCTGCTTCAGATTTCGTGGATTAGAGAGGTAAATACATGTACCTAAGGATTTGTAAGTTTAATTTATTAGATTACACGGCACACCCTACCGTGAAAACAAGGGACTAATTAGGTACTTTGGACTTTGTACCGCTCTTATGTTGTGGGCATAAGTACTAATATCAAACTGCAAGTGTTTACCGTGATGTGCTGTTGACCGTACCTACTTACCTATTGTAAGTTGTTGTGTTGTACAGTTGATAAACAACGTTTAGGTAGATCGGGGGTTCTCTGGAATCCATGAATTCATATTTCTAAGTATGTTCTTATTTTATATGTAGATACCTACCTCATTCTAATTAAAAGCGACAGCCCTACAAGTTTAGGTGATTATCGCTCGCTCGGGGGCCGAGTCGGCCTACTTGTTTCATTCTACTATGATATAGGTGATCGGCCTTCTATAGTAAAAAAAACTATGGCATGGCTAAACTTGAGTAAAAAGTAGCAAACGTAAAGTGGGATTCTATTAATAATAGTTACTGTGGTGCGTGTGACGAAAGATGGGACTTACCTCTCCGCTATCCTACCGACGCACGGTTCTATTGATGTTCGTCTTACTCACAAAACTCCGTGATGCAAGTAAATATTGACGATTAACCAATATTAATTTGACCTTGTTTGTGTAACGTACACTTTAAATGTACTTTTCTTGGCAATATAAAGTATTTATTGTTCGATACAGTTATTTTTTATATAAATCTCGGAAAAAAGGCTTATCCATGTTATGATTTCTATGAGTATTCATGATGCGAGTACATAAAATCAATCTACCTACTCCGATCACTGCTAATAACAGATGGGCTTAATAACACGGTGGCTTTCGTGTTCAGGTGCGATATCGCAATTTAAGCTACTTTCGCAATGTCTGGATAGGTTAGAATTAGCCTTTACAGTGTTACAGCTAAGCTCTGGCCTTTTCAAACAAACTATAGCCCTGGAATGAGTGAATATTTTCAGATATCACGAGTACCTCGGTGCTAAGGGAGGCACGATAAGCTAACGGTCCTGGTTATTATCACATAGGCTTCGATTTCATCTCGTGAAAAATCTAAATTTACTTTTTTCTTTATACCAATTCTCCTTTTTTCCCAATGTCAAGCAAATATAGTGAACGCTACAATGTTAAAATGTAGTTCAAGACGGCTTAACTGTCTCGCTGCAACTTCAGATCGTTAGTCTATGCCACCAAAAGCCATTAACACCAAAGAGGCGATCAACGCCAAAATAAATAAAATCTGTCAAGTAGGTTGTATAGCTTTGTTATTGTTCAACAATGTAGTTCTTACACGCTGGTAGTGGCCAGTACGTGACTCCCGCCCGGTGTACGAGCTATTTACGCGGCGAGCACGTTCTGCGCATAGCTGGCCGGTGATACTATGTTGCGGCCTTTTTGCGGCCATGATAAATGGGGTGCGTTCGGTGCAGTGCATAATTTGTTTTTAGTTTTTGAAAATAGAACATTTTTAAAAAGGAGGTCTTTACCTCTTATATTTTTTAAGTTTTAACCTTTTTAATTATGTACTAGATTCCCGATAAGCGCTTGAAAAACGGTACGCGACTTTGAGGCCACGGAGCCACAATGACGTTTGTGGCGATGATGACAGTAAATAATAAGTAGGTATAAATATTTAGCAACCTTAATTTAATCTTTATGCTTAAGATTTAAGGTTCACAGTAAGCTGAAGTTGTTGATGCTATCCAATGTCTTTTCAGATTTGTTATTCGAAATTTAAATATATAGGTATGAGCAAACAGAACCACTTTCGAGGTGCATTTTGTTTTTTTTTTTGTACATTAGTGATCGAAGGTTTTAACCATAAAGTTAATATACCTATATTAACTTTATGGTTTTAACACATAGGGTAGTCGCACCAGTATTTCACAGGGACCGTTGACCGACACATTTTTTATTTCAAAAATCATTAAGGAGTCTGTAACAGATTTTTGACTGCAACATTTGAATACAGACCTTGCTTACTTGCTAGCTGTCATCTAGTAAAGTTTCAATTAGATTAAATGTCATTTTTTGGTAACTAAAAGTGGTTCCTGTGTCAAACACTGGTGCGTTACATATCTCCGTAGTGAATACACCGAATTGTATAAAATAATAATATAATCTTTATTTTGAGACCATTGATCCATAAATTGTTAGTAAACATGAGCTATAATAGTAGGAGAGCACAAAAAAAAAACTTAAAATAAACATTTTTTGGATCCACGCACGCATATGTAATTATTTTATTGTTCGAAATAGTATTCCCGTACCATACGAATATAGAAAGAGGACAGAGTAGATAGTTTTGTTTGCCCAAAAATTACCTGCAGTAACTTCAGCACATCTATGATTATCGAAATATTGGAAAGCGACAAAAACAAAATAACAATCCCGTTAATATTACACCAATCTATACTAATATTATAAAGCTGAAGAGTTTGTTTGTTTGTTTGTTTGAACGCGATAATCTCAGGAACTACTGGTTTGAATTAAAACAAATGTTTTTGTGTTGAATAGTCCATTTATTGAGGAAAGCTATAGACTATATAACATCATGCTAAAACTAATAGGAGTGGATCAGCAATGAAAAATGTTGCAAAAACGGGAAAATATTTTTATTGTTCGCTAATTAACGCGGGTGCAACTGCGGGGCACAGTTACTATATAAATAATTACAACACAAACATACTCTTTCGGCCTTCTACCAAAAAGGTTGCCTACACAGAGCATCAAAATCACCAATTTCGAGTAAACTAAAAAAGTTTAACGCGTATAGTCTGTGGAGCACCAACGAGTTGCTAATTGGCTGTTACATTGTAAACAGTTCTGTGGAAACGGCACGAGTCATTGGCGCGCCATTTTGTGCAAATGGCATTTAAAAAGGTTTAAACACGCTTACGAAAAAATAAAAAAGTAAAAAGGCATTAAAGGCAACCGACCTCCTTTCTTCTCTTTGGATAGAGTTTGCAGCGTAACTAGTTACTGGAAAGAAGTGATGATTCTTTTTAATGTAATTTTAACTGTAAGTGAGGAGCTCGATGCCGCAGTGGTTAACGCGCCCGGTCTGCGAGTGCTGAGGTTAAGCAACTTTCGCAAAGGCCGGTCATCGGATGAGTGACCAACAATTTATCATCTCTCGCTCCTCCGTGCTTCGGAAGGTACGTAAAGCCGTTGGTCCCGGCTGCATTAGCAGTCGTTAACAACCACCAACCCGCACTGGGCCCGCGTGGTGGTTTATAGCCCGTTCTCCCTATCCATCCATAGGGAAGGCTCGTGCCCCAGCAGTGGGGACATAAAATGAGCTGATGATGATGATGATGATGATGAATCATAAGTGGCATAGTTAAAGTTCATATGGAGAAGAAGTGCAGATAGATAAAATTTATTTATGTGTTACATAAAATTGTACCTATAAACATTATATATTTTTCAATTACGGTTCAATTTACCTCCGTAGCTGAGTGGTTTGTATGCCGGACTTTGGATGTCACTAACTCTGAGGTCCCGGGTTCGATTTCCGGTAGTGTCAATGTCGAAAACGAACTATTTGATATTGTATCAGGTCTGGGTGGTTGTGGTACCGTGGTTGTATCTGATTTCGATAAAACGAGTACTTTAGCTACTTACCTTGGGATCTGGACGTCATAGTAACTATAACAATATTACGCATTAGCATCCGACAAAAATTTTGGAAATAATCGCAAACATTACACTCTTTTTTCCGCCAAGAAGGCAACTTTGTAAACACACTCGTTGCTAGCACAACCGAAAAAAAAACAAGTCAAACATATCATAGATACCATAATTCGTCAAGTGTCAACGATCCCAAAAAATGCATACCATGTCACGCACGAAAACGATCTATAAAGACGAGACGTGCGCAAACGCAGCGGAGGCGGTCCGTTTTTGGATTTTTTCCGATCTATTTGTTATGTTTACGAACTATATTTGTTTTTATTGCTTAGGAATGCATTTGGGGAGTCACGAATTCGCCATTAACAAAATTCGGTGTTCTCTCCGTGAAGTTGTAAGAGATTTGTAAAGATGTGTGTGTGTTTTGTGAAATTGAGAAGTGTACTTAACGTGGTACCTATTATGATACTAGAGGTATTGATTGTTGAATGGATAAGGCTGACGTTATATTGGTTCCTACTGTTGCGATAGGACACAATAGATTCAAATCTAATTTTAAATCATTTATTTATAAAATTTTCATGCAGTTTCACTTACTTTATGTTACAGAATTGAGATTTATATGAAATTTATTAACACTGCATACACAAATAATATATCTATTACTAAAACGAAAAATACAATAATCAATATTTTCGGTGACACTTTAAAGGCCTTTTTTACCCCCTTATATGTATTTGAGTATCCAGTTTTTTAACCATAATCAATGGCTTTCTTCAATATTACAATAATGATGTATTTTTTTACAAACAAAGACTTTTAAACAAGTAAATTAAACTATTTAAAATTTATATCTTATAAAAAACTATAAACTATAACTAATACTCACTATAAATAAAAAAATGCTCCAAATCACCCCCATCAGGCAGAGTGCTCAGTAAACTATTAAAATTAAAGTAAAATGTCGTAAGTAAATAAGTATATATAATAATTGCAAGTAGGTAATTATAACAATAAATTAATTAATAGAGGCAGCCTCAGAGCATTAAACCAACTAAGGAGGTAGCAGGTGAAAAGAAGGTAAGTTCTCGTATAGGTGTACTCTAGTGCAATCCCTTTTTCTGTATCTGTAAAAAAGATCTCGTGGAGACGCGCCTCCTTCGTATCAGATCCTCAATAAATAAAAAACTAAAAAACCTGTATCCGTAGAAAAAGTCCCTATATCTGGCGGCCATTTGTAAAATGTTTGTTTATGGTCAAGATGGCTACCGCACCGCGCGGCGAAGTCAACACTGACCTAGACTGGTTTTCAGATGATCTTCTTTTAACTGTTTTGGTTCCGTATTAAATATATTTTTAGCAATAATGATAATAAATAATTATGTTTATTTATTTATTTATTTATTTGTTCATTCATCTTTAGCACAGTTACAAGATACAAATCATATAATATAAAAAATACAACAATACAATTACATAAACGTATAAATTGTACCTATACGAGTATTACAACCGCGCACAACGTCTAAATAAAATATAACATATAAAAACGGCTAAATAAAAATACTATATATAAATATCAAGCTCTTTGCTTAATTTAGTATTTTGCCTGCAAAAGCGCGCGAGAGGGCTATGATATATTATTTCTAGCAGAAAGTACAAAAAAAGAGGTTGCCTACGGTCATATACCCATTATTAACATTCAGGGAAACATGGCTTATGATATCAGGTAGGCTACTCTTGACGCAAACTCAATCTCAATACAATTCCAATGCGATTAATATGTATCGATATTGGGATAAGTTTCACAATTTCGGAACGCCCCATCTCGATAATAATTTGTTCACTCAATTTCCACGCAATTTAATTCCAATGCAGCGCTATTATCGCTTTTAAGAGTGCCATTTGAATTTTTAAGATTTGGGATTGGAATTGTATTGAAATTGAGTTTGCGTCAAGAGTAGCCTACCTGTGTCCAGTTTAACAGACAAGCAGTCCTTTTTAAGGTTCCGTACCCAAAGGGTAAAACGGGACCCCTAATACTAATAAGACACTGCCGTCCGTCTGTCTGTCTGTCTGTCAGTCTGTCACCAGGCTATATCTCATGAACCGTGATAGTTAGACAGTTGAAATTATAACAGATGATGTATTTATGTTGCCGCTATAACAACAAATACTAAAAAACATAATAAAATAAATATTTAAGGAGGCTCCCATACAACAAACGTGATTTTTTTTTGCTCGTTTTTGCTTGATATTGATAACGGCAACGGGTAAACGCTTGTAATATTCACAGAATATTTAGTTATATATTCACTTTAGAAATAAATAATTAAATGAAAATAAAATTACCCCCATACAACAAACGTGATTTTTTTCCAATTTTTTTTCTCGGTCTTAGTAACGATAACAGGTAAAAACTTGAAATATTTTTATTGATAATGGTACAGAGCCATTCGTACGCGAGTCCGACTCGCACTTGGCCGGTTTTTTATAACAATATGATCTTATAGCTAGATAAGAATTTCTTACAGTACAAGATTTCATTATTATATAAGGAATCGAACTAAATTAAAATTAAATTGTAATAATTTAAAATGTAAATCATAATAATTAACCCTAATAAGATTTTTTTTAAATCCTTTTTTATTTATTTATGATTATGATATGATTACTTTCCATCAGGTGACCCGCCTGCTTGTTTGCCTCCTTTTAATATTAAAAAAAACTAATAAACAAAACTTCATATAAGTAAATAAATTTTACTTAGAAAAAATATTTGAAGTTTGGTACTATTATGTAAGGTTTTACCAAAATGTATTAGACTCTTAATACCAAGCTATTAGATTAAATACAACAAATGGTTATCCGTGGTACGAAACGTGGACACAGATTAGGTAATAGTTACTTACGTGGACCCCAAAACAGTTTTATTGTTATTGTGATCGCTTCGCTAATGGTCAGAAATACTTCGAAAACTTATACCGTGTTTACACACGCTTTCGTCAATGCGATAATGATGCTAAGCATTATGGTTGTAAGGTTGAAAATCGTGTGTAACATGGTGAAGCGCTATACGTTTATGTAGTCAGCTTTTTTAAAGTAAACTGGCCGCCATATTTGATTTAAAATTATGGGTAAACGACAGAGAGCATGGAACTAGTTTGGATAGTTCCCATTTGTTCTATAGAACTGACGTCACCGGGCCAAAAAAGAAAAAAACATTCTCAATTGTTCCATAGAACATTTAGTATCTATTTTTCTCAAATTGTTCTATAGAACAAGATAACAAGACTCCTTGATGATTATCAAACTGGCCACTTGAATTAATTACCTACTTCAACGTGTTTATGCACAGAACTGTCTTTAGACTTCTTGGCGGGAAAGTGAAGAGTCATGTCTGCGGTTTTGTTTTATTTTCTAAAATTTGTGTTATGTCGAATATTAATGTGAAATAATGGTGGATTATTAACCGTTAAGTGTTCGTGAGTGTGCATGAGTGTTGGAAAATGAAACAAAACAGTGCAACGTCACTTTTCAAATTCTCTCAAGAAGTCCGCCCGAGGACTTAGTAAAGCCCCACATCTTTACTGAGATACTCGAGGGGTTGGGTGGTATATCATTTCTCATTTCTATTATCATTCATTATCATCAAACAGAAAAGAAATATTGCTAATTTATGTATTACTTGTTAGAAAAATTACTTTGACACTGGCTAAATGTGCTAATCGCACGAAGCCATCAACAAAATGAAAAAAAAAAACTGTCTTTATGGCTAGATTGTATTTGACACACAAATAACCGTTACGTGGGTTGGTAACAATGCCTCTGTATGAGGAAACCTTAAAAACGTTAAAAACGAAAATGGTTGAACTCAAATAAGAGCCTCAGCTCGGGTAACGGTTAATTATTTCTGATAACATGACGTTCACAAATTGACAAAAATTCGTGACAAACATTGTATGAAACTGTTTTGGAAAAATTAATTCCCGATTTATAATAATGAGTAAACCTGGATGGAAAGGCAAGTATGTAGTTCTATGGAAAAAAATAAGAGAAAATTGCCTTTTTTTGTCCCATTGACGTCAGTTCTATAGAACAAATGGGAACCACCGACTAGTTTCAGAGGAAAGAATACTGAGTGATATAATTAATATTAATATTATTATAGTAATTTAATGTTAGTTATTAGTTATAGTTTTTAAAAAAAAAATATTTTTGTGTGTGCATTAATTAGTAATTATGGTTAGCTACTCTAAAAAGCAAGCTGTTTGTTTTTAATTTTCTGTTTTACACTACCTTTATCAGTGCGAATCTTTTAGTACCTCTTAAGTTCTATTGTAAGTTCTATTTCATTAATATAAAGCTGATGATTTGCCGAATAAAATAAAATAAAATAAAATAAATAAATAAAATAATATTATTGCATTGATTCAAATTGTTATTAATTTGACAGATCCTATACAACGTAGTGGCAACTAGCGTTCGACACAGTATCCCAGACTTCGAAATCAGTTTTCATCTCCAAAAACTAACAAACTGGATAACAGCTAGGAGGCAGGTGGTATGTGTTCAATATAAGTTGCCAGTTCAAAGGAAAGTGTTGATCTCTGGTTCCTGTCAAACACTGATGCCATGCCACACACATATATTTTTTACTAGCGGCCCGCTCGCGACTTCGTGCGCTTGAGTGAACACCCGTATCCTTTAGAACCCTATGACAGCGCGGCGCCACCTACCGGGTCCAGTTATATGCATGTTTTATACATATAAACCTTCCTCTTGAATCACTCTATCTATTAAAAACACCGCATTAAAATCCGTTGCATAGTTTTAAATATCTAAGAAGGTATACATAGGGACAGACAGACAGCGGGATGCGACTTTGTTTTATACTATGTAGTGATTTGCTATGTTTTTCGCAAGGTTCCTTTCAAGAGCTGGATGAGAGTAGCCGCGAATCGTGCTCAGTGTCGTCACGATCACATCATGATGATGATGAAGATGATGGTGATGACGAAAAGAGGATTTAATACGTTAATAGTGCATCATGTCAGCCAAAAGACGTCCACTGCTGGACAAAGGCCTCTCCCAAGGATCTCCACAACGACCGGTTTCGTGCAGCTTGCATCCAGCAGCTTCCCGCGATTTTCACCAGATCGCTGGTCCACCTTGTTGGAGAGCTATTCCGCCCAGTCCTGCGAGCAATGTGCCCTGCCCACTGCCACTTGAGCTTAGCAACTCTTCGGGCTATGTCGGTAACCTTTGTTCTTCTGCCATATTGCATCAATAATAACTAATATTTTAATATTCCAGCCTCTTTTTTTTCGTTCTTATTTACGTCGATGACATACATGCGTTGAAGTCTTATCTAAGGCGCATTATACTATGTGTCATACATACGTCATCATAAACCGATACCCGTCTACAAATTATTTCATTATTAGCCTATAATTGTCCCACTACTGGGAAGCCTTCAGTACAATAACAGTACTTACATAAAATAATGTTTATAATGTTTCATAAAGCTATTATTGGTTTTCCAAATAAAATAAAATAAATTAAAAAAAAACACTGAAAATGTCGTCTTTGATTTAAAAAAAAATATTAACGCATTAATAATAGTATAATATATTATAGTATAGTGGTGGGACAACGGAGACGTGGTGAGTGAAAAGTCATGTCTGCGGTTTTGTTTTATTTTCTGAAATTTGTGTGTGTGAATAAGGGCTGATTTTTCAACCACCAAATAAGTTTTATCCAACGAATAACATTGTCATTGTGACATTATTTTCTAAGGAGAATCTGTCATTATGTCAAAGTTATTCAATGAATAAATTTTAAAAAGTCGAATATTTATGTAAAATTATAGTTATTCTTTGGCGACGATAACTATGATCAACACTGGGCTTAAGGGGTCGAATAATGGTGCCACTGTCCTAATTACTGTTGGTTAATTGGGGTTTTTAGGTTTCTTATCTTTTATTTTTTATGTTTCTCATAACCCCCAAAAAAGTACGGTGACGAAGAAAAGACAAGTCAATAAGCATAGGTTCTTTCCAAAAATATTCTTATTAATGACGATAGCTAAGTCCACTTCATTGTTTGATGTTGTCCAGCCATTTTCAATGCGAAGCTGAATACAGGCGTCGGAAATCACAATGTGTTTTTTTTTAATTTAGTTGATGGCTTTGTGCAATTAGCACATTTAGCCAGTGTCAAAGTAATTTTTCTTACAAGTAGTACATAAACAATATTTCTTTCCTGTATGATGATAATGAATGATAATAGAAATGAGAAGTGAGAAATGATATACCCCCAACCCTTCGAGTGTTTCAGTAAAGATGTGGGGCTTTACTAAGTCCTCGGGCGGACTTCTTGAGAGAATTTGAAAAGTGACGTTGCACTGTTTTGTTTCATTTGCCAATACTCATGCACACTCGCGAACACTTAACGGTTAATGATCCACCATTATTTCACATTAATATTCGACATAATACAAATTTTAGAAAATAAAACAAAACCGCAGACATGACTCTTCACTTTCCCGCCAAGAAGTCAATCACAATGTTATGAAACTCTACACCGAAATGACGAATAGTAAATCATAGACAATTTTAGAAGTGTCTCTACAAAGGTTTCATGACAACGCTACCTTAGCTTTATAATAAAAACAATTATTAAATGACTCATGCTAAAACTATTATATTAGGTATTTGCTGATGATTTTAATAAATTTTTTGTTAGCTTCTGAAAGGTGTAGCTTTACATAGAGAAGGGTTACGAGAAATGTGGGAGCTGCTGCGCTAAATGCGGAAAATCGCAAACGACACAAATACGCAAACCTGGGTCCAAATTATTTATTTGTTTGCGGTAGAGACTATGGGTCCATGGGGGCCGGAGGCCAAGCAGCTTGTTAAAGAGTTGAGTGCTCGCCTTGTTGAAGCCTCCGGTAACAAGAAGGCTGGCAGCTACCTCTGCCAACAGCTTGGCTATCCAAAGAGGTAAAGTTGCCAGCATTCTTGGGACCGTTCCACAGCTGGAGGACATTTTTTATTTTTAGTTTTTATTTTGTCTTCGTTTGTTTTGCTTTTTTTAATGTTTCTTTTCTGTTATCCTTTTTACTTAAAACTGAAAACTAAAAGTAAAAATGTGTACGAGAAATTATAAATTTTACGTAATTTTTCTATTTTGCATCACAAAATAGAAGAAAGATACCAGATTAAGGTTTTATACCGTAAAAATAGTTTAAATATTTTGTGTCCACACATTTTTTAAATAAGTTATTTAATTAGTCCTTTATTCATTATTAATTAATCTGAGTTATTCAGCTGTACAAAATATAATTGAATGTTAAATAATTTTTTTTATCATTATACAATAAAAAATAAATCAAGGAAAAAATTGTTTCGAGACCTTACCTTCTTGCTTAATTTTAATTTTCATTTTGTTTTTTAAATAATTAAATATTTTCTTAATATCACAGCACAAAGATATCACACATTCATCACACACTACTGCCGCACAAAGATGAATACAATAATTTATTTAACCATTGTTCAATTAAAAATAAAACAAACAAAAAAAAAGAAAAGCTGTCTCTGGTCCACGGAAAAGCGCGCGAACCGTTTAGCGCGCGCTGTCAACTGTCAAAGTATAATCGAGTTCAGTTTTTCCAGGTTATCTGACTTCCTCGTTATATTAAGTCCAATGTCAGTGAAGCGCATAGTCAGCTGCAGTCTTGTGTAAGCAAGATTCTTATACATGAATCGGTAGAAAGACTGCATTGTAACATTAATCTTAGCGTATTATGTTTTTATTCGACTGACAAAAGTCATACGGTACACCAGATAGTATTCTTTTATTGCTAACGTTACACATTTTGCCTTCATCTCACCTGATGTTAAGTGATGATAAGGCCGAAGTGGAAGCGCACTTCACCTGGAATCCTCAACTACTGAGGCTCTGGCTATCTTATCTGTAGCTGCCGGAACACAACAATGCTACTAACATTGAATTTATGGTATTAGAACAAATGATTGTAACCAGGCGGACAAACCAGTCCTACCACCAACCAAATGAGTACACAAACATGTGTATAGGTAGCGCCAAACTTCTAGTCCCCTCTGAAGTTGCTTCGTTGCGCAGCTGTACAGTCAGGCCCTCCTTATTAACGCCTATTTTTTACTACTGCGACGCGAATCGCGCCAACTTCAGAGGAGACTAGAATTTTGGCGCGACCTATACCTCTAGTTCTAACTTCTGAGACCGTTGGAACACAGAGGCAACCTCTGATGGTATGCTGTCATTATTGCCTTACTAGCGAGCGGTATATCTTGTTGGTTTCCCATCATCATCATCATCATCCTTAGGTATCATCAGCAGCCTGTAAACTTCCTAACACATCAAAAACAAACTTGTAAAAAAAACAAGTCTCGCTACTCAGTTCTTCTACCGTATAAAGTTGTGAGATCCATGTAATAACCAAGTCGGTTAATTAATTCAGTCCCTACTTAAGAGACCTTTTGTCTTAATTACGTAATGAGCTCCTGTAATTAACTCTTAATACATAAAGAAAATACAATACATGATAATGTATTTCTTTAATTTTAAATTTTGCCGCGCTGCTTGCTGTCAGTAAGCCATTACCGTAGTGTAGATAAAACAGTGTTAAATTAATGTAAATTCCTTGATTTTGAATTTTACCGCGTAAAGGAATGTTGTAGCGTAGATAAAACAATAAAGTTATGATTGAAGGTTAGAAAAATCTTATAACATCTTATAGTGATCATATCATTATTAAAAATCTTTTATGTTTTAAATTAAAAAATCGCATGAAAACACAATGTATCTCACAAATAATACATATATTATATTAAATTAGATTGTTTAGTGTCAGTTGGGTCAGTGAGTGAGTGAGTGACAAAATTAAGAAACTTTGACTAGTTATAATTCTTAAAATAAACCGTTGAAATATACCGTGTTTATACATTGCTTGCTTGGTTACTGCAAATTCAGGCTTCTAGTTTTATCCACAACGAAGTTATGGGGTTAGACGTATAAATAATGAGACGCAAGTTTGTAGGTAATTGGGAAGGGTAGTTTTTTATTTTAAATACGTGTGCTCAGAACGGATTCCATTTTTAGCTAATGGGATGAATGGTATTGGAATGGGGGACCAACAAAGAAATATTCATTTTTATATTTACACATAAAAGCATTATTATTTGAGAGAAATTTAATGCCCACTTTTTTGTGCCGCATAAACGATTGATTTTTTAATGTTTTCTCTTACTTATCCAACACTTCTTTGAACTGACTTTACACACTGTACTCTACTGGACTTAACTTTACACATAACACTTTGTTATGGTTGATGGCGCTAGCATGGAGTGTTTTCTGGTATCCGCGAAAGATTAGCGTCCGTCCATACTGACATTATGGTGAGTGGGGAGGGGACCATTTTAGTAATAACTAGTTAATAGCGGTAATTAATAAATACTTTTTCGTCCTTTCTTTATTTTTAATACAGATATTTTGTTGTATAAATCTTATGTCACTCGCTTTGATATCTACCGATGCATGCATTAGACGTATAATGCTTCAGCAATATTATACACGATGGCATGTACTTACGTTGTGACCTCATTGCAGATAGCGACACTATATGAAGATATTTTAACTTCTGTATGTATATTATTTTATTTGTTATTTCACGTCGGTAAAGCGTAGCCTTTGTTTGTCCTTTGTCTTGGGCAATATGGAGAGTTTTGTTTCAGATCTAGTAGTCTCGCGTTTTTCAGTCTCGCGTTTATTTATTTATTTAATCTTTATTACACAATAAAATAAAATAAAGTACAAAATACGGACTTAATGCCAAATGGCATTCTCTACTAGTCGACCTAAGGGCTAAGCAGAAAAATTGGTAAGCGGTTGTTGTTGACTCTTATTCCATTGTAATAAGAGTTATCTACATTATATATTTATTTTGTTCATTTAAGTATTTTATTTTATTTGGAAAAACAACAGCTTCATGAAATTTTATCTAGTACTTAGAACAATATAAACACAACAACATGTGATGTGCTGCAGCCACTATATTAAACTATAAAAATAAAATAAAAACACTGCCTTAAAAAGAAAGGATTAAACTTACTAGCCTCGCTGAGCGTTATTCTTAGTCCGCTGGCTAGCCGGCTAGTCCGGATGACAGCTTAGAACTAGGTGGTATGTATTCAAAGTTTTCTTTAGTAAAAAATCAGTTGCAAAATACCCCCCTATTTTTAATTATTAAAAAAAAGTGCCAATATTTGGTTCCTGTTCCTACCCTAGTTAATGTTCATATGGAGGAGTACAGAAAGATAAAATTTATACAGTTAATACTTACAAAAACCCAAATGTTGAAAAAACGGTTTCGGAGGGCTGGTTAGCTGGTTTTTGTAATTTGTTTGCAACAAAATTTGCGTTAAAAATAAAACATTTTACAGTTAATATTTGTCACGTTACATTACGTTATTTTGACGATCTCCGTAGCCGAGTCGCTTGTACGCCGGACTTTGGGCGGCGCTAACTCTTAGATCCCGGGTTCGATTCCCGGTTGGTCAATGTCGAAAACGAACTTTTCGATATTGTGTCGGGTGGGGGTGGTTGTGGTACCGTCGTTGTACCTGATTTCCATAATACTAGTGCTTTAGCTACTTACCTTGGGATCAGAATCAATGTATGTATATATCATCATCATCAGCTCCTTTTATATCCCCACTGCTGGGGTACGAGCCTTCCCTATGGATGGATAGGGAGAACAGGCCATAAATAGGGTTGTCACCCGCACTTTATTATAAAGTATTGTACGCTATTTCGGGTAATTGTACTCTATACTTTATGAGAACAATAAAGAACGCGAAAATACTTTATTTCACATATTTTAGTTTGAAAAAAGACAGTGTTGAAAAAATTCCATGAGACATGCCGGGTCAGGTGCACCAACTATGCTATCGTGGCTCAACCCAACTCGTCGAAATTAGTCAACACTATCTACTCTTGCTCTGTAAGCCAAAGGAGCCCTATTCATATTCATATATTTTAGTTCTCTGGGATTATTTTTATATAGCCTACCATATAACACACAAAAAAATTGCTGTGCAGCTATTTAGCAGCGATAATTATTTGTTGTAATATAAGTTGTTTTCTAAAGTTTATGCGAACACTACACATTGAATGAAACAACTTTTACGGATCTATTTTATTTATTTATTTTACACATTACTTTTTAATGTTTATCCTGACGTTTCGAACCCTTTGCAGGGCCCGTGGTCACAGGGAGACTGACAGTCTCGAAACGTCAGGATAAACATTAAAAAGTAATGTGTAAAATAAATAAATAAAATAGATTTGTAAAAGTTGTTTCATTCAATAATATAAGTTGCTAAAAGCAACGAGAAGCATGTATTTAAGCGAAATAAATAATCGTACTTTGTTTTGACACAATGTGCTTTTTTATTCTACCTTTTAATAACCAATGTACTTTATATGCACAAAAAAAAGGTGACAACCCTAGCCATAAACCACCAAGCGGGCCCAGTGCGGATTGGTAGTTGTTAACGACTGCTAATGCAGCTGGACCAACGGCTTTACGTGCCTTCCGAAGCACGGTGGGTCACCTATCCAATGACCGGCCTTTGCGAAAGTTGCTTAACCTCAGCACTCGCAGACCGGGCGCGTTAACCACTGCGCCATCGAGCTCCTCAGGACTAGTAGTTTCAGAGATTACTTTCCTCAAACAAACAAAGTCACAAACTTTACCTCTTTATTAATAGTATAGATTAAGGCGAAGGGTAAGGCACACTAGCCTTACGTAGCACACAAAACTGTATTTTATGTTTTTTAATATTTTTATATCCCCACTGCTGGAGCACGAGCCTTCCCTATGGATGGATAGAGAGAACGGGCCATAAACCACCACGAGGACCCAGTGCGAGGTGGTGGTTGTTAACGACTGCTAATGCAGCCGGGACCAACGGCTTTACGTGCCTTCCGAAGCACGGAGTAGCGAGAGATGTTCAATTTTTGGTCGCCCATCCGATGACCGGCCTTTGCGAAAGTTGCTTAACCTCAGCACTCGCAGACCGGGCGCGTTAACCACTGCGCCTTCGAGCTCCTCGGCCTCGCTTAATTCTACTGTTTTTAATAACCTGAACCCAATAATATATATATAGGTATACATACAGTTAATAATTGTCACGGAACTATATACCTATTTTGTTATTAACAGCCGAATTTCGACCACTAACTGAACACTATATAATAGTTATAATAAATTCACTAAAACCTATTTGGCGGGTGATGGTGTCAAATTGTAATCGTCGACGGGCCATCGCAGACAAAAGCGTCAAGTTATTCAGCCTCACGCAGCCCTATTGTCTCTGGCCTCTCGTAACGCCAGTAAACGGCCGTGGGATCGATGCATTGTCATTTTAAATACCGTGTTTGATGTGCGTCGAGATTATTGTCTATGTTTTGGTAAATGCCGTTTTATCTGTTGTTGTTAATTTATGCATGAGTTTTGTGGTGCTGTGTGGAGAATGGACATCGAATGCAATGTTATAATAATGTGCCATTATCAGTAACAGTGAAAATAAACTTTTTGTGATATGCGGTGCAAAATGAAATACTATTGTGGAGATATAAGTAGATAGATACTTAATTGCTCACATACAGACGAAAACGCTTCGGTGGTAAATAATAATTTAAAGTTAATATTAATAATAGGCAGAAGGCGGTTCTCCTCGATATGGCACGCATTTTGAGGAGGTTCCTGTCCTTGGAACCCTAACTACCAGTAGCTTGGACCTGGTCCCGATGCCGGCGGACCCCTATTTTTTAATATTTTTAAATGTTTTACTTATTTTGTTTTTAGAAAATATTTAAAAATGTATATTGAGAAAAAATAAATAAGAATGAAACAATAATAAAAAAAATATTTCGAATATAAAATCCATAAAATCATAATGGTTAAGACCACCGGCTTAGACCCAGAGGTCCCGGGGTTCGACTCCTAGCGGGGGTTACATGTTTGTGTACTCGGTTCGGTTGATGGTAGGGCTTGTTTGTCCGCCTGGCTACCACCATCTATCTAAATGTATACTTATGGAGAGCAATAAATGATTGAATTTAATTGAATTTAAATATATCGCCGTAACGTCAATGTTAGTAGCATTGCTGTGTTCCGACAGTTACCTAGAGATAAGATAGAGATAAGATTTTTCTATTTAACATTAAACTAACAACTTAAAACATCAGGTGTGAAGAAGGTGTAATGCTCTAAGGTGAGAAAGCCAAATACTTACCCGTGAGAAAAATAAAAAGAAAAAAGTTTGCATAAATACTTTTTGGTAGGTTCGTAAATCGCATACTGTTTTGGTTTTATTTTTGTTTTAAAAGTAAGCTTTTTATTATTTACTAGCTGATCCGGCGGACTACTTACCGCATTTTTTTCTTTTTTTTTAATATAACCCATGTTACTCAGCGCCAGTGTAGCATTCTAATGGTGAAAGAATTTTTTAAATCGGTCCAGTAGTTTTTGAATTTATTCGTTGTAAACATACATACAAACAAAAATACAAAGGTTTCCTTTTTATAATACATATTAGTATAGAAATAATTAAAAAAATAATTGGAATAAGAGTAGGAAAAGGTACTAGGTATCTCACATTACGTAAAATAAGCAACTGGCCACCAAAAGATTTAAGTAGATAATAAAACGTTGACTTCAACAATAATTAACTACAGAGTTACAAAAACACAAATGTTGAAAAAAAATCCACGAGCAGGATTTGAACCTGCACCCTTCTGACATACCGGGTCAGGTGCTCCTCCAATTGAGCTATCCGTATTCAGCTCCTGCCCACACTGCGCTTTCGGGTACGCGGTCGCTACTCGAGAATTGTTCTGCCCCAGCGGCCATCAGTCCTGCGAGCGATATGCCCTGCCCACTGCCACTTGAGCATAGCAACTTCGGGCTATATCGGTAACCTTTGTCCTACGGATCTCCTCACTTCCGATTCGATCACGCAGAGAAACCCCGAGCATAGCCCTCTCCATTGCTCTTTGAGTGACCTTGGCCCATAATGAGCGATCACGTCTCAGTCCCGTATGTCATCACTGGCAAGTGGCAACACACTGGCAAAAGACTTTCGTCTTGAACCACTACGGTATAAAATATATACATCATCATCATCATCATCAGCTCATTTTATGTCCCCACTGCAGGGGCACGAGCCTTCCCTATGGATGGATAGGGAGAACGGGCCATAAACACCACGCGGGCCCAGTGCGGTGCGGTGGTTGTTAACGACTGCTAATGCAGCCGGGACCAACGGCTTTACGTGCCTTCCGAAGCACGGAGAAGCTCGAGATGATAATTTTTTGATCTCCCATCCGATGACCGGCCTTTGCGAAAGTTGCTTAACCTCAGCACTTGCAGACCTGGCGCGCCTGTCATCGGATGGGTGACCAAAAATTTTACTTCTCGAGCTCCTCCGTGCTTTGGAAGACCGCAAAGCCGTTGGTCCTGGCTGCATTCAGTCGTTACAACCACCAATCCGCACTGGGCCCGCGTGGTGATTTACGGCCCGTTCTCCATATCCATCCATAGGTAAGGCTCGTGCCGCAGCAGTAGGGACATATGAGCTGTTGATGTGATGGCGATGACACTTAAAAACATCTCGTGGTTTCGGGTACCGTCGGAGTCAACCGCTTTTATCAAGCGTTTCCGACACATTTCATTGAGAATTGCTATACAAGAAAAATCATACACGCTTTTCCCAACCCAGGATTTGATACAGCGACTCTATAGACTTCGGGCCGAACGCTTTTGCCACTCTGTATCCATTGCGATCAAACAAAAAATATTTTTTTCAAATAAGGAATTAGGCAGTTTAATTCAGGATTTACCGCCTTCTCAGTGCCTATTACTAATCTCTTAACATACATTAACAACACAATAGTAAACGTTATCCCGTATTTACTACATTCAATACCCGCCTCCAATCATAAATTAAATTAATACATTTAAAGGTTAGCACCGAAGAATAAATAAATCAACGGACAAAAAAGGTCGGATGCGATTTGTATTGTCTATGCCGCGATGAATAGTATGTGGTACGTGACTGGGAAAGCGCGCCACGAATTACTCCCAATGCGACTACGAATATCGGCGTGTCTATGACCGATATGTTTTGGCGGGAAACGCCATTGGGAATGTGGCCATTAAATGGATCCATTGCCATTGATACATTTTGTGTATTTGTATTGCCCTTTTTTGGGGGCGAGTCAGCAGTTTTTTTTTTCATTGTGTTCTTTTTTACTTATATTAACAATATCATATTCTTTGTTAAGTATCTACCTACTTATTATACAGATGTTAAATAGAAAGCATTATGTAGAGTACAAATAATCTCTTATTTACAAATACGTACTGCTTTGTACAAATAATCTAATTTTCTAACACAGTGCTATCGTACTCGTGTCAAGCCAAAACACTGTAGCTCCAATTACAGTGTTTTGGCTTGACATAGATTTACATACGCAATTATTGTGTAAACAATGAATGTGATGTTTTTATTGTCTCTTTTTAATAAACTTGTTTTGCTTGTAACTCTACCGAAGAAATTCTTTGCCCTCTTTTAAGAAAAAGGTGCTGGAACTACTTGCATAGTTCTAATTATTGCATAGGGTTCGTTGGAATATTTTTGTTGCATATATTTTTTTGATCTTAGTTTTAAATTTTTTTTTTAACTTTAAATTTTGGTGTTTTGGTATTCTTAAAATTGTAGCTTAAAACTTAACTTGATTTGAAAATCTTGTTAGAAGAAGTTAATGGCAAATGTTGTGCGTACCTATTATAGGTGTACATATCAGCACTTGTCCTCTGTGTATGTAATCATGTTATTAACATAGTAAGTAATATGTACACTGTTGTACAATAAATAAATAATAAATAAATAAATAAAAGAAAGAAGCAGCCCTTGTCGAGTTCTTGCGGCTTCTTGTCGGTACAAGGTCTCCACCGTCATGTCAAAGTCATGGCCGTAAGTTGATGTACAAAAAATAATTGTAAAAGTTCATTTCAAATAAAATAACTAATTTTTTGACACGATAGAGCGGCGGCACACAGGTCATACTTACACATTTTTATTTCAGAACAACGTAAAATTTAAATGGTATAAGTAATTATATAATTTAAATGGTACCTATAGCGTAATTAAAAAAAAAAAACAAAAAATTGACTTTCAATGATACAATATTCTCTAAAGCTATTGGACAAAGTAGAAAAGTTCAACACGAAAAATTTAAGAGGTAAACATTGACAGCTAGTAGCAGTATGAACTGGGACAAAGCTGCCAGCGCGCCTCCTCCCAAAGGCGTTTTACCTAAAACGCCTTTGGGAGTACGTATTTTGTTGTGATTTGAATAAGAGTTCCAAAAAAATAAAATTAAAAAGACAAAAACACAAAATTTCCACGAGCAGAATTTGAACTTGCACCCTTCTGACATTCCGGGTCAGGTGCTCTTCCAATTGAGCTATCGTGGTTCTGAAAGCCAAAGGCCTTTGACTTTCAAAGTAAAAAGTGTTGAATAATTTCGACGGGCTGGTTAGAACCACGATAGCTCAATTGGAAAAGCACCTGACCCGGAATGTCAGAAGGGTGCAGGTTCAAATCCTGCTCGTGGAAATTTTTTCAACATTTGTGTTTTTGTAATTTGTTCGCAACAAAATTTGCGTTAAAAAATTATTTAAACATTTATTAAAAATACATCTAATGTTTGTAATTCAGTATTCTTAAACTCAAAACTAAATCTAATAATATTTGTAGCTCCCTCTTCGAGAGCGATTGACTTCAAAAATGGACACAATTGTTCAAATAATTTTTAAAACGCAAATTTTGTTGCGAACAAATTATAAAAATGGACACAATTCCTTTAATTTGTTCGGTTGATCTTTATGGCGCTAGTGACATATTGGGTCCTTACCTATGAAATTGACGTTTTTTCCTCACTTAGGAATTGACCTTTTGTTTCACTGTAGCTTTGAAAGGACTTGATTTTTTCTTTTAATGTCTGCTATATTTAGCTAATGAAACAATACACTACTCTACAATTTTTATAGTGTTAACATAAATAGATGATAAGAAAATTAAACAATCGTTAGTACGAAAAATATAATTTTGTAAAAAATTTTTACTTTATACAAAACGTCAATTTCATAGGTAAGGACCTAATAGTAACTGTTTTAATAATTTATATAATTTCTGATAATCGAAATCATTTAAATATGTACCTATAGATGCCTGCACATTAACTTATCCAAAACTATCAAATTTATTTAATAAATGTTCAACTTTATGTGTCTGTGGCACATAAAGTCTATTAAGAAAATTTGGACTTCTTGGCGGGAAAGTGAAGAGTCATGTCTGCGGTTTTGTTTTATTCTCAAAAATTTGTGTTATGTCGAATATTAATGTGAAACAATGGTGTATTATTACCCGTTAAGTGTTCGTAAGTGTGCATGAGTGTTGGCAATTGAAACAAAACAGCGCAACGTCACTTTCAAATTCTCTCAAGAAGTCCGCCCGAGGACTTAGTAAAGCCCCACATCTTTACTGAGATACTCGAGGGGTTGGGGGGTATATCGTTTTCTCACTTCTCAATTCTATTATCATTCATCATCATCATACAGGAAAGAAATAATGTTTATCTTGTAAGAAAAATTACTTTGACACTGGCTAAATGTGCTAATCGCACGAAGCCATCAACTAAAGGGAAAAAATAAAATTTGAGAATTTTTGTGGTAGTCTGATGTCCAAGCGTGTGTACCACGGTATTTTGGCTGAACCACATTAAGATTTAGCCAAGACGCAATTTTCAAATTGTCATCTTTACATAATGTAAAATAAATCCCTAAATAAAAAATAATAAAAAATAAGCGAAAAGGCGTTGAACCTTAAAATTTACATGATAAGTACCAAAAGCCCTGGCAGCTGAGAACGTGTTATGCGGAAAAATCTTTTATATGCAAAGGCCAAGGCTAAGGTCTTACATTAAGCTATTTGCCGAGCTTTATGCCAGCCGGTCGTTAGCGTCCAGTTTATCTTATCATGATCATAAAACAAAGAGTTTAAGATAAGTAAAATTATAACTAAACTATTTAAGTGTTCCATTAAACCAATAGCAATAGGACCATAGACCTAGACTAGACTTAATCTAACAGTGATGGATGACTGATAATGATACTATTAAATCTTAACAGAGACACGTGTAAATCGATTAACACTCTCAGAGAGACAATAAACACATCATGCAGTCCTTATTTAAGTAATTAAAAAAACGAACGTCATTGTTCAAACACTAATAAAAAAGTTAACAACTGACAGTTCTATTTTTGTATTCGGAACAACAAATTGGCGGGAGTGATTTGATAGTTATCTGTGGCTTGGCCCAATGGTTGCCGGCACAGAGGATGTAATGCGTCGGCGAGGCGGGGCGAGCGATGGGCGGGTGTGACGCCCCGCTGCTAACTGCACTGTTACAAAATGGCTATTGCGAGTTACATTTGACATTTAATTTTGATCACTTTAACGAAAACGAAAGTTGGTATGGCATTGAAGCAGCGCCTCCTGGCGACATACGAGAAGAGTTAAAATGTTGCCATACAAATTTTCGTTTTCGTAAACGTAATCGAATCAATACGATTAGTAAACATAACTCGCGTACTAGCCACTTAGAACGCAGGCATGTTTCATTGTGGTGTATCTAGGGTTGCCACCCGTACTTTATTATAAAGTATTTTTAATGTATACTTTTTAATTTTTACATTTTTTTACATTTACTTTTTTTTACATTACTTTTTAATGTTTATCCTGACGTTTCGAACCCTTTGCAGGGTCCGTGGTCACAGGGAGACTGAGGTGTTGGTAGTCTCATAATTAGTTAGTAGCTTGTATACCCTCATTTAGATTTAATCAGGTGCGTTCCGTTTTACGCAGAAACAGCTTACAGTATCTTTAGGTCTGGCAGTATGGTGTTGCTGCTGGGATTTAATATTTTGTATGATGGGATCCCAGGCTGGTGGTAGATTCCGATCCCTGCAAAGGGTTCGAAACACTATAATAAATAAAAAAATAAAAAAATACTTATTTAAAAAACCTTATAAAGATATTTGCTTTTCGTGATTCTAATGCTATAAGTGTGTATGCACTAACGGCAGCCATTATGATTTGCGTTTTGTTATTTCAACGACGCGCGCGCCCCTGAGTGCGTATACAGATTAGCGGCTTAGCGGACAACGCCAGCGATTATGTTAATAGCGTTGCAATAATAATTGCTCTGCTGATTTCTGCTCGCCTGGTACTTGTGCGGGATTATAACATATTGTGGTGGCATTCGTGTTCGACATATAACCCAGTGTTCAACACCAAAAACAGCATGGATTTTCATTGATTTTTTACGAGATATCGGCTAGGAAGCAATTGTTTTAAAAAAAATCTATACACATAATAATGACTTGTCCTGACTGACTGATTCATCATCGCCGAGCCGAAACCGCTGAAGTAGGTTTATTGAGTGACGGAACTAGCCACTAAGAAAGGATTTTATGGAAATCATCCCCATATAGTCAATCGGTTGCAAACCGTTGGATAGATCTACTGCCGCTAAAAACAGTCAAAATCAAAGTTGTAAAAAAATTCAGCGTAAAAAATATAGAATACTAGCTGACCGGCAGACTTCGTACCGCTTTGACAGTTTCCATGACAACAAAACAAACAAATCATTCGTCCGCTTAAGAACACCCGTATCCCATGATGGACCCCTATAGCAGCGCCACCTACCGGGTCCAATTGTAAATCTAAACCATTCTCGAATCCACTTGAACACACACAGAAAATTTCATCCAAATCGGTCCAGCCGTTTAGGAGTTCAATAACATACACACGCACAGAAGATTTATATATACTTATATGATAAAATAAATGCATATTGTATTTTGTGTTACGATAAGAATAATTACTTTCGATTTATAGTTGAATAATATGAATAAGTATGTTGAGAGTTTCGATTTGTTTGTTCGTCTCTATCTAACACATTTTATCTGTGATACCCACAAAAGAAGGAGTGAGGAGCTCGATGGCGCAGTGGATAACGCGCCTGGTCTGCGAGTGCTGAGGTTAAGCAACTTTCGCAAAGGGCGGTCATCGGATGGGTGACCATAAATGTATCATCTCGAGCTCCGCCGTGCTTCGGAAGGCACGTAAAGCCGTTGGTCCCGGCTGCATTAGCAGTCGTCAACAACCACCAATCCGCACTGGGCCCGCGTGGTGGTTTATGGCCCGTTCTCCCTATCCATCCATAGGGAAGGCTCGTTCCCCAGCAGTAAGAATAAAATGAGCTGATGATGATGATGAAGATGATGATCCACAAAATGTTATTAAAAAAATGAAAAAAAATCCAACTGCTAAAACAACTAAGTAGGTATATAAAAACAATTATAAACTTGTAAAAACCGGACTAACATAAAAAATAACTGCAAAAAGAAAAAACTGAAAAGAAAAAAACAAGCTCTACGATCCCAGAATTCAATTTGAGCAATGTTGATTGCAACGATAATAAAATCTATAATAAATGAGTAGTATTATAAATAATACATTGTGTATTGATAGTTGTCGCAGGCGGGGACAATCACCAACCAAAGAGAGTGAGGATTTAATTGAGTTACCCGCTTAGACGGCCGCTTGGCTCGGTCATGACTTACGCTAGCGTAGTTTTCGCGCATACCGCGCCCTCCTATCTGTATCCCTTACAAACCCTCCAAAACCGTTTCATGCATGGTGCCACGGGTTGCCCGTGGTACTATCGCAATGTAGATCTCCACCGTGATCTTGATCTTCCCACTATTAAAGATTTCATCAAAGACGTTTCCAGACGTTACTTTGATAACGCCCCCCACCACCCCAACCCGCTTGTTGTGGCGGCCGCCAACTATAACGTTGGAGGCCTTCCACCAACAAGACGGTACTCATCTAGACGTCCTAAACACGTCTTAGATGACCCCGACGATCCCATAACAGTTGCGAACGCCCCCCGCCCGATCCTCTAAATGTCACTACACATTTACAGAATACACTAAACATGCACACTAGCTTAGGTCCAAGACACCGTACTCGTAGAACAAGGGTACGAAGAACTGATTCACACGCGCTCTATACCAGGTACAGACATGTACCTGGGCGCTTCTCTCCTCCTCCACGGCCCGGTCTACCCGAGCCGAGGTCCGAGCCTTTAGAGGCGCCCTCGGGTGGTACCGCTCCCCGATCCGATCCGATCCGAAACATTCGGAGAATCTAGTAGGGCACGGGGACGCGCACTAGTGCGCGATACCGTTCCCTCTAGAAAACCTCCAAGGTGATTCGTTTCACACGGCTTGAGGGACCCTTTACGTTCCTCGCCGCCCCCAAAAAAGCCCGGTGAAGCTGCCGGTGAAGCCCAAAAATGCCGTCTGAGGCAATCAGCAATCTCTCTCCAAAAAAAAAAAGGCCGCTTGGCTACGAAATTACTCCCATATATTGCCTGCTTGCCTGACTACTAAAGGTAACCCTTCGATCAACAATACACTAGATAACCGGTCAGGGTGTCAAAAACGGCCGAGCGAATAACGCCTCACATTCAAAGTGGGGTCTTATTTCTATTTAGTTCGCTGTTGACTGCGCCAACATGATAACGTACCACAATGCATCAGTGTGTATTCAAAAACTGAAAAAATAACTATCGAAATAAAAATATATCGGAAGGAATATCATACTTTCGATAAGTAAATGCTTTTTCATAACATAAATAATAAAATACCTAACTGTTTTTATGAAATAACAATCTTTAATTTTAAAAACCAACCCACGCGCCAAAATTTGCTAATGTTTGGCCAACGTATAGTTGCTCTAGGACAGTGAATCTATGGAGTAGTTTAAAAAATTTTATAGATAGGTACTTCTCATTTATATTTTTTATTTTTAGATTTCCTGGCGACCCATTTCAATGTGCAAAATGGATTTCCATAGTAGCGGAAGAGAGACAGGAGGATTTTTTTAGACCTAAAAAAATTCTGTAATTTGCTAAATACATTTCAAAAAATCCGATACATAATATCGGATTTTTCGGATCGGATCGGATGCACAAAGACGTCGATTGAGGAAAACGGCTATCCCCAAATTTAATAATTTAAATTTGAATTTGAATTTGGTTAATTGTTCTTTATATGAAAACCACTTCAAATAATGTATATTGTTACATAAATAAAACAATTTGATTGTGATTATATTGTTGTTTACATTACAATTTCTCATCAGGATTCTTTCATTTAAGCATGTTTTCCAACCATGCTCAAGGTAGGTATAGTTCAATATCAGTTAATTTGTACTGAATCTACTACATTACATAAATGTATGCAAAGTATAATAAATTGCTTTTTGTATACAATTTTGCAGTCAAATGCATAAGCCGTAAAATAAAATAAACCTAATTCCTTATTAAAAATAACTTGCTTAAAACAAAAAATAAATTACTAAGTGCGACTCCATTATACTCTGTTCGGAGCAAGTAAAGTCAATAATGCAAAAATTCGAAATTAAGTAAGTAACATTTCGTGTCTGCCATTTGCTGTTTTATTTTCATGTAATAAGGTCGAATTTGGATGTAAAGGGTCTTTGTATATATTTTTAAATACACAAGTGTTTATTTAAATTTCTTATCTCTTTCTATCGTTTTCGACGTAAGATCGTAAGTGAATGTCTTAATAATCAAAACTGTGCTTTATTCCTTGCAAAAAAAGTATAAATTAGGTTGAAATTATCAAAACTTAGGATAGTTTTTCTCCATTTATAGTAAAGTCAGCCAGTGCCATATTTGAGATTTGTTTTAGTTCGTGAGGCGTTATCTAGTGTATTGTTGATCGAAGAGGTAACCTTCATACAAATGCATATCACACTACTTATACAGTGTGGAAAGATCGAATACCACATGGATAGCAACTGCCTTAAATATTGGAAATAGCACATTCGGTGTAAAGGAGACTTTCCTTTATTTTTAAAAACAATAAATTCTGCATCTATGGATTTTTTGAAATATCGCTTGTCTTAGGCGTGACTCGGACCAGTCAAATGCGACAAAAAATAACATGCCGTATTTTATGATGCAAATCGAAAGGGTTACTGATAAGGTTCATTTTTCTCTAAATAACAAACACAATCAAAATAACGGAAGGCCATGAAAACTAACAATTAAGTATCTTTTAATTTTGTTTTCACCCGTCACGTGAAATCACAGACGTAAAATGCACCGCAATTACTTTATTTATTTTTATTCGAAATAGCAAATTGTACGCAATGGAGACTTTTATTTTAGAAAGAATTATAAATACTGCAATTAGGTGGATTTTTGGAAAATCGTCTGTCTTAACCAGGAATCAAATTGATGAAATGTGGTTAAAATAACATGTATTTTAAAGTAGTTGCGGTGCATTTCACGTGACGGGTGAAAACAAAATTAAAAGGTAATTGTTAGTGTACCTAAGTAATTGTTAGTTATAATAAGTAGGGTGTGTAATGTTGTTTTTGTTGCTTTTATGTATTTTTTATGCATAATTTAAAAAAAAAATCCTTTTCTCTTTGAAAACGACAACTATTAATGGGAGGAACTAATGGACTAAAATGATCAAAAAACAGGAAATAAGTGGGATTTTTATATTAATTTCACACACACAATACCAATCACAACAGAAGACAGCCAAAGAATAAAAGACAAAAGCAAAAATCTATAAAAATGTCAATATTCAAAAAAAGTATAAAAATAAGAACATAAAAAGTATCAAAAAGGTTTTTGAAAGAGTCTGCAACACTCTTTATTAACTATAAGTGTGCGAAATTTCATACTCCTCCGTTCGCGCAATTTTCGTAAAAACGTGATGAATGTCACTATGCCAACAATTGGATTTCCATTTCATCTGTCTACTTAGATGACTCATACGCTAGTGATTACATAAAACCTTTGTACACTTGGAGTAGTTACTACATTTTCTAGTGACATTGACATTTTTGCGAACAGCTGACGTCCGATTATTAAGTGGGCCAAATTCTTGTATACCGCGTGTGTATTGAGGTCGCTTCTCACTTATTTCGTCGAGTTATAACATAATATTCTTGAACAGGTGGAAAATTGGACAACTGTATCATACCATAGCTAACTAAATAGGCTAACTAAATATATACATCAAAATTTGCTACTGTTGTAAAAATCTGTTACAAATATATGCGAGTAATAAAATATACCACCGATATTACACGCTACAACATAATACGCTATCATGGCGAAACGCGAATAGGTGAAAGCTACAAGGATTTTTACCATTGAAAATGGTTATCAGATGCAAATCGCCTGAGACGTATTTTTAGCCATAGCTCCGAGAATTTTGGGAGAATCGAAATAGAAACAGTACCAAAAGTTGAGGAATTTATCGAGACACGTTTGAATTTTGAAAATCGGCTGGAAACTTTTTTTGGAATTTTGAAAAATCTTAAAAAAATCGGGTTTTTTTGGGGGGTGTTTGTTTACTAAATTGTAAATATTTAAAAAAAAACTGACTTAAGAAAAAATTAAAAAAGAGTCCTAAACTTATACGTTTAGCTACAAAATGGCGAAAAAAATGTTGAAAATCGGTTAATAATTGTGACCTGTAGGTGGTCCCTTTAGATTTAGTATTGTAGAAAAACGGGTATTTCCGTATATAAAAAGTGATGTAGCTTCTTTGATTATTGACCGATCGTCATGGTAATGGTGTTAAAAGATGCGGATGCAGGCGAGAAGTGCATTCAAGTTGGAATTGTGTTATTTAAAATAAAATGTTTTTTTTCGTAAATTGTTGTATTCATTTTCAATGCTCCGATTCTTGCGGGGACTGCGAAATCTGTGAATTTTTGATTTCGAGGAATACGACTAACAAACGCTGATTTCCTCTGACGGCATTTTCAGCTTTGCCAAGCTGTTTTGGGGGCGGCGAGAAACTTAAAGGGTTCCTCAAGCTGTGTAAAACGAAGCACCTTCGGAGGTTTTCTAGAAGGAACGGCGTCAAGCACGCGTGTGTCCTCGTGCTGTATCTATCTGTATCTATATCGTATCTTACTATTATTAAAAAGGTAACATTTGTGGTTATGTCTTGTTTGTTTGTCGGGGCTAATCTCTGGAGCTACTTACTGGTTCAGTTTTAAAAATTCTTTCGCTGATAGAATGCTAGGTATATATACCTATACCTACCTATTTTATTCTAACAAAAAAATCTTACAAAAACACAAATTTTGGAAAAATTTCCACGAGCAGGATTTAAAGAAATTAAAGTAAAAAGTGTTGAATAATTTCGGCGGGCTGGTTAGAACCACGATAGCTCAATTGGAAGAGCACCTGACCCGGTATGTCAGAAGGGTGCAGGTTCAAATCCTGCTCGTAGAAATTTTTTCAACTGCGCCATCGAGCTCCTCGGACAGAGAATAAATGTATAAAACTTAAATAAAAAACTTAAAGTTAATTTTCTCGGCTGCAAATTAACTTTAGGCTATGCAGAAAGTATGAGAATCAGTCTGGGGATCTCATATTTGAGCCGTTTGGGGTACTTAGAGACATTCAGCCATGGGGCCCGGGTGCTCACAAACTCTTTGAAGATATCCTGGCTGGGTCGGGTAGGCGTTTAATATTTCACTGTATTATAAAATAATAAAAGTATTTAATAAAACTATAAACTTATAAAAGTATTTACTTAATACAAATGAAATTCATAACAATAAAAATTAAGTTATAATTCAAAATATAAAAATCTTATATAATTATGCTAATGTAATTCCAATAAATAATGCTGAGTTAATAGTCGCCAATTAATTAAAATTTGTCCGATATGTATTCGTTTTCGCTATACCTAGGTAATAGATAACATTTTTCTTAAAGAAATTGGTGCAATTTTATTTTTGGTTTTCTATAATAATTAGGGATGATATCCCTTTTTTTTAAATTACTTAGATGACATTTAACAACAGTTACAGTTAGTTATTAATTAATCCCTAAGGTAAAATATGATTTTGATGATGTAAAAACTTGTTGACATTGGACAAAGCTGCGTTTGGTTACTTACGAAGTCCGAGTAGACAGTGTTGATAAACTTTACACTAATTGTGTTGCAGACTCTTTCAAAAACCTTTTTGATACTTTTTATGTTCTTATTTTTATACTTTTTTGAATATTGACATTTTTATAGATTTTGCTTTTCTCTTTGTGCTTTGGCTGTCTTCGTTTTGTGATTGGTATTGTGTGTGAAAATTATAGAAAAAAACCCACTTATTTCCTGTTTTTAATCATTTTAGTCCATTAGTTCCTCACATTAATAGTTGTCGTTTTCAAATTGGATAGAGCCATGATAGATTTTTCTTTTTTTCTTTTCTTTTATTGTCACCTACTCGTACTCGATCAATTGTAATTTATATTCATGTAACATGTACGATCAAGGAAGAGCGAGGTGTCCAGTAACAAGTATTTATTTATTACTTAAAAACCTCTATGTGCTGGTTATTAATTGTAAAATTGTTATTGAATAAACATTTTTGTGGTTTTTTCAAGTATAATAATTGGTAGTGCACCTGACCCAGTTTTTCAGTACCTAGGTATAGCGGGTTTGATTCCCGCTCCGAACTAAAAATGTAAATTGAAATCCAAATAAATGTGAGCAACATTTACTCGCTACTTCGTCGGCGTAGATTTGAGATTAAAAAATAAACTTTTTTTAAATAAAATATAGCCTATGTTATCCACAGAGAATGTAGCTTTCTATTAGTGAAAGAATTTTTGGGATTGGACCAGTAAGTAGTTCCAGAGATTAGCACTAACAAACAAAGTCACAAGCAATACTTCTTTATTAATTGTATAGATATGTATAGGTTAGCTAAAACAAACGACGCTATTTAAAAAATCTGTCTATCTATCTATTTACGTAGGTAGGTACTTATATAAACTTTTTTCTCGATACTTCAATATTAAGGACGATAATCCAACCTCCGCGAGGCGTCAGTCTCAAAAACCTATCCACCCGAAGCTGTCAACCTTTTAAAAAACGAACATCAATTAAATCGACAAACAAAGGGAATGCAACGCAAACACTACCATAGAGCCCTCAGATCCGGGGGGTGGCATAGATAAAGCACGTATAACCGCGCCCTCTTATTGGCCGTTGAGGGCGCACGCCACCCCCCGCTCCGCCAATCAGGTGCGAGTGCCGCCACCCCCGACCAATCGGGGCTCGGCTACCGGGCGTTTTCGATTGTTTGCCCGTTTTTAAAAAGGTGCTCTCTCTCCTCTTTGTGACAAGGACGTTTGAATAGGCTGAGATTTCGGTTGACGGATGAGTGGTTGAATTGCTTTTTTGAATTTTTGATACCTTTTGAAGTTAGAAATAACGTTTAGTTCTCTGAGCTATTATTACTACGTTGCTACGTTTAGTTATAAATAATTCATTATCTTGAAAGACGTCTACAGCTGGACAAAAGATTAACGGATCTAAAGGATCCTCAAAAATACCGAAAAGTACTCTTTTCTAGGAAAGAAAATACACTTTTTTTATTTATAAAAAAAGATAACTTAATTGCCTTCTCTGGGACTCGAACTCACGACCTTGCGAAATTCAACAGGAGTGCGGTGCGATCTTTAAACCATTAATGACAATTTAGTTAATCCGTGTTCGGGAAAGCACGTAAAGCCGTTGGTCCCGACTGCATTACACCCACTGTGCCGGCGTGGTGGTTTATGGCCCGTTCTCCCTGCGGTATTCCATCCATAGGAAAAGCTTGTGCCCAAGCAGTCATCATCATCAGCATAGTTTATATCCCCTATGCTTGGTCACGAGCCTTCCCTATGAATGGATAGGGAGAACGGGCCATAAACCACCACGCGGGCCCAGTGCGGATAAGTCAACCACCAATACGCAATCGTTAACAACCACCAATGAGGAACTCGATGGTGCAGTGGTTAACGCGCCCAGTCTGCGATTGTTGATGTGAAGCAACTATCGTAAAGGCCGATCATCGGATGGGTGACCAAAAGTTTATCATCTCGATCTCCTCTGTGCTTCGGAAGGCACGTAAAGCCGTTGGTCTAGGCTGTATTAGCAGTGGGGACATACAAATGAACTGAATTGTTACTAAGTAAGTATCTAAATGTTTTATCTACGAAGATTTATATCGATAAATTATTTAAGATTTGTAGAATTCTCCCGGTCAGTTTAAAACATAAATACTTACCTATTACTAACAAATAACCATGACAGTCAGGAGAATAGCCCATCATTGGTCAACCATAGTCATTGTACCCGGTCAGTGTCTGCGGGCAAATTTGAGGTACCTAAAGTAAATAACTACTTTGGTGATAGAATATTAAAGAAACGGTTACCATACCTATTGAATAGTTTGCCCGGGGATATACGCCGGGAACAAGATAAAAATGCTTTTAAAAGAAAACTTAAGAAGTATTTTTTGGCTAACTTACCTTAATATTTAAGCTTTAGTTTGTTATGTTAGAGACTCGTGATCCCACAGACAAACTGTGTAAATAGTTTTGTGGGACACTGTACTATTTAACTGTAAAACGCTGTTTGTCTAATAAATAAATAAATAAAATAAAAAAATAAATCTAAATACTTATATAGTTGGTTTCAAGTATAGTATTAAGTAAATAGCTTACGTCAGCGTGACCGAAAACTTCTTATCTCCACTTTTAGTCGAAAATGACTTTTTGATATCGTTCGACGCGGTTTTCGATCTAAGCTGACGTTATAACTGTCCCACTGCTGGGCAAAGGCCTCCATCATTGAAATCAAGTCATCACTACAATCAATGGGTAATGTCTTAATCACCACGCTTTTTTGTCGGTAAGTAGTTAATAAAAATCTTTTTTTTTTCCTTTAGTTGATGACTTCGTGCGATTAGCATGTTTAGCCAGTGTCAAAGTAATTTTTCTAACAAGTAATACATAAATAAACAATATTTCTTTTCTGTAGGATGATGATGAATGATAATAGAAATGAGAAGTGAGAAATGATACCCCCCAACCACTCGAGGATCTCAGTAAAGATGTGGGGCTTTACTAAGTCCTCGGGCGGACTTCTTGAGAGAATTTGAAAAGTGACGTTGCACTGTTTTGTTTCATTTGCCAACACTCATGCACACTCACGAACACTTAACGGTTAATAATCCACCTTTATTTCACATTTATATTCGCCATAACACAAATTTTAGAAAATAAAACAAAATCGCAGACATGACTCTTCATTTTCCCGTCAAGAAGTCAAATCATAATTTAAAAAAAGAATTCTATTCAACAGAATTTACGTTTATTGTTTATGGTATTATGGTACTATTGTATATTTTTAAAATTGGAACGACCGGCCGCCGTCCGTCACAACACGCGTCGGGTTACGAACGCAAAGCTCAAACGAAAGCTTTGTTTCAGATCGCGTCACCGATTTTCGAATCGCTTTTGTTCTTTCATTTTGTGACCGTTAATAATATCACGGTGTCAGGTTATTGACTTTTATTGGTTCAAAATGGCGGCTGGTATTTGGTCATTTGTTTTTTTTTCTGAAGAAAGAGATTGCTGTTGGTTTGTTTTGGCTTTGGAACAGCGTTACCAGATTTTATGCGATCCGCCTCTGTGGTTAAGAGGTCTCTCACCCAGAGGTTCCGGGTTCTAGTTCCAGCGTTTGTGTACTCGGTTTGGTTGGTGGTAGGGCTAGCTCTACCATCTTATCTCAGTGTACGCTATATCAACAATGTACAGTTAGAGATAAGATTGAAAGTATTGGGTGAAGTGCGCCTCCATTTAGCTAAAGGTGAGATAAAGGCCTATTTGGCCTCACGGCTCCCGCCCGCGACCGACTTTTTGTAGTACCGATAATTGGAGCGATTTTTTCGCCGACGTTTTACACTCGTATTTATAAACAAGACATATCAATCTTTATTCTAAGTTAGCAATTAATTTGTTCTTAAAAATTTCACTAAAATCTAATTTCATTTATAAACAAGTAACGTTTATATTAGAATATAAGTCTTCTTATTGAATTAAATAAAAGTAATTGTCGCGACCGCTGCGTGAAACGGATCGAGCGACGGCTGCGGCAATGGGATTGGCTGGCGATGAAGAAGCGGTCAAAAACCAAATTCAAAACCGACCTATATAAGCGGAATTTCGACAGAAAACGTTCATTATTCGCTATTCGCTATTTTTGCCATTTTTGAATACTTTCTCTAATTTTTCTATGTAACCATTGTAAAACACAAGTAAAGCTGTTAAAATATTCGCAAGTTATCATTTATCTCTTCAACGACGACCCTACACACGACAGTAATTATTATTATCAAATTCATAAATTTTATATTATTTTAGACATAACACAAACTTTCACACGGAATATAACCACAATACTAGCATGTCACAAGCTTGTCACTATGAATTCTTTGAAAAATCTAACTAGATTGCTAGGTAAAGATATCAATTGCTTGGCTAAGAATTCTAACATTTGACGTTTCTAACCTCATCGGTTTACTAAAGAGTATGAATGTTTACATAATCATTTAATTTTGTTTCAGTATGAGCTTTTAGATCGCGCCAAACTTCCAGTCCCCTCTGACGTTGCTTCGCGCAGCTGTACACATTCAGGTAGGCTACTCTTGACGCAAACTCAATCTCAATACAATTCCAATGCGATTAATATGTATCGATATTGGGATAAGTTTCGCAATTTCGGAACACCCCATCTCGATAATAATTTGTTCACTCAATTTCCACGCAATTTAATTCCAATGTAGCGCTATTATCGCTTTTAAGAGTGCCATTTGAACTTTTTAGATTTGTGATTGGAAATTGATTATTGCAATTGTGTTCAAGAGTAACCCTACTGGCCCTGCCGCTCGTCCCCGCCTTCGTCCTACTGACGCCTATTTTTTACTACTGCGACGCGAATCGCGCCAACTTCAGTGGGGACTAGAAGTTAAATAAAAATTGGTCACCAATTATCGGACGTGGGTGAGGGCTCTCAGTAGATATTAGTCTATGCCCGTAGGAACAAATAAACATAATATAGGTAAGTAAAATACGTAAGTAAGTACTTATTGCAGCACCCACTGTGTGACTGTGACTCTCTGGCTAGGAAAAGAATGGGACTCCTGGGGTCGGCTTATCCGAAACCGGAGGACTTCAGGCTCTTCGCCCTTAAGGACGTGGCCACACTTATGGCATCTATCTTTACAGAGGAAGAGTGAAAGGATGGGGTTGCACAAAAGATCCCGATGGGTCGAAGTGTTACTGCGAGAGGGAAACCTCAGCAGGCCCCACTAAGATAAGATAAGATATAGCTGCTAAAACACCTGCATCAGTATAAGAATAAGAATAAGAAACATTTATTAACAAACAAAGACAATAACAACATAATAATTAAACTACTTAAAATTAAACTTTAAAAAACTATTAGCGGCGACCGCAGTTTCACCCGCGTGGTTCCCGTTCCCGTAGGAATATCGGGATAAAAAGTATCCTATGTGTTAATCCAAGTTACAAACTATCTGCATGCCGAATTTTATCCAAATCCATCCATCCGTTGCAGCGTGAAGAAGCAACAAACATACCTACACACATACACACAAACTTTCGCATTTATTATATTATACACCGTTGGCCTGAATAACCCGAAAGATTTAAACCACGTATTCTTAACGACAGTACGAGTAAATAACGTTATATTAACATGGGTCGAAATGTGTGTTTTAATTGACCCACTTTTTCAATACAAATTAAATCATAGTAATAGCGTGTTTCTTTATGGTCAAGCCTTTACTTCAGAGAGTAAGCGAATCATATTAATCTCAAGTTGAGAAACAGGGAGCGAGCATGACATTCACGAATCGCTCCGATATCACACGAGGCACCTAGGTAAGTGCGTCTGCGTGAAAGTAGTAGGTGTCTACGTCATACCTTAGGGTGTGTTATACTTGATATTTTTTTTATTATTATTTGTTTTAAATAATGAATATCTCCTTTATTATGGGGTTTAGGACTATGTGTTACATAACTTTATATACTCTAATTAGGCTGTAGAATCGTTAAGTTAAATCTTTCGGGTTATTCAGGCCAACGGTGTATAGTGTGATGTCTGTGATAATAACTACTACTAACTATAAATACAAAAAGATGGGAAAAAAGAATATTAAAATTAAAATAACAAAAAAAATATCATAATATAACTAACACAATCACAAAAAATAAAAGAGAAAAAAAATAACTATGATGTGTAAGGCCAATGGATAGGTAGCTGTCTCAGCAATGCTTTTACAGCAATTTCTCATTACTGCATCGCTCGAGAGTTCGATGGCGCAGTGATTAGCGCGCCCGGTGTGCGAACGCTAAGGTTTATTTTGTTCTTAAAAATATGATCTAACACTTATTTGAAATACTAATTACAAATATATCTATACTAATATTATAAAGAGGAAACCTTTGTATGTGTATGTATGTTTGCAACGAATAAACTCAAAAACTACTGGACCGATTTAAAAATATCTTACACCATTAGAATGCTACATTAGCGCTGAGTAACATAGGCTATATTAAAAAAAAATACTAAAAACGACAATTTAATTTTCCAATACAAAATGATTTGTTTGTTTTGTTGTCATGGAAACCATTTATATATATTTAACTCAATGATGGAAACTGTCAAAGCGGTACGAAGTCCGCCGGGTCTTCTAGTGTATTTATAAATTAATATATTTTTGTTATAACAAAAGTAAATGTAATCACATTTATCGCATTCGGGAACCTCAAGGACAAGATCCTCGGGGAATGGGATTCTCACTGAATAACCCAAGCAACTTAGGTTAAGCAAACGGAAAGTCCTGTCATCGGATGGGTGACCAAAAATTTATTATCTTGAGCAATCCGCACTGGGTTTGAGTGGTGGTTTAAGGCCCGTTCCTCCTAGAGTTTCTATCCATAGGGACCCAGCAGTTGGGACATCCAAAACGAGCGGCTGATCATCACAGGCACCTCACCAGGCATTAAGTCCACCACGTATTTTAACAACGGTATTTATGTCTTGTGGTGTGTTAAAATAATATATGACATACCTAAATATAGGATATTGTTTACTTATCATTGTTTTTTTTGAATTAAGTATAATTTTTTCTTGTTTTTGTTTTTTGCTCTTGTTCTTAATCGCACCACTTATCAATCTTTCTTCCCAGCCAGTTGGTCAACTGGTAGAGATTGCCATTTAGCATTTAGTCCGCCTTTTGTAGGTACTTATTTTTATTGCGTAATAAAGGTTCAATTACAAAAAATCGGAGTCCCTAGCGTTGATGGCGTCTCCCGTCTCTTATGAATGAAATGAAATGAAAATACTCTTTATTATACACCATACTAAAGACTTAGAGACGACAAGAAAAAGTACAAATGGCGGCCTTATCGCTAAAAAGCAATTTCTTCCAGGCAACCATGTGTTGAAATTGACAAAAAAGCTAAGAAATTAGTGGTTAATGGTGTTTTCCGAAATATTATTTTTTTTTTTTTTTTTTTTTTTTCACCATTAGAATGCTACATTAGCGCTGATAAATAAAATTTATTACAGAACAAAACTTAAAACAAAAAAAAGAAACAACTTAACTGAACTTAAAAAAACCAAAGAAATAAAAATAGCAAATTAAAAACTAAACGCCTATAAATAAAAGATGTCTTCCAACTGTGGGCTCATGGGAACGGTCCCAAGAATGCTGGCAACATTGCCCCTCTGGATTGCCAAGCTAATACGCTGGCAGAGGTAGCTGCCAGCCTTCTTGTCACCGGAGGCCTCAATAAGGCGAGCACTTAGCTCTTTAACAAGTTGCCTTGCCTCCGGCCCCCATGGACCCATTGTTTCCACCGCAAACGGAACAAATAAATAATTACGACACACACTATAAAAATACTTAATTATCATACATACAATGCGTATACCTACATATATCTATATAAATATAATATAATACTAGTTACTTAGTTATCTATATATGGATATGGATATAAGACCGCCAAATTGTAAGTTTTTCTTTGATGTAGGACAGTGTTTGATATGAGCCAGCGATCGACATGTAATCCTTTAATCAATAAAAAAAGGGCACCAATTGTCATCCAGTAAAACTTTAATTAATGAAGAGCCCGATTACGCAGTGGTTAACGCGCCCGGTCTGCGAGTGCTGAGGTTAAGCAACTTTGGTAAAGGCCGGTCATTGGTCCCGGCTGCATTAGCAGTCGTTGACAACCACCAACCCGCACTGGGCCCGAGTGGTGGTTTATGGCCCGATCTCCCTATCCCATCTATAGGGAAGGCTCGTGCCCCAGCAGTGGGGACACAAAATGAGCTGATGATGATGATGATGATGATTTATGATCAATTATTATTTATGTTAGGTTTGGGTTCACGTCAGTAGTGTTAGGAGCTAAGGGGATTGAACCAGGATTTCTCGCATTAAACCCGACCATCTATCCATTCAGCTACCGGCGTTTCTTACGCTTAAACGTTATTAATAAAGTAAAAGGGTACCTATAATTTAAACGCCCACTAGAAATATTTTTAGACCCTAAGCCTAAGTGCCAAATAAATTAAATGACTGTACAAATATTATTTTTGCTTCCCAAAATGGATAAATGCTCACCAAATTTTTACACTATTATTCAAATGATTGAGGATACTAGCTGCCCTACTCCTGTAGGTCACGTGATAGGTAAGAAATTTAAAGTTATTTTTTTTATTAGACAACAGAAAGCAAAAATTACCAAATTGAAACTCGAGGCATAAAATATTGGTGTTATCTATTTAGTGACAAAATAACATATTTGGTCTGAAATGCAGTTAAAAGGTACTTATTCATATATTTTTATTGCATTTAATAAAAATATAAATTGTATCCTTTTTATAATATTTTAGGAAACAATTTGGTGAGCATTTATCCGTTTTGGTAAGCGTTTCGAATTTTATTGGTAGTAGAATTGATACATTTTTGGTAGGCGTTTAAACACATCCAAAGTAAAATGGACGACCTTCTTGGTCGAGTGGCTTGCACACCGGTTTTCATGGTGTCGCCATCTCTGAGGTCCCGGGTTCGATCCCCGGTCGGATCAATTTAGAAATACCTGCTTTTCTTTATTAATTCGAGTCTGGGTGTTTCCTATGTATAATAAGTATGTATTTAAGTATATTAAGTACTAGCGACCCGCCCCGGCTTCGCACGGGTGCAGTATACTAAATGCATGTATTTATACCGTAATTTTATTTATTAAGGCTGCACGGATTGTATCTAAGCAATGAAAAATTTAAAAAGATAGAATGTGAGTTTGGATTGGCATTGACAGATTTCGGCAGCTCGGCGCTCCTCTTCCATTTTTGAAATTTTTGAAAAGAGTAAATATGCGTGTGTGTCAAATACACGGTAGTGTGTGTAATGTTTGTTTTATTGATTTAATGTATGTTATATGCATAATTTTAAAAAAATATTAACATTCGGATAACCTTCTCTATATAAACTATAAGTGTGCGAAATTTCATACTCCTCCGTCCGCGCAATTTTCGTAAAAAGGGGTACAAAGTTTTTGCTTCACGTATTAATATATAAATAAATCTTCCTCTTGAATCACTCTATCTATTAAAAAAACCGCATCAAAATCCGTTGCGTAGTTTTAGAGATCTAAGCATACATACATACATAGGGACAGACAGACAGCGGGAAGCGGCTGTGTTTTATATTGGGTCTTGACCTATAAAATTGACGTTTTTTTCTCACTTATTAATAGGTGTATTACTTCTAAAAGTCAATACCGGTTGTTAATATTATTATACACCTTTAATTAGGACTATGTTACTTACAGCCGGTTTCTCGAACGCTGATCATCTTCATAATTAACTAATCAATGATCAAATCTCTAATCAAGTGTAATTTGGGTTGCTTGAACGTTGATTACGTACTTTGATTTTGAACAGAGATTAGTTGACAAATCTGTCAATTATTTGAAGTAAATCAAGCGATTTGACAAGCGTCAAACATCAAAATGGGTTTCTGAAACGCTGATTAGGCATTTTTCTTTGGTCAAGCGCTTGTCAAATCAACGATCAACTAATCGGTGATTTTGCTCTAATTAGCTGAAATAATTACTACAAATTGATATGTTTTGCTAAGTTCTAAACCAGGTACATCGAAAAATTCAACAGGTTGGTACTCCAAAAGTGGTTTTTATTATATTTCACAATACTTACGGTTCGTTTTATCAATAAAAAATATACTTGTAAATTAAAATAACCTCTAATAATTTAGGATGTCGCTTTCGGATGTAACAGTGAGCAGCAGCAGTGAATCTGATGAGGAAAACACACCTGGACCCTCAAGGACGTTTTTGCATTTATTTTTAATTATTGACTATGAGTTAAAATAGTATCTACCAAAAACACAAATGTTGATAAAGTTTCCACGAGAGGGATTTGAACCTGCGCCCTTCTGACATACCGGGTCAGGTGCTCTTCCAATTGAGCTATCGTGGTTCTAACAAGCCTGACCCGGTATGTCAGAGGGATGCGGGTTCGAATCCTGCTTGTGGAAATTTTTTCAACATTTGTGTTATTGTAATTTTAGTATCTACCAAATTGTAATACTTGTTTTCTTTACCCTTACACGTAATAATTTCTACAATAGGGAGGTATAAATATCAAAGTGATGAAGCAGTTCTTCGTCACTTTGACCATCACAATATTTCCACACTTGGCAGACGGGTGGTTGAAAACTGGTGAAATCGCAGCCAGTGTTTGCTGCTACTCATCACCTCCTGGATTCGTATGAAAATATGCCAGGACTCCCATTATTTTTATATTCAAAACTCGCAAAGGCATGGAGGCAGAATGTCACCAAACTAATCATCATATCAGCCTGGGATCACCTATGTTGTGTAGGGCCCCTTTCGCTTGAGCATACTTATAAATAATATTTCTATAAACAATTAAAGAAGAAATCAAAGGAGAAAAAATTGGTGAAAAGGAATTGGAAAACGGCTCTTACTAGTCAACTAAAGCAGTCAGTATTAGTTTTTCTCTTTCAGTATAGTTTTTCCCTCTGCTGATAGCTTTACCGTCATAATTATCAGCTTGGTTTTCTTTCAATTTCTAAAAATATTTTACAATATAATATTCAAACGTAAGCAAACAAAGATTCGCGGCAAAAGCATGTGACATTTTTGACGTTTAGGAGTGAATGATTGAATGAAAATATACACTGATTTGATAATTGTAAGATGATCATTGATTAGCTAATTTTTGTGTAATCAGCGTTCATGCAACCCGATTTGATTTGAGCAGTGTATCAAGTTAATTGCTTTGTCAACTGATTTGGGATTTGATCAGCGTTCGAGAAACCGGCTGTTAGGCTTCGGTAATAACAATGATTATTCATTTTTAGTCTTTATCGCCCAATATTTTTTTTAAATCGACTCCTTTTTTTGTTCGCGGAATTGACCTTTTGTTTCATTGTAGCTTTGAAGGGACTTGATTTTTTTCTTTTTTAATGTCTGCTATATTTAGCTAGTGAAACAAACACACTACTTTACAATTTTAATAGTGTTAACATAAATAGATGCTAAGAAAATTAAAAAAACGTTAGTATGAAAAATATAATTTTATAAAAAAATCTTCATACAAAACGTCAGTTTCATAGGTAAGGACCTAATTATTCCGTTGCCTAGTTAACCATTTATCGAGTTTCTTAAGAAAGCTTTTCTTTATGTGAGTATGGGAAACATTTATTTTATTTATTAATTTATTTAAAATGGCAGAAAAACATTCAAACGAATTGAGCTACAAAATAAGGAGACGCTGAAGATAAGCTTCGTACAAACACACACGAGCACCGCACACATATACGACCTCGTATAGACACGGAATCTCGCAACAGCTGCGCTCCGACTGGCTTGAGATGATTTGAGATTCCGTGGCGACAGGATTCCAGATGGAAAATTGAAAAGTCCTGAGAAAAGGGAAGATTTCCATAGAATAGTCCTGAGATTTAGTCGTGAACGTAATTCACAACACTGTGGAAAAAAAATCTGTTTTTTGTGGAAATCACAAGTCACAATTCGAATTAAATCATTAAGTCATAAGTCATATATTATTTTGATTGAGTCATATAAGAAAAACTCTGAATAATGTACCTAAGTACTGGGTTTTATTAAAAAATCGAAAAATCTCCAAATTTCCAAAATCCGGACGCAATCCTGTCAGGAGCCTAAAAATCCTGAGATATCACGTCAAATCCAGAGATTGGTAACCCTAGTGGCGACGGTCTTTGTGTGCTTAAGCGTGTTTTGTATTAAGAGGAAACACTAAGGTAGACTGATTATATGAAAAGTAGAAAAAAAATCAACGTTTCGTAGTCCCCTGTTTCCTCCTTCAAAACTGAACCGATTTAATTACTTTTTTCATTAAAAATTAAAGAAAGGTTTTGGCTGTGTCCCTATGTTTTGCTTTTTTTCATAAATGAATTATTAAAAAAGATATGGACCTTTAAAAACCCTTAAAAATTGGCCAGATTTTTGCTGTGTTCAGACATCCAGCAAACAAATTTGACGAGATTATATAAAAAAAAGCAAAACATAGGGACACAGCCAAAGCTTTTCTTTGATTTTTAATGAAAAAATTAATTAAATCGGTCCAGTTTTGGAGGAGGAATCAGGGGACTACGAAACGTTGATTTTTTCTACTTTTCATATAATCAGTCGACCTTAGTGTTTGCTCTTAATGTACCTACTGTGTTTTATTGAAAAATCGAAAAATCCTGAGATATCCAAAATCCGGACGCAATCCTGTCTGGAGCATAAAAATCCTGAGATCTCACGTCAAATCCGGAGATTGGTAACCCTAGTGGCGGTCTTTGTAAGCTTAAGCGTGATTTGTATTAATATTACCTTTCTGGATTCTCTTTACTTTATGGTGACCGTGGCTCGTGCACAATCCCCGATACCCCATACCCTCGCCACACTCAACGCTCTACTGGACTCCAACCCAGACTGTGACTTGTTTGCGGACGAATGGATGAAATTATTGTTTAAATGCTTAGTTTTGTGAGAGTGATGTTTGAATGGATGTCAATGACGTTAATGCCAATATTTTTAATTTTATTTTATATTTTTAATTTTAACGTACTATTTGATGTATTTTTAATGTGTTTCTAATTTTATTATTTTATGATGTCTTTCAAGTGTGTTTTAAATAATGTAATTGGCTTATTGCCGTGTTATTTAAATGAATAAAGTAAATGGTAGGTGGTAGAGCTTTAAATAATCTAAATAAGAAATGTTTAAACTGTAATTACTGACCTTATATGAATCCTGTGGGTGCGATTGTTGAAGAGAAAATATCATTCCTACACATTTTCATGGAAAAATTAACACACCAAATGAATTATTAGTCATTCTGAAGTTTTTACGAAATTCGTGGATGATAATACTGAATACACACATTTTGTCTTTGATTCGCTTTATAATTTTAATTTTTTACTTGTTAATTATTAGTTTTTATTTACTAATTACGTTATTTTATTTCAAACACACTTTTGAATCACCACTAAGCATCGATGATATTGATATTTAAAAAAGAAAAAAGTATTCAATCGTTATGGTTTTTTCCATTTAACTAAATTGCAATTATTCACTTTAGCACTGGCACAAAACACGCTTACCCCTGCACACACATAAAAACTTAACGTTCGAAATTCGAAAATTTTACATTTTCACAACTATCAATCACCATAGACAGTATTTCAATAAAACTAAAACTTTTCCACTGACCATAGACTTAACTAAAAAATATTGTTGACTTCTTAATTAACTACAGACAGTAATTAGCGCGTTTTTAAAACGGTGCGTTAAGCCGTCGCGCGCGCCATAGTCACACTGACGATCGCGCCTCCCCCTCTTCCAGAGGGAACCGGGAGGGAAAGAGGGAGGGGTTAATCCCAGAGGTGGGCGATAAAACGGGACACATCGGTGTTATTATTATCATAATTTTTACACGTACAACAAATTACGGGAAGAGTTGGGAACTTTGTATGTAGGTATCTATCTCTTTTCGGTTCAAGCATAATTTTTAGTTTTATTTATTTTATTTTATTTTTCTTAATTTTGGAAAGAAACGATTACAAAAATCTTACAAAAAATACAATTAGGAATAATATAAATCAGTGAAGTTTCCACATAAACCAACAATACATAATAGTACAGGAGCTCGATGGCGCAGTGGTTAACGCGCCCGGTCTGCGAGTGCTGAGGTTAAGCTACTTTCGCAAAAGCCAGTCATCGGATGGGTGACAAAAATTTATCATCTCTCGCTCTTCCGTGCTTCGGAATGCGTAAAGCCGTTGGTCCCGGCTGCATTGGCAGTCGTTAACAACCATCAATCCGCACTGGGCCCGCGTGGTGGTTTACGGCCCGTTCTCCCTATCCATCCATAGGGAAGGCTCGTGGCCCAGCAGTGGGGACATAAAATGAGCTGATGATGATGATGATGATGACTTACGTATATCCAATTGTAGTTAATTAGGTAGCAAATAGTCTTTTTTAAACAATTACAAGGCAATGCTCGACAGGAACAAAGATAGACACTTTCTCCTTTAATAATCGTTATAAGTAGATGTCAGCAACTCTTTTTACACGACTGCCAAAAAAGGAGTGTTATGTTTTCAGGGTTCATATATGTATGTATGTGATCTTTCTTTATTCCACCATAACTTCTAAACGCCTGAACCGATTTACATATATGAGGTATCGTTACAATCCTTGCATCGTCCCAAATAACATAGGCTAGTAAAAATTTGGTAATTCAACCCCTATGTGGGTGAAAAAGCAAGTAAGTACAGACGCGTGCACTTCAACATGTCCAAAAATGTCTGTTCTTCAATAAATTTTCAACCATAATCATAAAGTTTAAAATCTATTGAGGAAATTTTACAGTTAGGGTAATATTATGTGCTGGCGTGTGTATTTTAGAGCTTTAACGCTCTACTTATAATGAAAGGCGGAAATAACTATTATTTATACAGGTCGACTTTTTTATCACCATCCAAACCTTCTGAGATGACTCCCGTGATACAAACGAACAACTTTTACTATTGGACCAACTTCCTAACTCGAAAAAAAAATCAGCTGTTCCATACATTTTGGATGAATGAATATTGTTGTTTTGTATTTGTTTGATGGTTCGGGACCACGGAGCAGCTTAACGTTCTTCCCGAAGCACAGGTGAGCTCCCCACTCCCACGGTCCGGTCAACCCTAGCCGAGGTCCAAGCCTTTACCGCGCCCTCGGGTTGTTCCGCTCCCCGATCCGATCCGAACCCCTCGGAGAATCTAGTAGGGCACGGGGACACGCAATAGTGCGTGATACCGTTCCCTCTAGAAAACCTCAGCTTGAGGAACCCTTTAAGAGTCTCGCCGCCCCCAAAAAAGCCCGGTGAAGCTTAAAATGGCCAGTGGCAATCAGCATACACTAAAAAAAAACAGAAGAGCTTTGGACATTTTAATCTGCCTACTAATCAAATGACACGACAAAGCAAAAGTAATTAAGGAAAGCCGATCAACATCACTAGCCGTGTGCCATAGAGCTCACCAACATTATTTTCAAAAATTTAAAAAAAGCGCAAAGAAATCAATGTCTTAGTCCTATAATTCAACCTCTTTGGTAAGAACAAAGACTTCGGAAAACCGTTAAAGGTTAAAAAGAAACAAGATTGTTCCTTCGATATCGTAAAGAGGTTGGACGCATCAAGAGCGAATGAATGGTAACTTATGCGCGAACCAGTCGAGTTTATATCGCTCGAGATGTGATTTTTTAATGATTTGGCTCAGTGTCTTTGTTAAATTACGAAGAGATGTTTAGAATACTTTTATGGTTAGAAAGTAAATGTGTATATCGCTCGACACGTGGAAAATGCTTTTTTTCCGTTGCCGGTGTGCACTGCCTATGATAAAATTAGGTTATTATAATGACATTAGACTGTATGATAATAAAAGATTGTATGTTCATATGTTAATAGGACATATTAAGACAAGATGGTGGTAGCTAGCCAAGTGAACAAACAAACTCTACCACCAACCAAACCGAGAACATAAACATGTACTCTGGGAATCGAACCTGGGAGCTCTGAGTCTGAAACCACTAGACCACAAAGAAAGAGATGTGAATATTTTTATAAAACAACAGGTAAAAAAAACAGCTTGCAGCGCGAAATATTTATACAGTTTATTACGGTTATAGCGGAATTATTAATAACAACGAAAGGCTCGCGGCGAGCCTTACGACCGCGTCGAATGGGGACAAATGGCGTCAGCGTCGTTAAAGCGCGCGCTTTCATATCACAGCCGTTTTCATTACGAGGGGTGTTATACCTGAAACACACGCAATTAAAAGTTAGTTAAAGTTATAATAATAATAATAATAGCCCTCTGGAGCCCTAACCACCGGTAGCTTGTGGTCCCGATGCCGGCGGACCCTTGTTTTTTTAATTTTTTTTTAATTTTTTATTTATTTTGTTTTTAAAAAATATTAAAAAATGTAAATTTATATATGAGGAAAAATAAATAAAGAGATAATAATAATAATAAATTTATTGTTCAACAACATCACATAAACAGTATGATACAGTAAAAAAGACAAAGTGTTGAAAAAATTCCAAGAGCGGGATTCGAACCCGCACCCCATGACATGCCGGATCAGGTGCTATACCAACTATGGTATCGTGGCTCAATCCAACTCGCCGAAATTAACTACTTTTACATTGTAAGCCAAAGGAGCCCTATTCAATGTCGACAACTACGTCATTAACATACGATCTTAATATTTTTACAAATATTGAAAGATCAGTTAAGAATTAGGCAAGCTATATTTATGATTATTTACATATAATTTTACGTAAATATTGTTGCGAACAAATTCGAATTTGAAAAAAGACAAAGAATAAAGCCTTGGCTGTGCACCTGACCCGGCATGTCATGGGGTGCGGCTTCGAATCCCGCTCATGGAAATTTTTTTTCAACACTTTGTCTTTTTTCAAATTGTAATTTGTTCGCAACAATATTTGCGTAAAATTGTATGTAAATAATCAGTATACATACAATAAAATTAAGTAATAAAAAAACAGAGCTTTATGTTAAAGTATGTCTCTGCCTAGGTAAGGAAGACCTGCCCCCCAATTCTGCTATTTATTTTGATCTGAAACGGATCTGAAACGCTATAGTTTCAACGTTTTCGCTATTCTGCTAACTACGAAATCAACTCTATAGTTTAGTAGTTAGCAGAATAGGAAAATGTTGAAACTATAGCGTACTCGTATTCTCCTAATTACGAAATTAACTCTACAGTTTCGTAGCTAGCAGAATAATGAACGTTGAAACTATAGCGTTCCAGATTCGTTTCAGATCAAAATAAATAGCAGAATTGGGGGGCTGTATTCTAGCAGACAGATCCTTGCTTTTCTTCTTCAGTTCAAATGGAGGAGTTCAGAAACATAAAATTGAAATAAAAAAATAAAAAAAAATTGTAAAAAAAAAAATTTTAAAAAAAAATTTAAAAAAAAAATTTTAAAAAAAAATTATAAAAAACAACTAAAAAAAAAATTAAAAATTATGTACGGTAGCAGCAGTGTTAAAATCATAATTTTTACTTAATAATTCAAAATAGGGGTCAGTTGATCAGACCATTACTGAGCTATAAACCTTTTTGTCATAACATCCAGTTATGTTGGTCAATGTGCGTAGGTACTTAAAACATTGTAATTTTTTTATATTGGACGTTTGAGAGAAATAAACAAATCTTAATTATTATTTTTCACTTTATTGTTCAATTTCTTTTACAAAACACAGAATCCTAACACGGAAACCTTATAAGGTTTATCTGTGTATTTGTGGGTAACCTAACACTCTATGGTACCCAGCTCTCTTGGTCCAAGGAAGTGAAATATCTAGGCTTAACGCTGGATAGGGAACTTACTTGGAAACAGCATGTGGACACGACCGTAGCCAAGGCTTATAGAGTCTTTGGCATGTGTCGGTCTACCTATGGCAAGATGTGGGGACTCAACCCCAAAATCATTAGGTGGATCTACATGACGATGGTGAGACCGATCCTCACATATGGCAGCATCGTCTGGTGGCCCAGAACCAGGCTGAAAATCTGAAAAATGCTTTAAGCAAACTTCAGAGAACAGCTTGTTTGGCGATCACTGGTGCCTTTAGAACCACTCCAACGGCAGCGCTGGAAGTCCTCACGGACCTTTCACCCCTGCACATCGTAATAGAAACAGAGGCAAAGAAAGCGTTACATAGACTAAAGGTGGCCGGACTGTGGGACGCATCTAAACCTCTGACTAGACACACAAAATGGGAAACGATTGACATTCCTGACAGGATCATGGAAATGGGATGCGATAAAATATCCCCCATATTCATGTTCGAAAAGAAATTCAAAGTTTATGTTCCAACCAGGGACGAATGGAAACGAGGGCCACCGTCTCCGGAAAAAGACAGCCTAATCTGGTACACCGACGGATCAAAAATGAAGTCGGGTACAGGGGCAGGCGTCTATAACAACGACTTCAAGCATAGTCAAAGCATGGGGAGATTTGCCACGGTTTACCAAGCCGAAACTTTCGCAATTCTCCTATGCGCAAAGCAGAATATAGAGCTAGCTATGAAGAAGCGCAATATATTCATCCTGAGTGACAGCCAAGCAGCGCTCAAGTCACTCATTTCGCCCCGAATCGACTCTGGCCTTGTCCTAGAAACCACCAAAGCTCTTAACAAGCTAGGTGGACATAACAAGGTGCGATTGATCTGGGTCCCAGGCCACATGGGAATCCACGGCAACGAGATGGCGGATGCACTTGCCAGGGAGGGCTCAGAGACCCAGCTTATTGGTCCTGAGCCGTTCGTGGCACTTGCACCAAGTACCATCAACAAGGCCTTAAAAGATTACATCAAAAACAGGCACGGCATAGAATGGAAGGAGCAGCCGGGTATGAAACACTCCAAATCCTTCCTAGGCGAAAACGCCTTAGGACGGAGTAAGTTCATATGCGGAGGCAATAGAAGGCAGGCCCGACTAATCATCGGTGCCATGACAGGGCACTATGCCACAAAACAAATGCTCCACAGAATGCATCTATCAACAAATAGCTTGTGTAGAGCATGTGGAGAGGAAACGGAGTCAATGCAACACCTACTGTGTGACTGTGACTCTCTGGCTAGGAAAAGAATGGGACTCCTGGGGTCGGCCTATCCGAAACCGGAGGACTTCAGGCTCTTCGCCCTTAAGGACGTGGCCAAACTTATGGCATCTATCTTTACAGAGGAAGAAGAGTGAAAGGACGGGGTTGCACAAAAGATCCCGATGGGTCGAAGTGTTACTGCAAGAGGGAAATCTCAGCAGGCCCCACTAAGATAAGATAAGATAAGATCTGTGTATTTACCCCTATATTCATAAAAACTATTTAAGTAAAATATAGTTAATCATTGTTTTGTCTCTTCTCAAATTCAAAATGACGTTTGTGTGACGTTGACAAAACAATATTTAACTAAATAATGCTTAAATAGTTTTTATGAATAAGGGGGTTAGTTTTTAGGACTTATTTAAAAGACCACCTTCTTCCAATGTAAAATTTTAATGAAAAATTATGTTATTGTTTGGCGACGAAAACTCGGTTGAGCACGGCACTATATGTGTTACATTACATTGTAAAAACATTACTTATAAGAAAGTGTAACAAGCGCGGATCCACCGTTGTGGGCACAATGGGCATGCCCACAACCTTATTTGAGATCAAATATATATATTTTTTGTGCTATTTGTATTTTTAAAACAGGATGAATTTTAAAGCATCGATACCAGAAGTATTAATTATCGTAAGGGACATTTTAGCCAAAATGAGTTTTATATATAAGATCACATTTTATCAACTGCAAATATTTTGACAAAACATCTACATAATTATATCAGAGAAATAAGTCCCTAGCATTTAAAATAAAATTAAGGCTAGTTTTTTTTTACTTTTCCCGATACAAAAATTGTAATATTTTTAAGAGCGGCCTCTCTGTCGGCTCTTTTGAATTGAAACTACTGAGAGTGCTTTATTTTTCTTTTTAATCGAAATGTCTTTTGGCGTTTTTCTTGAAAACTAGCGCATAAAACTTTATGGTTTTTTCATAAAAATAGTTTATAGGTATTATGTTGTTGAATTTATCCTCAAAATATTTGCAGTTGATAAAATGTGACCTTATATATTCAGAATTTTCCGCTCTATCGATTGGTATACTTAGAATTGCTCTATCGTTAAAAAAATGTCCCTTATGTTAACCATTTTCAGGCAACCTAGAATGATTATCGCACATTTTTATGCACTTACATTAAATTTCACCACTAAAATAATATCCTTTACAGTAAAATAACGTATATTTTTCGAAAGATTCTAGCCGCTACACCTTACATTTCAGTAACGTAAGAAGCATACTAACATTTATTTGTAATGTAAGAGACATGCTATCTTTGAAACTACTAAGTTTTATGAAACTTAACAACAATGATAAGAAAGAGATGATAAAACTAAGAAGAAACTCTGCTCTTGCTTACTCATCTTATTTTTATTATTATTATACTCGTATACTTTAACTATGTTTTCTTAGATAATTTTTGACTTCTATTAGTACTGTATGACATTGTGAAAATTGAAATTGGTAGGTACCTGATGTAATTTTTGCAAACTTAGATTTTTTTTTTATTTTGTTGTATTTTTGGGTGTTGTGATTGTCCTTTTTTTTGTGTGTTTGTTTGTGATGGAAAGTGTCCTGCTATGATAGGGCATTTTCCAATATTTTTGACGCTGTAAGGAGAAAAGAGCTTGACACTTGCCGAGTTTCTTGCCGGTTCTTCTCAGTACAAGGTCTCCCGCCCAGAGTAGACTTACGAACCGATGGCATAATGACGTTCATAAGAGCTATTTGTAGCCTAAACTGAATAAATGATTTTGAATTTTGAAAAGAAACTTTGTCGTGTACGTCAATAAAATTGGATAAAGCGCTAAAAAGTTACAGACAGATATCGAAAAAAAAAAACGTTTTTTGGCTCTCCTATAAAATCTTGGTTTGTCCTTTACATTAATTGATACTTCCGGTATCAGTATATGTATGTTTCATTGTTATGTGTTGTGCAGGTCAATAAATATTTCTTTATCTTTATCTGCGGTTATATTCAATCCCAAAAACACTAGCAATGAACCGTGCGCGTGTATGATTTTGAACGTACAGCAGCACACAACACACGCAGACATTCACAGCTACAACCTTACCAAATTCTGAAGTCAACGTTTTGATTACTTCTCGCACTTGGCCGATTTTTGGGTGGCTGTACCCACGTCCGTTTTTAGGGTTCCGTAGCCAAATGGCAAAAAACGGAACCCTTATGGATTCGTCATGTCTGTCTGTCTGTCTGTCTGTCCGTCCGTATGTCACAGCCACTTTTTTCCGAAACTATAAGAACTATATTGTTGAAACTTGGTAAGTAGATGTATTCTGTAAACCGCATTAAGATTTTTACACAAAAATAGAAAATAAAAAAAACAATAAATTTTGGGGGTTCCCCATACTTAGAACTGAACCTCAAAAAATTTTTTTTATCAAACCAAACGTGTGGGGCATCTATGGATAGGTCTTCAAAAATGATATTGAGGTTTCTAATATAATTTTTTCTAAACTGAATAGTTTACGTGAGAGACACTTCCAAAGTGTTAAAATGTGTGTCCCCCCCATGTAACTTCAAAAAAAAGGTTAAAACTAAAAAAAATATATGATGTACATTACCATGCAAACTTCCACCGAAAATTGGTTTGAACGAGATCTAGTAAGTAGTTTTTTTTAATACGTCATAAAGTACGGAAACCTTCGTGCGCGAGTCCGACTCGCACTTGGCCGGTTTTTGTGTGCTGGATCCGCGCTTGCGTGTAACAGACGGGTGTGGTAAAAATTAATAGATCCAAAGTGTATCCGATTTAGATCTTAAATCTGTTAATTCCAAGACACAACTTTAATTTGTCACGCTATTGTAAATTAAATATGTATATTGGTGAAGTCATGCGCGTCAGGTGCATAAGCAAAAAACAGCGACCCTAAATGTAAGTCGACCGTAATTTTATTAAGGCTGCACGGATTGTATCCAAAGCAATGAAAAATTAAAAAAGATAGAATGTGAGTTTGGATTGGCATTGACAGATGTCGGCCGATTTAAAAAGACAAACAATACGTGTGTGTCAAATACGTGGTAGTGTGTGTAATGTTGTTTTTGTTGATTTAATGTATTTTTTATGCATAATTTAAGAAAAATATTAACATTCGGATAACCTTTTCTATATAAACTATAAATGTGCGAAATTTCATACACAAACAAACATACAAAAACATTTAAAAACAAAAAAAACGGATACAAAGTTTTTGCTTCACGTATTAATATATAGATAATTATGTCTTAGTTACTCTGCATACAAGGTCTAGATCGGATTCACTTTGGATCTTTTAATTTTTATCTTTCTGTTACACGTGTGCTTACATTATTTTGTGCCGATCAGTAGGGTTACTCTTGAAACACAATTGCAATAATCAATTTCCAATCACAAATCTAAAAAATTCAAATGGCACTCTTAAAAGCGATAATAGCGCTACATTGGAATTAAATTGCGTGGAAATTGAGTGAACAAATTATTATCGAAATGGGGCGTTCCGAAATTGCGAAACTTATCCCAATATCGATACATATTAATCGCATTGGAATTGTATTGAGATTGAGTTTGCATCAAGAGTAGCCTACCTGGTGAAGGTCGCGGGAAGCCGCTGGATGCGAGCAGCGCAGAACCGGTCGTTGAGATCCTTAGGGGAGGCCTTTGTCCAGCAGTGGACGTCTTTTAGCTGAGATAATGATGATGACATTATTTTACTTTTTTATTTTTAAGTGCTAATTGCTGACGTTATTCTTATTTATGTTTAAAAATGAGGAGCTCGATGGCGCATTGGTTAACGCGCCCGTTCTGCGAGTGCTGAGGTTAAGCAACATTCGCAAGGGCCGGTCATCGGATGGGTGACCGAAAATGTATCATCTCGAGCTCCTCCGTGCTTCGGAAGGCACGTAAAGCCGTTGGTCCCGGCTGCACTAGCAGTCGTTAACAATCACCGCACCGCACTGGGCCCGCGTGGTGGTTTATGGCCCGTTCTCCCTATCCATCCATAGGGAAGGCTCGTGCCCCAGCAGTGGGGACATAAAATGAGCTGATGATGATGATGATGATGATGTTTAAAAATGGTTTGACCTCCGATTTTATAGTGTATTAATTAGTTCTCTGCATCTGACTGGTAGTCCGGTGGAAATCGCTTTAAAGCGATATGTCCGCGAAATTGTAACTATTTTTAATTATTTTTTTTATGTACAAGGTTCATTGTTGTGTTGTGGCAATCAAATAATTATCTATCTAATTTATATATTTTATTTATTAAATTACGGTCGAGTTTCACCACGGGCGACCAAAAATATTATGTTTAATTCGGCAAAAAAAGAGCATTTCAAATTTCGAATGATTCAAGTACGACGACCTCCACCGTGAACAAACAGCGGCGCGAGACGAGACGCGGGAAACGAGTTTTTCTTTTTTTTTTCATAATGGCTGGTTTAAAAAAACTCATTTGCATTCTGTGACGCTTGCCTCTTCCCGCCTACGGGGGGCGCGCCGCGATTGGCCGCCCGCCGCCCAATGACTGGCGGCCGGTGAATTTATAATTCGAATCGAATATCGTGAATTGTCTGTTCAAATTCGAATGTCTATGCTCTTTTACTTTATTCTAAAGTTGAAAGTTTACAACAGAATGTGATTTGTTGATTAAAGAGACGAATTATCGTTGAAATTTGGTTCATTTTGCCTCTGTTGTCTAGTGGTTTGACCCGTCTCTGGTCAAGTCAAGTTCAGGGCTCGATTCCCAGTTGTGGGTATATAGGGTGAAGCACCAGTGTCCGACACTTTAAGCCTAGTTTTCGACAGAGTTTTCATCGCCAAAAATAATATAGATTTCCATTTAAATATTACGAGATGAACGCAAGGAAGGCTGTGGTTAGTATTCAAGACTACAATCAGTTGATCCCTATTTTTAAAGATTTAAGGACAAAAAATGTTGTTCACAGTTCCACATTGGTGCCTGGTACACTGGATGCGGAAAGCTCAAGACCGAAAGGAATGGAGTGCATTGGAAGAGGCCTACACTCAGCATTGGGTGGCAGTGGGCTGAGAAGAAGAAGAAGAAGAAGACACTGCTGAACCCTTTCCCGATTTCTTTGGTGTTAAGCATGGTCTTAAGACATGTTTTAAGCCAGCATTTTATAGTTAAATACTAGCTGACCCAGCAAACGTTGTTTTGCAAATTATTTCTAGGGAATTTGTAGGGTAGAAAAAAAAACTAACTTATTGTAAGTGTGTGAGTATATGGTATATGAGCGAAAGAGGCATGGAGCGCTGTAAACGATGACGGAATATACAAATAACAAAACACCGAACATTTTTTTTTTAATTTATTATAATTTGAGGAGCTCGGTGGCGGCGCAGTGGTTAACGCGCCCGGTCTGCGAGTGCTTAGGTTAAGCAACTTTCGCAAAGGCCAGTCATCGGATGGGTGACCAAAAGTGTATCATCTCGAGCTCCTCCGTGCTTCGGAAGGCACGTAAAGCCGTTGGTCCCGGCTGCATTAGCAGTCGTTAACAACCACCAATCTGCACTGGGCCCGCGTAGTGGTTTATGGCCCGTTCTCCCTATCCATCCATAGGGAAGGCTCGTGCCCCAGTAGTGGGGACATTAAAATGAGCTGATGAGGATGAGGACACTGGCGAACCCTTTCCCGATTTCGTTGGTGTTAAGCAAGGTTTTAAGACATGTTTTAAGCCAGCATTTTATAGAAATATGTCGCTATAATAATTTTATTAGCATTTTTGTGTTTCGATATTAAAAGAAAAAATGCGAATCCACCTTCTACTGCATCGTCACATAGGTATATCATAAAGTGAGACCTTGACATTAAGATCAAATGCTTCCTCTTATTTAGGCGGACTTAAAATTATGTTCTTCCACCAACGAAATCGAGAACAAAAAAATTCACAAATTTCGCAGTCCCCGCAAGAATCGGAGCATTGAAAATGAATAAAACAATTTACGAAAAAAAAAATTATTTTAAATAACACAATTCCAACTTGAATTACTTCTCGCCTGCATCCGCATCTTTTAACACCATTACCATGACGATCGGTCAATAATCAAAGAAGCTACATCACTTTTTATATACGGAAATACCCGTTTTTCTTCAATACCAAATCTAAGGGACCACCTATAGGTCACAATTATTAACCGATTTTCAAAATTTTTTCGCTATTTGGTAGCTAAACTAATACCTTAGGACTCATTTTTTCATTTTTTCTTAAGTCGGTTTCTTTTTTAGAAATATTTACAATTTAGTATACAAACACCCCCCAAAAAACCCGATTTTTTTACATTTTTAAAATCACAAAAAAAGTTTCCAGCCGATTTTCAAAATTCAAATACTCACACGTGTCACGATAAATTTGAACCCAAGACCTCTGGCTCTACAACCGATGGTTTAACCACTAGACCACAGATGTTCAAGGTTTTCTTCTGTTCGAAGATTCTTGAAAAGCAAAAAGCCTTTACAGAAACATTAACTTGAAGTCATTAGTTGTAGCCTTCGCGAAGTTCAACATCAGCAATTAATCCCCCCCTCCCTTAAAGGAGGGGCGCTTAATTGGAACAATTTGTCACAAAATGGCGCTCGCTAACAACGCGAGTAATTATAGCTACAGTCTCACTGTTAACGTCATATTTGTCATTTAAACAATATATTTAAAATAAAAAATATTTATTGTTAATAAACAAACAACACGTTTCAAAACTAAATTAAAGACTAAAATTTCTAATAGTTTTTTGAATACAGTGATGATTACAGATTATAATTACAATGCTTGAAAAGCATATTTTGCTAACGAAAACATCACAAGTTTGGGCTGCGACCCTCACTAGGACAAAAGAGGTAAGTTTCTAAACAAAGCCAATTAAGGGCTCGCTCACACGCGACGCGCTCTCGTTAGCGCGCACGTGCGGTGTCACACCGCGTCGCTCGTTCGGCGTCGTTCGTCGCCGCGTGAAATCACGCGTGTGCGTATACGCCTTTACAATTTCGAAATTCGAATATTTGGAATCTGATGACATTATTGTAATCTCATTCTATGATCATCTATATATTAATACGTGAAGCAAAAACTTTGTACCCGTTTTTACGAAAGCTGTGCTGACGGAGGAGTATGAAATTTCGCACACTTATAGTTTATATGGAGAAGGTTATCCGAATGTTAATTCTTTTTTTAATTATGCATAACAAAATACATTACATCAACAAAAACAACATTACACACACTACCATGTATTTGACACACACGTATTGTTTGTCTTTAATGCGGCCGACATCTGTCAATGCCAATCCAAACTCACATTCTATATTTTTTAATTTTTCAGTGCTTAGGATACAATCCGTGCAGCCTTAACAAAATTACGGTCGAATTTCGACCACTGGCGACCACTAGTTTAAATAACAAGTTGTAGACATTGTAGGTGTTCTCTATATTATTTAATTTGTATTTATTTTATAATTGCTGCTGCGGGGACAATCAAAAGTCGCATCCCCAGCCCCCTGCCCCCTTGAGTTATTTCTTTGTACTTTGAAGATAGTAAGCATTTTCTTTTATCTATTCGGTAAATGTTTTTTCGTTTGTTTTTTTATATATTCACTAATAATGTATTTAATAGACATATTTCAGTATAGGTATAGATCGCGCCAAACTCCTAGTCCCCTCTGAAGTTGCTTCGCGCAGCTGTACACATTCAGGCCCTGCCGCTTCGTCCTACTGACGTAACTATTAACTAATCTGTGCTACTGACGCCTATTTTTTACTACTGCGACGCGAATCGCGCCAACTTCAGAGGGGACTAGAAGTGTGGCGCGATCTGTATCTGGTGACATCGTAAATGCTATCTAAGCTAAGTCGGTCGTCATAGCTAGTGGCACGCCAGTATCCGACATGGGTGAACTTTTTTTTCTTTAAACATTAAAAATAGGAGTCAGCAATTAATATTAAATTTCAATGAAAATCTATGTAAGTAATTTTTTGGCGAAGAAAACTGTTTTGAACCCTGTATGGGCATGAATTGTCGAACACTGGAAGTCACTACGATCTAAGTGTGTTATGAGCATTCTTAGGATTCCGGATAAAGTGCAATTATCATGCACTGTCACCGTCACATAATTTATTTATCAATGGTTCTCTAATTCTAACAGAAACTTAGACGAGCAGCCGGGTATGAAACACTCCAAATCCTTCCTAGGCGAAAACGCCTTAGGACGGAGTAAATTTATATGCGGAGGCAGTAGAAGGCAGGCCCGACTAACCATCGGTGCCTTGACAGGGCACTATGCCACAAAACAAATGCTCCACAGAATGCATCTATCAACAAATAGCTTGTGTAGGGCATGTGGGGAGGAAACGGAGTCAATGCAGCACCTACTGTGTGACTGTGACTCTCTGGCTAGGAAAATAATGGGACTCCTGGGTTTGGTCTATCCGAAACCGGAGGACTTCAGGCTCTTCGCTCTTAAAGACGTTGCCAAGCTTATGGCATCTATCTTTACAGAGGAAGAGTGAAAGGATGGGGTTGCAAAAAAAAGATCCCGATGGGTCGAAGTGTTACTGGGAGAGGGAAATCTCAGCAGGCCCACTGAGATAAGATAAGATAAGATAACAGAAACTTTTTAGGGTGTACACACGGCGGCAGATTAATCTATCCAAATCTGTCAAATCTCTTCAATACATTTTTTTGATTATATACTTTAATGATAAGGTTCAAGACTATTAAGGAAATTTGACAGAGTGTGCTGGTATGATGTGCAGGCGGGTGTGTAGGTACTATGTGGGTCTTTCAGGCTCATGCTGCAGTGCAGTAGTGCCTCACCTTCTTGCCCAATTATAATATTTAATTTCATGTTACTTTAATAACTATTGTTAATTTTTATTAATAACTAGCTGCCCGGACAGACTTCGTTCTGTCAAAAATGTTTTTTTTCTCTCTTTATAAAACTTTCCGTGTGCCTTTGCAGTTTTACGCTTAGCAACATTTTTTTTTTTTTTTTTAAAGCAAACTGTCTAATTATTTGACCACCAACCTGCCTTTTGGTGAGCGGGATGTGGCCTAAGGTGATACATGCTTAGACAGGAAATGCCTATTCACTCTTGCTTTGAAGAGACCCAGGTCGTAGTGAACAGGGAACACATGACCAGCCCCCCAACCGCGTAACACTCTCGCTTTCGATCGCTTTGTAGGCGAAGCCTTCGCCTCGCTTTCTAATATAATATCGAAATATAATATCGAATAATATCGAAAGCTATAGCCTATAGCTTTCGATATTGCTTTCATATTGCTTTCGAAATGACAAGATGACGCCTCCTCCTCGCCTCGCCTTCAAAGCGATTGAAAGCGAGAGCGTTAGGCGGTTGGGGGGCAGGTAGCGCATTCCACTCTTTGGCGGTTCGCAAAAGAAAAGAGTTAGCAAACCGCGTGGTACGGACAGGTATGTCTACAACGTACGGATGGTAGGCTAACCTGCGTCTAGTACTCCGATGGTGGAAGGGGGCTGGGGGAACGAGATCGTGTAGTTCATTCGCACACTCTCCAAAATGTATTCTATAAAACACCGATAGACCAGCAACTCGGCGACGGTGACTGAGGCTCTGAAGTTCAGCTGTAGCCAATGTTGAGTCACCTATGAGCCTCCTGACCCGGTTTTCGATCGCGTCCAAAGTTGCCAGCTGATACTTAGCAGAACCATCCCAAAGGTGACTGCAGTACTCCATGCATGGACGAATTTGTGCTTTGTATAACATAAGCAGTTGGTCTTGTGAGAAGTAACGCCTAGCCCTTGAGAGGACGCCTAGTTTTTTAGCAGCATTTTTTGCTATGGACTCGATATTTATATAGAAGATATAAAAGATTAGTGTTACGTAATTGTATTTTTTTAATAAGTATTTTAATTGAGTTGTCATATGGATTTAAATCTGAAATAAATTATTATTAGTTTCTGATTTTTTTTCTCAACTACAAGCCGTTTTATGTATGATGTTGCATAAATTGAATTTTTATCTTATTCCGGCCTTTTCAGTTGATTTTCTATTTAGTTAGGTACTTATATTTTATTACGCAGGCGCGTTTTTTGTTTTTTTTTTTATATTTAATTTTATTTATGTCTTTTTAGTTAGACAAATTTCATGAAATCCTTGTGTTGAGCCCTCTAATTTGATACCCATAATGAAGTATTCGAAAAAAATATTGGTTTTTATCAACTCCAATGGCGTCGCACAGCCGCCATGTTTTTTTTAACGTCACCTATCTAAGAACACTTGGGCAGCTAAGACGAATCTAACGATACCTCAATTATGTAAATCCGTTCAGCGGTTCTGGAGATATGAGGTAATAAAGAATATTACATACAAGGTAGGCGCGAAAAACATAACCTTTCCTTTGCAGTCGGGTAAAAAATATATGTAAGTACCTATATTGTATTTTGGTCAAATTAACCACCTTTTATTTTATGAAAAATGTTGTAATATCAGTTTATCTTTTAAAATAAAATAAAATGATGATTTTTAAAATGACTGCTTGCCTTTATATTGTTTATGTTTTGATGCCATTGTTAAAACAATAGTTTGTGAAAAGAAACGTTGACAAAAATTCACAGATTTCGCAGTCCCCGCAAGAATCGGAGCATTGAAAATGAATACAACAATTTACGAAAAAAAACATTTTATTTTAAATAACACAATTCCAACTTGAATGCACTTCTCGCCTGCATCCGCATCTTTTAACACCATTACCATGACGATCGGTCAATAATCAAAGAAGCTACATCACTTTCTATACCTATACGGAAATACCCGTTTTTCTACAATACCAAATCTAAAGGGACCACCTACAGGTCACAATTATTAACCGATTTTCAAAAATTTTTCGCCATTTTGTAGCTAAACTAATACCCTAGGACCCTTTTTTCGTTTTTTCTTAAGTCGGTTTTTTTTTTTTTAAATATTTACAATTTAGTATGAAACACCCCCCAAAAACCCGATTATTTTACACTTTTCAAAATTCCAAAAAAAGTTTTTAGCCGATTTTAAAAATTCAAACGTTTACACGTGTCTCGATAAATTCCTCAACTCTTGGTACTATTTTCATCTCGATTCTCCCAAAATCCTTGGAGCTATGGCCAAAAATACGTCTCAGGCGATTTGCATCTGATAACCATTTTCAATGGTAAATTGTTGCTTGTAGAATAAAAATTATCGGCAAATGAATTGTGTGTCAAACATTACCTTACAAACATACGTCGCGTGCCCAAACATAAGGTTACTATAAAAAACTTATAGTAGTATTAACATTACATCAAGTCAAACCATGCCGTGAATTTATGCCTATTATTTTATTGCCTCAGGTAGGCTACTCTTGACGCAAACTCAATCTCAATACAATTCCAATGCGATTAATATGTATCGATATTGGGATAAGTTTCGCAATTTCGGAACGCCCCATCTCGATAATAATTTGTTCACTCAATTTCCACGCAATTTAATTGCAATGTAGCGCTATTATCGCTTTTAACAGTGCCATTTGAATTTTATAGATTTGGGATTGGAATTGTATTGAGATTGAGTTTGCGTCAAGAGTAGCCTACCAGCAGTGTCCATGGGAATATGACATCATGCTGTGCTCACAAACAATACGGCGGCAGGCAACGGAAGCCCTAAATTATAAATGAATTTATTAAAAAAATTCTTGACGGGAAAGTAAAGCGACATGTTTGGAGTTTCGTTTTATCTTTTTTAATTTGTTTAATGGTGGAAATAATGGTGAATTTCAAAACTGCGTAAATTTAAGAGTTTGGTATTTAACTAGTTAGGTATTTTTATTTTGTGTAAAAAAATTGCATCATCTAGGTATATCTAGGTATATTAAAAATAGCGGCCCGCCCCGGCTTCGCACGGGTGTGTACTTTTATTTTTAAACATTTTTTTTTAATATAGCCTATGTTACTCAGCGTTAATGTAGCATTCTAATGGTGAAAGAATTTTTTAAATCGGTCCAGTAGTTTTTGAGTTTATTCGTTGCAAACATACATACATACAAAAATACAAAGCTTTCCTCTTTATAATATTAGTATAGATAAAGAGGTAAAGTTTTTTTGAGGAGGGTAATCTCTGGAACTAATAGTAGAATTCCAAAAAAGATAAAATGATACCTACATGCCTTGAGGGAGTTGCAGGTAATAGGTATACGCTATATTTTATTTTGATACAAAAAATCAGTATTAATATTAAAAATAGGAAAACAACACGAACGAAGTCGCGGGCGTTCTAGTTTAACCTATCATTTGCCGCGAGCACTGATCAGTGCCATAAACAATTAAAATTCTGTTGTGTCAGGTTAAAAGACTGTATTACACTACTACTGAATAAGGTATAAAAAAAGTAGTTCTTTTTAGTAAGACGATAAGTAACGCCATCCTGCGTATACATTAAAAAATAAAATAGTACGTTTGGATTATAAGTGATGGCGCTGCTAACTTTTACTATATAGTTAAGCATCTGCCTGCTAGATGGCGTTGTTAAAATTATAAGTAACTAATTTTTCTACTCGACGCTAGATGGCATTAAATGCATGAAAAAATTGTGACGTAGTTTTTGCTAAAAATATTACATAATTTTTATTATTACAGCCTATTAGGCAGACTCAGTAGGACTGGGACTGCTAATAACATCACATCATAGGGAGGAGATTAGTCCATAACTTACCATGCCGGCATTAAACTGACCTATACAATAATATTATTTTTCCTGAAAGTAAAAATTCAGTATAGGTATATTCAAACTGAAAAAAATTTTATGAACAAATTCTATGACAAGGAAATAAAATGAAACAACTTTTATACAAAATGTTCACTTTACTTACAAATAATCTTACATTACCTTAGTTATTAACATCATACCTAGTAACTTGTACAAAACTTAGACCAAATAAAAACTTTTTATTTGGTCTGAGGTACAAAAAGTATTTCTATGATTTCATTTGGACAAGTGACTAAAAAATATGATAAGACTATTTTCAAAAGTTAAATCCTTCTTTCGTATTTAAACTTTTATTACCAAGTAGCATGTTTGCAGTTTTAGAACGAGTCAGAGCTAGCAGTCAGTCCCCTGTCTTTTGTTATATGTACTTTAACCCTACATTCACAGCATACTATATTTTTCCATTTGTTTCTAACATTGTTATGGGAATAAAGTCAAAAGTATTTTGTCCAAAATTTCAACAGAGCCTTTTAGTGTTATCAGTTAGTTCTAAACTAGAATGCAAGTTTCTTCATCAGCAAATACATGTGTTGGTCTACTTCAAAGCCGTGCAAATTGTTTGCATCACCCTGCAGCCTCATCAACAGTCCACCAAAGGACACATAGGCTGCTAATCGGGAAGCTGGTTCCATGGCTGCTTCATCTCCTTCTATCCTGAAATTATAAAGCATTTCTTTTGACACAAGTCAGTATAAAAAAAAAAACACAAATGTTGAAAAAAATTCCATGAGCAGGATTGCAGGCAGGAGGAGCAGGACGAGGAACATTTACAAGTCAGTATATAATAATAAGCTGGATGACAGTGGCCATCAGCAGAGATGTACAAGATACCTTATATAAAGTATCTGGAATACAAAAATACTTTTGAATTAAGTATTTCAGATACCAGATGCAAAGAACTTTCTGGAATGGTATTTGAAATACTAGATATAAAATACGTATCTTTTGAATACTTTTTTATAGATAAAATATTTTTGTAAAAAACAACATTATTTTTAATGAAAGTTTATTTTAATCATATCGTATTTTTATGTAAATCGCGTTGATCGCGCAAACGTGACACAGCATAATATTATATTTTTAAGGTTTTGATTGAGACCTAAGTAAAACCAGTTTATCACTCCTTGTTCTTCAATGAGGCCTCATGATCATGCCCCCAAATGAGAAGTCGCTCCACAGTCGCTCAACTTGGCAAACAGGTGTTGTATTTGATAAATATATTTTTTATTGTAAATATGTTTTTTAATGTCACAGATGTCACAATAGAATCAGTTATCTATTACTAAAAGTATTTTAGCAAACATAGTATCTACAAAATACTAAGATACCAAACAAAAGGTTAAATACCTTACAATACCTGATACAAAAAGATTTTAAAAAAAGGTTTTATAGATGCAAGATGAAAATACGTATTTTGTATCCATATTTCAGATACTTGTATCTTAAATAAGTTACATCTCTAGCCATCAGCCGTCAGCCAATCAGCATAATGGCAATGGCTTTGCTAATGCTGTAAACACATGCTGAGCCAGACTTTTTTGCCACTGTTTCACTGCTCACCTTAGTATCTTAATGCTTTTTAACAGTGTGCAAAATAAATTATTTGGTCTGTTTTGATTTAGCCATGGATCATACTCAATTACTCAGTGGTGTACGCTTGGAGAGGTCTAAGTCCAGCGGTGGACTAATAAAGGTGATGATGATAATTATTTATGATGGATGATAAAAGTAATAAATATTCAGTAATTTAACTTTAGTAGGCACATTATGTGTGTTAGCAGTGTTGTGTGTAGTTTGTATCTGCCGAGAAATAGGGCTTTAACCCACCACACTGTTGGAATATTGATTTAGAAGAATTTTATATCTATGGTTGTTACTGGTTGACTTTTGGTTTAATTAAAAGAAATATAGGGCTGGAACGAATTTGAATATTTTCAGATAGCTATCAAGGCGTGAAAATATTGAGTCTAAAAAGAAAGTCTATTGCTTACTGTTGCTTTGATCAATGACATTTTATAAATAGACGCGTCATATGCCTACATTAATGTAATACAAAACACCTTAAATTTTACTTTATCTATATACCTCTACATACAATTATGCAATAGGTACATAAAGAGACTAAATATAAAAGCCAACATGTCCTATGCCTGTGGTTAAAAAGAGATTAATGCATTTTTGTTACAAATATATTGCCATGACACTGAACGGTGCGTGACTGACTTAACACGAGGAGCGTACAAATGCAGGACCATTGTAAGGCGCATATAACTCGATCTATACTTTGTAATATCATTGGCTTTGACAAGTTTAATTCGTTGTTGTTTAATGTTATTTATATTGCCTTGGTCTGTGTTTTGTATTAGTAATATTTAAATTAATCAACTGTAATAAATGCATGTGTGTATTACAATAAAATATGGTAATTTGAAGTAAAGTATGTGTTTCATGGTTCCCAATCACAAAATTAATATGAAAAATGCGCAAGGATAAGAAAGGGTATTTCTGCAATACACGCAGGCCTAAAGCTACTAAGTAAGTTATCAGTCACCGATTCGGCGACTTGGTACTGCGAAAGTTACTAAACTCGTTTGATCATAGCAAAAACGCACAAGCCACTGCGCCATCGAACTAATATTATAAATTCTCATTTACAGTGGCTTTTATAAAAACTAAAAGTGGAGATGTGTAGATTTACAAACAATGTTTGCTCTAACCTATAGATTTTTCCAGACATCACATATTCAAAACTATCGGCGCGGTTTCCTTCTGTTTCCAAGGGGTTCCACTCCCCACCGTCAGGGTAGCCATTCTCTCTGAGTGTTGTAGCCAGCACCAATCGAAATTTATCGCCTAATTCCATGGGATATATCCAAGAATTGATGTCCAAAATCAAATCCATTTTGAACGATTCTGATTCACAGTGTAGTCGACTAACACGGTCAAACTTCTTTCCCTCTGGGTCCATATCTTTTACATTAAATATATCTTCAAATAACACTCCTGCCATAGTGTCTAAAATTTAAAGAAATTGCAGAAAATAGAAACTAAAAACACGCTACCGCGTCTTCTTCTAAAACATTGTTTGACATTGTTTTTTTTCTGCTGGAAAGTTATCTATTGTACCGTTTCCAGTGCGTTTCGTTATCAAGTTCACTACAAATGCGACATGCTTTTTTTGCTGCTGTTCAATTTAATTTTTTATAAGTATTATTATTCCAAATGTGATGAAACCTAGATCAAACCCAAGTTGAATTATTTGATTATAAATTTAAGCTTAAACTTATGCTCTGAAATAAACAAAAATAAAATAAATAATACTTAGATTTATTTATAAATTATTTATTCGTTATATTATTTATTGGTAAGTACGAGTATAGTAAGATTTTAAAAAGTATTTTAAAACAGATGGTAATTTTTTTAATTTTGAATTTATAGTGTTTTTAGGTAATAAAATAACAGGTATAATATTGGGTCCTTACCTATGAAATAGACATTTTTTTCTCACTTATTAATAATAGGTGTAAAATAATTTTTTTTTTTTTTAATTGACTTCTTTTTTTGTTCGCAGAATTGACCTTTTGTTTCAGTGTAGCTTTGAAGGGACTTGTTTTTATTCTTTTTAATATCTGCTATATTTAGCAAGTGAAACAAACACACTACTCTACAATTTTTATAGTGTTAACCCCTTGAGCGTCGATAACAATTAAAATGCTATTGTGTCTGGTATTCGCGCGCTCGAACTCTTAACTTAAATGCTAAGAAAATTTAAAAAACGCTAGTATGAAAAATATAATTTAATAAAAAATCTTTATACAAAACGTCAATTTCATAGGGTTTTCTCAATTTTAAAGCGTTTTGTTCACTTTGTTCCGTTCTTAGTAGCGTGCACGTGGAAATATAACAAACAAACGTTTAAATAGCAACATTCCTCGCTAACCTCAAAACAACGCGCAGAGTAGCGCTTCGCGCATCGCCGTCTTTTTGCACGTGTTTGTTCATTGTTTGTTCTCTGCCTGTGGTAATTTACATAAAGCGACCTAAATTTGTAAAACAAACTGTTCCTGATTAGTGCGCAGTAGTCACCTTGCGTTGTTAATGTGTAATAACAAATAAATAAGGCCAACATGACTGAAATAATGCAACCGGGCGGAGAGGTGTTCTCCGAGAAGAAAAAGAAGAAAAACAAGGAAGCAGTCACCTTAGGAGCTTTTCAGAAGATCGGCGACTTCAAAATAGAGCCTTCGGAAAGCGTAACTAAGTTGGACACGGCGTACTGGCCGTTGTTATTGAAAAATTTCGATCGTCTCAATGTGCGCACTAACCATTACACGCCGCTGCCATTCGGCCATTCGCCTTTGAAGAGACCGATTACGGATTATATCAAGTCGGGCTTCATCAACGTCGACAAACCGAGCAACCCCAGCTCCCACGAAGTCGTATCATGGATAAAACGTATCCTCAAAGTCGAAAAGACTGGCCACTCGGGCACTCTCGATCCGAAAGTGACGGGATGTCTCATCGTGTGCATAGATAAAGCAACTAGACTTGTTAAGTCCCAACAGAACGCCGGTAAAGAGTATGTAGCCGTGTTTAGTTTACATTCCGCTGTGGAGAGCATTAAAAAGGTAACGCAAGGTCTTGAGAAGTTGAGAGGGGCCTTGTTTCAACGACCCCCTTTGATATCAGCGGTGAAACGTCAGCTCCGTGTACGCTCAGTCTATGACAGCAAATTGCTGGACTTTGATCAGGAACGTAACATTGGTGTGTTCTGGGTAAGTTGTGAGGCGGGTTCCTATATTCGTACTATGTGTGTGCATTTGGGTTTGATGCTAGGAGTAGGAGGACAGATGATTGAACTCCGTCGAGTACGCTCTGGTATTCAAGGCGAGAAGGAAGGTATGGTGACGATGCACGATATATTAGATGCCCAGTGGGCGTATGAGAATCACAAGGATGAAACGTACATTCGCAGAGTTATTAAACCCCTGGAGGGTTTGTTGATAGGCCACAAGAGAATCTTTATCAAGGACAGTGCGGTCAACGCTGTCTGTTACGGTGCAAAAGTTTTGTTGCCTGGTATATTGAGGTATGAGGACGGCATTGAGATAGACCAAGAAATTGTAATAGTTACGACTAAAGGAGAGGCGGTTGCGTTAGCTATTGCTTTAATGACCACGTCTACAATGGCTTCCTGTGACCACGGAGTGGCTGCTAAACTAAAACGAGTTATAATGGAGCGTGATACATATCCTAGAAAATGGGGTCTTGGTCCTAAAGCATCTCACAAGAAACAGCTAATATCCCAAGGCAAACTTGATAAGCATGGTAAACCAAATGAAAATACACCAAAAGAATGGTTGAACAGCTATGTGGATTACAAAGGGAAATCACAGGGGGAGAATGGTGATGCTGAGACAGAAGAAGGAAGTAGGAAGCGTACGGCAAGCACAGCTAATGCGGATGACCCGAATAACTCAACAGAAGTAAGGTCCGAAAAGAAAAAAAAGAAAAAGAAGCGTGACTTAGATGCAACAGCTGAAGGTGATACAACAGTGGAGGCTGGCGACGTGACAGCGGAAGGCGGTGATGACTCTGTACGTAAAGAAAAGAAAAAGAAGAAGAAGAAAGACAAAGAACAGGAGAGAACAGAAGAGTGAAGTTGTTTATGGTCTTTGAACTTTTAATTGTGGAAAAAGAGTTGAAACTTTTTTTAAACATGTGACAAAAATTTTAAGACAACATCCCATACCAGTGTGTATCTTAATGTTATTCAATCGCTTAGGTTTCTACATAACTTTATTAAGGAGTTATCAATCAAACAGGTGACTACTAAATTACATAAACTACCAATCCTAATCATTGATATTGTAAACAATCATTATTATTCTACAGAATAACAAAATTCAGTAATTTTTATAGACGTTATCTGAAGATCTAGTAACAAGGCTTTATCGCTTATAAATTTTTTGCTAGTTTATAAATTTTACGAATCTACTGGTTTTTTACACATTTGATGTTGTATTCTAAAAGATAAGAATAAAAGTGGTTTCATTGTTGTGTAATAATAAGATTTTGATTAAGAATGCATTAGTTTAATGTTAAAAAAGTTGAATTTACAAACAGCTGTGCTAGTTTTAGATATAACTTTGTAAATACGGGTTTAAATTGTCCTCCCACTGTATGGTTAAGCGAAATTCGATATATGTTCACCATTTGATTGAATGTAAAAATGCCTACTTGAAATTATATGAAAAATATATTGTTTTACATAAAAAAATGTTTAAAAATTGATTTTATTTCTCCCATCTTGATGGCTGTTTATGTCAGTAAAAGTCTGACTATGATAGCCCAAAAACCTTTAATTTTATTGCAAAATCAGTTTATCTAAATACTTAGTTTCCATAAACATATAGACTAGGTTTTTTATGCAATTTCTCAGTAAATTTTTTTTATTCAAATAAACTTTACTTTCAATAATTTGTATTCTTATAAATGGTGAACAGAATATTTTATTAGGCTCTAAGATAATAATAAGCAATACCTATACCTATAGTTTTATTTTTGTAAGTTCACTAAGAAAGCATTATGTTTTTTTAAACTCAAGATTTTTACGTTTTTAAATGTTTTCTTAGTCTTAGGGAGATTTTCATAAACCTGGTTACCTGCTTATGTGGGTTTGGTACAATATTATTGGGAAAAATTTAAGTTTACCTTAATAAACTTACTACAAAGTTGATTTCAGATATTTTTGATCTTAATACAAAATTAAGTGTATTACAGTTTCATTTTCGTTGTAATGTGGAAACAGGGAATAAAAACTATTATCTGGCAGCCCCTACGCAATTTTCATCAAAACAACCAATTATCAACATAAGTTTTATGCAAAGAGATTTAATATAGTAAGTAAGTATGTCTTTGGTTTTATAAGTTCCCTTAATCCCTGTAAGATAAAAAGTCGAAAATGAATATAAAATTTACAAAACAATAAAAATAGTGTTATTATTTTTATATTTATAAATAAGCCTTCTTGCATAGTGCGAGTTTTTATTTGCCATTCTATCCGAGTTTGTAAAGCATTGAAGTAGCGCGCGCCATCTGGTGAGCAACGAGCCGCGTTGCAATTTTACCATACAAATTCTCGCTTTTGTCAACTTCATTAAAAGGTAGTTAAAACTCGCACTTGCAGTATGCCTTTTACTGCAAAAGAAAAAAAGTGTCTTCTGTGGCGAAAGTTAGTTGTGTTCCGGCAGCTAGAGATAAGATAGCCAGTGCCTCAGTAGTTGATATAGATAAAGTTACTCTGCGTCTGATAATTTTCAATATTTTCACAGATTTTAGTACTTAGTAACATTTTATGAATATAAAAACACGATTTCTTTGTTATCCTTTGAAAGGAAGTTTTTTTACACATCACTGCCGTAAAGTACGATTTTGAGACAAGTGGTGCCATCTAGTTTGGAATAGTTGAACTAAAATTATAATAAATGCAGTTTCAAGTTAAAGAAGGAAAACTACTTTGTTACCTGTAGTCTACAGCACAGAGTACATATACCCCCCGAAGTCTACAGTATGCAATAGTAAGTTAAAATTTGCTTCTTCTTCTTGCAGTGCCTCTCCATTACTGGAGGTTGGCCGTCAGCTTAGCGAACTTCTCTATCCTGTGCCAAGCGAAATAGGTCTAAAATCTAAAATTTGCTAAATGGTTTTAAAAAATTGGAACGCTCGCTCTTCAATGCCTAGTAGCATCCCTGGTATACCTATATATAATACCTAGATATTGTTCTATAGGCGCCATGAGACAATATCTAAGATGGAGTGAGAAATAATACGAGCACATTTATTTACAAGACTTTTATTTCATCGAGTAGGTATTTTAATAATGGAAACAAAAAAATAGAAGTTCTCTAATAATATTATTTAAACATCTTTACAAAATGACGTCACTAACATGCATGTTTACTTATTTACAGTATTATTTTTCATTTCTCTATTAATTAAATTTAGGGTGCCTAGTGCGAGTTTCATTTGCCATTTTGATCACGTTACGAAAATGATAATTTGTTTTTGGCATTGAAGCAGCGCCATCTATTGCCAAAATAAAGAATTAAAAGTTCTATTAGTCGCTAGGAAGCGCTGCTTCAATACTATAGGTATATTTAAATAACGTGATCGAACGAGTTCCAAAAACCACACGTACACCAAGTCTACATACACATTTTTGCTAGAAATATAGGTAAAGGTAAAACACGAAGTCCTATATTAGTGTGTTTAATTTCTGCACCGTGAAAATCAAGATAGAACCTATAATAAAATAAATAACAATAAAAAATATTACGGCAAAAATTAGAGTGCTTTTGGCTAGTGGACGTGAGTGTAGTCAGCTTGTCGCTAGATGGCGCTGTTTCGTTTCCATACAAATTGTAGACAGGTCAACTTTAAGTAAAAGTGAAACTAAAATTTATGGCACAATAACACACATAGACAGAAAATGAAATAAAATAACAGACACAGACTTAAATAAAAACATAAATAGGTCCGTATTTTAAACTTAAGACAAGGTGCACTTTGTTTTAAAAAGATTTAAGCGCTTTTAATGCAAACAAAAGACAAACGCACATTTTTGTTATAATGATTTAGGCGTTTCATATACTCGCAGAAGACAGAAGGTACAATTACATTTTTTAGGTAGTTAGTTACATAAATACAAGACATCTAGACATTCACATTAAATACTTATATCACTAAACAAAATATTGTCAAAGAGGAACTTTGAGATTTACCGCCTAAAAGTTACGATTAACTTACTTAGATGACCTTATTACTATTTTTTAATTATAATTATTTTTAGTTATTTACAATAAGTAGGTACTACCATACAGACAGATAGACAATTCAAACAAACAAACTATTATTGGATAATAGTTTTGACAATAGCTCAATATGAGGAAATCCAAAATTATAGGAGAGGTTAAATAATTGTTCCTATCATATCCAAGCAAAAATTAAATAAAAACAAAATTTTAAAAAAGTTAAAAAATTAAACCAAAAATTTAGTTTATTCTTTTATATCTGTTCAGTTGATTAATAATTTATGGCAAATACCTAAATACAATTATGTTGTAAACCAGTGGTTCACAACCTTTCCCCGACCATGTTTCCTAAGTTTTGTACTGTACTTAAAAATAAAGTTTAATCTTTATTCAAAACTTTAAAAGTAGCTTAAGTTCAGTAGTGACAGTTTATCTTTACACACTTCATGCTAACAAAAATGCTAATGCGAAACATTCAACGCCTAGTGGTTCTACTGTATTAACGCCATAAACATATTGGGACCACCCTGGGACCTAGGAATTAGCAAATAGGTAGCGTAGGTGACAGTGCGGGAATTAAAAAAACATTGTACTTGTTTTAAAAAAAATTGTTCAGTGGATTTAATAATATTCTGTTCCGTGGACCATAACCGATGCTCTCACGGACCATCTGTGGTCCACAGACCACCATTGTTGTAAACAATTTTGTCGTATATTTTGTTACTATAAAATTCAACCGGGGTCGAGCCCCGGTCAAATGAAATGTGCATCTCTCGTAGTTTCAGACTTCTCCATACCGATTTGCATAAACGCTCTGTATAAATAAGTACAATATATATCAAATCTCGGTGGCTAGTGCGAGTTTCGATTGCTATTCGATCACGTTAACGAAAACGATAATTAAACATCAAACTTATTAAAACAATCACGTTACAGTTCTTTGAAACATTAACCAATTTTTTTAATCTATACCTACTAATATTATAAAGAGGAAACCTTTGTATTCTTGTATGTATGTATGTATGTTCGCAACGAATACACTCAAAAACTACTGGACCGATTTAAAAAATTCTTTCACCATTAGAATGCTACATTAGCGCTGAGTTACATAGACTATATAAAAAAAAAAAAACTAAAAACGACAATTTAATTTTGCAATACAAAATGATTTGTTTATTTTGTTGTCATGGAAACCATTGATATATATTTAACTCAATGATGGAAACTGTCAAAGCGGTACGAAGTCCGCCGGGTCTGCTAGTTGACCTATGAATGAATTTCAGTTATTAATAAACACTCAATTGAGACGGAACCAAATAGTGACGTCATAGTTCGCCATTCCCATACAATCTCTATTGAAAAAAAATCGTTTTGACAGTTACTAATAAGATTTCTCTCTCGACAACCAATCAACTTCCCGATTCTCGTTTTCGGTAACGTGATTGAATGGACAACCAAACTTAGTACCTAATTAGCAGTAATCGGAGTAGGTGGAGCTATTTAGGTTCATTGACCGCAAACGTTGATGTTGATATGGACATTCCGCGAGATTCTAACTGAAACTTTTTTTATAAACATGATAAAAGAAGGCTTGTCTTATCAGAAGGCGTGTCGTATTGTCAGTGGGCGCCACGACGTTGTCAAACTTACATTAGCGACGCGTTGCCAGTTACCATTGCGCGGCTTTTGGAAACAAAAGAATACAATAGCGGCCTCCGCCGCTAGAAGAACGCACCTGTTTTTGTCTCTCTACAGCATTCAAATTGTTTATTATGTCCATATTAATTAATACAACGTATCACAAATACAAAAAATTGCTCTACTTACTCCGAACACTGCTAATTAGGGAGTAAATACTTTTTGAGCTCATTCACAATTGATTTATTTATGTTAAGAAACGACGTACCCTTAGTAGCCTACCAGTGAACCAAACGACATCATCATCATAGTCAAAAGCTCCTTTCATGTCCCCACTGCTGGGCACGACCCTCCCCTATGGATGGAAACATCACCACAGGGAAAACAGGCCGAAAACCACCAGGCTGACCCAGTGCGGGGCGGTGGTTGTTAACCAAACTACATACTTAACCTAGTATCAGTAGGTAACTAGTAACTAGTGCTAGTAAAAAAATAACAATAAATATTTTAAAAAAAACTCTACCTTAAAATTACATTTCAAGATGAAGACTTAGCAGAAGACATTTTAATTTAATAGGTAACTTTATTCTTTTTCACTTAACGTCTAATACATTTTTATTTACACGTTATTCATTATTTCGACATACGTATTCATCGCCAAAAAACGATGATATTTCATTGTTTTACTGGATGACAGATAGGTATACTCTAGCCAAACTCGATAAAGAATAAATGTAAACAAACCAAATTAACGTCATCACAAATCTGGGAAAAAATGTTTTTGTGTTTTTCGTAATATTACTTGATTACTGCATTTTACATAAAAGATATTGTAAGACTTATTATTCTCACTACACATCTCACTTAAATCAGTCGCTCAATGTCGTTAAAATCGTTATAATACGAAGAACATAAAAAAAACGTTAACTTTTTTCACTTGTTAACCCTATTTAAACAAATGTCATTACTAAAATTGAGGTATTCTAAACAATTCCGTTATTATAAACTACCATTCCAAATGAAGATGACAATAGTATCCATGTGGGGTCGATTATCTTAACTACCTCTGAAATTTGCAGCGTAAACAGTGCATTTGCAATGCAAAACAAACATTCATGAACAAATTGAATTGACGTTAAAGAAAATTGGATTGTAACAGCAGTTGATTAATGTATGTAATAATTAAGTTATTGAATCTTCAAGTGCAGTTTTTTAATTATTTCACGGTAGCTAATTTATTCACTCACATAGGTTAAAACTAAGCTATGATTGTACTATGGTTTTTGGTTTTTAAATTTTTCATGCAATATTTAATATAAATAAATCTTTTACGTAAAATCTTTCCTGTTGACCAACTGGAAAAGGTTGTCAATACATGACAGTCACTGGTTGCTTGGCAACGCATTGTTGGTAAACATTTTTAATAATTTTGGCTGTATAGGAAGCAGCGGTCTGTCAGCAATTGTCGGTAAAGTCAGCAATCAGCTGTTGTATCAGCTTGTTATGATTGATATGATAATGATTACAGAAAAAAGTTTTGTTGTTGGCGACCGACAAAGCCAACCATTTTTTTTTTGTATCTTTTACTTTTAACATTTTGACCATGTATTTTGTATATATATACATAAGTTTTATAAAGAGGAAAGCTTTGTATTTTTGTAAGTATGTATGGATGTTTGCAACGAATAAACTCAAAAACTACTGGACCGATTTAAAAAATTCTTTCACCATTAGAATGCTACATTAACGCTGAGTAACATAGGCTATATTTAAAAAAAATAGAAATGCGGTATGAAGTCCGCCGGGCCAGCTAGTTCTATATAAACGAAAGAAATTGAAAAGAAACGTGAAAAATCCACGTTTTCTCCATGTTACTTAATCTTCAACACGGGTTGATTACTGGTTTCTGTCGAAGATTGGTGCCACTACCTACCCTATTGTTTTTTTAATTTAAATATAAAACAAATTTTGTTGCTATACAAAAAAATACAATATTATTTTCATTGGTACATTCCAATACCGCCATAAGTTATAATAATAGCCACACCTTCGGAAAGCGCTAGCTACCCTTTCTTTAAAGAAACCAACAGATAGACAGTCGCATTATCCTGGATGCCTGTATAAATTTTATTTGCTAATCCGTATTCATTCGATCACGTTTACGAATACGAAAGTTGGTAAGTCATTGAAGCAGGCAGCGCCTCCTAGCGGCATACGAGAAGAGTTAAAATTTTGCCATACAAATCCTCGTTCGTCCGTAGATGACAAGTCTTGTCATTTTGACTTTTGCATGTCATTCGATAGAGAATAGAAACACCTAGACCAATTAGAAACACGGATTTTAACCAATGGAAGCGTTTTATTTTGAAAACGAAAACATAATTATTATGATCGCGATATTTTAAAAAGGCATGATATTTTTGCTCTCCTGAAAAGTTGTCATTTTTGACTTCCGCGGTGTTAAAACTTAAGCGACGAAGTGTCAAATATTTTATATGAAATGTCTTCGTCCATATTTATTTAACTCCGCGCTGCCATACTAATTTTGTAACGCGTTAATTTGAAAAATAATAATTTACCGCTTTATTTTATTTTATTTTATACTTTATTTTATTGCTTTATAATCGAAAATGTGAGACGGACGATTTGCAGTTAAGACATTGGTGATTGTTTAGACAAAATTAGAGGTGCAATAATTTAGTTAAACTAGAAGATTTCAACTAAACGCCGCAACTCGTTTTTATGATTTTTGCCCAACTTTAAATGATATTGTAGAAAAAACTATAGTGAGAATTTATGGATCGGACTAATTGTAAACTCGTTCCCTTTGATACTCAATATAAATTTTGTTTATGTAATATGATAGTACTTTTAATTAAGTATTTTTTTGGTCGGCGCACCCTTAACGTGATCGAACAATAGCGTATTTAAGTCGAACTAGGCACCCTGGGTTGAAGGTGGAAGTGGGTAGGCCATTTATTTAGTGCTGGAGTAAAGACCTAGAGTGGAGCACAGAAACGTAGGCAACCGATGAGATTAGGTCATGCAAAATCAGAAGAAAAATAAAACCGGTTTTATTCCGATTTTTTATTTGTAATACCGATTGTTTCGGTTTTTTCTAGTTTTACGATTTTAATGTTTTCATTAAATGAAAAAGAAATTTATTTATTTTACTAAACGTTTGTTTAAAGAAAATTTTTAATATACCTATATAACCTTATGGTAGGTATGAGTAATTTTATAGATATTACTATTATAGTAGTAGTAATACGTAAATAATCTTTCCATTGTTGGCATTGCGGGTTTGGAATCCCCTAAACATTATATTTTAAATGTGGGTTGTATTCATTCCGAATTCAGAATTTGCCCAGAATTCATTCTGGCAAAACCGATTTGCTATTTTACTTGCTATATAATTTCCGAATTCTGGCAACACTGAAGTATGATTTAAGTTCTGAAGAACTATAAATCTAGCACATTATTAATCGAAGCGTTTCATGTAACTTGGAGCGTTATCCAAGAAATCGTGGTTCAAACCCCATAGCTCCAGCTCACACTACTGACGTGAACCCATACCTAACTCTAGCGTAGGTATAATCTTTCCGAATAAGTTAACAGGACTAATTATTAATGTTTCAATGGCACATCAATAAATAATCTTTATAAAGAAAAAACAAACTTACTTATCACATTACGTAAAAGACGTATCAACCACTTATTCACAACACATTATACGTTTTACTGTCCTCACAATAAAGTACATTATGTCTTTCAAATACATCTGCTTATGACTCTTTCCACACGATTGGCGAGTCGAGTCTCAAACACATGACGTATCCACCAACTTAATTACAACACAAATTGATCTATAACGCCTTCTCAATACTGCATGTTATCTCTCAAATACGCCTGCTTAGTGTAACTCTTTCTGAGGCACTTGCCCCACCAGGATCGTTGGGCGCAGACCTTTACTGGTTTCAGGACGAAACACTTGGTCTGCACTACGTTGAAGAACAGCTTGCCCACCATGTTGGAGACGGAGGTGTCAGCTAACTTCAGACACGCGCGAAACCTGAAATTTTAAAGGGTTAATATTAATGGTAATAAAAATAATAAACTCATTTATTTACCTCTACAAACGTGTAAGAAAAAGTGTGATAAAAATGAACAGATCCTAAGTTTATCCCACCTAGAACTTGTATGTGTTGTTATTAAGACATAATTATTAACTTTAATTTGTCATGCAATGGTAAATTAAATCTTTATAAGGATTAGGTCATTACCTAAAAAATTTACGTTTTGTATGAAGATTTTTTTATAAAATGATGACCCACTGACACCAATTCTACGATTTTTGAAATTTTCGTCTGTCTGTCTGTTTGTCTGTTAACCCAAGAACAGCTTGACTGATCTTGATGGAAATTTGTATGTAGTAAGAACATTGGATTGTGCAAATGATAGGTTATATATTATGTTGTTGGTAAACCTAATTCACGCTAAATGTAAGAGAGTACTCGACTTTGGCTGATATGTTTGGTAATAGTAACAGCTGGCGGACTTCTCATTAGATTTTTGTATCGCAGCATACTTTTTTATAGCTAGGACAATCGATACTTTTATAAGTCCACTCTGGGCCTGACGCTGTACGGCTAATGGGCATGTTCTTTAACTATTAAGTAAAAATAGAGGTCAGCAAAGGAATTTCGACTTTAACAACTATTGCATACAGATCACCAGTTTCTAACTATCATTTATTAAAATTTTAATGAAATTCTACTATTGTAGTAAGGTAGGGTTCGTGTGACGAAAATGAGACGGCAACGGGTGTGAAGTAGGCATGAGTTCGATATATCAAAACGTAACCAAAAACGGATATGAGTCCTATATCATATCATATCGATATGGGAAACTTCATAACCGATATAAGAAAAACTAACACCGAATCGAAAACCAAAACTGCAAGAGAACGCGATATGAAAAAAACTCTATACCGTCACTGTAACCAATATCACCATATCCATGGAAAACTGAAACTACTGCACAACTCCAAATGTTTTGATATTCGCATCTTCCCTTTCTAACTAAGCATAATGTTAACGGTGTAAATGAGACGAAGCGAATACTCGCCACTACTTTGATATGCAATGTTGTTTCATTTGGCTTCGCACTTTATAGTCATAGAAATATGACGTAATTTGGAGTTGTGTTGTCTATCGTTTTCAGTTTTCTAAAACTAGTTATGCATATTAGAAGCAAAACTAGCAAACTATCTTACTGATATCGATATCTGAAAACGGTTTTTGATATCGATATGAAAACTGAATATCGGTTGCGTAACCGTTATTATAGAAAACCGAAAACGCCCATGTCTAGTGTGAAGACGACTGTTTAGCTGACAGCCACAAAGCGAGCGGTACACTAGGTAAGTGTGGGACTACAGGTGAGACCCCGAACTCAGCTTACGCCTGAAACGGTTGTACAGCACCAGGACTTCCACCGCCTTAAAAGGTACAGTATGAATTTCCCAACCTAGTGAAATCATTTTACGAACATGACCAGGCTAATAAATACATCTAGACGAAACGATAGCGCCATTTAGGAGCTTGGTTAAGTGGCACCATCTAGTAACAGCAGCCGGAACTAATATTCACATTGAGATGTTTAGAGTTTCTTATGTTTTCTTATTATTTTCGCTGCGTATAATAATGATGTGTTACAGTATGTTATTTTTTGGCACCGAAATCTGGTGTTAAATACTGTTCACTGTGTCGAACACTAGAACCATACAATACTGAGTGCTAGTGTGAGTTACATTCGCCATCCGATTACGTTAACAAAAACGAGAATTTGTATGGCATTTTAACTCTTCTCGTATGTCGCCAGGAGGCGCTGCTTCAATGCCATACTAATTTTCGTTTTCGTTATCGTAATCGAATGAATACCGATAGGGCTCTTGGCGGGAAAGTGAAGAGTCATGTCTGCGGTTTTGTTTTATTTTCTACAATTTGTGTTATGTCGAATATTAATGTTAAATAATGGTGGATTATTAACCGTTAAGTGTTCGTGAGTGTGCATGAGTGTTGGCAAATGAAACAAAACAGTGCAACATCACTTTTCAAATTCTCTCAAGAAGTCCGCCCGAGGACTTAGTAAAGCCCCACATCTTTACTGAATAGTCGAGGGGTTGGGGGATAAATCATTTCTCACTTCTCATTTCTATTATCATTCATCATCATCATACATGAAAGAAATATTGTTTATTTATGTATTGTAAGACTTTTTCGTTGGCTAAATGCTTGTGTAAAAGCCATAAAAAAAAAAACTAAAAAAAAACTAGGCACCTCGAATCTACCACCAATTCGGATTTTGGAAGAGCTTCGTCCGAGAAGAGTCCAAGAAACTCAGGAGGCTTGTAACAGGCATTGCTGTGTTATTATGAAAAGGGAAGAACGTTGTAGAGCAGAGTGCTTAATCTGAGTTTTGCTTACTATCTGTATTCATTCGATTAAGTTTACGAAAAAAAAATTTGTATTCAACCGCCTATTTGGTCTAGTGCAGTCTTTCCCAAAGTGGGCGATAACGCCCCCTTGTGGGCGCTGGAGGCCTAGAGGGGAGCGACAAGGGGCCCGGAAAAAATTGGAGGGCGCTGATGTGATTTATAACTTCAGCTACTTCATATTTTAAAATTCACTGAAATTAAAATCCTCCTACTACACAACATCCATTTATTAGTTCATATTTATATCCTATTTTATTGTATAAATATAAACTAAAAATATATTAAATGTTTATTATTTTTAATGCGCTCACAACGCTATTTATATTTTACTTATATTTGGTATGTAATAGGTGTCACACACTGAGAAATATTCGTGTTTAGAATATAAGTTTAATTAAACTCCAGACTAATATGTTAATGAGGTTTTTAAGGTGAAAAAAATGGGTGGCGCTACAAAATAACTGATTTTCAAAGTGGGCGTTAGACGAAATAAGTTTGGGAACCTCTGGTCTAATGGTTAGGACCACTGGTTTAGATCCAGGGGGTTCGATTCTCAGCGAGTACATGTTTGTGTACTCGGTTTGGTTGGTGGTAAGGTATGTTTGTCGGCCTAGCTAAGTACCGCCATCTTATTTAAATATGTCGTCATAACATCAATGTTTGTAGCATTGTTATGTTCCGGCAGCTAGAGATAAGATAGCCAGTGCCTCAGTAGTTGAGGGATCCCGGGTGAAGTGCGCAACCTTCGGCCTTATCATCACTTAACATAAAAAAAACAAAACATGATCGAATAACAATAAAAAAAACTAAAAAAACCATACTCGTGAATCCTTTATTTTTAAAAAGCTAGCATATGTTAAACCTTTAAATAATTTAGCAAAATGGCGCTAGCAAGCACAATTCTTTTAAGTCAGTAGTGCCACTACAGAAAAATATAAAATAATCGGAAGTCAAAACAACGCCAACATCCTTAATCTCTGTCTATACCCGAGACCTCTTGTTCTAGTGCATTACGTGTTTTATAGGGGAATATTTTAGAGGATGCAGTGGTAAGTGCCCTCGATGCTTGCGGCAGGCGTGCGTTTGACAGCCGATTGCCGTAATGGCGGCGTTTTCCCGCCATTTATTGCGACGCCGCCATCTTTGTTCTCTATTACTTTTAAAAGGCTATTCCAAATTCGAAAATATTTGAATGCGGAGAGCTAATGTTTATGCATCTAATCTCTTTTAAAGCGACTTCCTTTGCTCAATGGGATTCTTTTTAGATTTTTTCTATACTAATATTATTAAGAGGAAACCTTTGTATTTTTGTATGTATGTTTCATCATCATCATCATCATCATCATCATCAGCTCATTTTATGTCCCCACTGCTGGGGCACGAGCCTTCCCTACGGATGGATAGGGAGAACGGGCCATAAACCACCACGCGGGCCCAGTGCGGATTGGTGGTTGTTAACGACTGCTAATGCAGCCGGGACCAACGGCTTTACGTGCCTTCCGAAGCACGGAGGAGCTAGAGATGATAAATTTTTGGTCACCCATCCGATGACCGGTCTTTGCGAAAATTGCTTAACCTCAGCACTCGCAGACTGGGCGCGTTAACCACTGCGCCATCGAGCTCCTCAAAAAATTTCCACGAGCAGGATAATGTATGTTTGCAACGAATAAACTTAAAAACTACTGGACCGATTTAAAAAATTCTTTCACCATTAGAATGCTACATTAGCGCTGAGTAACATAGGCTATATTTAAAAAAAAAATAAGTATATAAAATACTAAAAACGACAATTTAATTTTCCAATACAAAATGATTTGTTTGTTTTGTTGTCATGGAAACCATTGATATATAATTAACTCAATGATGGATACTGTCAAAGCTGTACGAAGTCCGCCGGGTGAGCTAGTTTTATAATATACAAGTACTTTTTAACGACGTCAATTAGAATTAATGATTATGAAAAATCATAGTCTTCTAACTATGATTTTTGTAAAATTAATATTTTTATGTAATAAGGTAAGTAGATAATTGCTACAATAGCTTTAATGTATTTTATATGCGCCCATCTATCATACTTTAGTAAGTTTTATGTCTAAGGTGTTTATATTATTCTTCTGTTTATATTCTGCTTCTTCATTTGATGTTTATAAATGTAAGATGTTAAATAGTCTAAAGGACTGGTTCCATGTAAACGGCATTGTACTCAACGCTAATAAAAGTATAGTTATGCACTACCAAGCCAGGAAAGGACTAAAACGAAACTTGACAGTTACAGATAACGTATTTTTGGGCTATAATATTGATCATACAATCAGTCATTCAGTTCACATAGATAAACTGTGTAAAAAATTAGCCAGTGCAAACTACGCACTATTTAAACTTAAACCTGTAATAGACAAGAAAGCATTAGTCTCAGTTTACTTTGCATACATTCATTCCCTCATAAATTATGCTGTGACAGTTTGGGGAAATGCTTCAGACATAAATCGAATCCTTAAATGCCAGAAAAGATCAATCAGGATCATAAACGGACTTCACAAGAGTGCATCGGCGAGAGAATACTTTGTAATTAATAAAATTATGACGGTTATATCACTGTATATATTTAGTAGCCTTATAGAAATACACAAAGAGAAACAGTCACTGCCAAGAAAAATGGACATACACAGCTATAACCTACGTAATAAGGAGAAATTATACCAACCTAGGACGAGACTGGTAAAGGTAAGGAAACAAGGAGTATGCAACAAAATAGTTATGTACAATCAATTGCCATTAACAATTACTGAACTTAGCCAAAATCAATTCAAAAATAAGATCAAGCATTTTTTTGTTTCACACCCATTTTATTCAATTAACGAGTTCACGGCTATGCGTCTTGGTGAATCCTCGTTCTTATATCAGGAAAGTTAGTATAGATCTACATAAATATCATTTTACTTTGTTTATTTTTAAATTGCAATGGAAACCACAGAATTTTTTTTTTAATGTACCATTTAATACTGTTGTAAAAATAAATTTTATTTTATTACCAATCAATAATCAATTCTGGTTTATGTAATAGATTAAATTTTAAATATTTTAAATTTGACAATTGTAATTGTAATTGTATAATTAAAAATATATATATATATATATATATTTTATAGTAGGTATTACTTTTAAATTAATTGCAATGTTTTTTTTAAATAATGTATTATTGTATTGTAATGAAATGATGTATCATGGACTTGCCTTGTATAACGTTCCGAGTTATATGGTTAATAAATCATTCTATTCTATTCTATTCTATTATTCTAAAACACAAATGTTAAAAAAAATATTCCACGAGCAGGATTTGAACCTGCACCCTTCTGACATACCGGGTCAGGTGCTCTCCCAATTGAGCTATCGTGGTTCTAACCAGCCCGCAATTATTATTCAACTCTATTTAGTTTTTTACTTTGAAAGCCAAAGGCGCCCATTCAATGTCAATAACTACCGTCACTAACATCCGATCATAATATTCTTACAAATATTAAAGAACAGTTAGGAAGTAGGCAAGCTATTTATAAAATGTTTTTGTTTTGTTTATATAATTTTTAACGTTAACGTGTCGCAACAAAATTTGCGTAAAAAATTATATAAACAAAACAAAATCCTTTTGTATTATTTCTGTTTTATTTTTTTATTTTTAAATGCTTATTGTTCCACTAAAACTGAATTAAATAACTATAAAATATAGTGAAAAAATTAAATGCTTTCCGACTCAGACAGGAATCGAACCTGGGTCTTCCGCAATCCGGGCGGCTGCACTGACTAATATAAAATGTTTAAATAATTTTTAACGCAAATTTTGTTGCAAACAAATTACAAAAACACTAATATAATTTAAGCACACAAACATTTGCTAAAAATAAAACTATTCTAACATGAAATCGGTATAGTCAGACAGATATGCTTGGGACATTATTTACGACGCCATAAATTACTGCTGCGTGTGAAAGAATTGAAAGAATGTCAATTGCACGTATTTTTTTATTATTATAAAAGTTATCATCTACAGAATAATAGCCTTATTTAACGATCAACCCTTTAAAGGTGTCTTAAAGTTGTCAAATTGTAACATCATTCGGGATTTTATTAAACAACTTTAGTATGTAGCATATCTTGTTCTTTGAAATTATTTATACACTTTTAAAAGTCGAAAGATGATGACCAATTTTAATAAGAATCTAATAAAAGAGTAGCAACCAAAAATAAATGTACTTATTTTTTATATAAAAAAAAACTTTTTTTGTTCTATGTAAGTATTTTGCTACAAAAATTACATATATATTGAATTAATGTACTTAATTAATTAATATATTTCATAAATTGTCATACTTTTGAGAGACTCAAGGTATTTCACGGAAACCTAGCACTTTTGAGAGATGTCGCCATAGTAAAAATTGGTCGCCATAATGAGATATTGTGACTAAAAAAGTTACATTTTATTCAATTTAAAATGCTGCACTTTTTAAGAACCTACCTAATTTAAAATGTATCTTTTATTTAACATTGTATTTTCTCTTTCATTAAATTGTAACGTAAATTCTTTAGATATTTAGTTAATGTAGTTTAAAATACTTTGAAATACAAACAAAAATATCAACAGCTCTTCAATCACTCTGCAAAATCGTCTTTGATGTAGTGTAATGTCCATTTTACTTTGTACGTTCGTGTAATGCTGTAAATCAAGCATTTGAACATCTTCAGCCATCTTAAGCCGTCACTTGTGCGAGTAGTTCGCGCCATTTTAACGACTAGGCGCTATAAAAATGACGGGAAAGATGACACGCGGCGCGGGCCATAAATCGGACAGTTTAAATATTGAAACGGGAAAATATGGTTTTAGTAAGATAATATGTAAAAATGCCCACACCAGCTTGCAAGCGAATTGTACAAATTGCTTCTGATGTCTTAGATATTGACAGATTTATTTTAAAGCAACTTTTTAAAACGTTAGAGAAGAACAACTTGCGGGTCGAAGATGAGGACGGCTAACTCTGCTTCTGCTTCAGGTAAAGCGGAGTCATTTGCAAACTCTTTGATGAAATATAAAAAAGTATTTCTTTACTGGTTACCACTCAGATATATTTACTCTGTGCTACCACCATCTTATTTAAGGCTGTTGCCATAGCAACAATGCTAATAATTTTGTTGTGTTTGACAGTTAGAGCTAAAAAGGTTCCTGGTGAAGTGCGCTTCCACTTTCGAGCGCTTGAAAAACTGTAGGCGACTTTGGGGCCACGGAACCACAATGACGTTTGTGGCGATTGACAGTAAATATTACGTACAAATATTTTGCAACCCTATTTTAATCTTTATATTTAAGATGTTAACAGTAATTTAAAGTTGTCGATGCTATCCAATATTTTTCAGGTTTTGTTCTTAGAATAATTAATCTAAGGTTTTGTTATTCGAAATTTAAATGTATAGGTATGAGCAAACAGGACAGATGCATTTTTGATCCGCATCCTTTATCTATATACATATAATGACTTGTCTTGATTGATTCATCATCGCCGAGCCGAAACCGCTGGAGCTAATTAGATGAAATTTGGACGGTAGGTTAATTGAGCGACGTAACCAGCCACTAAGAAAGGATTATACGGAAATCATACCCTAAGGGGGTCAAATAGGGGGTGAAAGTTTGTATGAAGGTCCGTCAGTTTTGAAGTACCTAAAATACATGAAAATTGGTATTTGGCTTTTTGAAAAGAAATAAAGAATGACGTGTTTCAGGAATTTTGTTTATTTTCTTTAGAGGAGTAAAAAAGGGAAGAAGAGGGGATCATTATTTTTAAAGTAATAACTATCAAAATGAATATTTTTATCGATTTATAGATTTTTCAACAAAAATAAAGAATGACGTGTTTTAGCATTTTTCGAAAAACCTCCCCTAGAGAGGTGAAATAGGGGTGGAAAGTTTGCATGGAAATCTGACATTTTTAAAGTTTAACCCACGGACTGATAACATGAACGTACCTTAAATAAATTTGGCTTTTATTACAAACAATCACACGTCGTGTAGCCTACGAGAGCGAAGCCGCGAGCAAACGCTAGTCTAGTATGTAATAGATCAAAGACTTCCACTTTATGTCACTTTCCTACAGGTTATTTAAAGGCTAATTGCTACTGTTGTGAAATAATTAAATAAGTGTTTTTAATTGGTCTGAAACGTTGCTTTCGATAAAGAGACAATTATTATTATTATTATTTCTGGTGGGGACGTCGCCGGCCGAACGGACGATCCGCCCGCGTTGTTTGCGGGCCATTTCGTCCTTTTCCCGTTCTCCCCTTCGAGGGGGTTAAAGGTTAATCCAGCCCTCACGGCGCCCCGTCAAATCTTTTTGTCTTTTTGGTGAATCTTGCTATCTGCTCCACCTCCAGATCCTTCAGGTCCTCTATGCCTAATGTATCCGACCCCCATAGCTCCCGTCTTATCCGTGAGTATATAGGGCACTCAGCGAGTAGGTGGAGGCTGGTCTCTTCGCTTTCCGTGCACTCCGGGCATATGGGATCGGTTTTCACTCCTATCACTGTCAGATGTCTGTTCAATCGGCAGTGTCCTGTTATGATGATAAAGAGACAATACTAAATATTTTAACTACAAACACTAAAGAGTGTGAATAAGAGTTACATCAACACAATATAATAAATAATTTGAATACCTACAATAAAACTAAAACATAATTATTTTAATATAATAAGATACGCTAAAAATTAAATTTTCACTCACTAAAAAAAAAGAGTATATCCCAAACGTACAAGTATTTCCGCCCCTTAAATATTCAAGAAAAAACAATAAAAATAGGAGCTTACATTTTAATTCGCACCGGTCTTTCCGACGCCGCACATATTTTATGAGTGAGAATATTATTATGACAGTTACCATAATATTGGGAGATGCAATTTTATGAGTCGACAGATATTAGAGACTTTATTACTAGAAGAAATCATAAAATACTTTGACCAGGCTTTATTGATTCCGGGATGCCATATTTGAAATTTAACGTAGTGGACTGAAAGTCGCATACATTTTATTGAGAAATGGTTTTTGAAGTGAAAACTTCTTCAGCGGCGTTGTGCACTTTTTTTGGAATGGGTAAAAAATGTTAAACTCGCGTCAGGACACGTGACCTGATCGAAAATTCGTAAGACGGATGGAGAGTAGAGGAATGGGTAAAAAATGTTAAACTCGCGTCAGGACACGTGACCTGATCGAAAATTCGTAAGACGGATGGAGAGTAGACAGTTGGCGCGGCGTAATATAAAATTTTAATATAACTTAATATAACTTTTTAATGTAATATAAATTGTCATGTTTGTGTACGATAGCCCAATAAATAAATATTGTATTCTACCACATAAATGAGAGTACTTTTATACTGATAATTAAAGCAATTCGTGCAAAATTATTCCCTAACCATTCCAAAATATCAAAAATGCACAACGTTAATATTCAAGTTTTCACTTCTGCCGGCACTCCCAGAGTGCAACCCGTCGTTTTTTTCAAAATGTCATCCATCTCACACTACCCAGATCTTTGTTGTTTGCTAAAGTACCTATATATAATTTAATTAGAATTGACTTCAATTAGTATGAGTAGCGCAGTGGTTAACGCGCCCGGTCTGCGAGTGCTGAGGTTAAGCAACTTTCGCAAAGGCCGGTCATCGGATGGGTGACCAACAATTTATCATCTCGAGCTTCTCCGTGCTTCGAAAGGCACGTTAAGCCGTTGGTCCCGGCTGCATTAGCAGTCGTTAACAACCACCAACCCGCACTAGGCCCGCGTGGTGGTTTATGACCCGTTCTCCCTATCCATCCATAGGGAAGGCTCGTGCCCCAGCAGTGGGGACATAAAATGAGCTGATGATGATGATGATGATATGCGTGCCGGTTTTAATCTTTCTCGTGGAAAAATCCTACAAATTCCCAAAAAAAATCCATGCATACATATTCTCTCTCTCCCTTCCCCAAAAAGGGGTACCTAGGCAGAGCATCAATGTCACCGATTTTGAGTTAACTCACCGTTAGTGACGTCAACGCCACACTTAGCATAATAGTAGGGCTCCGAGGTGGATAATTAGGAACCCAGGTCCCTTAGTCGGCTTTTTTATTTTCACGTTCCAGACCAGCATGGAAAAAAAATATACTTAATATAAATACGTTAAGCTTTCCCAAATACCGAACGCTCATTACCAGAGCTTGTACCAATTATGGTGGGGATTAACGAAAGCCGAGGCTGAACGAACAACAATACCTTTGCCTTCGAAAACTAAATAATAATCGCGCGGGCAAAAGTCGGTTTTTCTTTTTTCCTAGTAGTAAAAAGGTGGTTCCGCAAAGGAGCCAAAATCATAGTGCCGGTAAATGTTTGATCGCGCGCCGGATTACTGGCAGCTGACAAAGCTTTACTTATTTCGCACTTAACGAGCCCACAGGTTCTCTTTGTATGCACTCAACTTAATACAGAGTAAGTTGATGCAGAGGCTGAGGTCACATAGTTTATTGCCTGACACTTGATTTCAATTTAACTATTATTTATATTTATTTAATTAAAGTAACTGCGTGATAATCTTACAAATAAAACATAAAGGTAAGGGTCAAATAGTAATGTTTGAAGTATTTATTTTTAAACCACAATGGGTAAGCGTGGCAAGTTTGGCTTTCATCTATTTCATCAGCCTCCCTAGACAAGTGGCAAAATGCTAATAAAATAGAAATTAAATATCTATATATTAATACGTGAAGCCAAAACTTTGTACCCGTTTTTACGAAAATTGCGCGGACAGGGGAGTATGAAATTCCGCACACTTATAGTTTATATAGAGAAGGTTATCCGAATTTCAATATTTTTTTTAAAATTATGCATAAAAATACATTAAATCAATAAAACAAACATTACACACACACTACCATTTATTTGACACTCACGCATATGTAGGTATTTGAAACACACGCTTAAAATATACTCTTTACAAAAATTTCAAAAATGGAAGAGGAGCGGCCGAAATCTGTCAATGCCAATCCAAACTCACATTCTATCTTTTTTAATTCAATCCGTGCAGTCTTAATAAAATTACGGTCGAATTTCGACCACTGAGCGACCACTAGTCTCAATAAACCGTTCAGTAATAATTCTATTTGATTTCTATTAAATTAGCGTTTCCATTTGTCTAGGGAGGCTGATAGTAAGGGATGATAAAGCCGAAGGTGGAAGATACTCTTCTACTTTCTACTGAGGATCTGGCTACCTCATCTATCGTAACACAACGGTATTATAAACATTATTGCTATAGCGACATAATTAAATAAATAGTTGTAGGTAGCTAGCAAGGGTAACTTAGAACAAGCACTACTTAACAAACCGAGTACGATTCGTAATTGGAATTGAACCCCGGGACCACAGGGCCTGAGACCGATTGAACCACTTAGAAAGAAAGCTAAAAATAATTTGGTACTTCATCACACACACACCATCGTAAAAAAGCAAAAACAGTATACTTAATTTAAAAAAAACAATATATATATAAGGTCACTTTTTATCAATTGCAAATATTTTGAGAAAACATCTAATTATATCAGAGAAATAAGGCCCTAGCATTAAAAAAAAATTCAGGCTAGTTTTTTTTTACTATTTCTGACACAAAATTTGTAATATTTTTAAGAGCGGCCTCTCTGTCGGCTCTTTTGAATGAAACTAGGGGCACGTGTAATCGGTGAAGGCATTGCGGCCTCTCTGTTTCGGCTCCTTTGAATTGAAACTACTGAAAGTGCTTTATTTATCTTTTTAATCGTAGTGTCTGTTGGCGTTTTTCTTGAAAACTAGCGTATAAAATTTTAAGGTTTTTTCTTAAAAATAGTTTATATATGTTGTTGAATTTATCCTTAAAATATTTGCAGTTGATAAAATGTGACCTTATATAAACAAAAAAAAAAACAATAAGATAATACCTACTCCGCACAATAGAATAAGAACGCACATTAAAACAGTATATGTGTGCTGTAGCAGAGCAAAAGGGCCATCATCCCTATGGATGGATTGGAAGAACGGGCCATGAACCACCACGCGGGCCCAGTGCAGTGCGGTGATTGTTAACGACTGCTAATGCAGCCGGGACCAACGGCTTTACGTGCCTTCCGAAGCACGGAAGAGCGAGAGATGATACATTTTTGGTCACTCATCCGATGACCGGCCTTTGCGAAAGTTGCTTAACCTCAGCACTCGCAGACCGGGCGCGTTAACCACTGCGCCATCGAGCTCCTCAAAAGAGCCATTAGCTCAGCTATAATTATTCCTAGACACATACTATAGTAGGTTTATGTGTAGGCAAAGCACTGGTGTTCGGGTCTTTCGTCGATTCATACCATCTGCTTCAACCCCACTTATCACTAGACGATAGAAACACTAACATAACTAAGGCATGGCAACTAATATGATGGCGAATGACAAAGGGTGAACCGTTTGTTTAAAAATTAAATGCTTACTCTGTTAGCCAGACTACTCTGTGCTGATTCCGTAGCTCGCACTCTCGCTTCATTTGGTAAAGTTCTGGTCAAGCTGTTGACTAGTGATGCGTTGTGAATCTTGTCGATATCGATATTTCCATTATAATATTAAAAACTTATACATTGTGTCTTCTTTTGTTTTGGACAGAGAAAATAGTCAAGTTATAGTAATATTTTTTAATTCAAGTAAGGATACGTGCTTTGATATCGAAAATAATGTTTTGTTTAAGTAAGCTGCAAGTTAGATACGAATCTTTATATTATTCTATCATTAGCATAATATGAACGTCCTATTACTTTCCTACATAAACAGTGATTTAAATCCAGTTCAAAACTTTGTTTGAAACGGAACGCAAATATTTATAAGTGTAAATAGCACATGTACCACGATGACTTAACATCCTCCGTGCACATTCCGTGCGATTTCCATCGCACGGAGTAATTAGAAATATATCAAAGTAGACACTGTGAAATTTGCTTAACTTGCACAATCGCAATTCAATCGTGTAAAGATATTAAGTTAATTTTTTTAGATATGATTATCATGAAAATTTGTCATCTCGGGCTTCTCCGAGCTTCGGAAAGCACATAAAGCCGTTGATCCCGGCGGCATCAGTCGTTAACAGCCACCAATCCGTACTGGGCCCACGTGGTGGTTTATGGCCCGTTCTCCCTTTTCATCCATAGAGAAGGCTCGTGCCCCAGTAGTGGGGACATAAAATAAGCTGATGATGAAAGATAACAGTCACGCCATTCATTCTATCAGTTACGCCATTTAGCAAGTAGTATTTTATCTTATCTTATTGGAGCTTGCTAAGGTTTCCCTCTCTCAGTAGCACTTTGATCTTTTGTGCAAAAAACACTTTAGTCAAACCCTTTTAAATTATCGAAACATGTCGCACACCGCAACGGTTCGTCCCATCACTAGTAGTCCGCGTAAGCCGTAAGTGGCTTAGTTACTGTACAAGTGCCGCCAAATACCGAACCGATGCGGGGCTAAGAACAAAAGGAGGATTAGACCCGGGGCGCCCGAAAAAGAATTAGCGAAATACCTCTACACTCGAGGCGATAACTTTTTGGTTGTTTTTTTTTCTAACGTCGTCGTTAGAAACGGCGGGCGGTCAGCGCAATGACGTTTGTTTTATTGGGCCCGTATTTGTTCTGCGGAGTTCGATTGGGATCAGTAAGACCTTCTTGCTCGTTCGAAGTTTAAAATTTTTAAGAATGAATTTTCTCCCAGACTTTCTGGCGATAAGGGCAACGCGACTTTTTCTTTTTTACGTCTAACCCAAGCTAATCTTTTATGGACGAGGTACGAGTGAATTTATTTTATAAACGCTAAGTTCTTTTAATAAAAAATACTTATTATAATTATAAAATATTAATAATTCGTGCAACAAATGAATACTTCAATACTATTGCGAAATTGAAATCGCTTAAGTGCACAATATTTCTTGAGATGGAAACGGATTTCTAATAGCTAGTGGTATTTTACAAAATCCTCTCACATAATTACTTGCCTCTGACAGACTATAAACTATGCACTTAAGTGTCGACACAGATGAAAAATAGCGCGGATTAGCATAAACTCTAGGATAGTAATGGCTTATCTCATACCAAACTAAATAACAAAACGCACTAACAATATTCTTGAAATGTTTTAAATAATCCTTGATGTTTTTGAAAATATTCATATTAATGCAAATCTGTAACTATTTAATAGATTTGTTTTTAAAAACTGCATTTAATAAAACATTTTGTTTTTTTTTTAATATTAGAAGGAGGCAAACGAGCAGGCGGGTCACCTGATGGGAAGCAATCACCGCCGCCCATGGACACCTTCAAGACCAAAGAAATCGCAGATGCATTGCCGGCTTTTAAGGAAGGAATAGGCTCGTTTCTTGAAGATCCCAAGTCGTAATGGTCCGGAAATACCGCTGCTGAGAGCTGGTTCCACAGCACTGTAGTTCGTGGTAAAAATTTAACGTGAGAAACGCATAGGAGTAGACCACCATCCATCAAGATGGTGTGGATGGAAAGACAGTCGATTGCGTGTAGTGCGGTGAAGGAAATCGAAAAAACCAAGATAAAGCCGCAAGAGACTCGGTAGGGCTTTTACTTAGCCATTTATTGAGCAATATTGTATCATCATCAGCTCATTTTATGTCCCCACTGCTGTGGCACAAGCTTTCCCTATGGATGGATAGGGAGAACGGGCCATAAACCACCACGCGGATCCAGTGCGGGTTGGTAGCTAACGACTGCTAACGCAGCCGGGACCAACGTCTTTACGTGCCTTCCGAAGCACGGAGGAGCTCGAGATGATACATTTTTGGTCACCCATCCGATGACCGGCCCTTGCGAAAGTTGCTTAACCTTAGCAATCGCAGACGGGGCGCGTTAACCACTGCGCCATCGAGCTCCTCAATATAGACGATAAGATATATGATAAAGTTTTGGTCACCCATCCGACGACCAGCCTTTGCGAAAAGTTGCTTAACTTTTACCATTGCACCATTAAGCTCTTCCTATTGTATAGCTAAGTCTATATCTTTATGGTAAGTGAAAGGAGTCCGTAATATCTATGTCATATTCTGTTTATTGTATCTTCTCTGGTCTGGTTTAGAAAGTCTGTCCTGTAGTTTGGAGAGACGGATCAGTTATCTCTAATAGGATCGTTGCTTCAAGCACTATCTAGTCAGATGTTCTCAAACTTTCATCGTTTTTATTTTTATTGACAGCTGGCCCTTGCTCAGCTACAACCGCGTGAACGCTTGTATGAAAATGACCCTGTGATGGGTCGCTCGCTTCACAAGCTCAGAAACCTTCGTGGGTGTACACAACTCGTCAAAGTTTCATCGCATTCAAATCATGGTGTTTAATTATGTGGATAGTCTTAATTGGCATTCAAAATGTAAATTTTAATATTGTAAGCTAGTTACAAATTTGCTCGATTAATAAATAAATAAATACAAAAATATCACATGGGAGATTAGAACATCATGACATTGGCGCAATTGGTTACATTGGTGGATTTCTAAGACAGCTATCTTACGATATAACCCTGAGATCAAAACCCTTAGCGTGCCTTCCGAAGGCATGGAGGATCTCGAGATACCTACTTTAATTTGATCATGTATCTAGCATTAGCATTATTAATAACTTGTCGTTCCAAAACTTAGAATCAACACTCACGGTATTAAAATTCTTTTGTTGGGAAATGTATAAACATTTACAACAAAGTGCCTTTCATTGTAACGGAAGTGCCACTCAGAAATAAAACAAGGTCTAATGCAAAAAGGTTACTATAAAATTTATGATTATCTTAATTAGCTCAATTAGAAGAGCACCTGACCCGGTATGTCAGAAGGGTGCAGGTTCAAATCCTGCTCGTGAAAATTTTTTCAACATTTGCGTTAAAAAAAAATTATTTGTACATTTTATAAATAGCTTGCTTGTGTCGAGTTAGTAAAGAACCCAAAAAAATTACCACATCTAGTGGATACCACCAGCTTATATTAATATGTCGCCATTACAGCAATGTTGGTAAGATTGTTGTATTCTGACAGTTAGAGAAAAAGTGCATACCAGTAGGTATAGAACAAGAAATGCCTATATATTTCGACTGTAACAGCAACTTCACAGTGACGTAATACCACTGGCTTGCAGTGTAAAATCACAAAGTTATTGAAAAAAATTACGTGTCCTCTGGGTTCTCGGTAGCTCAGCGGCCAGAGCATTGGATCCAAGGGTCGTGGGTTCGATTCCCACTCGAGCTTCCTGGGACTGGTTGATTATTTCTAGTAAAATATTGTGTAGCATTGTGAATGCAAAAAATAAAGTACGAAAAATAACAAAAAAATATTTAAAAAATTACACTATATTTGAGAACCACTACTTCTAGTCATTGTGCCCAGTGCCCACGCCAAATAACGGTTCATGATCAGATTATAACCATTAAAGACATTAAAGATATAACGCAATATAAGTACGGACATAAAAAAACAATATTAAATGTCTTACATGGTTAAAGCAAAATTACCATAGGAATTTTATTGAAGTCATAAAGATGTTATGAGGAATATCCATTTGACTGTGGTCAATATTTACCTTCCTAAAATTGCCCAGTAATTTGATTTTCGAATAATTTTGCTGTTATGTCATAGACAAAATATTTTTTTTCTCAAAAGAATCTACCTTGAGCTTTCAAGAACAAAAAATCAGCAACGGTCTAAACAAAAACAGCGCGAATCAATCGTCTGTGTCGGCACGTTATCTTCACGCTCATGCAAGTAGCAGACATATTAGCCCCCCATCTGTTTCCCCCCAAAATTGGTAGTTTAGCGTAGCGACAGGCGCGCGTTACGAGCGCGTTCGAATCTCGAAAAGCGCGGGCAAATGGCGTGGAAACCATAGACAGGTGGACTTCCTGGCTGCGTGCAGTGACAGAAAGTTTTGTTGTAACCTCTACTGTGTGCAAGTTAAAAGAGTATTTTTTAGAACATAATTATCATTTCCTTTATTTACAACAATAAAATTGCACAGAATAACAATTATATTTTAAATCGATTTTTTAAACCACTACTGAGTAAGTGTTTTGGCTCTTATTAATATCGATTATTTAACCTAGGTATTCCTTATTTTATTGACGTTATAGAAAAATAAAATATGGTCATTAAATTATGTCCATCGATATACTTCGTGTCCTCGGAATACTGTCGCAAACCTTAGTGGTTTCAGTTTGCGACAATTACTAAGAAAAAAGGTTGTTCATTGATTAAAAAATTACATACAACTACATAATCATCGAAAGCTGCCCCCCAATCCGTCACCATCAACGAACACGTCTCTCCCGCCAAATCTGCTGTCACTCTGACAGCCGCCATCTTTTATGGTCGCGTTCCGTTATCGGTACGCTTCGCGGGATTTATAATGTGTGAATAATGGCCGGTAAGGTTAAATACGCCGGCTGACAATACATAAATTATGAACGACGCCGCAAGGAGATGTTAGGTATTCTTCGAGGGAGATAACTATTTTCTTGTTTATCGGGGCGGAAAGGTCTCTTTTTTGTGTTGGCAACAATGGCGGTTGGGTCCCGACACTTTTATTAGTAGGCGAGATAATTTTATTGATGATATGCATTGTAAATTGTACTTATACCTCTTTACAACAAAGAGAAGGGATTTTTTAAATCTTAAGACAAGCTCTATAACCCTATAATGATTATAAAAGTAAAAATGGTAGATACGTTACTATCGCCCCGAAATCATCCCAAACAAAAGAACGCAATTAAATCCTTATCGCTCTCGTAGACAAATATTTTTTTTAGATTTAGTTTTCGTAAGAAAAATGCCAAATTACAAACACCAGCTGTCTTTTTTCGTTCTTATTCAATTTTAAAAAACCGGAACTTGTGAAATTTCCGGTTTTACAAATAAAAGAGTTTTAACGCCCCTCAAAGAAAGAAAGTAAACTGTCCCACAGCTGGGCAAGGCCCCAACATCATTGAAATTAAGTCACCGCTACAATTGATAGGTATTGTAATTGGAATAATACCACGCTTGCCAAATGCGTGATCACAAACACAGATTGTGCATAGAAAAATACTTAACACACTTTACCCGGTAGAAACCAAAGCGAAGATCTCCGGATATCTTCGATCATTAATGTACTAGTTAGATTCCGGATGAGCGCTTGAAAAACGCTTGAAAAAGTGCCACAGAGCCACAATGACGTTTGTGGCGGTGACAGTAAGTATTAAGTACAAATATTTTGCAACCTTAATTTAATCCTTATGTTTAAGATTCAAGGTTCACAGTAAGCTGAAGTTGTTGATGCTATCCAATGTTTTTTCAGGTTTTGTTAGTCGTTTAAATAGGTATGAGCAAACGGGACCTCTTTGGATATGCATCTTTGTTCCGGATCCTTTATCTATAGGTACTATAGCCAAATTCGATAAAGAATGTTTACCAACTAAGCGTTGCCAAGCAACCAGTGACAGGCATGTATTGACAACAATGACAAGGAAAGATTTTACGTAAAAGATGTACTTTTATTAAATATTGTATGAATAATTTAAAAACTAAAAACCATAGTACAATCATAGCTTAGTTTTAACCTATTTGAGTGAATATATTAGCTACTATGAAATAGTTAAAAAACTGCACTTGAAGGTTCAATAATTTATTTATTACATAAATTAATCAACTGCTGTTACAATCCAATTTTCTTTAACGTCAATTCAATTTGTTCATGAATGTTTGTTTTGCATTGCAAATGCACTGTTTACGCTGCAGATTTCAGAAGTAGTAAGATAATCGACCCCTATGGATACTAGAGTCATCTTCATTTGGAATGCTAGTTTATAATAACGGAATTGTTTAGAATACCTCAATTTTAGTAATGACATTTGTTTAATTGGGTTAACAAGTGAAAATATTTAACGTTTTTTTACGTTCTTCGTATTCTAACGTTTTTACCGACGTTGAGCGACTGATTTAAGTGAGATGTGTAGTGAGAATAATAAGTCTTACAATATCTTTTATGTAAAATGCAGTAATCAAGTAATAATACATAAACATAAACATTTTTGCCCAGATTTGTGATGATCCTAATTTGGTTTGTTTATCGAGTTTGGCTAGAGTATAGTATCAGATTGTGAATAGAAAAATACTTATTACACTTCACTCGACCTGGGAATTGAATACCCCGAACCTCCGGATCAAACCATCGAGCCATCGAGTAAAAAGAGTTTATCAATTTATTCCCAAACTGTTCGTTTAGTTAACACATTCTTCAAACGACTTCGTGTTTCTCAAACTTGTCTCCAAATAATTAACATTTTATATTAATAGAGTCATTGCCGTGCCACACTTGATGACCTAATAAAAAAAGTATAAAATAAATGGTTGAAATAAAAAAAATAGATTCACCTCCCCAACCGCATGTCATCGGGATTTGTAGAACAAAGTACCATAGAGCAGCTCTACAATATGCACTTTGATTATAGTGTACAAATCAAAGAGGATAAAGGTCTTCTTGGCGGGAAAGTGAAGAGTCAAGTCTGCGGTTTTGTTTTATTTTCTAAAATTTGTGTTATGTCAAAATAATGGTGGATTATTAACCGTGAAGTGTTCGTGAATGTGCATGAGTGTTGACAAATGAAACAAAACAGTGCAACGTCACTTTTTAAATTCTTTTAGGGCGAAGGGTAAGGCACACTAGCGCCGCTAATGGATTTAATTTGATAACTGCTAAACTGGATTTTTTTTCAAACATCGCGGACCTTCAGACACTAGGCAAACATCTATTATTTAATAATTGTGCACTATTTTTAGGTTTGTTTTTGTATTCATTCGCTAACACCAAAAGTGGCCATTGTTTGTGAATAAATGCGATAGCCCGTTTTGTGAATAAACCACGCAACAAAAAGTAGTGCACAATTATATAAATACTATGGATGCTTTCCTGTTATCGGACGGTACGCAATGTTTAAAAAAAGATCCGGTCCGTTAGTGATTGTCAAATTATCAATTGGTGGCGCTAGTGTGCCTTACCTTTCGCCTTAAGGTACCGCGTGAGATCTCAGTGTAGTCCCACATCTGTACCCATAACTCAAAGAGTTTGGTGGCAATAGCATTTTTCATTTAAACATTTCTATTGTCACTATTATCATCTACTAGCGGCCCGCGACTTCGTCCGCTCGAGTGAACACCCGTATCCTATAGAACCATATAGCAGCACCACCTATCGGGTACAATTATTAGTATACTTAAGTATCTTAATGTTTTTATTATAACAATTGTTTTTATTTATAATCTGAATCTCAAATAATTATGTTGCATCCATCCAACTATATTTTATTAATTATATTTTTGCACACCATTGCAATGGTTAAATATGGCGCTCTAATATTTATAAGGCCTACATTTTGTACCCATTTTTTGCAAATAAAGTAATTTGATTTGATTTGATTTGATTTGACATTATACATATAAACCATCCTCTTGAATCACTCTATGTATTAAAAAAAGCGCATCAAAATCTGTTGCGTAGTTTTAAAGACCTAAACATACATACATACATACATACATACATACATACATACATACATACATACATACATACATACATACATACATACATAGAGACAGCGGGAAGCGACTTTGTTTTATATTATGTAGTGATTAAACAAAGAAAATATTTTACAGTACAACATCTCTCTTACTTGACACTAACCAAAAGAGGAAATCGCACGAAAAACCATTAAATAAAGAAAAAATATTTAATAACAATAATTCTTAACTGATCTTTAATATATGTAAAAATATTAAGATCGGATGTCGATGACGTAGTGTCGACATTGAATAGGGCTCCTTTGGCTGACCCAGCATGTCATGGGGCATGCATGTGCGGGTTCGAATCCCGCTCGTACAATTTTTTTAACACTGTATTTTTTTACATGCTAAATAATAAATAAATAAATAAAACGTTATAATAAATAACGTAATACATTACCGATATCAGTTTAATCTTATAGCAATAACGTTCTGCTCCACACATTCATGTGCGCGGTTACAAAAAACGTATTCGATGATATCTAGCAGCTCCTAATTGGTGGTCGTAAATAACTGACCGACCGGCCCGACGACGACGCTATCATATCACCGCGTTTGTACGTTTTTCTTAGTAGATAAAAATAGTTAGAAAAATCTAAATTTGTGCTGTATATGTATATTTTTAAAAATATTTTTTGTTTTATATACTACTAGCTGACCGGCAGACTTCGTACTGCTTTGACAGTTTCCATGACAACAAAACAAACAAATCATTTGTCCGCTTAAGAACGCCCGTATCCCATGATTAACCCCTATAGCAGCGCCACCTAACGGGTCCAATTGTGAATCTAAACTATTCTCGAATCCACTTGAAGACACACAGAAAATTTTATCCAAATCGGTCCAGCCGTTTAGAAGGAGTTCAATAACATACACACGCACAGAAGGTTTATTTAGATAAACAGGGTACTTTCAAATCGAGTAGGTACAGAGTTAGACAGTTTTTTACTTTTATTAGTATTATAAGACATTGTGAAAATTGAAATTAGTACCTAACTGATGCAAACATAGATTTTTTTTTACTTGTTGTGATTGTCATTTACATTTTGTGTTTTTATTTGTAATGGAAAGTGTCCTTTTCTGATAGGGCATTTTCCAATATTTTGAAATGTCCTTGCCGAGTTTCTTGCCGGTTCTTCTCAATACAAGGTCCCAGAGTAGACTTACGAACCGATGGTATAATGACGTTCGAGCAATTTGAAGCCTAAACTGAATAAATTATTTGTCACTACGATAAATACTTTTGCAAATCCTGCAAATACTCGTTCTCTTTAACGCGATCGAAAGATGAGTACAACAGAAATCAGTACACATTTAAAATTCATACACGTTGTACACCTCGTTATGTGAACATTAAAAACGGCTGATCCTTACATGCGCTGTCATAAGGTGGAAAATCGCCTGCGACGATTGAAACCGCTTAAAAATAAAATAATTAAAAAAAATATTGGTTTTAGTAATAAAATTTCAATATGCAGCTACTAATTTAAATGAAACAACTTTTACGGATCTACTCGCGTTTATTTTACTTTACTTTATTTAATTTTTATCCTGACGTTTCGGATCCTTTGCAGGGTCTGTGGTCACAGGGAGACTGAGGTGTTGGTCATCTCATAATTAGTTAGTAGCTTGTATACCCTCATTTAATTTAATCGGGTGCGTTCCGTTTTACGCAGAAAGAGCTTACAGTATCTTTTGGTCTGGCAGTATGGTGTTGGGGCTGGGATTTAATATTTTGTATGATGGGGTCCCAGGCTGGTGGTAGACTCCAACCATCTTCTCTATTAAAATTAGGATGTTTTTTAATTTCAATAGCCTCGCGTATCATCCTAGGGATGAATCGTTGTTCTCTAGCGAGTACTTGCAGTTTATCAAATCTGATGTAATGGTTGGGCCCCTCTTGGGAATGTTCGCATACTGCAGACTTATTTTCGCGCCTATGCTTGACGTCGGCTATGTGTTCTTTAACGCGGGTTCCTACACTTCTCTTTGTTTGCCCGATGTAAGAGAGCCCACAGTCGCAGTCCAGTTTGTACACGCCTGCATCTTGAAGGGGTATGTTGCACTTGACAGGTCAAGGACGAAAATATTAAATCCCAGCCCCAACACCATACTGCCAGCCCAAAAGATACTGTAAGCTCTTTCTGCGTAAAATGGAACGCACCCGATTAAATTAAATGAGGGTATACAAGCTACTAACTAATTATGAGATGACCAACACCTCAGTCTCCCTGTGACCACGGACCCTGCAAAGGATCCGAAACGTCAGGATAAACCACAGAGCAATAAAATCTGTGGGATAAACATTAAATAATGTAAAGTAAAATAAACGCGAGTAGATCCGTAAAAGTTGTTTCATTTAAATGTGTAGTGTTCGCGTAAACTTTAGAAAACAATATGCAGCTACTAAATTAGGAATAATTATGTTATCAATGTATTTGAGTGGTTCCCAAGCATATAAATTAAGTAATTTCGTTGTAATTTCAACAATAGTGATTATTGAGACATGTTTTCGAAAATAATTATGTTCGAGTCAAAATTATATAATCGCGTATTTGAGCTAGCAAATTCAAGATAAAGACAAAAGTTGTAGCGTTTTTTCAGCGTGTCGCCTTAAGCAAAATTACAAAACAAAAATAAATTAAACCAATTAAAAAAATACACTTTTTTAGTGAAACATTCACGTTCTCTCAGTTATTTTAAGTAGGTGTAAAGCATAGAGAAGAGGCAAAAAATCCATAGACACGACTGTTGACTTTTTATCTCGAGACCCATCGAATTGAAGATCGGCCCGCTTCGATATAGATCTTTCGATTGTGCGTGTGTTATAAATACTTTTACGAATCACAGAGAAAAAAAGATAAGTTATTTTCTATAAAGACATTATACCTCTTTTAACGAAGAGACGTGTTTAAGATTTTTTTTAGTCTATGAGCAGACAATAGTTTAAAAAAAACAAATCTAATTATAATAATTATTTTGAGGTTACAGAGACAAACAGTTAGAGCAATGGGTGTTTAGGAAAAATCTTCAAAACCTATAAAAAGTACCTATAGTGTAAGATACAGTCGGCGGCAGATCAACCAAACCCAAACCTGTCAAATTTCTCCAATGAATATTGATCCTTAATACCAAAATATAAAATTCAAGATTGATTGATTGATTCTCCCGCCGTGTGTACAAAACTTAAGAATTCATAACAATTACATACACTTAATGGAATTTTAAATTTAATATACTCAAATAATATGTACATATTATCACTCTGACCTACGCTTGAGAAATTAAATTGATGCAAACAAAGACCACTATAATGGTATTTTACAAAAACTTCTATTCCACGTTTCCGGAAAAGTTCTATCTATGCAACACCTAACATTCTACGACCTATTACAATAATGATTTAAAAAAAGAACAAGACCAAGCAACGACATCAAACACCATGCAGCCTACCTTTCGTCGCAACGACAGTGCATCAGCGTGTTCATACGCCAATTGTAGAGGCCGTACTTTTTCTCCATGCCACCAATCCAGAAGGGGCACCGCATGTCGTGGACGCGACAGCATCTGTCAGTGCGCGTGTACCCGCCGAGCTGTGAGTATCTCGTCGCGGAATAACCTTTGCCGCACCACTTTGTCCCTGGCACTCGGAGGATCTCCGTAGCGTCGCGTTTCGGTCTGTTAGGGTGATTTGAATTTTTTTTTGTATTTTTTTTTATTCGTTAACGCCCCAACGCGTTACGACCTCTTTCGGTTTTTTAGGAGTTGACTACTTTTCTTTTTGTTTTTGATTTCCGTAATGATGCGTGAATAGGATAAAATGGACTACCATTTGTCATCAAAAAGGTTGAACTTGAACTGTGTGAACTGTATCGTAATAAAAAAATAACTTACGTATCTATTCTTTATTCTATAGTTACAAGATAAAGTTTTACTAGAAATAATCAACCAATGCTCTGTCCGCTGAGCTACCGAGACTCCTGAAGACTCGTTGCTTTTTCTAGTACATTGCGATTTATGCTGCAATTTAGCGGTTTTTATCTTGTAACTATATACAACGTGTAACAGAAAGGTGTGATCAAAATTAAAAGATCTAAAGTGTATCCTATCTAGATCTTGTATGCAAAGTTACTAAGGCATAATTATTAACTTTAACTTGTTATGCATTTTTTCATTGAATAGTTCTATTGTCATCATCATCATCATCTCAGCCAAAAAGACGTCCACTGCTGGACAAAGGCCTCCCTCAAAGATAAATAATTTTGAGGGGGTTTGCCATAATCGCCACGCTTGGCAGGCGGGTTGGCGATCGCAGTAAGGTGAGAATAATCACAGAGAGACGCTGCTGCCCATCCTCTGGGGTGGTCCCATAGTCGCCTTCTACGACACCCACGGGAAGAGATGGGGTGGTGCAATTCTTTATCCTCGGCACCACACGGGGAACGTCACATAAAAAGAAACAAGTTACAGCCTTAGAGGCTTAGTAAAATTTCAAATACTATTATTTAGTATTAGTAGATAGTATTTAGTATGTAGTAATATTCTGTCTATTTTGAAGTATGTGTAATGTTCGAATATCGGGTAAAAATAACTTTGTGTCAACATTTTGTCTATCTTAAATTAACTGTCTCTACATTCCTCAGAGCTGTGTATTCAGCGCGATTTTCGTTTAGATTTGCGAAAATTTTAATGTATCGTTAAACAAATGGTTTCGTCGCTTGCGTGATGTCATCCCCTCTAGAAACCGTCTGAGGATGTTTCGATCATACGGCATGAGGAAACCTTTAAGTTTCTAGCCGCCTACTAAACGTCCGGTTACGCTGTAAAGGCCAAATGCACAAAAAAAACTGTAAACTAGTAGAGTAGAGGCAACACTGTCCGACAGGAACAGGTTATCGAAATTTTTTTTTAAATCTTGGTTGCTTGGCAACTGTTGTTTATTTTTTATTTTTGTTCAGAAAATATTATTTATTACAGAACAATACTTAAAACAAAAAAGAAACATAACTTAACTGAACTTAAAAAAAAACGAAAGAAAAATCAATTTAAAAAAGAAAAAAAAAAGAAAAAAAATAAAATGATTTTGGACTTAGTTGTCATCTAATAAAGTTTCAATTAAATACTACATTATTTTTTGACGACGAATACTGTTATTGAACACTAGTACCGGCCGCTACTATTATACAACGTGTAACAGAAAGGTGTGGTCAAAATGAAAAGATCCAAAGCGTATCCGATCTTGTATGCAGAGTTACTAAGACATAATTATTAACTTTAGTTTGCTATGCAATTTTTAATTAAATTATTTTCATTGTGACGTCTGATCAAAGTAGACAAGTCACAAACCTGGTGGTTCAGTAGCTTCTGCGTACTTTCGTTTATGATCACTGCTGCTTGCTTTGACGCGCATGACGTCACGATTATAAATATTTAATTTACAATTGCATGACAAACTTTGCCTTTTTTCAAATTGTAATTGGTTCACAACAATATTTGCGTAAAATTATATGTATGTAAATAATCAGAAATATTGAATTAAACATTGCTTATCACATTAATGTTAATTTAAGTTAAGATCTTGACCACACCTTTCTGTTACACGTTGTATATGTATATTTCGTAACAACATTGTTAGAAAATAGTATTATGGAACTGCAGACGGACCACCAACAAACATAACCAAACGTTTACGACGCAAATAATAATCGTAAACATACCGAGCCAGTTGTAAATCCATCATAGATCCCGAGTGCGCTATAAAGATCGATGGATCAACGTCAGCGCCGCCGCGAATGATCTATGGATCACTTGTGGTTTATTGCAGTGCGCCGTCGACTTGTGATTGGGTTAATTGTGGCCATTGGCGAGCTCGGTTCAATGTCAGGGCGCATTTCACAAGTTCTACTTCACGTATTTACAGTCACATACCGTAATGAACAATGAAATATCTTTTATTATCTGCGACTTCGTCCGCGTCCATTTAAGGTTTTTAAATGAAATCTTTTACAAAAACACAAATGTTGAAAAAATTTCCACGAGCAGGATTTGAACCTGCACCCTTTTCTGCACCTTTTTTTCAACATTTGTGTTTTTGTAATTTGTTCGCAACAAAATTTGCGTGAAAAATTATTTGAACATTTAATGAAATCTTTTGTTTATCAAAATTAAATATAGCCTATACCACAAGGTATATAGCATTCTATCAGTAAAAGAATTTTCGGAATTGGACCAGTTGTTCCAGAGATTACCCTCCGCAAACAAACAAACAAACAAACAAACAAACAAAGTCACAAACTTTACCTCTTTATTAATAGTATAGATTACGTAGTAACTATTAACTAATCTGTGGTATAGATACAGATAATAGATTCGTTCCAAAAGCAGCACATTTACAAAAGAGGTTTGTCTGCGAGAAGAAACAGTACCACTCGGTTTTCCGCTACAATGCAGTTAAAGTGAGGTTTACAACATTAAAAAAAAATAGTATTTTCTTGCGCCCATTCTTCTCTACAACTAAAAATTAGACGTCTTAAGGGGGTGCCGCGCGGACGCTAAACTGCAAGATTCAAGTTTCTTATGATAGCGAGCGAGCGCAGTGGTGTGACAACGGCGCACGACTACGAAACTACGAATACGCGCGCACACTAATATTTGTACAGAGTAGGCTGGTGATTTAATTGGAGCAATGTTTACTTTCGTAAAATCATAAACGTTTGGGTAAAAAATAATAAAAGTCTTAATATTTTCATATTCATATTTTTTTATTGAAAAATAAGACAACAGTGGCTGGCGGAATATCAATACAAACATTTTGATGTCGGATCATTGTTTCATTTGTGCTATATTTACAAAGTTTCTGAAGAAATAAGTTTTTAGATATCATTACTTTTACGTATTGTTTATGCAGTTTCTGGGTGTTTGTTTCAAATTCCAAGACAACTATGGCCTTGTGAAAAGATCAAGCTAACCTACACTAGTCCTTTTAATGTATATGACCTATTCAGCGCCTAGCACCAGTGACTTGAAAACACGTACATTTTCGAAATTCCGCCCGGCACCCCCTTGGGTAGTAGTTAAAAAATGTATGAACGATTGAAAAGCACTTTTCTTAAGTTTATTTGAATAAAAAATGTTGTCTTTCTCTTTGAGTACGTTATAGCATCCACACCAAATAAATGGCATCCAGTATCGTCATCACATTTCCGTCGCCAAACCTATATTATAGAATTTCATTGTTTCCATGGATGTCAGCTGGTAAGCAAGTGATCTGTATTCATTTTATTAATTTTTATTTTTAAGTGCTAATTGGTGCACTGAAGCTGAATAATTTTTTTATAAAATACAATGAAAAAATTAAATGCCTACCCGACCCAGCCAGGAATCAAACGGGTCTTCCGCAATCCGGAAAATTTACTATAGCGTTGTGTTATCAAATTTGTGGTATTTGATCTGTAAAGATGAATCTGTGAAAATGATTAAAATCATGACCCACGTCGTAGTGTAATAGTTACTAATTACTACACTATGACGTGGTCGTGATTTTGAATTTTTTCAAATTTAAAACGAGTTTTAAGTCACAGATTTTGGTTTAAAACGGTTTTTTTTGCAACTATAATTCCTGGTGAAGTGTGCTTCCACCTTCGCGGCCTTATAATCACTTAACATCAGACGAGGTAAAGGCCAAGTACTTATAAAAAATCTGCTAATAAAAAAACAAAAAAAATATTTTACAATATCTCCCTCGATGGCGCAGTGGTTAACGCGCCCGGTCTGCGAGTGCTGAGGTTAAGCAACTTTCGCAAAGGCCGGTCATCGGATGAATGACCAAAAAATTATCATCTCGAGCTTCTCCGTGCTTCGGAAGGCACGTAAAGCCGTTGGTCCCGACAGCATTAGCAGTGGTTAACAACCACCAATCCGCACTGGGCCCGCGTGGTGGTTTATGACCCGTTCTCCCTATCCATCCATAGGGAAGCCTCGTGCCCCAACAGTGGGGACATAAAATGAGCTGATGATTGTTGATTGATCTTATTTTACTTGATACTGGGTAATTAAGGGTGGAAAGTTTGTATGAAAATCTGTCATTCCTTAAATTTACATAAAGGTATTTGGCCTGGGGGTCGACCGCCTAACTCTCTCGCTTTCGATCGCTTTGAAGGCGAGGCGAGGAGGAGGCGTCATCTTGTCATTTCGAAAGCAATATGAAAGCAACATCGAAAGCTATAGGCTATAGCTTTCGATATTATTCGATATTATATTAGAAAGCGAGGCGAGGGCCTCGCCTTCAAAGCGATCGAATGCGAGAGTGTTACGCGGTTGGGGGGCTGTTTAGAAATTATGAAGTATTTAAGGATTGTCCCTACACTGTTACCTGTTACCCTTAAAAAGTTTGGCTTTTATAAAAACAATTAGGTACAAGTCGTGCTGCCCAGGTGAGCAAAGCCGCGAGCAAAAGTTAGTCTTACCATAGATTATATAGATACAAACACTATTTACGCTGAAAAGTCGTTCAAGGGCGTCTAGTCTTTAATTAAATATCTAATAAACCTAATTCCAGTGCCGGTTATTCCAAAACGCAAAAATATATATTTTTACTGTGGCTCACGACTTCGTCCGCTTGAGCACACCCCATAATCTCTATTGCAACGCCAACTAACGGGTCCAATTGTGTTTTCAAAATATCCAGGAACCCATTGAAATATACACACAAAATTTCATCCAAATCGATCCAGTCGTTTAGGAGGGGTTAGATGACAAACACACGTACAGAAGAATTATATATACAACGTGTGACAGAAAGGTGTGGTCAAAATGAAAATATCCAAAGTGTATCCGATCCAGATCTTGTATGCAGAGTTACTAAGACATGATTATTAACTTTAATGTGTTATGCAATTTTCAATTCAATATTTCTATTGTGACGACACATCAAAATAAACAAGTCTCAGCCTTAGTGGTTTAGTAACCTCTGTGTACTTACATTTATGATCATTGCTGCTTGCTTTTGCGTGCCTGACGCATATAATTTTACTAATATACTCTTGTAATTTGGGTAATCATCATCATCATCTCAGCCAAAAAGACGTCCACTGCTGGACAAAGGCCTCCCTCGAGGATAAATAATTTTGAGGGGGTTTGCCATAATCGCCACGCTTGGCAGGCGGGTTGGCGATCGCAGTAAGGTGAGAATAATCACAGAGAGACGCTGCTGCCTATCCTCTGGAATGGTCCCATAGTCGCCTTCTACGACACCCACGGGAAGAGATGGGGTGGTGCAATTCTTTACCCCCGACCCCACACCACCAATTTGGGTAAGTCACTTGAAAAGTATGTTGAAAGACTAAATCACTTTAATATCTTGTCACTCTCGGATCGAAGACGCTTGCACGACTTATTGTTTCTGTACAAGCTGGCGAATGGCATCCTTGAGGCTCCCGAACTACTAGAAGCTCATACCTTTTCAACTCCTTTGAAACTCCCTCGCACTTCGAGGTACAACCTTCTTGTGAACTGCTCAAGTAAATCCAATCTCGGACATCATGCACCGGTAAACCGCCTCATCAGAGAGTTTAACAGTTTGAGCAAGTCTAAAGATTTGGATCTCTTTAGGGATGGCATTCGCAGGTTTAGAAAGTCACTTAAGTCACTTCTTTAAATATTATTTTTCTTATTTTCTTTGTACGATTGGGTTGTTAATTGTTATTTTTTATAAATTCAAATTGTAATTTTACTCTCTTATTTATTATTCAATTATTTATTATTCAATTATTTATCATTTTGCTTTTTTTTAATGAATGTGGTCTTCGCCTATAATTATAATAACATTAAGCTTTCCTAAACTGTGCCAAAACCATAACTGTATTAGTTGATGTTCATTATGTTGGTGATCAATAAATAAAATAAAACAAAATAAATAAAATATAAATATTTTATTTACCATTGCATGACAATGTAGGGAAGCCTGTGGTTCATCACGTCGGGGTCACCACTGTAGGGATGCCAATGGTAGGTAGAATGCCACATCGAGGAAGGCCAAAGGGAAGTCTTCCTCCGAGCTGGGTGGTATAGCTCGGGGACCGAGGTCCGACGGATGATAGTTGGAGGTGCTATATATAGCGAAGGACATGGTGAAACTTCGCTACCGCGATGCGGGCTTCCCATACTATTTTATCGTTGTAGTATGGCGTATCGTTAACTATAATTTTATTATAATTTGTTAGTAATTTAAGTAATGTAATAGAATGAATAATAATTTAATTAATTTGAATAATAATTTGTAATAGATTAAATATAATTTTGAATATTTGCACATAGTATATGATAAAATATGCTGGTTAACATTTAATTCTAAGAACATTTTTGTACCATATTTAAGTAAATAAATATTTGATTGATTGATTGATTGACGTCGTTGGTATGCGTTTGTGGCGCCATCTGTTGACACGGTTGAAAAGGTATTTGCCTCGTGTCGAAATAATGTGCGGCGTATGCCGCCACAACAATTTAAAGTTATTAATTATGTACAAGTTCTAGATGGGAGATTCTTTGGATCATTTCATTTTGACCACACCATTTTGTTACACGTTGTATAATAAAGATGTTATATATTCTTTATTAACATATTTTTTTAACTATTCGTTGCAATTTATTAAATTAAACACCAACAAAACGACTACATTTTTTATTACTCCTCACGTCAGTTATTTTAGCAGTAATTGTTACATGTTTTAATGGACCGATTATCCAAAGGTCGTGGGTTCGATTCCCTCTCGAGTTTCCTGAGGGCTGGTTGTTTTTTTTTTTCAGTAAAATTTTATCTTGTAACTATATAAAATCATTGTAAATGCAAAATTTTAAAATAATTAAAATATTTAAAAGGACTCGATTACGTCTTTATCGATTGTTAAAAAACTTGCAAGTGTTCTTTCGACTGAGAGTAGTAACTTTACAGTGACGTAATACCGCTGACTTGCAGAGTAAATCACAAATTACTAGGAAAATTCAACGAGTCCTATGGGGCCTTGGTAGCTCAGCGGTCAGTACATAGGACCGGTTGTCCAAAGGGTTCGATTCCCCACTCGAGCTTCCTGAGGCTGGGTGATTTTTTCTAGTAAATAAATGTTTTTACTGTTGCAAATGATTACCCAAAACCATATTAGTGCAAATATGTACAAGCAAACAAAGTATCCACCACCAACCAGAGTAAAAAAAAAACCCAAAAAAAAAACGAAAACAAACCAAAAACATGATCATTTAAAATGATCTTGGATGTCAATGAACAATTCCTTAACCCAAAACCAGAAACGAAAAAATGCTCTCATAGTGTCTTTTGAATATTTAGACGACATACTCATACCATCAATCTAAACGTTATTAAAATTAAATATGGAGAAGCTCGATGGCATAGTGGTTAACACGCTCGGTCTGCAATTGCTATGGTTAAGCAATTTACACAAAGGACGGTCACCGGATGGGTGACCAAAAATTTGTTATCTCTCGCTCCTCCGTGCTTCGAAAGGCACGTACAGCCGTTGATCCCGGCTGCATTAGCAGTCGTTAATAACCACCAATCCGCACTGGGCCCGCGTGGTGGTTTATGGCCCGTTCTCCCTACCCATCCATAGGGAAGGCTCGTGCCCCAGCAGTGGGGACATAAAAGGAGCTGATGATGATTCATACCATCGGACGCCCCTCAAAGGATCTAGTAAGGTTACGTGACATCGGGCCCAAAAAACCTTTGGAGATCAGCTTGGTCACTCTTTTAAAATAAGGCTTCTCGCCACATATAAACTGGGTCAGTCTGTAAAGGAACAGCAAATTCCCTCCAAAAGAACTGTCATCATTTATGCGTATGTACAAGTTAAAAGCACTTTTGAAAAAAGCAGCAAGCTCTCACCTTGTCTATTGGTAACATTTAAAAGTTTTAAAAACAATTTGAACTTGGTGAACCATAACTTTAGATCATAGTCTATGAAGTTTGGATTGGTTATGCCATATAACACCATGTTATAATCTAAATATACTATGACTCTGACAGATTAAATTAACAAAATTATTGAGATTTAAAACTATAAGAAAAATAAGGTTTCCTGTCGCTTTTATATTTGCTGAGTGTGCTAGTACTAATGGCTTCATCAGCGCAACGCTTGAGACTGATGGTGCAATGAAAAATAAATTTGCCGACCCACAACCTAAGCGAAAAACTCCATCTGTCACAACGTTCCAAATTCAAACTAATAAAAAAAAGAAAAGGAAAAAATAAAAACAATAACCAACCTCCTATCGCATCGGCAATGGGATATCGTGTACGGCCTAAAGTTGAACAGTCCGAATCTTCTTTTGAATGCGCCGATGTTCATTCTACAATTATCGTGGGCTCTACAGCATCGGTCCTCGTGTTTACTGCTTCCGAGCTCGTTGTAGGACTCCGCTAACTGGCCGGCTCCGCACCACTTTGTTCCGGGCAGTATGAAATTCGTGCGTATAGATCTGCGCGACCTGAATGATTCGTTAGCTTTATTAAGGCCTATTGAGAAATTAAAAAGTTTGGTTAGAATCAGTTTTAATTGAAAAGAGGTTAGATACAGAAAGAAGAGACAAGAGAGAGGACAGTGTGGTGTGATGATAAATCGAATTATACCTAAATGAAACCATAGAGAAATTGATGGGCAGATGAACATATAATATTGTGTTTGTTACTGTTAGCATATAATTAAATTACATGTGATACTTTTCAAGTAATTTATGGTGTGAATAAAAACTTATTTGTAAATATCTAAAAATACTCTTCTAAAAACTAATTTACTATCTATCGTATATTTTTGCAAATACGTAATTAACAGCTGAGCTATTAAACTCTTTTGTTGCTCTCAATTGTTTTTGGACTGTCAGGTTTCAAGAAAATCGCTACAATCAAGAGTCATGGATAATTTTTGTTATTGGATGCGTTTACTAGAATAAACTTTTTCGAGGGCAACTTTTTGGAAGGCAAAATATTTGTTACACATAGACTTCTTGGCGGGAAAGTGAAGAGTCGTGATTGCAGTTTGGTTTTTTTTTATCAATAAATATGTGTTTTTTGAGTATTAATATAAAATAGTTGTGGATTATTAACCGTTAAGCTCGTGAACGTGCACAAGTGTTTGCGTATAAGACAAAATAGTGCAACGTCACTTTTCAAATTCTCTCAAGAAGTCCGCGTAAGGTCTTAGTAAAGCCCCACATTTTTACTGATACTCAAAGGGTTGGAGATCGGAGAATATCATTTATAATTTTAAACATTTCTATCACCTATTATTATTAATCAAAGAAAATAGTTTATATTTTCACCTTTTGTGTTTTTTCATTTTTTGTTGTTTGTCGATTGTTTTTCAATTGTCAATGTAACTATGTTAATATTTAAGGGGGGGTGCAGCGCGGACGCAAAACTGCGAGTTTCAAGTTTCCTTATGATAGCGAGCGAGCGGCGCGTGGCAGTGTTGTGACAACGGCGCACGACAAGAATACGCACGCACACTAATATCTGTACAGAGTAGGCTGGTGATTTAATTAGAGCAATGTTAACTTTCGTAAAATCGTAGGCGTTTAGGTAAAAAATAATAAAAGTCTTAATATTTTCATATTCATATTTTTTAATTGAAAAATAAGACAACAGTGACCTGCAGAATATCAATACAAACATTTTGATGTCGCATCATTGTTTCATTTGTGCTATATTTACAAAGTTTTTCAAGAAATAAATTTTTAGATATCATTACTTTTACGTATTGTTTATGCAGTTTCTGGGTATTTGTTTCAAATTCCAAGACAACCATGGCCTTGTGAAAGGATCAAGCTAACATACACTAGTCCTTTTAATGTATATGACCTATTCAGCGCCTAGCACCAGTGACTTAAAAACACGTAAATTTTCGAAATTCCGCGCGGCACCCCCTTAAGATAAAATATGCATTTTTTTTCTGTCATTAAATAAATACTTTATATAGGTATTCTATTCTACCTAGTTAGGGTAGTGGCATCAATGCTCGACAGGAACCAGTGATAGACATTTTTCCCTTTAATAATTAAAAATAGGGTTTAACAACTGATCTTAGTCTTTAGTAACAATTAAATACAGACCATCTGCTTCCTAGCTTATAATTAGCCGTAAAATTTCAATAAAAATCTATATTTATCACTGGGCCTAAAGTGTCGAACACTGGACCTAAAGTGTCGAACACTGGTCCTAATGTGTCGAACACTGGACCTAAAGCAGGCCTACGTCACTTCATGTACTTGCGCGCGTTAGATACCTACCGAGCGGCTTACCGCCGGCGGTTTAAAAGCCAGTGGACTGTCGCAAGCGCTCGTTATCGTACGCTCGTTCGCTGTACACGTTGCGTCATTCATAAAACATCGATCATTTGTATTCTATAGTTATTATTAAATAAGTATTGTAAATAGTGAATAAGTTTAATATATATGTTGATTGACATTTGTGTGTTTTAGATTATTGTAAATAGTAATTTTGTGATTAAAAATCGCGTTTTAATAATATAAAACAATGCCACCTGGCAATTTTTGTGAAGTTGATAATTGTAAATCAAACAAAAGGAATAAAAACCTGTCATTTTTAGTTTGCCTGTTGATGAAGAAAGGTAAGTATCTATCTAATGAAACTATTTTAAGTATAGGTACATTATAGATACGTACTTATTTGGATGAATTTAAAGAATAGAATAGGTTGGTTTTAATTACTTACTTTCAACATTAAAGGCGGATTTTGAGTCACAACATAAAAATTTAAATCTAAAAATGTATGAAACAATGTATGTATGAAATCGATTCCGTTCTGACGCGTCGCGACACGACACGTCAGACAAATATTATGATGACAAATTGTATGATGAATGTGGTTACCTATTTTATACTCGAGTTATGGGTGTTTATACTCGAGTTATGGATTATATTCCTTATTTACAAAAAATAAGGAATATAATCCATCTCTATACCCACTCAGTTCTCTTTCATATCATAACACTTTCATACGAAGGAAAATCTATATTCCAGCAGTGGGATATTATGGACTGATGATGATGAAGAATTATAACTTTAAGTAGGTAATTCATTTAATATCATAGGTAACATTATAATCCGAGTTCCATGTTTTCATACTGATCATAAACAATTGAGCTTTTCAATTTATCATTCATTTTAATTTACATTACAAAGCTTAAACAAGCCATTTAGACACAGATTAATTTAGGTACAAGTTATTGTGTGTGAACAATATTTTTATCGTAGCAACAGCCCTATCATTACTACGATGGCAGCAAGGCCGCGCGGCTGCCAATCGATAACGACTCTATAGTCGAGCCTATTAGGTATAATTTAGCACGCAGCGGTCGCCGACGCGTCGCGACGAAATGAAGTAGGCTATTAACGCAGTAGGTATACGAATTTTTGTAGGGAGTGATTTATCTGTTACGAAGTAACTATTACCTAATCTGTGCCTAAAGTGTCAAACAATAGACCTAAAGAGTCGAACACTGGGCCTTAATTGTCGACAACTGGACCTAAAGTGACGAACATTGGACCTTAAGTGCCGAACATTGGACCTAAGGTGTCGAACACTGGCTCTAAAGTGTCGAACACTGGGCCTGAAGTGTTGACAACTGGGCCTAAAGTGTTTTCGTCTGTTGTCCGTAAATGGTTGTTACAACATTACCAGGTGTTTTTTTTGAGTTTGCTGATTGTCTCAGTCGGCATTTTCAGCTTTTTTTGGGGGCGGCGAGAACCTCAACGGGTTCAAACAAAGTACCGTCCCGATCCGATCCGGACCCCTCGGAGAATCTAGTAGAGCATGGGGACACGTACTAGTGCGTGATGCCGATCGGATCGGGGAGCGGTACGACTCGAGGGCGCCTCTAAAGGCTCGGACCTCGTTTTCGTTATGGAAATCTGGCTGCTGGGAGCTCGAGTCGAGATGTTTAAAGAATAGGACACATTATGTGTGTAGAGTGCGAACTAAGAGACTGAACAAAAAAATAATTAAAAAAATTTAAAAACACGACTGCCACGACAAAAAAGGCAAAAAAAAGAACTAAAAGGCAAAAAACAAGATGTCATTCATGTATTTATTTATCTGTATTTATAAAAGTGGAATGTCACTCATTCACTCACTGACTAATAAAGGGGTTTGAGTTATTTTGTATGGAGGGGTGGACTTTTTTTAATTAATTCATTACCGACATAAGATATACTTCAGCATAAAAATAAACGCAAAGTCGGAAACCTCATAGTACGTGAAAAATTTAAAAAAAATTTTGCTTGTCGCGCCTCAATTTTATTTGAAAGAACTTGTCAAGATATAAAAAAATACTGTAACAACATTTCCCAGTATTGGGCATTTTTTGAGATATCTACTCTTGTTTGCTCTCCGTAAACCTGTTTATGTGTGTGGAATTAGAATTTCAGTATATTTTCATTCAGTTTTTTAGGGAATCAAGATAGTTAGAAAAGAACAAAGGAGCATAAATGTTACAAGAGCAACATACATACCGAATATTTTTTTTCTTTTAAATAAGAAATAGCTCAAAATCTGCCCATGATAGACTTCCCTACTCTGTTTAATAATTTTTTGCTGAAATATTTTTGACCGCTTTGCGGAATACTTTCTTATTTATAAGGTATTTATATTTATTTTGTATTATATTTGTTATATAAAATATGACATGCTAGGTAATTTAATTTGTAAGCATTTTTATGCAAGAAGAAACAAAAATTAACCTTTACAGATATCATGCTAAACATCAAGTTCTAGTCTCTAACTCCAATAAAGACGAATTTTCACATAGGATTTCCAAATTTTTACTAGCCTATGTTAGTCGGAACGATGCAAGGATTGTAACGATGCCTCATATATCTAAATCAGTTCTGGCGTTATAAGTTATGGTGGAATAAAGAAACATCACATACATACATACATGAACCCTGAAAACATAACACTCCTTTTTCAGTCGTCGTAGGAGACCCGGAAGATAACTTCCCGCGCTCGAGCAACGCGCACATAGACCGCTTGCACGGAAACGGATCCGCAGACACTTTGCCTAGTTTAATAGATGAAATGCAGGTTGTACTTATCTCATCTCTAGACTAACACCCGTTTGCACTAAACTTAGTCATTATGTCACTTGACATTAAAAATGCGATCTGGGTACTACCGAACATTAGTGCTATTAGGGTACTCATAAGTTGTAATTCTGTGTATTTCGTGAAAGGTTGTATGGTAAAGGAAACAAATTGAAAAATAAGAAGGCGCCGCTTCAATGCAATACAAATTATCTGAGTTTACGTTACGGAATAACAAAAAAAAGATTTGCACTAGGCACTATGGAGTATCATCATCATCAGCTCATTTTATGTCCCCACTGCTGGGGCACGAGCTTTTCCTATGGATGGATGGGAGACGCCAAAAACCACTACGCGGCGCGGGCCCAGTACGGATTGGTGGTTGTTAACGACTGCTATGCAGCCGGGACCAACGGCTTTACGTGCCTTCCAAAGCACGAAGGAACTATCTATGGAGTATGGGTGGACATAATGTAATGTTCTGTGCAGACTATTTACTGTGTAGTGCAAAAGAAACCCGAGTTTAATTACAAGACTAGCGGCAAGCTCCGGCTTCGCACGCGTGTACCTACCTTTATTTTTAAACGTTTTTTTTAATATAGCCTATGTTACTTAGCGCTAATGTAGCATTCTAATGGTGAAAGAATTTTTTAAATCGGTCCAGTAGTTTTTAAGTTTATTCGTTTCAAACATACATACAGACAAAAATACAAAGCTTCCCTCTTTATAATATTAGTATAGATGACCACAGATAACACAAAATTTTAAATAACCACATAGTAGGTATATTAGCTACAACATTGGGTATAATCTGCCCTGGTAACCATAAGCCCTAAAGCTGGCCTGAAGAAGAGTGACAGAAGCGTATCATCTTAACGTTACACGTTCGTTGCGAGCATTCGCATTGTTAGTCAGTACAATGAGTCGCAGGCTTATTACCGAGCTTTAAGGCGAAGCGTAAGGCACACTAGCGCCACCAATTGATAATTTGACAATTACTAACGGACCGGATGTTTTTTTAAACATTTTGTACCGTCCGATAACAGGAAAGCATCCATAGTATTTATTTGATAATTGTGCACCTTAGAATAATAACGCCTAGAACGATAGTGTCAAACAAAGTTCGTCAAAATATTGAGGCACAAAATACTCCGTCGTGTGCGTCAGCAGCTTGTCATTACACACACAACCGTACGAATAAATGTTGCAAGTAAAATGGTAATTTCCCCAAGCTCGGGGTAAATGGGTAAGTTACTAAACTCTTATCTTGTTTCATAGTTTAAAAATTGTATTGTTGTTACATATGATTTTTTTAATTACTTCAATTTTTTTTATGTGAAAATAGCCACAAAGTCAATAGTCACAAAAAGAAAATTGTCTTCTATAATTATTACATATTATTTTATTATATTAACTAACATATAACACGAAAACATGTACATGTAATGTTATGTAAATGTAACAATGTTTGGTGATAAATAAGAATGCCAATATTTATTCATTTACTTTATTGCACAAAAATCAGTCTTATCAGAAAAAAATACTGTTATAACATTTTTTCAGCATGTCAGTTTAAAATCCTTGTAGCTGTCACTATTTTCTAAATAACTGGCGCTTTGATAACAGCAATCGTGATAAATTGTCTTTCTTGGACTCTAGACTTGGATAAAAACAACTCTAAATAAAAAAAACTCGGAACACAAAATGGGGTAAAAGTTTTCCTACATCTAGCAAAACATACATGGAATGACATATTACAAATTTACGAACATTAATATCGTGTTTTACGAAAAAATAGACATTGATTAGCTGTTCTTACAGGTGAAATGTAATCTTAGCATCCTTTTTGCTAGATTCTGACTTGTGAAAGCATCATTTGATGGCACAAATCGTCATTATAAACAAAAATTGCGGAGCTGCTTACGACACGACGTGACCTTGGATACTAGCGAGCCGTTCGGCCAACCAAGCCACATATGGCTTAGTTAAACTTGCCTCAATCGCCGTGCGCGTACTCGGCTTCTAGGCGTTATTATTCTAAGTTGTGCACAAACAATGGCCACTTTTGGTGTTAGCGAATGAATACAAAAACAAACCTAAAAGTAGATGTTTGCCTAGTGTCGGAAGGTCCGCAATGTTTGAAAAAAAATCCAGTTTTGCAGTATCAAATTAAATCAATTAGCGGCGCTAGTGTGCTTTACCCTTCGCCATTCGCAATCGCGGCAATTTACAATGTATCGCTACCAAAACACATATTCGTATTACGGAACGTACAACGCTACGGTAGCGCCACGAGCGAGCGATTGACGAACTAAAAGTGCATGATGGCGGCGCTCAAAAATAAACCGACCGATTGTAGCAACCGCTACTAGTAACAGTCGCGTTGCCATTGTGCAATTAGCAATTGGTTTTTTTTAATGTTAAAAGGAGGCAAACGAGCGGGCGGGTCACCTGATGGAAATCACCGCCGCCCATGGACACCCAAAACTAAAGAAATCGCAGATGCGTTGCCGGCCTTGAGGAAGGAGTTGCATCTTGAGGAAGGAGTAGGAATTGGGAGAGATGGGCTTTTTTCGGTAAATAAGCCTGCCGAGTCGCGAGCCGCGAGCTCCACCCTGTTATTAGCACATAATAAGGAAACTGGAGAAGATAAGCTTCGTACACACGCGTTCGAGCAACGCTCTAATAGACCCCTTGTATGTAGGATATCCTCGATCTGGTAGATTTTTGTTGCTTCAAATTTTATTTGGCATAACACATTTTTTTTGTTGCATCTGCAATCAGTGCATTCACTTTAAACAGATGTGTTGCATTGCATGCTTTTCTCGTTCAGAGTGTGTCCTCCAGCGAGAACATCTACTCATATTTCTTTACGGATGTCTTTTCTTTTAAGGCGTTTAACGGATTTTGTGAGCTGTCGTGCAAGGGTATTTGGGTGGGCTTGTATGTAGTCTTGATATTAGTGATTTCTTCTGTCACTGTGAGCATTTCCAGGTGTTCGTGGATCTCAGCGTTAGCGACATACCAGGGCCCTTAGCCAAAGTAACATTACAAAACGATAGCGAAGTTCGAAAAGAACAAAATGTATGGGATTGACATAAGCCGCGCTAAATCACGTGGTCAACGTAATGTCAATCCCATATATTTATTCTTTTCTAACTTCGCTATCGTTTCGCTATCGTTTTTGTAATGTTACTTTGGCTACGGGCTCTGGCATACCACACTTGGCATAATTTTCTTTAAACGAATATGTTCAATGCATAAAAATATTTTAAGATGGTAGATTGTCACTTGGCATAATCATTACATTTAGCAAAATTACATTACGCATAATCTCGTTTAGCATAACATTTATTTAGTGCGACGATTACTTCGTATAATTTCACTTGGCATACTACGATGATGGCAGTTTTCCATCTATACTAATATTATAAAGAGGAAACCTTTGTATTTTTGTATGTATCTATGTACGTTTGCAACGAATAAACTCAAAAACTACTGGACCGATAAAAAAAATCTTTCACCATTAGAATGCTACATTAGTGCTGAGTAACATAGGCTATATTTAAAAAAAATACTATAAACGACAATTTAATTTTCCAATACAAAATGACTTGTTTGTTTTGTTGTCATGAAAACCATTGATATATATTTAACTCAATGATGGAAACTGTCAAAGCAGTACGAAGTCCGCCGGGTCAGCTAGTTTGGAATAATTTCATTAGGCATTCTATTTCTAATGAAGTTTATGCTTTCCGCTGTTATGCTTAATAAAATTATGACATAAAAAGTTCTGCGATAAAGGGTAGATATCATGGATACGTATCTCGGAATAGTCTGGGTGCAGCTGTTGCGAGACTTCGTGTCCGTGAGGGTTGTCTATGTGTGTGCGTTGCCGAGCGCGTTGGTATGAAGCTTATAGAATTAGTAATATAAATATAATGTATATGTTAGTTACTCGTTTGTATATAATAATTATTTTAAATAGTAGTCCATGTTTTTTATGTTGTGGTTGTGCCTTTAAAAGTAATGCGAAAGAGGTCGTTGCGATGGTACATTCAATGATTTCAAGAAACATTCCACAGGTAGTTCCAGAAACATTCAACAGGTGGCGTGCAAGTTTGAAAAAAAAACAAAGTGCAATCTTGATTTTAGTCTATGCTTTGAGTTTAAGAAGTTGTCTGTGGTGTGCTATTTTAGAATCTGTGGGTCTTACAAATAAACAAAGAATAAGCTTCGAATAGTTATTCCGTGTCTTGTCTCTTTTACTCTAATTTGAAATAACGTTTACATGACAGGAACAAAACACGGAATAACTATTCGGACCTTATTCTTTGTTTATTTGTAAGGCAGTGTGACTTTGTATTTTACTGACTATTTGACACTCATTTAAACCAATGGTGAAGAACTCCAAAAATGATTATTTATATGTAATTCATGATGATCTTTTTAAATTTCAACACCACAATCGATCAGTAAGATTGTAAGTTAAAAAACAAGCATCATACTAAAAACAAGATTGTTTTTATCAACAAATAAAGCTACGATATAATAAAGAGCATATCATTACCTAGCCAGAGAGTTCTCTCCAAAATGGTTTCTCTGCATCATAGACTTTAAAGCTTCATGACGACGCAAGCATTCCATTTTCAATCTGTCATAGTTGAACCATTCAGCGACATCTAGCGGCAGCTTCTCTCCTCTCCTGAGCAACCGAACTGTCAGATTACGAAAACTCCGAAAGAACTTTTCGTCCTCCACATTCATTTGGTTCTGCGACATTCTGTATCCCTCCTCGTCTAAAGCCAGTTTCAATTCTTTCCTTAACGTTTTGAGGAAACTCCTGGCGGTCTTCCCTTGCGTTATGATCTCGCAGTCTTGCATCTCGCCATTTTGTGCGTAGATCAGTTGCACAAGATGGCGGCCGTCTGTCAACTGGCGCAGTTTCAAGCCGTTTCTGTAACAAAGAGCAGTGTTTTTTCGTTAGTCTTTTTAAATACGCTTCGGTGGTAGAGTGGTTAAGCCCTGGCTGATAATGGGAAGTACTGGGATTGTTTCCCAATTCAGACTTGCATACTTGTCTTATTTTTATTATTATTAACTATATTTTAACTTTGTTTTTTCTCAGACAGGTTTTGACTTTTAACATTGTAAAAAATTAAACTGGTAAATTATGTTTTTGCAAACTTAAGTAAATATTTAATTTATTTATTTTATATTTTTTGTGTTTTTTTACATGGTGTGATTGTCCTTTATATTTTGTGTTTTTATTTGTGATGGAAAGTGTCCTGCTATGATAAAGCATTTTCCAATATTTTTGAGGCTGTAAAGTAGAAAAGAGCTTGACACTTGCTGAGTTTCTTGCCGGTTCTTCTCAGTACAAGGTCGACGCCCAGAGTAGACTTACGAACCGATGGCATAATGACGTTCATTAGAGCTATTTGTAGCCTAAACTAATAAATGATTTTGAATTTTGAAAAAAAATTGAATTCAGACAAGTGTGTTTCGGACTTTATAATGCATCCCAGGATTACCAATCTTTAATTACGACACACAATAAAGAGACCCAGAAGTTAAGCTTAAAACATACCGAGCTCGAGCAACGCACATAATATAGACCCTGTACACTGATCACGGAACAGCTCGGAACAGTCTAAGAGCAGCTGTTGCAAGATTTCGTGTCTGTAAGAGATTGTTGTTCGAGGAGCTCGATGGCGCAGCGCTGGTTAACGCGCCCGGTTTGCGAATACTGAAGTTAAGCAACTTTCGCAAAGGCCGGTCATCGGATGGGTGACCAAAACTTTATCATCTCGAGCTCCTCCGTGCTTCGGAAGCCACGTAAAGCCGTTGGTACCGGCTGCATTAGCAGTCGTTAACAACTTTAAATTCGCACTGGGTCGCGTGGTGGTTTATGGCCTGTTCTCCCTATCCATCCATAGGGAAGGCTCCTGCCCCAACAGTGGGGACATAAAATGAGCTGATGATGATGATGATGATGAAGAGGTTGCCTATGTGGGCGTTGCTCAAGCGCGTTTGTATGAAGCTTACCATTCTGCAGTCTCCTTATTTTTTGGTTTGGATTTGTTTCAATGGTGGAAATCATTGCCTCAGCAGTGAGAGAGACTAAATACTAGGCTATCCTAATTTATTACATTAGTCGTTTAAAGTAGTGTTTAAAGTTATAATGGGACTTCTTGGCGGGAAAGTGAAGAAACATGTCTGCGGTTTCGTTTTATTTTCAAAAAATTGTGTTATGTCGAATATTAATGTGAAATAATGGTGGATTATTAACCGTTAAGTGTTCGTGAGTGTGCATGAGTGTTGGCAAATGAAACAAAACAGTGCAACGTCACTGTTCAAATCGTCTCAAGAAGTCCGCCCGAGGACTTAGTAAAGCCCCACATCTTTACTGAGATACTCGAGGGGTTGGGGGGTATATCATTTCTCACTTCTCATTTCTATTTATAATTCATCATCATCATACAAGATGGAAATATTGTTTATTTATATTTGTATTACTTGTAAGAAAAATTACTTTGACACTGGCTAAATGTGCAAATCGCACGAAGCCATCAACAAAAGAAAAAAAAAGTTATAATGTTTGTAATTTTTCATTTTCAAAACTAAATCTAACAAAGGGATATACATATAATTAATTATCATTACAATACACACACACCATGATATGGATGGCAACATTACATACCTACATTATTCTGATCCCAAGTAAGTAGAAAAAAAAACAAAAGAGACATCATTTAATTCAAGACAAAAAATAAAAAACCTATAAATAAAAAATGTCCTCCAGCTGTGGGCTCATGGGAACGGTCCCAAGAATGCTGGCAAGTGGCAACATTACCTCTTTGGATAGCCAAGCTAATACGTTGGCAGAGGTATCTGCCAGCCTTCTTGAAAGTGTTTAAAATGATTTCTACTTTGTTTTTTTTTCCTATAAACCAAGGCTTTGTATGACCTGACCATTATTTTGAAACCATATTTTACTTATTTGAATTTTTAATATTTTTTTAATTAAGAGCGTTTACGCCGCACACTAGTGCCGCCAATGAAAAAAAAACATATCTAGTAATTATAGATAGAAAATCAAATTATGCTCAACAAACTATTTGAATGAAGTAATTTAGCCGAATTTAGACGGTACAGCTAAAAACGGCCACTTTTAACTATAACGCCGTATTTAACTAAACCATAACATGTCAGATGTTCATTAGGTGACGTAAAAATGCTAAATTACTTCATTCAAATAGTTTGTTGAGCATAATTTGATTTTCTATCTCTAATTACTAGATATGTTTTTTTTTCATTGGCGGCGCTAGTGTGCGGCGTAGACGCTCTTAACGATAAAAGAGAATTTCCCTCCAATAAACGTTTTTAAATAAGTGTAACCATCATGTTATTTAGACTTGAATTCGTGTGATAAATGTTATTGATGTATGTCGTTTTTAACACCATAAAATAAATAAATAAATCAGTTGGGCCCTACCTACGTCTGCACGAAAACATATTTATTTGTTACATTAATAATATTTCCTCATCCAAATAAAACATTTGGTTATTCCAGCCACGCCCTTCCTATGTCGGAAGTTATTAACAGCTCAAAATAATTAAAATGTACAAGTTAATAAAGGTATTATTAAAAGAAATATGGATGGTATGCCCATACGCATTTAAATTAAAACTTGGATGTGTTATGAAAGTCGATGATACGGTGTACTCAATTCAAAAAAAGAAATTCAAAAAGTCATTTATTCAGTTTAGGCTACAAGTAGCTCTTGTGAATGTCCCTATGCCATCGGTTCATAAGTCTACTCTGGGCGGGAGATCTTGTACTGAGAAGAACCGGCAAGAAACTCAGCAAGTGTCCAACTCTTTTCTCCCTTACAGCGTCAAAAATATTGGAAAATGCCCTATCATAGCAGGACACTTTCCATTACAAATAAACACAAAAAATACTTATAGAAGACAACCACAACATGTAAAAAAAAAACAAAAAGATAAAAATTCTAGGTTAACAAGTTTACATCAGGTAAAAGTTTCAATTTCCACAATGTCATACAATGATTCTATATTATACAGGTGTCCCAAAATTAGCACGTCACATTGACACCGGAGGTAGGTGGGCCTCAGATACGTCGAACAAGCGTAACTTTAAAAAAAGTTTGAAGTCAATTTTTGTCACGGTTGCTGCTCAAAGTCGAAGCCATTGTTTTTGAGGGATAATAAGGTTATGAGAAACTATCAATTTGATTTTTGCACATGACTTTTTTACTAAATAATGTTGTTTCCTTATTAAGTAAATTCTCAAAGACGTAGGCGCAAAAAAAAAAAAAAATTAAATAATAGGCTCTCTAAAAAAACTTTGATACAAAAATTTTCTGAAGTTGGTGATTTTTTTTAAATACCTGTAATTGGTCACACATATAAACTTATGAACTTTTCTATGGACAAGTTAGGCTTGTTCGACGCATCTGCCCACCCACCTACCTCCGGTGTCAGTGGACGTACTAATTTTGGGACATCCTGTATATATTCTTTATTATTATTAGTTAGTTTTATATAATTGTGTGTATATTAGTCTGTAAGGTGATCAACTAAAAATATCTAACTAAATATACAACATTGATCCCTTTATCTTATTTAAATATGAGAACTTTAAAAAGTTACTAACAATTTATTAACAGAAAAGAAAAAATACAGCAAAATAAACGAGTATAACATAGGTACCTGAATACAAAATAAAACCTATAAATAAAAATGTCCTCTAGCTGTGGGCTCATGGGAACGGTCCCAAGAATGCTGGCAACATTACCTCTTTGGATAGCCAAGCTAATATGTTGGCAGAGGTAGCTGCCAGCTTTCTTGTCACCGGAGGCTTCAACAAAGCGAGCACTCAACTCTTTAACAAGCTGCTTGGCCTCCGGCCCCCATGGAAGGTAAAGTATCTAGCATTCATTAGAATGAAATCGAAAAAATCCATTAGGTGAAAGAATTTTTTAAGTCGGTCCAGTAGTTTTTGAGTTTATTCGTTGCAAACATACATACATACAAAAATACAAAGGTTTCCTCTTTATAATATTAGTATAGACATAATTAGTTATAGATTTTTTATTTTTTTATTTCTAATTTGCTAGTTGCCGGTACACTACCTCTCATTGCATCCTAATCTGTCCCATACCACAAAGGTTGTCTGGAAGAGATCGCTTTAAGCGATAAGACCGTCTTTGCCTACTATTATTTTAAAATTTCCTGTCATTGGTTTTGTGTATAATTGTGTAAGCAATAAAGTGTCTATCTATCTATCTTATTGCCGAAAAAAGCAACGAGTTGTAGATTGTACAATTACAACGTGACTACAGACACAAATCGCTCAATGTATGTAAACTATTACATATATTTACTTTTAAACCGTGTTCTTTACTGTTTAAATTAATAATATTTAAAAACATGTGTTTAAAAAAATCAGGTCAGTCAGGTGGTGCACCAACTATGCTACCGTGGCTCTATCCAACCCGCCGAAACTAATAAACACTCTCTACTTTTACCACAGAAGAAAGATCTGTGTTATTTTGTAAGCCAAAGGGTTCGAATCCCGTTCGTGGAAATCTTTTCAACCCTAGTTTTTCAAATTTAAATTTGTTTGCAACAAAATTTGCGTAAAGTTATACTTATAGTATACCATAATTATAATTAAATTCTACTATTCTTATTGATCAATTCGCCTGAGTTGCCAGTTCAAATGAGCAATAAACAAACAAATAAATCTAGCGCCAAAAGCGATGGACGAGTACTTAATAACATTGTAAGTCAATTTTGAAATTCGCAACTTCCCCTCATGTCAAAAGCCATTGGGATAATTCAACAAATTAAAAGCGCAGCGCGTTACTCTTAAGCAATTTAACATGCTCACATCCCCTGCCAATGGCTCATGTCGCAGTCAATACTCACAATAGGGCAGCTGGCAACATCACCAATAGGACATGAAATAACTTCCTAGTATCAACGGTATCAAGCCCTCTTGATACCAATTTCATAGAGTATCGTTAAACAATGTTATTTCTTAATTTTTTGAAAAAAAATATTTGTGTCTTCCTTAAGGCGAAGGGTAAGGCACACTAGCGCCACCAACTGATAACTTGACAATTACTAACGGATCGGATCTTTTTTAAACATTGCGTACCGTCCGATAACAGGAAATCATCCATAGTATTTATTTAATAATTGTGCACTACTTTTTGTAGCATGGTTTATTCACAAAACGGGCTATCGCATTTATTCACAAACAATGTCCACTTCTGGTGTTAGCGAATGAATATAAAAACAAACCTAAAATTAGTGCACAATTATTAAATAATATATGTTTGCCTAGTGTCGGAATGTCTGCAATGTTTAAAAAAAAAAACCAGTTTAGCAGTTATCAAATTAAATCCATTAGCGGCGCTAATGTGCCTTACCCTTCGCCTTAATGTAAACCAACAACTTTAGAAAATCTATAAGCACAACTTGTTATTAGCGCGCTAACATTTAATGGATGTATTTATTTTTGGAAATAAACTTTTATGATTATTATAATTAATTCTATAAAGTTAAATTGCGGTTAAGCAGTAACAGTAATGCAGGTAACGTTATCAAGAAACGTATCGTTACTTTTTTCGTTTCCTAATGCGCTTTAGCCAGTCCACGTTGAGCAGTTAGTTAGTTTACCGTTAGAACGACAACTAAGTAGTGATACCATGCTTAACGTTACCTTTGTTATTACCATTATCTTCATATGGTAAAGGTAACATTAGCAAATTCTATGGCTATAACAGCGTAACTTGATGTTTTGTGGGCGGTGAGAAACTTAAAGGGTTCCTCAAATCGTGTGATCGAAACATCCTCAACCGATCCGATCCGAACCCTTCGGAGAATCTAGTAGAGCACGGGGACGCGCACTAGTGCGCGATGCCGTTCCCTCTAGAAAACCTCCGAAGGTAATTAGTTTCACACGGCTTGAGGAACCCTTTATGTTTCTCGCCGCCCCAAACAAGCCCGGTGAAGCTGAAAATGCCGTCTGAGGCAATCAGCAATCTCTATTCAAAAAAGAAAATCCTCAAAGGGGTTTTTAGATGAGATAGCACGCAAACGTGTGCCCATCCCCTACTAGATTCTACGAGGCATTCAGATCGGATCGAGAATAGTAAACCCGAAGCTATTAAAACTATAACGAAAACTATATTCAAAATGTCATGCTGTGTACACTCGTTTTGGATTACCGTCTCGCTAATAAGATTAACAAAATATGTTACTGTACACATGCATTGATTGGAATCTGTTAGTGTACCTATAGATTTAAATAAATAAATAATACCTCGCCCAGGTACATGTGTGTACCTGGTGCAAAGCGCGTGTGAACCGGTTTTTCGTACTCTTGTTCTTAGAGTTCTTATTGCTTAATTAACAGATTTCGCAGGAAATCTAACTTAGCATTAGTTGCTAAACTGAATAGCTACTAAAATAGGCATAATTTTATGTAAGGTTAGATTCTAATGAATAAATTATTGTTATTAAGACTACGGTACGGTGTCTTGGGCCTATGCGAATGCACATGTTTAGCGGCATTGAGAGGATCGGACGGGTCTTTTGCTTGACGGCAGAAATAGGTATTGTGATTATCTCCATTCGACCGAATTCTGGGTTCTCTTAGCAAAAAATTTTTATGTTTTTTTTGACGATACGATTTTCACCGAAATACCGATTTCACAGTTCGACAGTAACATTAAACAAGACGAGGACAAACCGACAGACGTATCGGTTACAAATGCACCCTTCGGCTGCGTTTGATTTACTTATACAGATATACTAGACAAAGACATGCGAGACTGAACCATTTTTTATTGTAACTCGATATTTAGGAATCTTAAACCAAAAATTATCTGCTTAACATATATATTGTACAAATAATAATTAATTAATTAATTTTAAGCAACAAGTTGAGGAGCACTATCTATCTTTGTCACTTTAATGTTATTATCCATTCCTTTATAATGTAATACTTTGTCCATATAAATATTTAGTTTATATGTATGTAGGTGTATGCATTGTATGTATGATAATGAAGTATTTTTATAGTGTGTGTCAATTAATATTTCGGAAAACACCATTAACCGCTCATTTCTTAGCTTTTTTGTCAATTTCAACACATGGTTGCCTGGAAGAAATTGCTTTTTAGCGATAAGGCCGCCATTTGTACTTCTTCTTGTATTGTCCTCTCTAAGTCTTTTGTGTGGTGTACAATAAAGCGTATTTACATTTCATTTCATTTCAATAAGTAGGTTACTTACAGACGCCAGCACCAATCTATCGCGCTATGCGCACCATATACTCGCGCTGTTGCAAATAATCGTCTCTGCACGACGCGAGCGCACAATGTTTATGGTGAGAGAACATCTACCTACCTACCTTGTTCCGCGACTGATTAATGAACTACCTGCGGATTTGGTCAACAATATTTCGCCTATGAATCTTAATCATAAATTAAGAGATTTTTATCTCAATGTCAAAACATAACGTACTACCTAACTCGCTCCTACATTGTAACCCAGTTACTTTGTGCTTATTTTCAATTAATAGATTGTTTTCGACTAAGCTATGAATAGCATTGTTTACAAACCTTCGTGGTTTTCTAATGTTATTTATTATTTAGTTATAAAATGTTATTTTTCTTGAAATGGTAATAAATAAAAATAAAAAAAAATCTAAAACCGTAAATTTTCTACAATAAATGTTCAACCATATTGTGTGACCGATGATTATGAATGTGAAGGGAGTGACTGCACTGATGACGACTGATAGAGAAGAGTGGAAGAAACAGACATTTTGCGCCGACCCCAAGTAACCACAAATGCGAACAAATTACAATTCGAAAAGAGAAGTGTTAAAACCACGATACACCACGACACCGACCACGATAGCATAGTTGGTAGTGCACCTGACACGACATGTCATGGGGTGCGGGTTCAAATCGATATATTTGATTTGGTCTGAATTATTTGTGTTGCCAGTGTTGCATACCGTCGACCGACGTCCCCAACCGTCACCCTGGCTCACCTAATAGATTATATATTTGGTCCCCAGACGCTTGTCAATAGTTTTATTATTGTTATGATAATAGAATCATCCAGTGTCCGATTACTCTATCATTGACATACGAATGTTATGTTATGTCTTTGGTAAGCTATTTTTATAAGTAAATTGTTGTTTGCGCGCAGATAATTTTGAATTATTAAATCTATATATTAATACGTGAAGCAAAAACTTTGTTCCCTTTTTACGAAAATTGTGCGGACGTAGAAGTATGAAATTTCGCACACTTACAGTTTATATAGAGAAGGATTACAGAATGTTATTTTTTTTTAAATTATGCATAAAAAATACAATAAATCAATAAAACAAACATTACACCATGTATTTGACACACACGCATATTATACTCTTTTCAAAAATTTCAAAAATGGAAGAAGAACGGCCGAAATCTGTCAATGCCAATCCAAACTCACATTCTATATTTTTAATTTTTTATTGCTAAGAATACAATTCATGTAGCCTTAATAAAATTACGGTCGTATTTCGACCACTAAGCGACCTAGACATAATTATACGAAGTTTAAAAAAAATATTTTATTTATTTTATTAACATTGTTTGTATATTACCACACACATAACTTTATTCATTTTAGTTTAAAAAAGAAGTTAAATGTTGAATGGATTCTTGAGAGCGTAAATCTTCATATCATACAAACGTAATATCCCACATCAAATAAATATCATCATATTTCTTCAGAAACTTTGTAAATATAGCACAAATGAGACAATGATCCGACATCAAAATGTTTGTATTGATATTAAACAGGCCACTGTTGTCTTATTTTTCAATAAAAAAATATGAATATGAAAATATTAAGACTTTTATTATTTTTTACCCAAACGCCTATGATTTTACAAAAGTAAACATTGCTCTAATTAAATCACCAGCATACTCTGTACAGATATTAGTGTGCGTGCGTATTCTTGTCGTGCGCCGTTGTCACACCACTGCCACGCGCCGCTCGCTCGCTATCATCACAAATAGTAATACCTACTGTGCTATCATAAAGAAACTTGAAACTCGCAGTTTTGCGTCCGCGCTGCACACCCTTGTTTCTTGCATTACATGAGTGAATTGTCACTCATTCATTACCATCTATTATGGAAGACCAGCCTCGTAGCATTACTAAAGTGCTATGTTATGTCATATTATCACACTAATATTATAAATGCGAAAGTTTGTGTGTATGTTTGTATATTTGTTGCTTCATCACGCTGCAACGGATGGATAGATTTGGATGAAATTCGGCATACAGATAGTTTATAATCTGGATTAACACATAGGATACTTTTTATACCGATATTCCCACGGGAACGGGAACCACGCGGGTGAAACTGCGGGCGGCCGCTAGTATTATTATATATTGCTGAGATGCCTTTTCAGTATCATATAAAATAAATGTTTTTGAATTCTATTTCTATTTTCTATCATAAAACAGAGGACATATTTTATGATCACTTATTTGTCACCTGGCCAAATGTGCAAATCACACCAACTCATTAAAAAAGATAAAGAAATCCGAATTATGGCACTGGCTGCTTGGTGACAGGTATAGTTTAAAAACACAAATGTTGAAAAAATTTCCACGAGCAGGATTTGAACCTGCACCCTTCTGACATTCCGGGTCGTGTGCTCTCCCAATTCCAAATTTGCGTTAAAAATTATTTGAACATATAGGTCTAGTTTAACGAATTAGGGTCTGGAGCTAGACACTGGAGCAGACCCAATGACAAATATAACATTTAGGGCGATGCCAGCCTTTTCTCCTCGAACGATAAGTGTTTGCATCGAAGATTTGCTCGTCTGACTGAACGTAGGCAGACTTAGAGCTTAATACAAGGCCACTTAACATTTTTGTCAATAGGTGTATGGTATACCCTTTGCGAGAGATTAGGGGTCTGTTTCCAAGCAAATATAAGGAGCCTTCATTTTCGGTAGCCAACACTAACTTCAGGCTTCAATTTTTATTCAATCCAATAAAACTATTTCTGAAAATTTGATGTTTGAAAAAATGCGAAGATCTAGTAAGTTGGTAGCGACATTTTAAGAAAACATTTATTTTAGTGATTTTAACTGAATTTATATGCCACTAGGACTAAACCTGCGACTTCGATCGCGTGGATTTAAGATTTTAAAAATAATATTTGTATTAATAAATTATAGCCTATATTGTTGGGTGTTTGTTACATATTACTATGGGAGGAGCTCGATGGCGCAGTGGTTAATGCGCCCGGTCTGCGAATGCTGAGATTAAGCAACTTTCGCAAGGGCCGGTCATTGGATGGGTGACCAAAAATGTATCATCTCGAGCTCCTCCGTGCTTCGGAAGGCACGTTAAGCCGTTGGTCCCGGCTGTATTAGCAGTCGTTAACAACCACCGCACCGCACTGGTGGTGGTGGTTTATGACCCGTTCTCCCTATCCATCCATAGGGAAGGCTCGTGCCCCAGCAGTGGGGACATAAAATGAGCTGATAATGATATGTGTATAATTCTGAAACATAGCCATGCAACCGAGTATAAAGAACACCGTGATAATATGCAAAATCATATTTACGAAGATTTACTTTTCCATGAAAAAAAACGCAAATTTATTTTTACATATTTTTTTTATTGACCCTGACATGTTCTGATTTTGTTTCCTTTGGGCCATAAGGTTGACGTTAAGGTTGACGACCAATAACAATGTATCAGCTGGATCTAGGGTTGTAACTTTGCAATTTTACTAAGTAACAAAAAACAAAAAAACGTGTTTTTCAGGTATGTTTATGTTTGTTTATATAATTATATATGTTTAACACCAGTAGATGTGAATTACAAGGTATAATAGCAACCTATCAGTGAAATATTTTTTGGAATAGAACTTTGCATACATTTTGTAACATTTAAATAAATTTGTTAACGAAAATATCAATTAGGTAGCACCTATGAGCGTCACGCTTCCGGGTGACAAACGAGGAGCCTGCGAGTAAATATGGCCGCTAGTTTTCAGCCTGAATGACGTTTCGAACCCCTAGCAGGGTTAGTAGTAACAAGGTGGCAGGGTTGATCTTCTCAAGGAGAGTTAAAATATTGCCGTACAAATATTTTATTAGGTAGGTACTTATTTTAGTTTACAATAACGTGATTACTTGGCAAATAAAAAGCAAACATGCAATTTGAAATTGGAACAGTAGGAAACGAATTCTGATGCACCTCCTTGGAGGAATTCGGATGGCGGCTAGCGAATATCGACTCTATCTACTAAACAATAAAACCTTTTGAACTATACCAACTGGCCGGCCACAATCTGTTAGCGCCAACCGCGAGCTGCGGTGACAGTCTGTGCAATAAAGATTAAAAAGTTTGCAGCAAGATGGCGTCACTGGTTAATGCAAGATGGAGTCACTAAAAAGGTTAAAATGGTAATTTAAATCTGCCATTGCTGAAACTAATATAACTATAATAACCTGAGTTAAGCTTTTTATAATATTTAATATTGTATATAAGAGTGTTTTTATATAAAAATTGTAAAAAAAAATTCTTAACATTTATGTTTAATAAAGAGAATAATAATAATAATAATCCATTTGTTGCCCGCAATAAATAGGTATATTCTCTACTCGAGTTAATCACACTTTTGTCTCTTTTATAGTTATAGGTATTTTTTTTTTTTAATTTTCGTTTACTGATTAATATTTTTATCTACACTAATGTTGTAACATTCTACTTATGTTTCCAATACTTGACATATAATTACTACTGTTATAGCACAGACAACAAAACACTCAATTTAAGCAATTTCACATGATGGTATAATATCCACATCGATATCGTAAAATCTCATTATAACATCAATAAAACGCGACCAATTAACCTGGCGAGCCTTATGTCAAAATCCTCATACAAGTTGTATAAAATTTTGATATTAGGCTGGCTTTTGAAAACAGTTGGGTTATACGTGAAAACTTCGTCGAAACTACTTAAGGCTAGGTATTCCTGCAGAGGCCGCACTATTGAGTTTTTTCAAACAATCTGAGACATAGAAAACAAGGTTTTAAATTCTGGAAAAAAAGTATGTATTAGTTAAGGATCTAATCTAGTGGAAGTCGCATTCAGTTACAAGATCCAATGAACTTCACTCGATAAAAAAAAATCCCAAAGTTACCCCTTTTTGTAATGTTTTTTCAATATGATGACTAAACTACTGATATTTTCCATTTATTTTTTGTACTCAATTGAAGACAATAATATTTCGCAGGGGAATTCGCAGAGTTTGACTTGATAAAATGATTGTCTTATTTACTATGTTTAAATATCTACGAAATGCGCGAGTACGGCTGCTCGGCAGGCCCGATCAGTCGCGCTCGGGCGCTCACGGACGACGGACCTGTGTCAGTTTTTTCCGTGACTGCCAATCAATCCGTTTTTGTCGTAAATAATTATATAATTATTGCAAGTTATTCATAATGGGCAATAAACAATAAACGCTTACAAAGATTCTTGCATTCATGTTTAAAACTTATATTATGGTTATAATTCGATAGTATAAGAATATCAGTATGACTATGTACTGAAGATCGCATCGCTACGATTTTTGATAATTCATATCGGTACCTCTGCCGGGTTGGATTTAGAAATAAGTCGCCTGAATCTGAGAAAACTGAATGCATAGGGGGCTCAGGGAAGCTCGTCTAAGATCCCCTAAAACAATTTCGGCTGCCGGAGTTACGTTTGAATATTTTTAATTAATTTTTAAAATTCGTATAAAATGAACTGTGAATGCGTGAAACTATTTTCGATACTTCTTTAGTCAAAGTCAAAGTCAAATATTTTTTATTCAAATAAACTTTAGAAAAGTGCTTTTGAATGGTCCAAACATTTTTTTACCTACTACCCATTTTAATTGGTTCTATCAAATACAAGGGCAGCTTCACGTTACTGAAAGACGACTCAGTCTGCTAGAAATTTGGGCTGGAGAAAATGAACCTTTGCTTACAAAACGCATCGAAAGGGACGATAATTTCTGGAAAACGCAAATGGAGCCAAAGTTGGTCCAATTTTACATGAAATGTTTAATGCCGGAAATGAGGATCAATCACATAATAGCAAATCTGATTTTTACTATATACATCGTATGCGCAATCAACTACTAAACATTTTATTCTTAAAATATTAAAATCCGTCAAGAAATGATGAAGTTATTAATGTTTTTCTGAACGACTATTTTGAAACGCGCGCGCCTGCTTGCCACTCACGATGATGTCACAGTACATAAGTCGTACGGACTCGTGCGACCGTATGTACGGGTCAAATCGTGCAAGGAAGATTTGGATCACTTCCCGAGGACCGATCGAGATGAAACTTGGTATATCTACGCAACTTCGATAGCAATTCAATAATATGGCATCATGGAACTGGTCTGATGATGCAGTCGGAAGGTGATCATAGGAACTGAGGTTATAGAGTTTTATTTAACTCATAAGAAATTCACATTTCACTTACTGAGCTAACTAGGAACTTTGCAATGACACAAGGTAACCCCGCCGTATTTGTGCTTATTTTATTTGTCTTGATAAAAACTAACCTTGTGTGGTGCCCAAGATCTGATGATGAAACTGAAAGGAGGTCAGAGGAACTCCTAGACTGTAGTAAAAAGTTAAAAGTGAAAAAAAATTTAAAACAAGCTTTTTATTAAATTTTAACCGCTTCTGTGGTCTAGTGGCTAAGCCACCGGTCTTACACCCAGAGGTCCCGGGTTCGATTCCTAGCGGGAGGTACATCTTTGTGTACCTACTCGGTTTGGCTGATAGTAGGGCTTGTTAAGTCCGCCTGGATTTTAGTTTTTTAAATAAGTTCTAAGATGCTGTATTTTTTCGCAGACACATTAATAAGTAGGTACCTACTAACCTAAAGTAAAAAAAATCTTTTTTTTTTGTTTTATATTTTGATATGTTTCATGTTTTGTGTTTGTGTTTTAAACGTTTTTTTATTTATTGATTTATCATCTGTGCGTGTTAGCTGAATATTTTGTAAGTAAATAAAAATAGTCCTATCCAGGTCTATCTATGTGCAAAATTTCATCTAAATCTGTTCAGCCGGATCCACGTGATTGAGTAACAAACAAATAATAAACATTTAACCGCCTCTGTGGTCTAGTGGCTAAGCCTCCGAACTTAGACCTAGTGTCCCGAGTTCGATTCCTATCAGCGGCGCGTTCTTGATTTGTTTGGTGGTTGGGCTTGTTAAGTTCGCCTGGCTAGCTACCACCATATTATCTAATACCGGCGCCATAATAAAAATGTTAAAAGCATTGTTGTATTCCGACTGTTAAGAAATCCTTTTGGGTCTTTTGGAACACAAAAAAACAATTGGTCCGGCGTAGCAACACTTGTATTTTCGCATCGTAGCACAATACAATATTTGTAAGACGACATTATCCATTTACGTGTGTTTACTACGTACGAGTCAACGCGCTGCAAGCAACTGTGGTAAAATGCGCGGGTAGATCCCCCACTATCCATTGCGTATATCCATTGATGGATATAATCTGGGATTGTTTGTCCCACTATATCCATTGCGACTTATCTCAATACAGGAACTGCATACTGGTCATGTTTTTATAATAGACTAGCTGACCCGGCGGACTTCGCACCGCTTTGACAGTTTCTATGACAACAATAAACAAATCGTATTTCTATTTATTTATTATTAAATATTATTTTTTAGTAATAAATATAACTTATGTTACTCAGGGATAATGTAGCATTCTAATAGTGAAAGAATTTTTAAAATCGGTTCAGTAGTTTTTGAGTATATTCGTAAAATATAGTGGCGGGCGGCAAGCGGCAACTGCCGTGCTAGTGCGAGCGTAGCTGATGACGTCTGCGTTTTTGAGAATGCAGCACGAAAATCGCTCTAACTTCGTCATTTTTGGTCCAATTTCAATAATTCTTTTTTGGTTATTTGGTTTTGATGTGACTGTAATTCTACATATTTAACTAAATTCTCGTTGATCTTCATTGTAGATAGTAGACAAGCACGTGGAATGCCAATAAGAACGTTGTCCTTACAAGATAACAAGGAAAATGTAAATTATGTAGACTCCCCAGCCTTACCATATCAAATTTGCAACCGGGTACAAGCACAAGAGAAATAAATTTTGAAGAATTTTGAGATTAAACATAATAATATTTTGAATTTAATTTGATACCCTTATTCCATTTATGCCAAACATTCTTTGAAATAAATAACCGTGCAATCCTTTCTGGTGGATACTTAACTTAGCCCATGAAATTGAAGTAAGAAAAATAATTTTGAAAAAAAAAAATAATATTATAATTAAATGGATACCAAAAAACATAAATTCATTATTAATTACTTACTTTATTTATTTACGAAACTCGTAACTCTACTTTATCACTACTAAACAAAGTTTGATCATAAAAATGTACTTCTAAAGCAAAATAAAATTACCCTACTGCTTATTTCTATACTGTATCGCTGGCGAGCGGGCGGGCGGTGTCATGCGAGTTCACTACCGCTACGTCCGCGCGAAACGCGGCCGAGACATCGCTAAATGCCTACTTTGACAGGAATACCTAGCCTTAACTTACATACACAAAACTCTTTGGTAAGATCTTGTGCCAATTGAATAAAAAAAGAACAGCGCGCGCTCGCTCCTGATTGGCCCTGCGCGCGCAGCTGCGCTCTCATTGGTTATTGGATGGTGGATGGATTGGTTTGGTTGGTAATTAACATTAACTTTTAAAATTGTACCATCCAAAATTTGAACAATTATTATAAATAAACTATTGTCAGCTTTTACTCTTGTTGTTTGACTAATTGCATTAGTGAAGATAAAGTAGTGTATGCAACTGCATATAACACGGGTATTAAAACACTCGTTACTATTATGAAACTCGCTGCGCTCGTTTCATAAACTCACACTCGTGTTTTAATACCCTTCATTATATGACAGTTGCATAAACTACTATTATTAGCTCTCATTCTCTCTATAAACAAAGTTTTACTCAAGCCAAGACTGTATGTGCTAAAGTAACTGCTAGGTTTCTTTGCTTTTTTCTTTTTTTTCTTCGTATTTTTTCTTTAACAAAAGAAAAAAATATTGTTTTCTAAACTTTACGCGAACACTACACACTCAGACCAAATAAAAACTTTTTATTTGGTCTGAGGCTACACATTGAAATTAAACAACTTTTACGGATCTACTCGCATTTATTATATATTTACATTAGTTTTAATTAATGTTTGTCCTGACGTTTCGAACCCTCAGTGGTCACAGGGAGACTCAGTCTCTCTCATTAATTAAAACTATAAATTAACTATTAATTACTAACTATATATTGCTATAAATTAAACGCGAGTAGATTCGTAAAAATTGTTTCATTTCAAGAGAAATAAATTAAAGAAAATAGCTAACTCGATACGCTATCTAACACAATATGTATAGAGATGAAACTGGCCATTCTAGTGAAGTGACGGACGATAAATCATAACGCATTTGCAACCACACATCCATAGATATCAATACCAAAAATGATTACGGTAACGTATATATCTTTCGTAACGAATCGAAAGAGTGAGACTTACGAATAACTACATCGATCTGTCAATGGTACTGAATGACAGAGGGCGTGGGAGAGGCGAGTTGATTCATCGACAATCAATCTTTTGTAGAATACTTTTTTGTGATATTGAGCCGGCAAAGGAACTCATGGTCGGCCTGATGGAGCGGTCACTGCTGCCCATGGACGTGCGACACAAAGTTTTTGATGTGTAACATCTTTTCGCTCGCTTTCTATACAGGTTGACTTTTTTTATCACCGTCCAAACCTTCTGAGATGACTCCCGTGATACAAACGAACAACTCTTACTATTGGACCAACTCCCTAACTCAAAAATAAAATTGAAAAAAAATATGTATGCTGAATGAAATATGAGATGAATTTTTCGCACACTTATAGTTTATAATGAAAAGGATTGCAGAATGTTATTTTTTTTAATTATGCATAAAAAATACATTAAATCAATAAAAAAACATTACACACACTACCATACCATACCATGTGTATTTGACACACGCGCATAGATACTCTTTTCAAAAATTTCAAAAATGGAAGAGGAGCGGCCGATATCTGTCAATGCCAATAATTTTTAATCCGTGTAGTGCAGCCTTAATAAAATTACGGTCGAATTTGACCACTGGGCGACCACTTCTTCTTCTTCTTCGTCGTTCCCTCACTGATGAGGATCGCGACCACATATTATGTGTTTCCACTCAGTGCGATTATATGCTGCGTGGACCGCCCGATGCATGCCGCCGCCGACTGCCTTCTTAAGTGTGTCAGACCATCTAGTAGGTGCCCTTCCTTGCGCACGTCTGCCATCAATTTGCCCTACAATAATCTGCTTCTCCAGACAGTGCTTTGAGGACCGCATAATATGTCCGAAGAAGCTCAGGGTTCGTTTACGGCATATCGCAGAGAGTCGCGTCGTGATGTTGAGTTCTTTTAATATCGACTCGTTAGTCCGCATCGCAGTCCAAGGTATACGCAACAACCTTCGCCAACACCACATCTCAAAGGCATCTATCTTACTGCTATCGCGACATCTCAAACTCCAAGTTTCGGCACCATACGTGAAAATTGAGAACACCAGGGCCCGAACCAAGCGGACTTTAGTTGTACGTCGAATACCACGGTTCTTCCATACTCTATCAAGGCTAGCCATTGCACTTTTAGCCATACCGGCTCTACGGCGTATTTCGTCAGTGCAACCGACGACAGGGCGACCACTAGTTTGTTATAAAATAGAATTAGAATATAATGTTAAAATAGCTTATTACTAAGGAATGTTACACATCATAAGCGACTACTGACTATTATTTGTGTTCTGTGCTACGTAAGGCTCTCTCGTTTTTTTATAATAAGGCTGAGGAGCTTGATGGTGCAGTGATTAACCCGGTCTGAGATTGCTAAGGTTAAGCAACTTTCGCAAAGGCCGGTAATCGGATGGGTGACCAACAATTTTTCATCTCTAGCTGCTCCGTACTTAGGAAGACACGTGTAGTCGTTGTCGTAGTCGTTGCATGATATCAACCATCATCATTACAAAAACACAAATGTTGAAAAAATTTCCACGAGCAGGAAATTTTTTCAACATTTGTGTTTTTGTAATTTGTTTGCAACAAAATTTGCGTTAAAAATTATTTGAACATTTTATTTTTATTATTTTTTATTTTATCATACTAATACTAGATAAATCTTTGGTCACCGATCGATCCGATGACCGGCCTTTGCAAAAATTGCGTGCCTGTACTTTCACAACCTAGTAACTACCCTTCAAACCTATAAGAAAACAGTGAGAACAGTGCTGATTACTGCTGATTGGTGGCAGAAATCGGTATCATAGGTGTTTGTTTACTAAATTGTAAATATTTCTAAAAAAAAACCGACTTAAGAAAAAATAAAAAAAGGATCCTAGGGTATTAGTTTAGCTACAAAATGGCGAAAAAATTTTGAAAATCGGTTAATAATTGTGTCCTATAGGTGATCCCTTTAGATTTAGTATTGTAGAAAAACGGGTATTTCCGTATATAAAAAGTGATGTAGCTTCTTTGATTATTGACCGATCGTCATGGTAATGGTTTTAAAAGATGCGGATGCAGGCGAGAAGTGCATTTAAGTTGGAATTGTGTTATTTAAAATAAAATGTTTTTTTGTTGTAAATTGTTGTATTCATTTTCAATGCTCCGATTCTTGCGGGGACTGCGAAATTTGCGCACTTTTAATTCTGCAACGTGAAAGCTTCGCCTTCATTTCACTTGTTAAGAGATGCCGAAGTTGGAATCGCCTTCACCCCTAATTCTCAACTAGGTACTAGGTCTCGCTAAAGTCCCATATCTTTATTGATACTCGGCTCTAGAAATTTTACAATATGTTCATAATTTTAACACTGGCAAAACGTGCAAAGTGCATCTTGCCAGTACTATGAAAAAAAAAGTCTACATGACGTCTCAAATTCCTGTCAATAAAAAATCACAATGGCCGACTTCATACTATGTGGTATTATGCCTAATTAGATTCAGTGATTCATGCACGTGCAAAAAAGTTGTATACCGTTGACCAAACTGTGCGGCTAAGAAGGAGTTTTCGGATGAACATAAAAACTTGTTTGTTTTAACGTAAGTAACAATGTTTAACGTAACATTAAGTATAACAAAGCCTTTATTACAGTCACTTAATGACGTGTAAATTATTAAAAATGCAAATAATATTGAACCTTTTACTTCTAAACTACTGAATTTGATACTAGTTTCGATTTTGGGAGAGCTTTCGAACGAGAAGAGCTGGCAAGAAACTTTTTTTCCATCTATAAAATTAATGAACGTTGAGTACATGAATTCAAAAAACATCGCCATCATCAGCTGGTTAAGTCAATTATTATTCATTACTCAAAGGCTTTATCTGCGATTGCTGAAGTTGACAAACTTTTACAAAGGTCAGGCATAGGATGGGTGATCAAAAATGTATCATCTCAAACTCTTCTGTGCTTTGGAAGACACGAAATACCCTCGGTTCCGGTAACATTAGCAGTCGTTAACAACCGACAATCCGCACTGGGCCCACGTGGTGGTTTATGGACCGGAATGCTCGTGCCCCAGCATTTGGGACATAAAAGAAGCTGGCGATGCAGACACCACGAAAGTAAAAGTAATTACGTATTAAATAACATGAACCAAGTTATTTGTAGTTTAAATATTTTATTAGTAGTAAGTGGTAGTATAATTTATTTTTATTTATTTATTACATTATAAATTAGTTTAATAACCGGTGCAATGCTCTGACCGCTGAGCTACCGAGACCCAGAAGACTCGTTGAATTTCTCTAGTAGTTGTTTGTCGGTATTACGTCACACCTACTAGAGAAATTCAACTCATCTCAATTTAGTTCATATTGTGTTAAATACTGAATTTTCTTTCTACACCACAGCAAGAGTGTTCGCGCCAGAAACGCGACTGTGCACTCATCCAAATAAAAGTCACGTGCAGCGTTCATTTCGGTCATTAAGTTCTGGCCGAGCGGCCCGCCTGTGACGTCGCGTTTTACCATCAGCTCTTCGCTCAAGAACCTCCTAGAACTGAATACTCGTGAATTGCCTACCGGCCGGTGCGCGTGTGTGTGTGTGCGCGGAAGGCGACTTCTACCAGCATCAGCTCCATCTCCGCGACGGTCGTGTCGTGGCCACGCCGTCAACGTCAGCTCGCCAAGTATATCCCATATATCCCATCCTTCTTAATCCAATCAGCCCACGTCGCTGTAACGGCTGCCTTCCCAGCAGCCGATAAATAGTTATAAGCAAGATATAAAGGTAAACTCTTTGTTTACTCGTACATCTAATGTGACGTGTGTTTTACACGTACAATAAGGAATTTAATGTTATTATCGTTAAAGTGAATCACCTTACCTGGCCTTTTTTCTAGATTCCAGGTTCATTGCTCTATTCGGCAGACCAATTTTTTTGTTGGTATTTTTATTTTGTTATAGTAAGTCCCGCTATAGTAAGTACCAAAAGATATTTCTTAACAAGTTTTGTTATGTTTTAATTGAATTAATTAATGAAATTACGTAACTGAGTGGCAAAGCTTTCCAACCTAGAGGGCATGGGTTCATTTCCTCGGTGAGGTGAAAAGTGTTTTGGTTTAGATTTTTCGATGTAATAAATAACCCGTTTGGCAAGTGGTGATTTAGCCAAAACCGATCAATTGTAGCGATGACTTGATTTCAATGATGGAGGTCTTTGCCCAGCAGTGGGACTGTATAGGCTATAGCTTGAACAGCATTTTTTTAAATTATTATTAGACTTGAATTAAATAAGCATGTTGTTTACATATATCGGTGGAGTTACAGACTACATACTTTATAAATATTTACGTAAATCTTATAACCATGAATATGCTGTAAATTTGCTTTGTGTTATAAAAATAAAAAACATTGGAACTAACTCTGAAATTGTGAAATAAAACCGGCCAAGTGCGTGTCGGGCCACGCGCAGTGTAGGTTTCGTAGCCCATCTCAATAATGCGTATATTTTTAAATGGCTCATATACTTAAATGTAGATACTACAGGTTTCACATACCTGACAACGTTATTTAAGTAGTTCCCAATGAGGAATTTGTACTGCGCCAAGTACATTTTATAAGTTGGTCGATTGTTACTCGTAAACTTGTAAAGCCTACTTAGCTGTGATAGTTGTCCTTTTAACTTCATCATATATACAACTACCGTGAATTTTTTTACGTATCCAAAATCAACAATTTGGCTGGCGGGGGGGGGGGGGGGGAGAGACACTTGACTCTAACAAAATTTTGCACTTTCAAGCTTAATAGTTAATAAACCCGCAATATTTTTGAAATTGCTATCCAACGACACCCCACACTATGGGGTAGACAAGAAAAAAAATTACATCCCCACTTCACGTGTCCCCTAAACCTAAAAAAAAATTTTTTTCAAGAATTTACTTCGCCACTTTGTCGGCGTGATTAATATGTATAACCATGCCAAATTACAGCTTTCTAGTACTAAGAGTCTATGAGCTAGGCTGAGGCTGTTTCATATATTTTGATAGAGTTTATTATTGTATGGACCAGATTAGATTTTGTAAACGATATCAGATTGGCCAAAGCTCTTTGTAAAATGATGAGCAAAGATTATCCTTAAAGTTTTTGTTGTAATTAAAAATAAGGGCGAATATGGGCATATCAATAAATAATTTGAATCTGTATTTGAGTTAAGCTGTCCTTCTAGTTTTGTGTCAAATGTTATACCTAGGCACTGACGACGCGGTGAGCGCAATTCTAAAATCCCCAATGGCGGCACGCGGGAATCCATTTTGTCAAGTTTGACATTCAAACTAAAATGGCGTCCGCAAATGGACGCCACCGCTAATCGCGTTGGGAGTTTCAGAAAGTTCGCCCGGCATTATAGGCTCGGTCTAGAGTCTAGACTGGACCTCGGATACAGAAAGTTTTTCTGTAAACACTTCGCAAGGCAAGCAATCTGTCTGTTTGTCAAGACTATTTCGCTGAAAACATGAGTAGGTAACGCTAGTATAAATACATACATATCTATACTAATATTATAAAGGGGAAACCTTTGTATTTTTGTATGTATGTATGTTTGCAACGAATAAACTCAAAAACTACTGGACCGATTTTAAAAAATCTTTCACCATTAGAATGCTAATTAGCGCTGAGTAACATAGGCTATATTAAAAAAAATATATATAAATATACATTTATATTTATATAAAATAAAGAATATAAATATAAATTTATTTAAAAAGAGATTGAAAGATTTTTTAGTAGAATAATGCTACTATCACCTTAACGAATTTTTGACCAACAAGCAAGTTTTTTTTTATTTTTTTTATTACATCTACTAAACGTTAATAATAATAATCAAGAATGTCTTAATATTGTTATAAGTACTTAGTTGTTTTTACGTTTCTAATTTGTATCATTTTTATTGATTATATTGAATTATATTTATTTGACATTAATATATAAAATACTAAAAACGTCAATTTAATTTTCCAATACAAAATGATTTTTTGTTTTGTTGTTATGGAAACCATTTATAATATTAATTTAACTCAATGATGGAAACTGTCAAAGCGTCAAACTGTCAAAGTACATAATCTTTATTATATTTAAATCATCTGTGCGTGTGTATGTATTCTAAAAAAAATTCTGTGTGTGTTCAAGTGGATTCGAGAATGGTTTAGATTTATAATTGGACCCGGTAGGTGGCGCTGCTATAGGGGTCCATCATGGGATACGGCTGTTCTTAAGCGGACGAATGATTTGTTTGTTTTGTTGTCATGGAAACTGTCAAAGCGGTACGAAGTCCGCCGGTCAGCTAAATCGCACAAAGCCATCAACTAAAAAAGAAAAGGGTGCGCCGTCAGTAGGTGACAAGTGTCATATATTTTATTTGAAATGTCTTCGTCCATATTTATTTGATGCTGCGCGGCCATACTAATTTTGTACTGAAAGATAATAATTTGAAAAACCGCTCGATAAAATAATCGAAAATGTGAGACGGACGATTTGTAGTTTAGACCATTGGTGATTGTTTAGACAAAATCAGAGGTACAATAATTTAGATAAACTATAAGAGATCTACTAACCACTCGTTTTCATGATGACATTGCAGAAAAAACTATAGTGTGTTATGAATTTATGGATCGGTCTAATTGTAAACACGTTCCCTTTGATACTAAATATATATTTTGTTTATGTAATATGACAGTAGTAGGTAAAAATTGTTTGGACGATTCAAAAGCACTTTTCTTAAGTTTATTTGAATAAAAAATATTTAACTTTGACTTTGACGTTGACAGTATTTTTAATTATATCAACTTAAGCGCGGACGCAAAACTGCGAGTTTCAAGTTTCTTTATGATAGCGAGCGAGCGGCGCGTGGCAGTGGTGTGACAACGGCGCACGACAAGAATACGCACGCACACTAATATCTGTACAGAGTAGGCTGCTGATTTAATTAGAGCAATGTTTACTTTCGTAAAATCATAGGCGTTTGAGGAAAAAATAAGAAAAGTCTTAATATTTTCATATTCATGTTTTTTTATTGAAAAATAAGACAACAGTGCCTGCGGATTATCAATACAAACATTTTGATGTCGGATCATAGTTTCTGAAGAAATAAGTATTTAGATATCATTATTTTACGTATTGTTTATGCAGTTTCTGGGTATTTGTTTCAAATTCCAAGACAACCATGGCCTTGTGAAAGGATCAAGCTAACCTATACTAGTCCTTTTAATGTATAAGACCTATTCAGCGCCTAGCACCAGTGACTTAAAACACGTAAATTTTCAAATTCCGCGCTGCACCCGTAACTGCATTTTTGGCATTTTTTGGTTGGCGCACCCAATACCTAAAGATGTCCAGTTTATTGATAGGAGCTAAGTAAATCACGTGCCAAGCGAGTTTCGTTTATTGGCATCAATTAAAATGAATGCTTTTACGCACGCGATTCTGCGAGCGCTGGTACACATCAACCGATCTAAAACTGTTCAACCGTCTTTAATAAATGTTCAACCATATGTCATATACCATATGTGAGGAGCTCGATGGCGCAGTGGTTAACGCGCCCGGTCTGCAAGTGCTGAGGTTAAGCAACTTTCGCAAAGGCCGGTCATCGGATGGGTGACCAAAAGATTATCATCTCGAACTCCTCCGTGCTTCGGTAGGCACGTTGCCGTTGGTCCCGGCTGCTTTAGCAGTCTTTAACAACCGCCAATCCGGGCCCGCGTGGTGGTATGGCCCGTTCTCCCTATCCATCCATAGGGAAGGCTCGTGCCCCAGCAGTAGGGACATAAAATGAGCTGATGATGATAATGATGTCACTACACTTTAAGCTAAGTGTTCGACGCAGTGTTTGACGACCTCCTTTGTCGAGTGGTTTGTACACCGGTTTTCATGGTGTCGCCATCTCTGAGGTCTTGGGTTCGATCCCCGGTCGGGTCAATTTAGAAATTATTGTTTTTCTAAATTTTCTATGTATAATAAGTATGTATTTATGTATTTTAAGTATATTTATCCGTTGTCTAGTAACCATTTAACGAGTTTTATAACGAAGCTTCTCTTGAGCTAGATAATTAGTGTGAGTGTAGGAAAGTTCATAGTTTACTAGTGGCCTGGCGGACTTCGTACCGCTTTGACAGTTACAAAAGTCTGTCAAAATTTCAATAAAAAAGTATAAAAAACTACCAAATAGGTTCTATTCCCAACATCAAATCCAAGACCTAAGTAGCCAATTATTATGAGTTTCATTCCTGTGGGAATATCGGGATAAAAACTATCCTATGTGTTAATCCTGGTTACAAACTATCTGTATGCCGAATTTCATCTAAGAGACCAAAATTAGTTGCTAACCCCTACTTTAAATGAAATGAATGTTGATTACGTTCAGTCTAAAGAGGCAACTGGTTGCTTTTTTTTTTTTTTTTAGTAGTTCGTTCTCTGAGGAACCGGCTAAGGTCATAGACCATGCTGCCATGTCATTAGTTTCTTAATTTCATTAGTATTATAATCCTAAAGATGATGATGAGTGATAATGGAAATGAGAAATGAGAAATGATATACCCCCCAACCCCTCGAGTATCTCAGTAAAGATGTGGGGCTTTACTAAGTCTTCGGGCGGACTTCTTGAGAGAATTTGAATAGTGACGTTGCACTGTTTTGTTTCATTTGCCAACACTCGTGCACACTCACGAACACTTAACGGTTAATAATCCACCATTATTTCACATTAATATTCGACTTAACACAAATTTTAGAAAATAAAACAAAACCACAGACATGACTCTTCACTTTCCCGCCAAGAAGTCCGCAACTGGTTGCTTTTTTTGGTAATAAGCCTGCGTGCCGAGTGCTTAGAGTGAGTTTCGTTTACTATCCGTATTCATTCGATTACGTCCACGAACACGAAAATTAGTACCAAACTGTTGTGCTTGACATGCGGACGACTGTACTAAAGAATAGTAACTCTATTGTACCAACCTACATTCAATTTGAAAATGGAATGCTCAATCAACGCCGCTTTGGCTACTAGAAGGTTGAGAAATTAAAAAAAAAACATTCGAAGATAAATTGACTGTTTAAAAAAAGTGAGGCCCTTTCCATTAAGGCAGAGCGTGTCAATTTAATCGATCATTAATGAAACTATTTTAAAAGTATCGATGTAATCATCGGGATGCGTTATTAATTTTTTAATATCCCACGAAATCACAGACAATAATTGTTAAGTAGAAACCGGTATTAACAACGAAAGCTTGCTGAACAAAAACGTAGATAAAGAAAGATTATTTCGCAAAGCGGTATAGTATACATGCAATGATTAAACTTTTGTTAAAACTTGTACCGTTAGATCGTCGAGTTACTGAGCTGTTTATAACTTGACACTGACCTTATTGGGCGTTAATTAAAAAAGAAAGTAACTATAGAGACAGGAAATGTCATTTCAAATTTCGAAACGGAGCGCTCCTAATTTGAATCGATTGACGTTTGGTTGTAAACGTGCGGGCGGGAAAATGAAGCGGGAAAGATGGCGGCGCCCGAACAATAAACTGACATGTTTACAAAAAAAATCAAACATATTTCGCTGCTCATTGAGTAAGTATGAATACGAATTCCGTGTAACTTCAACGCGTAATAAAAATTTACATTTGTAACCTTTCAAAACATGCCGTATTGCCATATTGTTGTGTAATAACTTATTTTATTTTAGTACTAGCTGACCCGGCGGACTTCGTACCGCTTTGACAGTTTCCATCATTGAGTTAAATATATATCAATGGTTTCCATGACAACAAAACAAACAATTCATTTTGTATTGGAAAATTAAATTGTCGTTTTTAGTATTTTATATATATTTTTTTTAATATAGTCTATGTTACTCAGCGCTAATGTAGCATTCTAATGGTGAAAGAATTTTGAAATTGCAAAGAGAAAAAACTGACCAAAGATTCTAACTCTAAATTTATATAGATCAAGAGCTCTTTTGAACTTTTTTGGTTCTGATAATGGGTTTGCATAATATTACATGACTGGCACTAGTATAGTAAACATTGTGTAAAAAAGAGTATTGTAGCATGCTCTATTAGTGTTATAGATTATAGAGTACGCCTACATGATATAGAGTACAATACTCTATTTTAGAGTACGGTTGGCAACTCTAAGTACAGGGCGTGCGTACAATAACAGGTAAAACAAAATTAAACGCATGGAAAAAATATATAATCCTGTGAAAACACATTCAAATCCACATTATGTACTAAGAGTATGTATTAAGAGCATTTTTACATTTTAATTAGTTTAATGCGATTTCTTCATTAAGGTAAATTGCTAAAAGTTTTTGTTTTCTACAAATTATTTAGATCTTCGTATTTTTCTTTAGCATGGAGTTTTGTTTATATTGACTTTTTGGTTTGAAAGAATTAGAAGATTGAAGTCTGTATGAAATAAATACCTAGATGTAAAAATGCTCTTAAGTAATGACAATCGTTTTTACTAAAATCACATTTTTAATGGAATAGATTAATCGACTGTTTGTAAAAGTAGGCCTTAACAACAAAAAACGCTTTATAAACCAGTCGCTGCCGTCTGCGGACCCCTAAAAGGACAAACGGCAAGGTTCTAACATCGCAGATAATTCATTACGCCAGTTTCTGAACGTTCGCTCGGCTGTCAAATGTTTTGTTCCCGCTTCTGAACGCCCCGCCGGGCATAGACAATGCGCTGAAGATTAAGAGCACTGGCAGGTGATACGCAGATGGAGGGAAAACAGAAAAAGTGGCCAACACGTTTATTCTTTTTTTAAATATTTATTTTTACTCTTTATTGCGAGCTTAATAACATGTGGTATTATGCGAATGCGAATAGAAACTCTTTTCATTATTATGTAAGAGTGATGGATGAGTCATGTAAAATTGGGCCGATTGTAAACAATATTGATGACTGATATTTGAGGCTGAGTTGCGACCATCATTTTTTGTGTACAATATTTAGATTGGCTCAGTTAAAAGTTCTGAGTAGGTAGGCAATAGCTCTAAAGATTTTCTTTTTTTTGAAGTTAAAACTTCTTTAGCGGCGTTGTGCACTTTTTTTGGAATGGGTAAAAAATGTTAAACTCGCGTCAGGACACGTGACCGTCAGGACACGTGACCTGATCGAAAATTCGTAAGACGGATGGAGAGTAGACAGCTGGCGCGGCGTAATATAAATTTTTAATATAACTTAATATAACTTTTTAATGTAATGTACATTGTCATGTTTGTGTACGATAGCCCAATAAATAAATATTGTATTCTACCACATAAATGAGAGTACTTTTATACTGATAATTAAAGCAATTCGTGCAAAATTATTCCCTAACCATTCCAAAATATCAAAAATGGACAACGTTAATATTCAAGTTTTCACTTCTGCCGGCACTCCCAGAGTGCAACCCGTCGTTTTTTTTAAATATAGGTATGATGATTATAATATTTTGTTAAACTAATAAAAACTGTTTTTAAATTTCAATCGCCAAAATTTATGGAAACATACTAGTCTGATTATAAGTAAGTATATTACCTTTTTAAGTATATTTGTTTTCTTCTAATACGTAACACTAATCTTTATTTTGGTATTAAGTGTTGTATTATATTTTGTTTTATTAACTCCTCATGAGTAACCACTTGGAAAAGAGGAAGTATAGTCTCTCAGCAACGGCGTAGGCTAATTTGATAGATATAAGCAGTTAATCTGCACCTCACCTGATGTTATATGATGATAACGCCAAAGATTATAGCCCACTTCGCCACGACTGTGCAAATCATTTGCTGTAATTAAAATTAAATTGGCTTTAAGGTCCTCCTAATTTTTTTTATTGCTATGCCTAACAAACAGGGTTGGATACTGTTACCAAATTCCTGTATAGTGGGTACCGGTAAGTAACGCTGTTATATGCTTCAGACGCTAAAATAAGCCGCAAAAAAGTATTAGCACAAACGACTTTTGATTGTCATCTACACAAACACACACGCACTCATGCACGCACCCACGCACCCACGCACGCACACACGCACACACACACACACCCCCACCCACACACACACACACGCACACCTCCCCTTCCTCACACACACATACACACCCCCACACACACACTCACACACAAACACACTTACGAAATAGCTTTTAAGATCACAAGCCAAGTCCAAAGTGGGGGGCCAGAACTATGTAACCCAGGGTATCCTAGCGCAAGTTCTGCTCTCTCACAATGTCTACATACTACCACGCTAAAATTGTAAACTTGCTGTATTATGTGTGACTATTGTGACAGAGAAATAAATTGCTTTTATTATTATTATTATTATTATTATTATATAGGTAAATTGGTACCGGTAATGCAGGCGGGACGTTCTTCTTTTTAACCTACAATTGTCTGTCCTCACATTGTCTTTTACAATACGTCATTAGTTAGAGTAGTGATTATTAATGTTTTAGTGTTTGAATATACGTCCATACATTTATTCATCTTTTAATACTAAATAGTCTTTCACTTTCTCTATCCAGTGCTTTTTTTATAAGTTTGTTTTTATAACGTGACAGAGTGGTAATCCAAAATGTGGTCTCCGCTGAAAGCGGCCACTCTGTCCCAGTATTTTCTGAAAAACCACCATAAAGAAAAAAACATTGTCGCCACGGAAGGAATCATTAATTAGTCCTTATAAAAAAATACATGCAACATTTATTAAAATCGAACATAAAAACCATAATTATCAATAGTTGAAAAACGCAAAAAACAGAAAAATTACGACGTTTTACGTTACTTTACGTTAGAAAAGTATCGCTACTTTTTTATTGCGCTTTAGCCTATCAGCGTAGAGCAGTTAATTGATTTACCGGTAAAAATAACCCACGCACATACCATAGTCTGTGTACCCACGTAACGATACCAAGCATACTATATATACCGGTACTTTTTTTTAACGATATCTTCGTTTGACAGAATTATCCATACCAATTTTTTAAACGTTTATAAGGGAGTTCTATCCAAGTTTGTGGTCTATGGTGACACTTTGAAATTATACAACATGCGACTAAGGTGACCGCCTTGTGCAACTCCTATTGTTACCGTGGCATTAGTGTGGACATGACAGTAAATATATAACAAATAAACAATTATAGCTTAATTGGTAGTGCACCTGACCCGGTATGTCATGGGATGCGGGTTCGAATTCCGCTCGTGGATTTTTTCAACAAATTGTCCTTTGTTATAAAAAAAAAATTATATATATATATTATTACCAGAGAGATAAGATAACAATACAATAAGAATTCAATGTAATACACACACCGGCATATTTAGCGGAACACAAAAAAAAAGTCCATAATTAAAAAAATATGGTTTTATTTTAAAATCTACTTACTACACTTCTTTTGTTATTAAAAGTTTCATTTGTTTTAATTAAAATTAGATCACATTAAGAACAGATTTTGCGAGTAAAGGCTATTTGTGAAAAATGGTACATTTTGGAACTTTTCATGTAACCGGGAAAAGTGAACATTAATATTAAAATAACAATTAATTAAATTAGAAAAATGGTGATTAATATCGCGTATTTCCTTCACGTGCTCTTATTAAAGTTTCTACCCGTCTAGGCATACTGAGAATGATGTTATCGATGGTCTCCTGGGATAGTCTCCGCCATTCCTCAACTACGGCGATTCGCAGTTCACCCACGTTGGCAGGAGCTGGAATTCTGGACTTAACTTTTCTTTTCAGCAAGTCCCAAAGGTGCTCTATTGGGTTCATATCCGGTGATCTCGCCGGCCACTCCATAACAATGATATTCATATCATTAAGATATGCTTGAGTTACCCGAGCGGTATGCGGCCGAGCATTATCCTGCATAAAAACAAAATCGTCACCGATATATGGGGCAAACGGTACGATATTTTCTTCTAAAACTTCTCTGATATAGCGGTCTGCAGTCAGACTCCCTCTGTCAATCACTACCAAGTCTGTGCGAGCTCCCAAACAAATGCCCGCCCAAACCATTATTGCTCCACCACCGTATGTAACTGTAGTTTCAAAATTTGTCTGAATGTATCGTTCTCCTTTGCGTCTGTATATTCTTTGCCTGCCGTCAATTTGATTTAAGAGAATTCTGCACTCATCACTAAACAATACCTTACTCCATTGGTCCGCGTTCCAAAGTCGATGTTCCTGAGCAAAGTTAACCTGTTTCTACGATGATTTACCTCGAGCCTTGGAGCCTTGGCGGGCACAAATGAACCCATACCAGCTTCTTCGAACCTTCTTCGTACCGTACGCTCACTTACGGTTATACCCCGCACTGCTTCTAACTCATGTCGGGCTTGGATGGCCGTCAAACGGGGGTTCCTACGTACACGAAGCCGAATGAAACGATCATCCCTACTCGAAGTGCGTCTTTTTCTGCCTTGTTCTGCTCTTCTCACATAAGTACCGGTCTCCCTGAACCGTTGGATACTACGACGGATCGTTGAAACTGGTCGCCGAAGATCTCTGGATATCACTCTGTAAGTTTGACCATTTCTTCGCATTTCGAGTACCCTGGCAATTTCCGTTGGGGCTAAGTCAGGCATAATTCAGTCCATAACTCCAAAAAGATACGCGATTAAAAAAAAACTAACAAAAAACAGTATTTCAATGAGATTTTAAATCAAACTAAGAAGGAAGAAATACTCGAAGTTCGCTCCAGATAAGGTGTATTTGAATAAAATTAAAACAATTGCATAAAATGTGATGTTCAGTTGTTTTCTTAATTTGAAATTATTTCTTTTTAAATTAAATGACGTATAAACCAGCCAGCAACCTTATATATTACTGATATCAAACCTTTTTTTTATGTTCCGCTAAATATGCCGGTGTGTGTAGTAATTAAGAAAAGAAAGACTTTTACAAAAAATTATTGTCAATTAATTAATTGACTACAACAAATTAATTGATAAGTCAACTCTTTTAAGTTTTGTTCTCAACCTCAGAATAATATCATAACTAATTAGGGAGATTCACCCCCGTTCTTTCCGCAATAACACGTGTTATAAGACTCCATTTAAAGTAATTAATGGAATCAGGCATTATTTTGCGAAAATCCATGGTTCAAAAAAATGTAATTGAAATAATATGTAGGTAGTGTTAATTCCGCTAACCAGCTTGGATGCAGTACGCATGCACCGCCCTCCCGCCCGCAAAAAGAAGAAGAAAAACATGCAGAAGAAACAATGGATGCAACATGCACACCAACACCGATACCCGACACGTGTTTAACCCTTTCACGGGGCATCCTCAGGAGCTGTTGACTGATCGAGAGCTATTTTAAGTTCTATCTACCGTATAATTGTACCATTACCACTTATTACAAATACTTTAAATTAGCTAAATGCTAAACGCTAAGCCATCAGACGCCTTTGGCTTTCAAAGTAAAAAGTGTTGAATAATTTCGGCGGGCTGGTTAGAACCACGATAGCTCAATTGGACGAGCACCTGACCCGGAATGTCAGAAGGGTGCAGGTTCAAATCCTGCTCGTGGAAATTTTTTCAACATTTGTGTTTTTGTAATTTGTTCGCAACAAAATTTGCTTTAAACATTATTTGAACATTTTATAATTAATTATTGTAATGAGTTCTCAACAGTAGCCGTTGACTTGTCAAGGAGGATCTATGCAGCTACCACAGGATGTTTTGTCACAAAACAACTAATAGTACTATAGTTTTGTTACCTAATTATTAACGGTATCCTTGGCGTATCCACGCTAATCTTTCGCCGTATTCATTGAGGGCCTTGCACATGAGCCGGCACGAGTCGTGTTAATGTTTTGCGACGTGTGTGTCGCCCTTTTGTTCAATCAGCTTTTTTAGGGTACAGACGCAGGCAGGTACGGGCGCACATCAATCTATTCAAAACTGTCGAAATTTCTTTAATAAATGTTCAACTTTATGACATATACGTAAAGTTAAGAGTCTATTGAGGAAACACAGTTCTCTTCGTTTCTTTTACGACTACCTCAAGCGGTTGAGCTAGCCAGTGCCAGACTCCTACTGACTAAACACTCCCTGGTGTTGCCTAAAGCCTTTGAAGGGCTACATAGGCTGACGGAACGGTCGCCGTTAGTTACGAGTCGTGTTAATGTTTTGCGACGTGTGTGTCGCCCTTTTGTTCAATCAGCTTTTTTAGGGTACAGACGCAGGCAGGTACGGGCGCACATCAATCTATTCAAAACTGTCGAAATTTCTTCAATAAATGTTCATCTTTATGACATATACGTAAAGTTAAGAGTCTATTGAGGAAAGACAGTTCTCTTCGTTTCTTTTACGACTACCTTAAGCGGTTGAGCTAGCCAGTGCCCGACTCCTACTGACTAAACACTCCCTGGTGTTGCCTAAAGCCTTTGAAGGGCTACATAGGCTGACGGAACTGTCGCCTCCCGTGGATGGGAGGCGACGCTGGCGTTACTCAGAGTGCACGCCGTGGTGAAGACGGCGCTCGCTCAATCTGCAGTGATGCTGCCTGTTAAACAGCGCCACCTAGCCGACAATCAGCTAACCGGCTTGCTATAAATCACGAACGCGCGCACAAAGCCTATAAAATAGACAAAGGCAATCAATCGATGCAGCCAGAGGGCGCTGTGGGCCGCACAAAAGTGTATAAAAGCAAAGGGCCGTCTACGGTCTCTTTTTGGGTTCTTTTTGGCTTGACAATAAAGTCTATCAAAAACAAGCATACGTTGTAATTCCGGCTATCTGACTTCTTAACACTGCTTATATCGGCCACAAAGTACCTTTGTAATGATGTCGGCTGACTTAACCAAGCGACGAAGTGCCCTGGTGGGTTACTCTTGAAACACAATTGCAATAACCAATTTCCAATCCCAAATCTAAAAAATTCAAATGGTACTCTTAAAAGCGATAATAGCGCTACATTGGGTGGAAATTGAGTGAACAAATTATTATCGAGATGGGGCGTTCTGAAATTGCGAAACTTATCCCAATATCGATACATATTAATCGCATTGGAATTGTATTGAGATTGAATTTGCGTCAAGAGTAGCCTACCTGTGCTGCAAATAGGCAATCCAGGTCACGTGATAACGGATTTGGGGGATCCGATAAAGCGTGTTGGGGCCTACGGAAATGGGGGGTGGGACATTTGACAGTACCTATGTGGTGAATTGACGTGCAGGCGCGTGTACAGACGCGTGCATATCAACTTATGCCACAAAACAAATGCTCCACAGAATGCATCTATCAACAAACAGCTTGTGTAGGGCATGTGGAGAGGAAACGGAGTCAATGCAGCACCTACTGTGTGACTGTGACTCTCTGGCTAGGAAAAGAATGGGACTCCTGGGGTCGGCCTATCCGAAACCGGAGGACTTCAGGCTCTTCGCTCTTAAGGACGTGGCCAAACTTATGGCGTCTATCTTTACAGAGGAAGAAGAGTGAAAGGACGGGGTTGCACAAAAGATCCCGATGGGTCGAAGTGTTACTGCAAGAGGGAAACCTCAGCAGGCCCCACTAAGATAAGATAAGATAAGATAACTTATCCGAAACGGGTTAGGGGTGTTTTGACATGGTGTCGTTTCGTCATTGTTTTTAACTTTCAAATCAAAATCAAACCCATCAAAAACAATACTTGTCAAAAAAAACCAAGTCTCGCAACTCAGTTGTTCTGCGGTAAAAAGTTGTGAGATCCATGTAATACCAAGTCGGTTATTAATTTATTCAGTCTCTACTTAAGCGACTTTCTGTCTTAATACGTCCAGTCTCTAAGACCACGATCGTGGTCCATAACATTCTTTAATGTTTTATATAAATATATTGAGACTTGGCCATCGCACTAAATAATTGAATATACATGTGTTTTCAGGCGATTGAATTTACACGTGTTTTCAGGCGATGGCCAAGTCTCAATATATTTATGTAAAACATTAAAGAATGTTATGGACCACGATCGTGGTCTTAGAGACTGGACGTATTAAGACAGAAAGTCGCTTAAGTAGAGACTGAATAAATTAATAACCGACTTGGTATTACATGGATCTCACAACTTTTTACCGCAGAACAACTGAGTTGCGAGACTTGGTTTTTTTTGACAAGTATTGTTTTTGATGGGATCTCATTTCTTTTTGTATTTTGTAGAGACAGTTCTACTTTTTTCCTTTCGATTTGGCAGGGGCACTACCATGCGCCTATATTTATATGGGACTAGCTTAAACCCGCGGCTTCGCACGCAATAATAATAATTGCCGTAAAATAAATAAAATAAAACATCGTTACGAATAAAGCCAATATTGAAAAATTTTACTGAACCTATTATTCCATTATATTATACATGAATCAGTGGATTCATTAACTGCACATGTAACTTTGTAATCCTATACATTTATATGGGATTACAAAGCTATTTATGCAGTTGGTGTATCTAGAAAACTGGACCAAAATTGCAAAATATTTTAGTTTTTCCTTGATTCATACACCAAACACTACTTATATTCCAAATTTGAAGCTTCTAGGTCTGCTAGAAGTGCCTTAGAATTTTGATGATCGGTGAGTCAGTCAGTAAGTGACAAAATTAAGAAATTTGACCCGTTATAATTCTTAAAATACTGGTTCAAATTGAATGAAATTTGAAATATACGTGTTTTTACAATGCCTGCATGGTTACTGAAAATTTCAGTCTTCTAGTTTTATCCACAACGAAGTTACAGGGGGTCGAAAATGGTCTGAATTGCTTCGAGAAAAGGATGGTACAGCCGTGACGCTTTTTTGCTCGACTTGGTGGGGGCACGGCCGTGCCCCCAGATCAACTTTCATAGATGTAGTGTCGTTTCGTCATTAATTAATATTATAATGAGGAAACCTTTGTCTTTTTGTATGTATGAATGTATGTTTGCAACGAATAAACTTAAAAACTACTGGGCGGATTTAAAAAATTCTTTCGCCATTAGAATGCTACATTAGCGCTGAGTAACATAGGCTATATTAAAAAAATATATTAAATAAAATACTAAAAACGACAATTTAATTTTCCAATACAAAATGATGTTTTGTTGTCATGGAAACCATTGATATATAACATGTTTTTGTTTTGTTTATATAATTTTAAGGCAAATTTTGTTGCGAAACAAATTACAAAAACACAAATGTCGAAAAAATTTCCACGAGCAGGATTTGAACCTGCACCCTTCTGACATACCAGCCCCCCAACCGCCTAACACTCTCGCTTTCGATCGCTTTGAAAGCGAGGCCCTCGCCTCGCTTTCTAATATAATATCGAAATACATATAACATCGAATAATATCGAAAGCTATAGCCTATAGCTTTTGATATTGCTTTCATATTGCTTTCGAAATGACAAGATGACGCCTCCTCCTCGCCTCGCCTTCAAAGCGATCGAAAGCGAGAGAGTTAGGCGGTCGACCCCCGGGTCAGCTCTCCCAATTGAACAATCATGGTTCTAACCAGCCCGTCGAAATTTATATATATTTAACTCAATGATGGAAACTGTCAAAGCGGTACGAACGAAGTTCGCCAGGTCAGCTAGTTAATTAAATAATTTAAAAATATTTTGTGGTCGTTGCGTCATTTGTACGTCTGCTCTTAAATTATTATACAGTCAACAAACTAAATAAATGAAACCAATATGAACAGCTCTGAAAATCATAAGTAGGTATAGTTTTTACAACAATTCTTTAATCAGGCAATAATTTGAATATAACAATGTTTAACTAAGTACTTCTTAAAATTTACAATTAAAAATCATAATATCAGTCACAGATATATCTATCTAATACAAGGCTAAAATTCAAAATACAATTTCATATGCGTAAACATACCGCGACCTGCCCCCTAACCGCCTAACACTCTCGCTTTCGATCGCTTTGAAAGCCCTCGCCTCGCTTTCTAATATAATATCGAAACATAATATCGAATAATATCGAAAGCTATAGCCTATAGCTTTTGATATTGCTTTCATATTGCTTTCGAAATGACAAGATGACGCCTCTTCCTCGCCTCGCCTTCAAAGCGATCGATAGCGAGAGAGTTAGGCGGTTGACCCCCTGTATACCTAACAATGATAGAGAGTCAATCGAATAATTTAATTTATTTTATGATGTGTAACTAAATTAATGTATTTTTTGAGAATAAAACTGCATTGCGGACTGTACTTTAAGCGAACGACCAAACGACACTAAAAATAATTAATTTTAAATAAAAAAGACAAAAAAAAGACAAGTTGTCGACACTGAATAAGACTCCTTTGGCTTACAAAGTAAAAATAGATAGTGTTGATTAATTTCGACGAGTTTGATTGAACCACGATAGCATAGTTGGCAGTGCACCTGACCCGGCATGTAAGGGGTGCGGGTTCGAATCCCGCACGTGGAATTTTTTCAACACTTTGTCTTTTTTCAAATTGTAATTTGTTCGCGACAATACTTGCGTAAAATTATATGTAAATAATCATAATTTTAAATAGCAATGCCGAAACGCCACCATTTTTTCTTAATGACGAAACGACACAATAACCAAACACCCCTAACCCTCCAAAACTGTCAAATGTCTTCAATACATTTTCAACCATATTATTTGATTCATAAAGTTCAAAGTGTATAGAGGAAATTTTACAGTTTGTAGTATGAGATGTGAAGACGTGTATACACTAAAACCATTACATTATACGGAGCATCCGGTTCTATCTCGTCTATTAAAAAAAAACAGGCACGCGCCATAAATTCTTCATAATTGGTCTAATTAAAAGGTAATCAACATTTCATAATTAGATCAGCGACGTTAAACATTATATGTGTCGGCCATCTTGTGCTTGACCGAGAAAATTGGTTAGATCATTACATTTTGCCTTTAAGAATAAGAATAAGAAACATTTACAACAACAAAGTACAATAACATAACATCATCATCAGCTCATTTATGTCCCCACTGCTGGGGTACAAGCCTTCCCTATGGATGGATAGGGAGAACGGGCCATGAACCACCACGCGGGCCCAGTGCGGAATGGTGCAGCCGGGACCAACGGCTTAACGGCCTTCCGAAGCACGGAGGAGCGAGAGATGATAAATTTTTGGTCACCCATCCGATGACCGGCTTTTGCGGAAGTTGCTTAACCTCAGCACTCGCAGACCGGGCGCGTTAACCACTGCGCCATCGAGCTCCTCGCACATTTAGCACATTTAGCCAGTGTCAAAGTTATTTTCTTATTACAAGTTATATAAATAACATAATATATTTGTTAATATGTATATAAGGTCATATTTTATTAACTGCAAATATTTTGAGGATAAATTCAATCAATCAATCAATCAATCAATCAATCAATCAAATATTTATTTGCTTAAATATGGTACAAAAATGTACTTAGAATTAAATGTTAACCAGCATATTTTATCATATACGATGTGCAAATATTCAAAATTATATTTAATCTATTACAAATTATTATTCAAATTAATTAAATTATTATTCATTACATTACTTAAATTACTTACAAATTATAATAAAATCATAGTTAACGATAATACTAATATTATATAGCATGTCAAATATTATCATTTAAATAGTCGTTAATTGTATTTTTTTCATTAAAAATTGAAATAACTTTGATTTAAAATTATACAATGTTAGTATTTTTATATCACCAGGCAATTTATTGAAAATTCGAATAGACATGCAATGAACGTTCCTTGAATATAACATTAATCTTTGGTCAGGTATACATAGATTTTCTCTTTTTCTGCCTTTATATTCAGATCTATTCTTAGTTTGAAATAGATTGCTATATTTTTTAACAAAGATTCCTATTTCAAAAATGTAAAGACAGGGAAGGGGTAAAACTTTTAATGCCTTGAACAATGGCTTACAGCTATCTAGGAAATCTGCTCCACAGATTGACCTAATACATTTCTTTTGTACCCTAAACGCTCTGAGGATGTCAACAGAGTTTTCCCATAGAATAAGCCCATACCTCAGTAATGACGACACGTAGCCGTGATATGCTATTAGAGCTGCTTCTTAATTCAACAACATATACAAACATTTTTAAGAAAAAACCTTTAATTTTTATACGCTCGTTTTCACGAAAAACGCCAAAAGGCATTTCGATTAAAAAGAAAAATAAAGCACTTTCGGTAGCTTCAATTCAAAGAAGTCGAAACAGAGAGGCCGCAATGCCTTCACCGCTTACACGTGCCCCTAGTTTCATTCAAAAAAACCGACAGAGAGGCCGCTCTTAAAAATATTACAATTTTTGTGTCAGGAAAAGTTAAAAAAAACAAGTCTGAATTTTTTTTTAAATGCTAGGGCCTTATTTCTCTGATATAATTACTTAGATGTTTTGTCAAAATATTTGTAGTTGATAAAAAGTGACCTTATATAACGGATGAATATTAATGATAAGTTAGAAATGATATACCCCCTAACCCCTTGATTATCTCAGTAAAGATGTGGGGCTATACTAAAAGCTCACGCGGACTTCTTGAGAGAATTTGAAAAGTGATGTTGCACTGTTTTGTTTTATTTCACCCATGCACGATCACGAACACTTAACGGTTAATAATCCACCATTATTTCACATTAATATTCGTTATAACACAAATTTTAGAAAATTTAAACAAAACCGCAGACATGACTCTTCACTTTCCCGCCAGAATTCTCAAACATAATTTATAATCTGTGCAACCGGTGCAACCATAGACTCCTAGTTTCCTTGGATGTTCCTTGGAGGGAAAGTGACGTGACGTGTATGCAGTTTTGTGAACTAAAAAAACAAAGTATTTTGATTTATCGGATGGTTTTTTTATCAATCTTTTTATCCAAAGGTCGTGGGTTTGATTCACACTCGAGATTCCTGAGGCTGTGTGATTTCTCCTAGTAACATTTTATTATATGCTAGCTGACCGGCGGACTTCGTACCGCTTTGACAGTTTCCATGACAACAAAACAAACAAATCATTCGTCCGCTTAAGAACACCCGTATCCCATGATGGACCCCTATAGCAGCGCTACCTACCGGGTCCAATTGTAAATCTAAACCATTCTCGAATTCACTTGAACAGAACACACACAGAAAATTTCATCCAAATCGGTCCAGCTGTTTAGAAGGAGTTCAATAACATACACACGCACAGAAGATTTATATTATACTAGTGAGCCGGCGGACTTCTTACCGCATTTCTTTTTTATTTTTTTTTAATATAGCCTATGTGTATTATATATTGTACTTTATTGTACTATATTATAGCCTATGTTACTCAGCGCTAATGTAGCATTCTAATGGTGAAAGAATTTTTTAAATCGGTCCATTAGTTTTTGAGTTTATTCGTTGCAAACATACATACATACGAAAATACAAAGGTTTCCTCTTTATAATATTAGTATAGATAAAGATTTTGTGAATTTCTGTCGAATTTCGATAACTGGACAATCACTAACTTGTATTACTCAACTATAAAATAATTTTTTGAACAAAAATTAATTTATTGAACAGTGTGTAGTATCTAGCATTTGAGTTCACTGCTAAGGATTCCGAGTGAAGTGCGCTGACATTGCACCTTCGACGTTGTCGTCAATTGTCATCGGGTAAGGTGAAGGCCGAACGCTTAAGACATTACGTATTCCAATAAGGTCTATATTCGCTTGCAGTCAAAGTTCACATTGAAACATGTTTTTCAGTAAAACAATTCTGTTGAACAATTTCATCGTTGAGTGTTGAAATTTGAATTTTGTGTGTGTACTAGCAAGGTACTTTGTTGTATGCATCGAGCATTGTTATGTGCGTAAGTGTTTTTATTTAAGAGAGAAATATATTTGGGTGGCAACGCGGCCGGCCGTGATGCGGCACTGTGCCATCAGTGGCGTGACTGACGTGACATAATGCTAGTACGACAATAGTTTCTGCTTTGTCTATGGATAAATTAAAAATAATAATGTAGGTACCTATATTTATCACAGCAGGTGGGTCTTGAAACACAATTGCAATAATCAATTTCCAATCAAAAATCTAAAAAATTCAAATGGCACTCTTAAAAGCGATAATAGCGCTACATTGGAATTAAATTGCGTGAAAATTTTGTGAACAAATTATTTTGAGATGGGGCGCTTCTTAACCCGAAACTTATCCCAATATCGATACATATTAATCGCATTGGAATTGTATTGAGATTGAGTTTGCGTCAAGAGTAGCCTACCTGGGGGTCGACCGCCTAACTCTCTCGCTTTCGATCGCTTTGAAGGCGAGGCGAGGAGGAGGCGTCATCTTGTCATTTCGAAAGCAATATGAAAGCAATATCGAAAGCTATATGCTATAGCTTTCGATATTATTCGATATTATAGTTCGATATTATATAAGAAAGCGAGGCGAGGGCCTCGCCTTCAAAGCGATCGAAAGCGAGAGAGTTAGGCGGTTGGGCGGCTGTTAGGCTACTCTTGACGCAAACTCAATCTCAATACAATTCCAATCCCAAATCTAAAAAATTCAAATGGCACTCTTAAAAGCGATAATAGCGCTACATTGGAATTAAATTGCGTGGAAATTTTGTAAACAAATTTTTATCTAAATGGGGCGCTTCGAAATTGCGAAACTTATCCCAATATCGATACATATTAATCGCATTGGAATTGTATTGAGATTGAGTTTGCGTCAAGAGTAGCCTACCTGATCGATGGTGCAGTTGAAATAGAAATAGAAAACATCTATTTGCCTTAAAACACGGTGTTTAAGTTGTTACAATATTTAAATGGTACGTAGCGTGTTTTGCCATTAAGATAGCATGCAAATACATAATAATTATTTAAATAAATTCTTGTAACATAAAAAAATACAAATACAAATTCTATTTAAAATACACAAATTATTATAGTGCTTTACATGTCAAGAAACTCTTTCATACTATAGAAATTATACTCATTCAGCCATTTATATAATTTTGTCTTGAATAATTTTAAATTTAGTATTTTAATGTCATTCGGTAATTTTTTAAATATTCAGTTGTAGACGCGCTCGCTGTGCGATAGCTGAAGTTAAGACGGTCATCGGATGGGTGACCATACAATTATCATGTTGACCTCGACAAGATAAATGTATGGTGCACGTATATCCGTCTTAGGCAAGGCAAGCGCTCGCACTGATAACTAAGAGGTCCTGTATTCAATTGCCAGTATGGTCGACATTTCGACATTAGTAAGTAAGGAGAGGAGCTCGATGGCGCAGTGGTTAACGCGCCCTGGAGTGCTGAGGTTAAGCAACTTTCGCAAAGGCCGGTCATCGGATGGGTGACCAAAAATATAACTTCAGAGCTCCTCCGTGCTTTGGAAGGCACGTAAAGCCGTTAGTCCAGGCTAAGTTGGCAATCGTTAACAAGCACTAATCCGCACTGGACCCGCGTGGTGGCTTATGATCCACGATGTTTCTTTCGATGCATAGCCCGGATTTGTGATCTGATCACCAACCCCCATTTAGCAAGCGTGGTGATTAACCCAATACCCATCAATTGTAGCGAAGACTTAATTTCAATGATGGAGGCTTTTGCCTAACAGTGGGATAGTATATAGGCTTTTACTGACTTCATCATCAGCACATTTTATGTCCCCACTGCTGGGGCAAGAGCCTTCCTTATGGATGAATAGGGAGAACGAGCTATAAACCACCACGCGGGCCCAGTGCGGGTTGGTGGTTGTTAACGACTGCTAGTGCAGCCAGGACCAACGGCTTTACGTTCCTTCCAAAGCAGGGAAGAGCTCGAGAAGATTTATTTTTGGTCACCCATCCGATGACCGGCCTTTGCGAAAGTTGCTTAACCTCAGCACTATCTAGCTTTACTTATTAATGTGGAAATGTCGACCGTACTGGGAATTGAACACAGGACCTCTCCGTTATTAGTGCGAGCGCTTGCCCACTAAGGCTGTCTTATATAAATTGGAATATTTATAGTCACCCCAACAACAGATTACGCGTTATGACCGCTCACAATGTAAGCGGTAGTTAATTATAAACACGACGGGACAACATTCAATACATTGACGGTAGAGAAAAATAAGTACTTTATTTATATACTTACTGAGAAATAAAGGTCACGTCAAAAGTAAAAAAAACCGGCCAAGTGCGAGTCGGACTCGCGCACGAAGAGTTCCGTACTTTATGACGTATTAAAAAAAACTACTTACTAGATCTCGTTCAAACCAATTGTCGGTGGAAGTTTGCATGGTAATGTACATCATATATTTTTTTAGTTTTATCATTCTCTTATTTTAGAAGTTACAGGAGGGGGACACACATTTTACCACTTTGGAAGTGTCTCTCGCGTAAACTATTCAGTTTAAAAAAAAATTATATTCAAAACCTCAATATCATTATTGAAGACCTATCCATAGATCCCACACGTATGGGTTTGATAAAAAAAACATTTTTGAGTTTCAGTTCTAAGTATGGGGAACCCCCAACATTTTTTGGTTTTTTTCTATTTTTGTGTGAAAATTTTAATGCGGTTCACAGAATACATCTACTTACCAAGTTTCAACAGTATAGTTCTTATAGTTTCGGAAAAAAGTGGCTTTGGCATACGGACGGACAGACAGACAGACACGACGAATCCATAAGGGTTCCGTTTTTTGCCATTTGGCTACGGAACCCTAAAAAACGAGCGAGCCTTACAGTAGTCGAGTTGTGTAACATTTAACATCTCACCTTAGTAATAAGCAATTTTAACATTATATTCTGAAAAAAATGGATCAGGTATCACATCATTTTATAACTACTAGTGTCTAGTAGTGGTCGCCCAGTGGTCGAAATTCGACCGTAATTTTATTAAGGCTGCACTGATTGTATTCTAAGCAATGAAAAATTTTAAAAGATAGAATGTGAGTTTGGATTGGCATTGACAGATGTCGGCCGCAATAAATACAAACAATACGTATGTGCCAAATACATGGTAATGTGTAATGTTGTTTTTGTTGATTTAATGTATTTTTTATGCGTAATTTAAAAAAAGTATTAACATTGGGATAACCTTCTCTATATAAACTATAAATGTGCGAAATTTCATACTCCTCCGTCCGCGCAATTTTCTTAAAAACGGGTGCAAAGTTTTCGCTTCACGTATTAACATTATAACTATAAAATAAATGCAGTAAATACTCAATATAAGACATTTGACATATCAAAATGACCTTTGATAGACAAATGACACAATATGTCACATAGGTATAATTATAATATGTCACGTTCATAATATCGATTTTAAATTTACAAAATGGCATGAACTACTTATAGTATGAGTCACGAAAGACTCCTCAAAACAAGCCCTTCCACTTACCAAACCGAGTACACAAAGATGTACCCCCACTGGGAATCGAAGACGGGACCTCTGTGTCTAAACCGGTGGTCTTAACCACTAGACTACAGAGGCGGTTAAAGCACACTTCACATGTGTGAAGTGCGCATCCATCTTCGGCATAATCTTCTTACAGGAGGCGCTACTTCAATGCCATACAAATTCTCGGAAGCCAAAATAACATCAATAAATTGCAAAAACACAAATGTTGTAAATATTTCCAAGAGCAGGATTTGAACCTGCACCCTTCTGACAAACCGGCCCCCCAACCGCCTAACTCTCTCGCTTTCGATCGCTTTGAAGGCGAGACCCTCGCCTCGCTTTCTATTAAAATATCGAAATATAATATCGAATAATATCGAAAGCTATAGCCTATAGCTTTCGATATTGCTTTCATATTGCTTTCGAAATGACAAGATGACGCCTCTTCCTCGCCTCGCCTTCAAAGCGATCGAAAGCGAGAGAGTTAGGCGGTCGACCCCCAGGTGCTCCTATGTTAATGTTAGTGACGGTAGTTGTTGACATTGAATGGGCGCCTTCAGCTTTCAAAGTAAAAAGTGTTGAATAATTTCGGCGGGCTGGTTAGAACCACGATAGCTCAATTGGAAGAGCACCTGACCCGGCATGTCAGAAGGGTGCACGTTCAAATCCTGCTCGTGGAATTTTTTTCAACATTTGTGGTTTTGTAATTTGTTCGCAACAAAACTTGCGTTAAAATTATTTGAACATCTTATCAATAAATTGATTTAACAAACGAACACAAATATTTACTCTCGACCAACTGTTTACAAACACGTAATTTTAATTAATTAGTTTATTATAATCGCTTGGAATAAGTAAACAGTAATAAAACGCCACCTTTCACCTTTTTGTCGTAAATATAATTCATAACTACGTCACATACCTAATAAGTACCTATATATATCTATAATCATAACAAAAGCATTATATTAGGTCCTTACCTATGAAATTAAAGTTTTGTATGAAGATTTTTTATAAAATTATATTTTTCATACTAACGTCTTTTTAATTTTCTTAGCATCTATTTATGTTAACACTATATAAATTGTAGAGTAGTGCGTTTGTTTCACTAGCTAAATATAGCAGACATTAAAAAGAAAAAAAATCAAGTCCCTTTAAAGCTACAATGAAACAAAAGGTCAATTCCGCGAACAACAAAAAGAAGTCAATTTAAAAAAAAATTGGGCCATAAAGACACAAAATGAATAATCATTGCTATTACTGAAGCCTAAGTAAAGTAGTCCTAATTAAAGGTGTATAATAATATTAACAACCGGTATTGACTAATAGCCGAAATTAATAACCTATCTCTGGTAAGAGATAGGCCTATCTTAGTTTAGTTACCTAGCAACCGCTATTATTTTCTGATAAATAACAGAAATAACTAAGCAACAAATCTCTAGTAGGCCTATCTCTTGCTGAGGATAGGTTATTAATTTCGGCTGTTAGAAGTAATACACCTATTAAGGGTGCAGCGCGGACGCAAAACTGCGAGTTTCAAGTTTTTTTTATGATGGGTGCAGCGCGGACGCAAAACTGCGAGTTTCAAGTTTTTTTTATGATAGCGAGCGAGCGGGCGCGTGGCAGTGGTGTGACAACGGCGCACGACAAGAATACGCACGCACACTAATATCTGTACAGAGTAGGCTGGTGATTTAATTAGAGCAATATTTACTTTCGTAAAATCATAGACGTTTGGGTAAAAAATAATAAAAGTCTTAATATTTTCATATTCATATTTTTTAATTGAAAAATAAGACAACAGTGGCCTGCGGAATATCAATACAAACATTTTGATGTCGGATCATTGATTCATTTGTGCTATATTTACAAAGTTTCTGAAGAAATAAGTTTTTAGATATCATTATTTTACGTATTGTTTATGCAGTTTCTGGGTATTTGTTTCAAATTCCAAGACAACCATGGCCTTGTGAAAGGATCAAGTTGACCTACACTAGTATTTTTAATGTATATGACCTACTCAGCGCCTAGCACCAGTGACTTTAAAATACATAAATTTTCGAAATTCCGCGCGGCACCCCCTTAAGTGAGAAAAAAACGTCAATTTCATAGGTAAGGATACCTACGTGAAGCGAAATCTTTGGATCCCTTTTATGCAAATTGCGCGGATGGAGGAGTATGAAGTTTCGCACACTTATCTATACTAATACTATAAAGAGGAAACTTAAATAAACTGCGCGGACATAATATTAGTAGCGCACCTGACCCGGCATGTCGCTCGAGGAATTTTTTAACACTTTTTTTCGAACTGAAACTTTTTATTTTTTTTGGCGACAATAAGCAAGTGTCGATCACTGGCTCCTGTGTCAAACACTGATGCCACTACGTCACTCAAAATATGCATTTTCTCTCTCTTTCTAGGACTTTAAATTGGTTTGGATTGGCATTGACAGATGTCGGCCGCATTAAAGACAAACACTACGTGTGTGTCAAATACAAGGTAGAGTATGTAATGTTGTTTTTGTTGATTTAATGTATTTTTATGCATAATTTAAAAAAAAAATAACATTCGGATAACCTTCTCTATATAAACTATAAGTGTGCGAAATTTCATACTCCTCCGTCCGCGCAATTTTCGTAAAAACGGGTAATTACAAAGTTTTTGCTTCACGTATTAATCTATACTAATATTATAAAGCTGAAGAGTTTGTTTGTTTGTTTGTTTGTTTGTTTGTTTGTTTGTTTGTTTGAACGCGCTAATCTCAGGAACTACTGGTTCGAATTGAAAAATTCTTTTTGTGTTGAAAAGTCCATTTATTGAGAAAGGCTATAAGCTATATTACATCACGCTATGACTAATAGGAGTGGAACAGTTGCTAATTAACGCGGGTGAAACCGCAGGGCACAGCTAGTATATAAATATGAACGTTCGAGTTTTCCAACAAAGGAAAGATTTACCATAATACAATTAGGTTTAATTTCATTATAAAATTAAACACATTAGTGGGTATTGTAGTTATTGTAGTTTATTCAAACTGAGGAGCTGAGGAACTTAGGAGCTCGATGGCGCAGTGGTTAACGCGCCCGGTCTGCGAGAGCTGAGGTTAGGCAACTTTCGCAAAGGCCGGTCATCGGATGGGTGACCAAAAATTTATCATCTCGAGCTCCTCCGTGCTTCGGAAGGCACGTAAAGCCGTTGGTCCCGGCTGCATTAGCAGTCGTTGACAACCACCGCACCGCACTGGGCCCGCGTGGTGGTTTATGGCCCGTTCTCCCTATCCATCCATAGGGAAGGCTCGTGCCCCAGCAGTGGGGACATAAAATGAGCTGATGATGATGATGATGATGATTCAAACTTAAACTTTTTATTTTTTTGGTGACGATAAGCAAGTGTTGCTCACTGGTTCCTGTGTCAAACACTGATGCCGCTACGTCACTCGAAATATGCATTTTCTCCGATTAAAGAACACGTCTGTCGCGTGTATGCACCTAATTACAATGCAGTATGAAAGTAAAAACGGTGATTATAAAGATATTTATGAGAAAGTGAGGAGAAGGATGGCGCGATGGCTTGCGCGTCCGATTTGTTTCAAGTTAAGCAATACAATTAACTGCGACGAAAAAAGCAACCTTATGAATCTAGCCAAACTCGATAAAGAATCTATATATTAAAAAGTGAAGCAAAAACTTTGTACCCGTTTTTACGAAACTTGCGCGGGACGGTGGAGTATGAAATTTCGCACACTTATAGTTTATATAGAGAAGGTTATCCGAATGTTAATATTTTTTAAAATTGTGCATAAAGAATACATAAATCAACAAAAACAACACTACACACACTACCATGAATTTGACACACGTATTGTTTATATTTAATGCAGCCGACATCTGTCAATTCCATTTTTTTTTTTTTTTTTAATAGTTTGTTCTCTGAGGAACCGGCTAAGGTCATAGACCATGCTGCCAAGTCATTAGTTTCTTAATTTCATTAGTATTATAATCCTAAAGATGATGATGAATGATAATGGAAATGATGATGATGAATGATAATGGAAATGAGAAGTGAGAAATGATATACCCCCAACCCCTCGAGTATCTCAGTAAAGATGTGGGGCTTTACTAAGTCCTCAAGCGGACTTCTTGAGAGAATTTGATTAGTGACGTTGCACTGTTTTGTTTCATTTGCCAACACTCATGCACACTCACGAACACTTAACGGTTAATAATCCACCATTATTTCACATTAATATTCGACTTAACACAAATTTTAGAAAATAAAACAAAACCGCAGACATGACTCTTCACTTTCCCGCCAAGAATCTGTCAATTCCAATCCAACTCATATTTTATCTTTTTTAATTTTTCAATGCTTAGGATACAATCCGTGCAGCCTTAATAAAATTACGTCGAATTTCGACCACTGGGCGACCACTAGTAAATGTAAACAAAACACATTAGGGTCACATGACAAATCTGGGCAAAAATGTTTTTGTGTTTTTCGTATTATTACTTGATAACTGCATTTTATATAAAATATATTGTAAGACTTATTATTCTCACTACACATCTCACTTAAATCAGTTGCTCAAGGTCGGTAATAACGTATACCTACGAAGAATGTAAAAAAAAAAAACGTTAAATATTTTCACTTGTTAACCCTATTAAACAAATGTCATTACTAAAATTGGGGTATTCTAAACAATTCCGTTATTATAAACTAGCATTCCAAATGAAGATGACTCTAGTATCCATATGGGGTCGATTATCCTCTGAAATCTGCAGCGTAAACAGTGCATTTGCAATGCAAAACAAACATTCATAAACAAATTGAATTGACGTTAAAGAAAATTGGACTGTAACAGCAGTTGATTAATTTATATATAAAATAAATTATTAAATCTTTAGTGCACTTTTTTAATTATTTCAATGTAGCTAATATATGTGCATTTTAACCTATTTGAGTGCTCAAATAGGTTAAAACTAAGCTATGATTGTACTATGGTTTTAAGTTTTTAAATTATTCATAAAATATTTAATAAAAGTACATCTTTCACGTAAAATCTTTCTAATAATTAATAATATATACCCTTTCAAAAAAATGGGCTATCAAAATGCAAAAATATTTTTTCAAAAACGACTGCTAATCTAGAGATTAGCGCATTCAAACAAAAACACAAACTCTTCATCTTTACTATACTTACTAACTGACCCGGCGGACTACGTACCGCATTTTTTTTTAAATGTACTAGCCTATGTTACTCAGCGCTAATATAGTATTCTAATAGTGAAAGAATTTTTCAAATCGCTCCAGTAGTTTTGAGTTTGTTCGTTGCAAACATACATACATACAACAATACAAAGCTTTCCTCTTCATAATATAAGTACATATTAGTTTAGATTGGTAACTACGCAAGCATCTTATTTAATTGTAAATAAAACCGCCTCTGTATTTATAGACGTACTATTTTTAGGGTTCCGTAGCCAAATGGCAAAAAACGGAACCCTTATGGATTCGTCGTGTCTGACTGTCTGTCCGTCCGTATGTCACAACCACTTTTTTCCGAAACTATAAGAACTATACAGTTGAAACTTGGTAAGTAGATAAAACTAAAAAAATATATGATGTACATTATTATGCAAACTTCCACCGAAAATCGGTTTGAACGAGATCTAGTAAGTAGTTTTTTTTGAATACGTCATAAAGTACGGAACCCTTTGTGCGCGAGTCCGACTCGCACTTGGCCGGTTTTTATTTAGATCAGGCAACACGGAATGGATCACTCAACGACTGATATAAACAAACAATTGTATATATCTACTAGCACTAGAGCGCTAACATGAAAAGGAAAATGGTTACCCAATCATTTGTAATAACCGATGGGGGCTTCTTGGCGGGAAAGTGAAGAGTCATGTCTGTGGTTTTGTTTTATTTTCTTAAATTTGTGTTGTGTCGAATAATTATGTGAAATAATGGTGAATTATTAACCGTTAAGTGTTCGTGAGCGTGCTTGAGTGTTGGCAAATGAAACAAAATAGTGCAACGTCATTTTTCAAATTTTCAGTCCGCCCTAGGACTTAGTAAAGCCCCACATCTTTACTGAGATACTCGAGGGGTTGGGGGGTATATCGTTTCTCACTTCTCATTTCTATTATCATTCCATCATCACCGCACAGAAAAGAAATATTGTTTATTTATGTATTACTTGTTAGAAATATTACTTTGACACTGGCTAAATGTGCTAACCGCACAAAGCCATCAACAAAATAAATAAAAAATAACCGATGGTATTATGACAAAGCTATTTGTAATAAATGATTTTGAATTTTGTATTTTTATTTTTTAGCTGACAAAGTCCTCCCCTTATTGAAATCAAATCAACAGTACCATTGATGGGTAATGCCTTAATCACAACGCCTGCCAAATACGGGCTATCACAACACAATTTGAGTGAGTGAAAAAGGTGAAAAAGGTGGGTAAAAAAACTTTTTACCCACCTTTTGTTTTTGTCCTGTTTTTGTATTATTAAAACTATGTATAGCTTATTATAAATGCATGTTTCGTCACAAGGCAATATAATTACTTTTTAAAATTATTAATCTCATGCAAGTGAATTCTGTATTCTTATGAGAATAAAGTTTCTTTAAACCTTATTTACCAGACCTGGGAATTGAACCCGGGGCCTCCTGATACCCATCAGGCCGAGCGCTTTTGCCACACGGCCACTGGGGCTTTAAATCATCATCATCATCATCATCATCAGCCTATACTAGTCCACTGCTGGACATAGGCCTCTCCAAGTGCACGCCACCGAGCACGATCCGCGGCTACTGTCATCCAGCTCTTGCCAGCCACCTTGCGAAGATCGTCGCTTCACCTAGTCTGAGGGGGCTTTAAATATAACAAGTTAATAGGTATGTCTTATAGTTTCAAATTGACCCTGGATTTAAGGTGGTGTGGCGTGGTATGGTAGTAATGTAGTAGAGGAGCTCGATGGCGCAGTGGTTAACGCGCCCGGTCTGCGAGTGCTGAGGTTAAGCAACTTTAGCAAAGGCCGGTCATCGGATGTGTGACCAAAAATTTATCATCTCTCGCTCCTCCGTGCTTCGGAAGGCACGTAAAGCCGTTGGTCCCGACTGCTTTAAGTCGTTAACAACCACCAATCCACACCGGGCCTGCGTGGCGGTTTATGGCCCGTTCTCCCTTTCCATCATAGGGAAGGCTCGTGCCCCAGCAGTGGGGACATAAAATGAGCTGATGATGATGATGAGGTAGTGGCACCAGTAGCTGTTCGACAGCAACCAGTGATTGACATTCCTTTATTCATTGAAATTAGGAGTCAGCAACTGATTTTCCCCGTGTGGTGCCGGGAGTAAAGGATTGCACCACCCCATCTCTTCCCGTGGGTGTCGTAGAAGGCGACTATGGGACCATTCCAGAGGATGGGCAGCAGCGTCTCTCTGTGATTATTCTCACCTTACTGCGATCGCCAACCCGCCTGCCAAGCGTGGCGATTATGGCAAATTCCCCTCAAAATTGTTTATCCTTGAGGGAGGCCTTTGTCCAGCAGCTTTGTCTTTTTGGCTGAGATGATGATGATGATGAACTGATTTTAGTCTTTTTCTTTAGCAACAATCTGGCATCCATAACAATGAAATCCTTTGTTATTTTTTGGTGACGATAACTAAATGATGAACACTGAGTTTACTGTTTCGAACACTGATGCCTTTGCGATATGCATACACTTTTTTTTTTGACTCAGGGTTAGCCATTTTGACTACCCGACCTTGAGGAGGCCTGTCGTTTATGTGGGACTCACCCGTCCGCTTTTCCACACCCACTGACAAGGACAGAGGCACCATGTCAGCTGCCAGGAAGAAGTCCCAGCTAGATGGGCGAGACGGAGGGGTGATACCCACTAACCCTTGGGACGATATGCATACACTAAATTTAACCGTATTGATCCAATCCGAACCCCACAGAGAATCTAATAGGGCACGGAGACACGCGTGATGCCGTTCCCTCTAGAAAACCTCCGAAGGCGATTCGTTTCACACGGCTTGAGGAACCCTTTAAGTTTCTCACCGCCCTCCAAAAACGTGCGAAGCTGAAAATGTCTGAAGCAATCAGCAAAATCTCTCCAAAAAAATATATGACTGACCGTTGAATCGTCTCAAACTTAATTCACCTAAGCGCATAGCACTCGGTCTAAAGTCCACAATTCAATATTGACAGTAACATTTATAAGCGAATTCTTTTAATCATCAAACCGATTAAGATAATGTTATAGACGGCGTCTCACATTCGGTACAATGTTCTTGTTGTTAAAATTAATCGGTGACGTTACTAACTTAGGTATTTGTGCAATATATTCGATGTACAGACGCCTGCGGATAAGCCCATCCATGGAAAGAGCAGCCAGGTATATTGGAATGTTTCTCCAAATCCTCAGGCAAAAACGCCTTAGGACGGAGTAAGTTCATATGCGGAGGCAGTAGAAGGCAGGCCCGATTAACCATCGGTGCCTTGATAGAGCACTATGCCTCAAAACAAATGCTTCACAGAATGCATCTATCAACAAATAGTTTGTGTAGGGCATGTGGAGAGGAAACGGAGTCAATGCATACTACTGTGTGACTGCGACTCTCTGGCTAGGAAAATAATGGGACTCCTGGGGTCGGCCTGTCCGAAACCGGAGGACTTCAGGCTCTTCGCTCTTAAAGACGTTGCCAAACTTATGGCATCTCTCTTTACAGAGGAGGAAGAGTGAAAGGATGAGGTTGCACAAGAGATCCCAATGAAATGAATGAATGAATGAAATTTGACAGGCAGTCTGATGTGAAGGGGTTTGTGGTCTGATATGGAGGTTTGCTGGGGCACGAGCCTTCCATGGATGGATAGGGAGAATGGGCTACGGCCCATCGTAGGACATCACGCGGGCCCAGTGCAAATTGGTGGTTGTTAATGACTGCTATTGCAGCCAGATCCGAGGACTTCACCTACGTCAGGCCTCCGTCACTCCATGTACTTGCGCGCGTTAGTTACCTACCGAGGCGGTGGATCGCCGGCGATCTAAAAGCCAGTAGGCTGTCGCAAGCGCGCTCGTTCGCCGTGCACGTTGCATCATAAAACATAATTTGTATTCTGTAGTTATTATTAAATAAGTATTGTAGATAGTGAATAAGTTTAATATAATGTTGATTGACAATTGTGTGGTTTACATTATTGTAAATAGTAATTGTGTGATTTAAAACCTCGTTTTAATAATTTAAAACAATGCCGCCCGCGCCTGGCAATTTTTGTGAAGTTGATGGTTGTAAATCTAATAAAAGGAATAAAAACTTGTAATTTTTTAGTTTGCCTGTTGATGAAGAAAGGTAAGTACCTACATAATGAAACTAAGTATACATTATAGATACCTACTTATTTGGATGAATTTATAGAATAGAAAAGGTTGGTTTTAATAACTTACTTTCAACATTAAAGGCGGATTTTGAGTCACATACAACATAAAAATATAAATCTAAAAATGTATGAAACAATGTATGTATGAAACCGATTCCGTTCTGACGCGTCGCGACATGACACGGAGGACAAATATAAATGACCTGTGACTATTTCTGCATTAAGGTTGTGACAACACGTTTGGTGTAGTGGTTAGTGATCCTGCCTGCCACGTCAGCGGTCGTGAGTTCGAATCCCGTTATGGGCAAATGTTTGTATGATTAATATGGATACCTATTTTATACACGAATTATGGGTGTATTTAGGTACAAGTTATTGTGTGTGAACAATATTTTTATCATAGCAGCAGCCCTAGCATTACTACGATGGCAGCGAGGCCGCGCGGCTGCGAATCGATAACAGCTCTATAGTCGAGCGTATTAGGCACAATTTAGCACGCAGCAGCCGCCGACGCGTCGCGACGAAATGAAGTAGGCTATTAACGCCGTAGGTATACGAATTTTTGTAGGGAGTGATGTATCTGTTACGTAGTAACTATTAACTAATCTGTGCCTACGTGCCTTCCGAAGCACGGAGTAAACTCTTAATACAATGGAATAAGAGTCGAAGTAGTCAAAAGTATATACATGTAAATGCTTGGTGACTGTACTAGCTTATCCATGCGTTGCTATGCCATGATTTGCTAAATGTAACGTTTTGTTATACTTGATGGCCAATGAATGATTGAGTCGGGTCCGCGGTCCCGGTCCAAAGCCACCTTGGAAATTATAATTATTTTTGATGCGGCCATCAGGACCAGGACCGGTGGCCCCGAACGCCACTTCGAAATTAATAATTATTTTGTGTGGTATAATGGGAGTGAGTGATTCTGATTTCGGATTTTAAAAATTAGACTGAAAAAATTGCACTAAAAAGTAAAAAATAATTGCATAGTTAAGTTTGTTCAATTTACTTGCAATTAACCTTTATTAAACTCAATCTTATATTGCCATATACTTAACTTCACATCTAACAGAACACATATTATGACAAACAAGCAAATACCAAATATTTACTTGCAATCCATTTAAAGAAACTAATAAAAAAATAAATTTTAAACTACTTATAGACAATAATTTTATTAGGAAAATATAAAGGTACGATTATTGTTATTTTTGAAGCCGGTGCCCCGGGGACCTTCGGGCATCTTGGCGTTGAAGTAGAAGAGAAAAGATATATAAGAGCGTAACTTACCCGTCACTACCGACAGCTGTCTCCTTCGCAGTGATCCCGTTGTAATGTATCCGATGCTCCATCTCACCGTCCACCAGCAGATCAGTCATCACAAAGTTCACAATCTCCCTATTCAAATGGCGGCGCAAATACTTAATGTCACTCAAAATCTCATGTTCACTGTACTTATCACTTTTGTTCGCGCTAGGCTGAATAAAACCTGTATGCCCGTGCCTCAAATGAGCAGAACTTAATAAGTGTTCTTTGTTTTTAAAATTCGAATTGTCTTTTGACGCGTTGATTAGTAACTCGTCACTAGTATCGCTCTCGTCGCAACTGGTACTTCCCAAAAGGAACAGTATCAGTATGGGGGTGCGGAACAGTTTGCCCCACGACAACAGCTTCGCGATATTCGACTTTTTCTTCGCCTTCGGTGATTTCAATTCCATTTTTAATCTGTAAAAAAAGAAAATCACTTCAGTACTTAACCACAGACTAAATTTCTCATAGTTAAAAAAAAACAACAGATTTTTCAAACTGCAAATCTACATCTTCATAATCTAGCCAAAGAATATAATCTAATATATAAAATTCTCGCGTCACAGTTTTCGTTGCCATACTCCTCCGAAACGGCTTGACCGATTTTGTTGAAATTTTTTGTGCTTATCCGGTATCTATGAGAATCGGCCAACATCTATTTTTCATCCCCCTAAATGTTAGGGGTAGTCCACCCCTAAATTTTTTTTTATTTTTTATGGCAAAACGACGTTTGCCGGGTCAGCTAGTAACATATATAAGTTATGGCGTGGTTCAGGCTTCTTGGCGGACAAGTGAAGAGTCATGTCTGCGGTTTTGTTTTATTTTCAAAATTTGGGTTATGTCGAATATGAATGTGAAATAATAGTGGATTATTAAAGTTAAGTGTTCGTGAGCGTGCATGAGTGTTGGCAAATGAAACTAAACAGTACTGTGCAACGTCACTTTTCAAATTCTCTCAAGAAGTCCGCGTGAGGTCTCAGTAAAGCCTCTCATCTTTACTGAGATACTCAAGAGGTATATCATTTCTCACTTTTCATTTCTATTAACATTTATCATCATCATACAGAAAGGCGATATTGTTTATTATATGTAGTATACTTGTAACTGACTAAATGTGCTAATCGCACGAAGCCATCAACAAAAAGAAAAAAAAACAGAACTTTAGTTATTGTTCTGAAGAATCTGGCTGACATCTTGTGGTTGGACTTTAATCTACATATTCATAAATACTATTTAAGCATAATTTATTTAATCATTGTTTTGTCTCTTTTTCTCAAATTCAAAATGACGTTTGTGTGACGTTGACAAAACAATATTTAACTAAATAATGCTTAAATAGTTTTTATGAATAAGGGGGTAAATGCGTGGCTGCAATAAATACCTACTACGCAATGTACTATCTCTACGAATTTTTATTTGCATTCTAACATAAACTTTACATCAATTTTATAAAAGCATCGATAGAGTTTTTGCAATTTTTTTTTATTGGCAACACAAACAGGTAGATATCAGCATTACAATACAGTTTGAATTAGACAGTTTAGAACTAGATACCTACTACCCTTATGTGTTGACAGTACGCACAGTTGTTACAAAGTAATGCTATTGTACATTTAATGAAATGAAATATTAGAAGTTAACAAAATTGTTTGCACTTCTGACTTTAACAAACTGTAGCTGTTTAAATATAATTAATATTAATATTATATTATCGAACGTTCGAGAAGTAGCGAACACTCAACCACGTTAACGAAAGCGAAAATTTGTCCTAGCTTCAATTCCCATCATAATCTTATGACGCTGTGAGGGAGAAAAGAAAAGCCCTTGCTGAGTTTCTTGCCGGTTTTTCTCAGTACAAGCACAGAATAACTAATAGTACTAGTACAAGGTCTCCTGCCCTTTGTGATTAAAATTAAATGAAAAATTAATTAATTTATTTATATAACTATTTAAACTATCATGGTCACTTGCAATAGAGTAAATATTAACGGGATTCTTACTATGTTTATTATTTAGTATCCGATATTTCGGCACAGTTGCATTGCATGCGCCATTATCACGGAGTTACTGAAGTTAATGCGGGTGAGTTTTTTATGAGCAGACAAAACGATCTACCCTCTTCTTTAGTCCTTAGTCGTCATGAGTGTAATGTGTCGTGAGCAATTTCGAATGAATAGTAACTTAGAAACCGGTGGTACGGGCATCGAGCGCAAAAAGCGACTAAGGAATAGGGTATATCGTTTTGTCTGCTCATAAAAAACTCACCCTAAATAATAAACATGGTAAGAAACCCCGTTAATACTTACTCTCATTAATTTATTATTAATTGTAGTAATTATTATTGCTACTTGTAGCTACTTGTAGCCTAAACTGAATGAATTTGAATTTTTTTTTTAAATAATTTATTGCCATTTTCATACCTACTGAAGTTTGGTTTTCTTTACCAGTGATATCGAAGTTAAAAATGACAAAACACCATGAAACAAAACATTTTTGTATTATTTACAAAATTATTATTACGATACAATATCGTTTGAGAATTTTTCGGCGTCAAAAATAAATTACCAGTTACTTACTTTGAATAGGAAAAATCATTATTGATATCATAGCGGGAGAATTAGTCACCGGTTGAAAATAGCCAGGTCAGGCAATATTAGTTTCATATTTTTCTATACATAACCCGGGTTTCGATTCGAGGAGCTCGATGACGCAGTAATTAACGCGCCCGGTCTGCGAGTGCTGTTGTTAAGCAAATTCCGCAAAGGCCGGTCATCGGATGGGTGACCAAAACATTTATCATCTCGAGCTCCTCCGTGCTTCGGAAGGCACGTAAAGCCGTTGGTCTCGACTACATTAGCAGTCGTTAACAACCACCAATCCGCACTGGGCCCGCGTAGTGGTTTATGGCCCGTTCTACCTATCCATCCATAGGGAATGTTCGTGCCCCAGCAGTGGGGACATAAAATGAGATGATGATGATGATGATGATGAACCCGGGTTAGTCTTGCAATAAAAGTATTATCTATCTATAAATAAATGGCGAATGAAACTCGCACAAGGCATCCAGTTCACAATATCTCCGGGTTTCAGTATAAGACCCCGATTCTCAGAACATCATGGCGGGTCACCGTATCAGGTTACGAAGTTTGCAGACGCCGCCGCGTAAATATGTTTCTCATTTTACTATGATTCGAGTAATTGGAACTAGTGTCAACATCATAAAAATATACGATGACTATGATATAATTTACAATTTTGAAGCGTGTTTTTTTTTTTGAGAGAGAGTTTGCTGATTGCCTCAGACGGCATTTTCAGCTTCACCGGGCTATTTTGGGGGCGGCGAGGAACGTAAAGGATCCCTCAAGCCGTGTGAAACGAATCACCTTCGGAGGTTTTCTAGAGGGAACGGCATCGCGCACTAGTGCGCGTCCCCGTGCCCTACTAGATTCTCCGAAGGGTTCGGATCGGATCGGGGGGCGGAACCACCCGAGGGCGCCTCTAAAGGCTCGGACCTCGACTCGGGTAGACCGGGCCGTGGAGGAGGAGAGAAACGCCCAGGTACATGTCTGTACCTGGTATAGAGCGCGTGCGAACCGGTTCTTCGTACCCTTGTTCTACGAGTACGGTGTCTTGGACCTAAGCTAGTGTGCATGTTTAGTGTATTCTGTAAATGTGTAGTGATATTTAGAGGATCGGGCGGGGGAACTTGAAGCGTGTGTAGCCGAAATGCTGGATGCTCGGATTGAATCTTGAATCTAGATTCCCGATGAGCGCTTGAATAACGGTACGCGACTTTGGGGCCACGAAACCACAATGATGGTGATGGCAGTAAACTTTAAACACAAATATTTTGCAATTTTAATTCAATCTTTATTTTTAAGATTAAATTAATGAGACAGTGGAGTCTTTTCTATTACATAGTGTTATATGAGAAATTTTCGAACAATGAATGAAGATTAATAAATTATGAAAATAAACAAACTTAAATACAGAACTTAACTTTAAAAAAAAAACAGAGAAAAAATAATTAGAAATTAAAAACTAAAGACCTATAAATAAAAGATGTCCTCCAACTGTGGGCTAAATAGATGATGCTATCCAATGTTTTTTCAGGTTTTGGTGTTCGAAATTTAAATCTAATACCTTTAAACGAGCAATTCTTGTATTGGGACCAACGGCTTTACGTGCCTTCCGAAGCACAAAACATAATATAAAAAGTACAGATTCTATATAAGGTCACATTTTATCAACTGCAAATATTTTGAGAATAAATTCAACAACATATATAAACTATTTTTATGAAAAATCCTTAAATTTTTATACGCTAGTTTTTAAGAAAAACGCCAAAAGACATTTCGATTAAAAAGAAAGATATAGCACTTTCGATAGTTTCAATTCAAAGGAGCCGAAACAGAAAGGTCGAAGTGCCCCTAGTTTCATTCAAAAAAACCGACAGAGAGGCCGCTCTTAAAAATTTTACAATTTTTGTGTCAGGAAAAGTGAAAAAAAAACTAGCCTGATTTTTTTTTCAATGCTAGGGCCTTATTTCTCTGATATAATTAGATGTTTTGTCAAAATATTTGCAGTTGATAAAAAGTGACCTTATATATGTATTTTAATTCTATTTGATGCGATCTGAAGGTGCCGAGTTCAATTCCCAGGTCGGACAAAATGTGTTTCGAACTTTTTGATGCATAGCACAGGTTTGTAATCACCTAACCGCATGTGGCAAGCGTGGTGAAGGTGATGAAGCTGGAAAAGATTAAAATAGAATATTTTATTTATTTATTTATTAGGTACACAAAACAGATAAAAATTAAAAAATAACAAAAAGCATGATATTGGTATAAGAGCTAAATTTCTATCTAAAACATGTGTACACATCATGATTAATAATTAGCGTCTATGTTAAAGTTTACCTAATCTAAATTTATATTCAATTAATAACTAATTATATACATAATAATGGTCAATAATAGAAATATAACAAACTGAAAACTTATTCTAGGTTAATGTTTGTCAACATTTTCTTAATAATTGGGAGATGCCGGACCGAGAATTTCCCGGACATTTTTCTTAAATTCATGTATTTTCATGAAAAATATGTCGATGTTGTTATTAAGGGCAACCAGTTCATTGTATAGACGGCACATTCTGACAATGGGATTGTAATATGATGTATTATTTTTATAGGCATTTAGTACAAAGGTCTTAGGCGCCCGGGTTCGATACAAAGTATTTATTTGAATGAATGAAAGCAATTTAGGGGAGTCGATTATTGAGTGCAATATTTTAAACAAGTAAATTAAATCATACTGTTCTCGACGTACCGCAAGCGAAATAACACCAAACTTAATCATTCGAAGTTCGTAAGAATAAAAAGACCTGCCTAAATGAAAGCGATAAGATAGAAATCTTAAACACTTTTTCTGAATGCCTTCAATACTTTCTATATGTATTTTATAGAATGAATAATAGAATTTGCTAAGAATATGGTTGGTATTACAAGAAGTTGGTAATATATTTTTTTTATTACTCATCAATGAATCACACTAATATTATAAATGATAAAGTTTGTGTATGTGTGTATATTTGTTGCTTCTTCACGCTGCAACGGATGGATGGATTTGGATGAAATTCGGCATACAGATAGTTTATAACCTGAATAACCACATAGGATACTTTTTATCCCGATATTCCCACGGGAACGGGAACCACGCGGGTGAAACTGCGGACAGCCGCAAGGAATGTAGCTTTAGAATAGAATAAAATAGAAACACTTTATTTGTAACTAATACATCACACACATAACTAAAATAAAATAAAAAATCTATTAAAAATAACAATAACAATAACAAATAGAAAGTTTTATACATGATGTGCTGATTTTGCTTATAAATACACAAAAATACATAAGTGTGACGGCACTTCTGTTATACCATTAATTAATTATTTATCTTAATTAATGGCTTCGTGTTTAGCATTTAGCCAATTTCAAGTATTTTTTATTATTAGTGGTAAGGGTACAATTGTACGGTAGATAGAAATTAAAATGTAGTCTTACAACACGTGTTATTACGAGAAGAACTCGGGTGAAACCATGTTATACCATGGATCTCGAGCCATAGTGAAGCGAATGACACTGACAAGTGACAGTGACAGTGACAGACCATTGCAGTGACAGCTCGCTTGACGTAATACAGATCGCTGGACTGGAGTATAGCGTATGCACGTTATTCAGAATAAATTGGTTAATCGTTTTGCATCTGGCACATGCGCCACGTGTTCTGTGGAAAGTCTCGGTTTTCTTGTAGTCTTGTGTGAGATCTTTATAATGACACTTTGATTTTAATTACGAAATAGACTGTTGATACAGAACTTAACTTAAAAAACACAGAAAAAATAATTAGAAATTAAAAACTAAAGACCTATAAATAAAAGATGTCCTCCAACTGTGGGCTCATGGGAACGGTCCCAAGAATGCTGGCAACATTGCCCCTTTGGATTGCCAAACTAATACGCTGGCAAAGGTAGCTGCCAGCCTTCCTGTCACCGGAGGCCTCAATGAGGCGAGCACTTAACTCTTTGACCAGCTGCATTGATTGTATCAGTGCTTAATTATTCTTTGCCCGTTAACCCATGTCCACCCAAGCATAGCAAAGATGGAAGAACTTAACAATAAGACCCGTGTGCCTACAAGTGTATAAGCAAAGCACTGGTATTCTGCTACAGAAGAGGATAGACAAAGAAAACAAAAACAATAAGCTTTCTATCAGTGAAAGAATCTATATATTAATACGTGAAGCAAAAACTTTGTACCCGTTTTTATGAAAATTGTGCGGACGTAGGGGTATGAAATTTCGCACACTTATAATTTATACAGAGAACGTTATCCGAATGTTAATATTTTTTTTTAATATGCATAAAAAATACATTAAATCAACAAAAACAACATTACACACACTACCATGTATTCGACTGACACACACACACGTATTGGTTGTCTTTAATGCGGCCGACATCTGTCAATGCCAATCCAAACTCACATTCTATCTTTTTTAATTTTTCGTTGCTTAAGATGCAATCCGTGCAGCCTTAATATAAAATTACGGTGGAATTTCGATCACTGGGCGACCACTAGTTATTGTAATTGTACCAGTAGTTTCAGAGACGACATAAGAAAAAAACAAAGTCACAAACTTTACCTCTCTATTAATAGTATAGAATAATTAATTATTAATTATTAGCAATATCAAATGAGTTTTGAACGCGTGTATGACGCTCGTACGTAGGTACAAATATAGGGCATGGTCAACGGATAATTTCGACATTTTGTCAACTTGTTTGAATAAAATTAATTAGTCAACCGAGACCTCTTCCATTGTTTCAACGTGACCTGGACATTATATAAAAAAAATACTAGCGCTTTGATGGCGTGCGAGAACGAAATGGAATGATCGTTTTTATTAAAATATATTTTACGGGTAAGCACAGTGCCTTGATCTCACCTGATGTTAAGATGATAAGGCCAATGATGGAAGCGCACTTCACCCGGGACCCTCAACTAGTGAGGCACTGGCTATCTTATCTCTAGCTGCCGGAACACAACAATGCTACAAACATTGATGTTATGGCGACATATTTAGATAAGATGGTGGTAGCTAGCCAGGCGGACTAACAAGCCCTACCACCAACCAAACCGGGTACACAAACATGTACCCCCCGCTGGGAGTCGAACCCGGGACCTCTTAAACCGGTGGTCTTAGCCACTAGACATCCGTCTCCTGGTGACATACGAGAAGAGTTAGAATTAAAATTCATCCGTTAACGTCATCGAAAGGGAAATAAAACTCGCATTTTATTACTCCGGTCACCCATCAAAAGTCAAGCTATTGCTAAATTAGCTTAGCTTTCGCGATCTAAGTATAATCTGACTCGCAAACCGTTGCGCTGACGAATGACTCATTATAGTTCTACTAACTATTATAAATAAAGTCCTAATTTCCTCATAAGCACGCTTACTCACTTGGTTTTCACTGAATTTGCTCAAACAACACAAATATCATTTATAATAAATAGTATATTATTAGCAATGATCGGTATAGGTAAGTATGGCAAATTTATCTAAAGCACTGGGTGCTTATTGTGAGTTTTGTTTACTATTCGTATTCATTCGATTACGTTTACGAAAACGAAAATTAGTATGGCATTGAAGCAGCGCCTCCTGGCGACATACGAGAAGAGTTACAATTTTGGCATACAAATTCTCAAAATGTTTTTGTTTTGTTTATATAATTTTTAACGCAAATTTTGATGCGAAACAAATTACAAAAACACAAATGTTGAAAAAATTTCCACGAGCAGGATTTGAACCTGCACCCTTCTGACATACCGGGTCAGGTGCTCTCCCAATTGAGCTATCGTGGTTCGTGCTGGTATCGTGGTGGTGGTGGTGGTGGGTAGTGAGTATCGTGGTGGTATCGCGGTAGTTGTTGACATTGAATGGGCGTCTTTGGCTTTCAAAGTAAAAAAGTAAATAGTGTTTAATAATTTGGGCGGGCTGGTTAGATAGAACCACGATAGCTCAATTGGGAGAGCACCTGACCCGCCCTCCAACTGCCTAACTCTTTCGCTTTCGATCGCTTTGATCGCTAATATAATATCGAAATATAATATCGAATAATATCGAAAGCTATAGCCTATAGCTTTCGATATTGCTTTCTTATTCCTTTCGAAATGACAAGATGACGCCTCCTCCTCGCCTCGCCTTCAAAGCGATCGAAAGCGAGAGAGTTAGGCGGTCGGCCCCCCGGTATGTCAGAAGGGTGCAAGTTCAAATCCTGGTCGTGGAAATTTTTTCAACATTTGTGTTTTTGTAATAATACAAATTCTCGTTTTCGTTTACGTAATCGAATGGCGAATGATACTTGCACTTGGCACTCTGATTAATAATAAACACAAAATAAGGAGATTGCACATGGTATAAGCTTCATAGAAACGCGTTCAAACAACGCACACCATAGACAACCTCTCACGAACACGGAATCTTGCAACAACTGATAGTATTACCGTGACTGCGCTCTTTCTGTGAGTCTCCTTATTTTGTGGTGAGAGGTTATCTATGGTGTGTGTTCTCAATCGCGTTTAATAAAATCAAAGTAAAAGATAGCTTTATTACACAATATCGATTTAACAAAATGTTGAGACATCCCTGAAAGTAAAACAATACTCGTGTTGGGGTTGACTCGCTCTTCCCAAAATCTTTAAATTAATACGTGAAGCGACCTTTGTACCTACCTACCCCTTTTTACAAAAATTGCGCGGACGGAGGAGTATGAAATTTCGCACACTTATCTATAGGTACTAATATTATAAAGACGTTATTATTCTAAGTATAAAGAGGAAACCTTTGTATTTTGTATGTATGTATGTTTGCAACGAATAAACTTAAAAACTACTGAACCGATTTAAAGAATTCTTACACCATTAGAATGCTGCATTAGCGCTGAGTGACATAGGCTATATTAAAAAATATATATATACTAATATTATAAAGAGTAAACCTTTTTGTATGTATGTATGTTTGCAACGAATAAACTCAAAAACTACTGAACCGATTTAAAAAATTCTTACACCATTAAAATGCTGCATTAACGCTGAGTAACATAGGCTATATTAAAAATATATATATATATATATATAAATTACTAAAAACGACAATTTCATTTTCCAATACAAAATGATTTGTTTGTTTTGTTGTCATGGAAACCATTGATATAACTCAATGATGAAAACTGTCCAAGCGCTACTAAGTCCGCCGGGTCAGCCAGTAGTTTATATAGAGAAGGAGTTCTGCAATTTTTTTTTTAATTATGTATAAAAATACATTAAATTTAATAAACATTGTTTCATACATTTTTCAAAAATTTCAAAAATGGAAGAGGTGCGGCCGAAATCTGTCAATGCCAATCCAAACTCACATTCTATCTTTTTAATTTTTCATTGCTTACGAATCGATACAATCCGTGCAGCCTTAATAAAATATTATTTCAAAAATGGAATCGGAGGAAAATTACCGGTCGATTTTCGACCACTGGGCGACCACTAATAATAATAAATAAATAATAAATTTGTATGAAGCGTGCCTTCTGCATTCTCTTTTGTGTTATTTGTTCTAAGCGTAAAAGTCGAGAGGATGTTAAATAGAAATCACTCTAGACACTTCTTCAAATTAAGGAGACTACACAGAAGGTAAGCTAAACCATACCGCGCTCGAGCAACGCACACTTAAGTAACGCAGACATACATAGATCGCTTGCACAGACACAGATCTCGGAACAGCGCGAGCGCAGCTATAGCGAGATTCCGTGTTCGTGAGAGTTTGTCGGTTGAGGAGCTCGATGGCGCAGTGGTTAACGCGCCCGGTCTGCGAGTGCTGTGGTTAAGCAATTTTCGCAAAGGCCGGTCATCGGATGGGTGACCAAAAATTTATCATCTCGAGCTTTCCGTGCTTCGGAAGGCACGTAAAGTCGTTGATCCCGGCTGCATTAGCAGTCGTTAACAACCACCGCACCGCACTGGGCCCGCGTGGTGGTTTATGGCCCGTTCTCCCTTTCCATCCATAGGGAAGGCTCGTGCCCCAGCAGTGGGGACATAAAATGAGCTGATGTTGATGATGATGATGATGATGATGATGAGAGGTTGTCTATGTGTGCGTCGCTCGAGCGCGTTTGTATGAAGCTTATCTTCGGCAGGATCCTTATTTGATTATTTTTTTGAGAGAGTTTGTTGATTGCCTCAGACGGCATTTTCAGCTTCACTGGGCTTTTTTGGGGGTGGCCAGAAACTTAAAGGATTCTTCAAGGCCTGTGAAACGAAACACCTTGTGAGGTTTTCTAGAGGAAACGGCGTACTAGTCTTAGCCCTACTAGATTCTCTGAAGGATTCGGATCGGATCGGGTTCGGATCGGATCGGTCCTTATTTGAGGTTAAAGCTTCATTATAAATATAGGTATTGGAAACACTCAGGAGGGACACCGGTGGACGTCGAGTGCGGTGGCGGCGACAGACGTACAACCCGCTATGACACAATGACGTAAATATAATTACCTACTGCGCCATGTTTTCATGATTTAATTAATTTTACGAAAGTGCCTGCCCGCCCGAGTGTAGTGCGGCCAGACCATTTTTTGAGATACGGAACGGACGCGTTCTGTTTTCAAAATTCCAAAATGGCCGATGGTTTTTGTTTTTTATTCTTATTGAATGGCTTCGGTGTGGTTTGCACAGCCATTATCGAGTTAGGGTGATATTGAAAAATATTATATTCATCATCTTCATCTTCAGCCTGTCAATATTATTTCCCTATATTGTTAATTTTTTATAGTTAGCTCCGCTAATGACTCCATTCCACCTGCTATTAAGTGGAAATGGAGTCCAGACGCGAAGGTAACTGGTGCAGCGTGAAAACAACGCAGCATCAGCTAACCTCACTCTGCCGGCCCAAGGGGTTTCATTTGTTCGTTTTCAGGTTCATTGTTTTTTTTTCACTTTATTTGGAACAGATAACAATAAAATTAGCCTAAAGTAGCAAGAAAAAATATGTAGTCCAAATACGCTTTCCACATTTCACTGAACTAAAGATATGTTTAATGCAGTGAGATGCCAAGCAACAGCACCTAATGTTAAACTTAGAAATTAAAAATTTAAAAAAAATCTAAGGGTATCTACAGACAGGTTTACAATTATGCGTGTTCAAACATAGCAGGCTTTGCAAACAAAGTTTAAAATAATCTGAGAGAAAAAAAATGGTCTAATCTAAATTTTCAAGTTTGATTCGGGCAGTCCGCTTGAATTGGCCTTCAGAAAGGAGGAATATATCAGCATCAAAAAATTAAAATTATAAGTGTCAATTATTCGTCGCCGAGGCGAACGAATACCAGCATTTGTCTGTTTTAATAATGATAGAAATGTTAAATAATACATTTTTCATCCCACCATCTCGGAAAGAGTATTTTTGCTCTTCGATATCTGAGTGCAAAAGCCGTTTTTATCCCCTAGAGGATAAAGTAAATTGAATTTAGAACATCGTGTGCACTAAGTTTGTGAATTCAAAACATCATTAAACCTATTTGCTTCTACCTCCATGGTGCCCAATTTATCAGTACTGTAGCATCCGAGACTCCTTGCTCGGGCATACTTACTGGCAGCCACCGTGGCCTGCATTAAAATATAGTAGAAGAGAAAAAAGAAGAACATCGCGGACTCGGTGACGGGTCGCGACGACGAATTGATTGTTATTATTTCATGTTGAAAGTAATATAAATATTTAAAGCTATAAAGCATTATTATTCGATACAACCCCCCGTTCCTTAAGTAACGACCCAGCGGGGTGTTACAGTACACAAGTTACTAACACCAACATTACAGTACCTAACAAAAATATTACACTTAGTAACTGTAGCAACGTTACTTTCAATTTTTCTTAATTATACCTAAGTATTGTTTGTTATAATTTAAAGATTATTCTGTAATACTTACCTTTCATAATGTAGTAGTTAATACCTAAACTGAAATAAAAGTATCTTGTGATTGTAAATGTTTTTTTGCATTTAGTCATTTCCTCGCTGAGGTGGGATGAAAAGTTAGGTGTTGCACTCGAGTGCAAAGATTTTTCACCTGGTGCTCTTTTGATTTCCTCGCTAACGCTCAGGATTCTAATTTTTGAATCACTCGCTGCGCTCGTGATTCAATTTTAGAATCCTTCGCTTGCTCGGTCATCAAAATTGAGCACGCGGTTAAAAAACAACTTTGCACTCTTGTATAACAAATAACTATTGTTCACAGTATTAGCAAAATCTATGCTTTGATGTTTGATATTAGTAAAGAGGTGGGACTAGGACTAAACCCTGCAGGTCCGCGAGATTTTCGAGAATTAAGTTAAGTTTGTTCATGGGACTTTTTGGCGGGAAAGTGAAGAGTCATGTCTGCGGTTTTGTTTTATTTTCTAAAATTTGTGTTATGTCGAATATTAATGTGAAATAATGGTGGATTATTAACCGTTAAGTGTTCGTGAGTGTTGGCAAATGAAACCAAACAGTGCAACGTCACTTTTCAAATTCTCTCAAGAAGTCCACCCGAGGACTTAGTAAAGCCCCACATCTTTACTGAGATACTCGAGGGGTTGGGGGATATATCATTTCTCGCTTCTCATTTTTGTTATCATTCATCATCATCATACAAGATGGAAATATTGTTTATTTATATTTGTATTACTTGTAAGAATTACTTTGACACTGGCTAAATGTGCTAATCGCACGAAGCCATCAACTAAAGAAAAAAAAATGTTTGTTCATGAATTTGTTGTTGTTACTCGTATACGATTTTTATTGTTGGATTAAGGTAACATTTAAAACGACGCCTATGCTCACTTTTTTTCGAGTTATTACCGAGTAATTACCGATACCCTAGGTTGGACTTTACATAGCCGACTTCTTGAAAGTATTTTAAAAGTGACATTGCACAGTATTGTATCGTTTGCCAACACTCATGCAAATTATGAACAGTGGATAATTCATAGATTCACAATTCGAAAAAACACATTGCTTGAAAATTAAATAATACTTCATAGAGGTTTTCTTTCTCATACTCTTCACTTTCCCGCCAAAAAGTCTGGCTGACACTCGGCGAACAGGCGATGTTTTTTTTTGTTCTTTTTCAGAAAAAGGTTGTTGAAATTGGTTGTTGTTGAATCCATGCAACTACGCCGAAATATCGGATACTCACATATAATAATTATGGTAAGAATCCCGTTAATAATTACTCTATTGCAAGTGACCCGATGTTCCGATATACACTGCGAGCACTGTAAGTAGGGTTGCCAACCGTACTCTAAAATAGACACTAATAGAGTATGCTAACATACTCTTTTTTACACAATGTTTACTATACTAGTGCCAGTCATGTAATATTATGCAAACCCATTATCAGAACCAAAAAAGTCCAAAAGAGCTCTTGATCTATATCAATTTAAAGTTAGAATGTTTGGAATCATGCAATTCTCTTAAAAAACTGTGAAAAATTGTTAGGTATGTGCTGCAAAATGTACAAGAAATACCTTTTTAAAAATATAAAATAAATGATAGTCTTTTTTGTAAGTCTGTACTCTTTATTTACCTCCTTTGAAATCAGATATACTCTATTTCTTCTAATAAAAGTTGGCAACCCTAACTGTAAGGTGTGACGTCAATTTAGTATACTCCGAAGCCGTTCCTTTATAGTTAGCTATACTGGTTACTGTTTAAAACGGAACGCAGTCCAGTATACTGTCATCCATGCTGTTATCCATGTCATTTCTGGACGCTGTTGATCACAGCACTGATAGCACCTTACCTCGAAAATGCCAGTGCTTACAGTACAAAAATGGCGACGATTTATGACGTCACATATTTCCCTAGGATACTGCGGCAGTGTACTGTCAGTCCATAACGGAACAAATTTCTCACCAGTAAGAGCACTGGACAGTGTATATCCGAACATACTCCTAGGTGCGTGTAAGTTTCAATTGACATTCGAGGACGAAAATTAGTATGGCATTGAAGCAGCGCCATCTAGCGACAAACGAGAGTAGTCAAAATTTTGCCATATAAGTTTTCGTTTTCGTAAACATAATCGAAGAATACGGATAATAAACAAAACACACACTAGGCACCCTGTGCTAGTATCTTGGAACCCTTACCGGCTCTTATGTATTCATAAGAGCCGGCAAGGGTTCTAAGATACTAGCTATATTTCACGGGAAGAGTTGGGAAGAGTTGATACAATCTTTACACGTCCGACATAGGATATTATTAGGTATCTAAACATAACTATTATTAAAATACAGGGGTCTAGGCTCCGAATATGATTTTGGCCCATTCGGTGTCGAGACCCTTGGTCCATGGGGTCCTAGCACTATAAGGCTTTTTAAGAAAATAGCAAAAAGCTTAGTCGATATCACAGGAGACCGAAGAGCTGGCAGCTACTTCGGACAAAGAATTAGTCTAGCAATTCAAAGGGGGAACGCTGCAAGTATCTTCGGAACCTTGCCTAAAGGGACTCCTTTTAATAATTTATTTTAGTTATTTTATTATACTTTTTAAGGTTTTTAGTTTTAGGTTCATTTTTCATTGTTAAGTAAATTTTAGAACTAAATTGCTAAAAATACTATTATTAGGTATATTATCAAACTATGCATAAAATAAATAATTAATCGATGTTTGTTGTCAACATCGTTTAAGCATTCGTTACAAATTAGTTCTTAATGAGATATAATTATCTAATATTATAACTGTTGTTTTCACATGAACAAAAGATAATATTTTACAACACCACCATAGCTTTCATCTTTATCAGCTCAGTTTATGTCCCCACTGCTGGGGCACGAGCCTACCCTATGGATGGATAGAGGGAGAACGGGCCATAAACACCAAGCGGGCCCAGTGCGGTGCGGTAGTTCCTTGTAGCAACCATTTATGGTGTGGTGGTCAACCGCCTCTGTGATCTGGTGGTTAAGACCACCGGTTTAGGCCCAGAGGTCCCAGGAGCGAAGGATACATGTTTGCGTACTTGATTTGGTGGGTTGTTCCGTTTTCATCCCACGAGAAATCATACAACAGATACATTTTTCCTTACTATTTATTTTTCCTTACTAGGAATAGACATGGGATGAGTTCTCGTTCGTTTGGTTGGTGGTAGTGCTCCGCTTGTATAGCTACCACCATCTTACCTAAATATGTCTCCATAACATCAATGTTTGTAGCATTGTTGTGTTCCGGCAGCTACAAATAAGATAGCAAGTGCCTTATTACAGTAAAATATTTAAAAAAAAGTTGTTAACGTGTGCTAGTGCAGCCAACGGCCCAACGGCTTTACGTGCCTTCCGAAGCACGGAGAAGCTAGAGATGATAAATTTTTGGTCCACCCAATCCACTCTCCGCATCCACCGCGACCACGCGAATTGCAGACCGAGCGTGTTATCCACTGCGCGATCGAGCTCCTCCATTTTTAATTTGAATAAGGTTTGAAACACAAAAATAATTGAAATTCGTGAACACAGCACAGCTAGTTACTTGATAGTATTGTCCACACGTCTGCACATCTTGTTGAACATCAATTGAAGAATATTTACAGTTTACTCTGATGTGGCAGGCGTGTGTACTGTAAGGAGGTTATATGCAGCTCATAGTAAAAGTTAGTTTATTGCATTTGTATGTAAACTCTTTAGTCTGGATGAATATTTGAATCATCGAACATGTAAAATTAAAAATTGCAACTGTTTGACAGACGATAGAGAGGAGCGAGACAGCTCGGCTCAAAGCCGAGTGCTCCGAGATCGGTTTAATATAATGTAATATTAATCTAATACTGTAATGTTTTGTTGAAGAAATATTTGTAGTACGGAAAAATACTATATTTTAAACACAAAAACCCAACTAACATATCCTTCTTTTAAAATAATTATGAACGCTCACAAAATTAAATGAACGAACCCAGAAGTTTTAAATTTACAAGAAAAATTGAGAATCAAAATGGATGACCTTTATTCCAAAATAACAATATTAAATTAAATCTTTGCTAAAGTGATTAAAGTGGGTTTACTTACAAAATTTAAAGTATTTTAAATACTGCTCTCTATTCCCGACATTTCGGCATTCACAGAAATAATCATATTTTCGGTCACGAATTCGAAATGGCGAGAAAAAAGAGTCAGGGCTAGTATCCCATTAATTAAACATTGACTGTTAATTTAAATACATTAATTTGGAAATTGTTTGTGACAAAGCATATGACATCTTTTTTTTAAATAAAACAATGTAAAAAATGTTAAAAGACGAAAGAAAAACAAAAAATATATCAGATTTTATAAAATAACAAGTAAGTAAGTGTATCTTTGACATTTTTTTCTTTTTCCATTCATAGTACTATATTTTTTTGAAAAGATCTAAGTATATTTTTAAAGCTAATTTTGAAAAGTACTATATTGTATATTAATCGCCGATGAAATGTTAGCAACCCTGACTATGCGTGAAAGAAGACACATGGCATGTTTTAAAATACCTTAAGTACCTACCTACTACCTAGTAACCTATAATTAAAAAAGTTCATGACCTACATTATTTTTTTCTGAGTCACTGCTGTCACATGTTGGCCTGTCTTCCGTTTCCGACTTAATTTTTGGGACAGCCGGTACAGAGTCAACATTAAAACTGCTTGTTTTCTAAAGTTTTTACATTGCTATTGTTTGAAACAAAAATCAAATGTAATCGCTAGGAGATTCATAATAAAAAGATTCATTGTAATCGCTACAATTTCCTACATTGAAGTTTAATTAAAAAGACACAACAAAAAACTTGATAATAATCCCGTTATTAATAATTATTCTAATATTAGTGACCATGATAGTTTAAAAAGTTAATAAAAAGTTTCACAATTGAATACCTTGTCACTTATACTTAACGTAACTTGACTCACCTTTTTAAAATACAGCAAAAATCAACATAAAAACTTGAAATAAAAATAATAATTACGAAATAAAAACTCACCTTTCCAAAGTCCGGCAAAAAAAAACAACTTTTTATATAACCACAAACACTTAACAACCACAGAACATAATCCGCGATTCGGAATCCGAAACGAGATCAACGTAAAAAGTTTTCACTATGACACGAGACAGTTCGCGCCTTAAAATCTAAAGATAGCGCGCAATATGGCGGCGCGTGCTATCCCGCCAGCCGCATGACTGGTACTGGCGCGACGAGAACGAAAATCGTACGGATCGTACGATACGATCTCACGGTGGACCAAACCAGATTCCGTGTTGCAAAAAGTTCAGACGCCGAGCCACGTGGACCGCTGGAAGTGCATTCTGGGTAACTCTATGGACTTTGGACTCAACGTGCACCGTCTATGCTAAACACGTGCAAATAGCTTTACGATACAGCGCTAGGTCAATACCGAAATAGGTTTTAACACCCGAAATAACTATACTAATATTTAGCTCTACGTTAGCACTTCATTGAAATTTTACTGTATGACAACTAGAAAACATTGTTGCTAATTTCATAAATGAGTTGCTGACTCCTATTTTTACCCGACTGCAAATTAAGGGCGTGCTGGGCTGCATATCTCCAAGAACCGCTGAACGGATTTACATATTTGAGGTTCGTTAGATTCGTCTTAGCTGCCCAAGTGTTCTAAGATAGGTGACGTTAAAAAAAAAACATGGCGGCTGTGCGACGCCATTGGAGTTGGTGAAAAACAATTTTTTTTTTCGAATACTTCATTATGGGTTTCAAATTAGAGGGCTCAACACAAGGATTTCAAAAAGGTATATCATGAATTTTGTCTAATTAAAAAGACATAAATAAAATTAAAATTAAAAAAAAAACAAAAAACACGCCTGCGTTAAAAATAATAAGTAACTGAATAGAAAATCAACTGAAAAGGGTGGAACAAGATAAAAATTCAATTTATGCAACATCATACCATAACATGCAGTCGGAGGCATAAAAAATCTCACTTTGTGCATTTTCAGTTGATTTTCTATTTAGTTAAGTACTTACTTATTATTTTTTACGCAGGCGGGTTTTTTGTTTTTGAATGAACTTTATCTATGCCATATCTCATACTTCTCCGTACGCGTAATGTGCATAAAAAGTGGCAAGCCCAAAGTTTTTCCTTCACTATTAAGCAGTTCACACAGTTCACAGTTCTTTTCATTTTTTTATTATAGGGGTTTTAGCAAATTGATATGGAAAAAGTAAATTGAACCCCCCAATAAAATAGACTACAATACCAAAAGTTTTTTTAAGGAATTTTTGATTGAAGTCTTCCTCCGGGGCGCTGTAGGATGAGCCTAGGGCTGCCAACTTTTTTTGTGCAAATAAAGTATATTGATTATTAAAAGGTCGAAAAAAAGTACCTACGATTATTTATTTCGATTAAAAACATACTTCTCATTGTTTTTAGCAACGTATAAGAGATGATTATCACTGCAAAATATCTGCACAGCAACTTTTTTGTGTGTTATATGTAAAAAGAATCACAGAGAAATAAAATATGTGTGATAAAGTATTTTCGCGTACTTTATTGTTCCAATAAAATATAGAGTACAATTTACCCGAAACAGTGTACAATACTTTATAATAAATTACGGGTGGCAACCGGAAGTGCCAAGGTGGCAGAAGTAGGCAAGCTGTTTATAAAATGTTCAAATAATTTTTAACGCAAATTTTGTTGCGAACACATTACAAAAACACAAATGTTGAAAAAATTTCCACGAGCAGGATTTGAACCTGCACCCTTCTGACATACCGGCATATCGGACATATCGGCGGGCTGAGCAACAAAATTTGCGTTAAAATTATTTGAACTCTTTATACACATACATACTAATGGTTGCATAAATTTCATATACAAAACAAAAGTAAAAGGTGAAAAAAAGAAAGAAAAGTAATCATAGGACGACAGAATCAACTGGACAGGTAGTGTTCCTTCAAACGCTTTTTAAAAAGGCTGATGTTAGGAGAGTCTTGAATATTAGGCGGCAGCGCGTTCCACAACCTGACAGCATGCACGGAGAAGGAGTAGGAGAAAAAAATGGTTTTATGGGGTGGAGTTTTCAGTTGGTGTAGGAGGTGGGACCTGCAGTGAGCACCAGGAGGATAAGAAAAGGAAAAACGTTCTTGCAGATATGATGAATAGGAGGGATTATAAAGGACATTACCGGGATTATATAGGAAAGCGCAGTGTGGGCAGGCCTCCAACAAGGTGGACCGACGATCTGGTGAAGGTCGCGGGAAGCCGCTGGATGCGAGCAGCACAAAACCGATCGTTGTGGAGATCCTTGGGGAAGGCCTTTGTCCAGCAGTGGACGTCTTTTGGCTGAGATGAATGAATGAATGAATAAAGGACATTGAAGAGGAGTATTGGGAGCCACTTGAGTTACTCGCGGAAATGTTGAAACATGCTCATACTTTCGTAGACCGAAAATGAATCGAATGCATAAGTTTTGTAAGCGTTCAAGTTTATCAAGAAGCTCCTCAGTAGCGTCCAAGTAACAGGCATCAGCATACTCAAATAGAGGTTATATGAGGGTTTGGGCATCATTTTTTTTTTGTTTTTTATTATTATTTGGATTTTATAGTTTTGACGTCAATAAGTGCCTGTGAAGGCTTATGTTGAATAAATGATTTGACTCTGACTTTGACTTGACCTTAATACATACGCAAGCGAAAAATTCTTAAAAAACTTAGGTTGGGGCGAAATCCGACCAAATAAGTAATTCATTCAATCGTTTAAAAATGTCTAGATATTTTTCATCCTTTAGCGGGATAAGGAAGGGTTTTAGACAAAATTATCCGGGAGAAAAATTGAACCTTATGATACCTCCCACACGACTAAATCATAAAACTAGTGGGTTAGGTATGTGGAGAAAAAAAATACGTATGTCTTATTTGGCGCACCTTATCTTACACTTCATCCGAAATGCCTTCTTTTTTAAAAGAGTTTGCTGATGAAGCGCCTAGGTACATGTCAGTACCTGGTATAGAGCGCGTGTGAACCGGCTCGTCGTACTCTTGTCCGAGTACGGTGTCTTGGGTTTAACTAGTGTGCATGTTTAGTGTATTCTGTAAATGTGTAGAGGCTAGAGGATCGGGCGGGGAAACGAAATGCTTTATCTACACAGACCAAAAGAGGTCTTGGTTCACACATACCAAATATCTAGAAGAGGTTTGTGGTTATCTATCTACCTTCGCGATCTAAGACATGACATACTCAGGCTAAACAACGAACGTATCTACCTTCATGGTATATCCACTGGACCATGAGGCATAGAGTCGATGAGTGATAATGACGGATGTAACACCATAGACAATCAATTATTTTTGTACTCACCTCTTCTCGAATTGGTATTGATAACAAATTGAAATATGACTGACTGAATGATTAAGTATGATCATTGTTGAAGCTAGCAACCGAATAAGGTTCGATGTACAGAGCTGGATAAGCTATTGGTTTTTTTTAAATACATCTTAACGACTAGGAGGTGCTCGAGGGGGGAGGGGACCACCAACCCGCATTATACAAGATGTTTGGTAATCTCGTAACATAGCTATGCAATCAAGAAAAAAACCTGTCTTTATAACATTAATTTTGTTCAGCCCAGACATGTTTTAACTTTTTTTTAACGTGACCAATGACGTTGACGACCAAGAACAATGCTAGACCTAGGGTTTCGCTTTGCATTTTCCTTTGTAACTCAGAATTGTAAATAATAACAGAAATTGAAAAATGTTCATTTGGTACAACCGCACATTCAATTGTGAAAAACTGTCTCAAATAGTTATAATTTTATCCTTTACTTAAATTAACTAGGTATTATTATAATTTTATTTTTATTAGATCTTATTTTATTGTAATTAATTATCTAGTATAATTTAATTAATTGTTATTTGTTTGATTTTAAAACATGGAATAGTTTGCCAGCACACGTTTTCCCTCCTTCCTATGATATGGGATGGGGTCCTTCAAACGAGGCGTGAAGAGGCACCTTGTGGGCCGGCAGAGTGAGGGTAACTGATGCTGCGTTGTTTTCACGCTGCACCAATTGTCGTCGCATCTGGATTCCATATTCACTTAACATCAGGTGAAATGGAGTCATTTGCCATGATAAGAATAAAAAAAATTATTATAAGTATAACTTTATTGTCTGCTCAGTAGACTCAGTAGAGTAGTATGTATTACTATATACTATTTAAAAAAAAAATTATTGTAAAAAAAAAAGAATGGGACTCCTGGGTTCAGGCTCTTCGCTCTTAAGGATGATGGCATCTATCTTTACAGAGGAAGAAGAGTGAAAAGATGGGGTTGCACAAAATATCCCGATGGGTCGAAGTGTTGCTGCGAGAAGGAAACCTCGGCAGGGTAAGATAAGATAAGATAAGATGTACATAATTAAGGACTTAAACCTAGCCTTAAGTTTTTCATATCGCATGTGGTTTTGTAACATTTTTATGGCTGTCACCTGTCTTGTGCATCTTTTTTTTTTGAGAGAGTTTGCTGATTGCCTCAGACGGCATTTTCAGCTTCACCGGGCTTTTTTGGGGGCGGCGAGGAACGTAAAGGGTCCCTCAAGCCGTGTGAAACGAATCACCTTCGGAGGTTTTCTAGAGGGAACGGCATCGCGCACTAGTGCGCGTCCCCGTGCCCTACTAGATTCTCCGAAGGGTTCGGATCGGATCGGGGGGCGGAACCACCCGAGGGCGCCTCTAAAGGCTCGGACCTCGGCTCGGGTAGACCGGGCCGTGGAGGAGGAGAGAAGCGCCCGGGTACATGTCTGTACCTGGTACACAGAAAAAAAGGATTTCTTTAAGCAATAAAAATATTTTTCTTGACATGGTAATTAATTATAAGGAAAATTGTCTTATTATAAGGATATTGACTCTCTCAAAACAAATAAATAATACTCTTAGTGCAATTTTTACAATCAAGGAAAAATATTTTAAATGAAGTAAAAGTAAAATTAATCTAAGAAATTTAAATATTATTGTTTTAATATAATGAAATACTTACTTCAAAATGAAAGTTTATTTATCTTTCTATCGTTCCGCCCTTTGTTACTAGATGGCGCTGGCGGTAGCATCCTGAATCGCGCTATCGAGATGTTCTTTACGAAACTATAAGTAAAAATTGTAACTTTTATATAGTTAAGAGATTATAGACTGTACTAAGTCGCTTCCAAGCTATTGGAACTACCTTGGTCTTCCTCTGATTTTCTGTGTTCCTAGTATAGTCTATTACTGCGTCACTAAACCCTGCGCTTTTACGCCTGTGAAACGTAGTGGTTGGGTCCGTACGGCTACAAACCCTGTCTTAAAATTAAGTATATTTTATATAAAGCGAAGTTGTTTACTTTCTGAATTTAAATCAACATTTTCTTAAAATAAAAAAACATTCTAAGCTTACACCAAAAGAATCGTCGACTTACAATAAGAATACTAATAATTCTTGGTGAAAGATAGAATGTCTTAAATCAAGTGAAATTGTCTTTATTCACTAGTGCGCGTCCCCGTGCCCTACTAGATTCTCCGAAGGGTTCGGATCGGATCGGGGGGCGGAACCACCCGAGGGCGCCTCTAAAGGCTCGGACCTCGGCTCGGGTAGACCGGGCCGTGGAGGAGGAGAGAAGCGCCCGGGTACATGTCTGTACCTGGTATAGAGCGCGTGTGAACCGATTCTTCGTACCCTTGTTCTACGAGTACGGTGTCTTGGACCTAAGCTAGTGTGCATGTTTAGTGTATTCTGTAAATGTGTAGTGACATTTAGAGGATCGGGCGGGGATCTTCTGCATCAGAATAAATAAATAAATATAGCCATGTGATACTTTAAGACATAATACCCCCATCAGTGGCGTAACTATAGGGTGGCAGGGCTGGCAAAATGCCACGGGCCCCGGGCCATAGGGGGCCCCCACCCCGAGAGGCCGCGAGCTCAGAAGTAACCTAACCTTGTCCTGACTGACTGATTCATTATCGTCGAGCCGAAACCCCTGAAGCGAATAAGATGACATTTGGACTGTAGATTAATTGAGTGATGTAATCAGCCACTAAGAAAGGATTTTATGGAAATCATCCCTTAAGGGGGTCAAATAGGGGGAGAAAGTTTGTATGAAAGTCCGTCAGTTTTAAAGTAAAATACATGAGATTTGGATTTGCATTTTTGAAAAGAAATAAAGAATGACGTGTCTCAGGAATTCCGTTTATTTTTCTTTAAATGAGTAAAAAAGGGAAGAAGTTTTTTTTGGATAAAACGTTATTTTTAAAGTAACTATAAAAAAGGGATAACTCTGAAACACTTCATAATTTCTTTAAAAATTACAGTTTTCCGTACATTTTTCCTCCCCTATTACATCTATCTAGGGAATGTTTTTCGAAAAATGCTAAAACGTCATGCTTTATTTTTATTGAAAAATCTAATTATCGATTAAAATCGGTTAGTTCCGCTATGGTATGCTTCCGCTATGGCATCATCACAAAATGCCTACCAAAAAGTCCCACTTTGGTACCCTTCAGTTTCTGGGACTGACGAAAAGAAAAGTCTTACGATGTTTTATGAAAATACACACCACATACTCATTAAAAGCAGAAAATTTTGAAGCAATTAATATTGTTGATTTGTTTTTTTAAAGTTTACATTGTAATTAATATTTCTTTCCAGTTGTTGATTATTTGTAATAAATATTTTGAATGAATACAAGACTGATTCAACATTGCAAACAGACTTTATTTATTTACACTCCTAAAAGACTGTCCGGTAAAGACTAAAAAGTTATAGATGCACTTTTCTTTTTAATTTTACCTTCTATTGTTTGACGTAGATCTAATAGATAAGTACTATAGTGAGACTTTTTGGTAGGCATTTTGCGAGGGTGCCATAGCGGAACCATACCATAGCGGAACTAACCGATTTTAATCGATAATTAGATTTTTCAATAAAAATAAAGCATGACGTGTTTTAGCATTTTTCGAAAAACATTCCCTAGATAGATGTAATAGGGGAGGAAAAATGTACGGAAAACTGTAATTTTTAAAGAAATTATGAAGTGTTTCAGAGTTATCCCTATTAGACCAGGGCTAAAGCCTTTGAAAATGGTAAAGAGAGAAACAAAATCATAGCAGGATGAAACCCATTGGAAATGGAAGAGAAAATAACGAAAATGAAAGGAAAAATAATTTACGGGCGATCTGAGGTCGGGAAGTGGAAGAGGTGGGGGGTTTTAGGGTAAAAAACGGTTTATCTCGATTTCCGGCAAAACTACAAGTCCTATGGAAAAAAGTTAAACGGCAAAGTTGTAGGTAATAAAAAGATCTACAACTTTTGTATTTACACTTTTTTCACATTACCTCAAAATGTATGTGACAAATTCAAATAACCAAGTTTTTGTTTTTTTTTATTTTTATCTTTTAATATTTAATAAGACATCTACAATATTTTGAGAAAGTTGTAGAATCTTCTTTAAATTATATGCGTAGACGCCTATTTATTACTATTTTAAGATAACTTATAGTATACCTGATTGACCTACGGAAAATTTTAGCCCATCAAAAGGTATGTCATAGAGAAGTGGGGAAGGGGCTATTGTAGAAGGGGAATATTGATAAATCCATAAATTACTCCTCTAAATAAGTGTCAAGAACAAGGATATGATGGTGCTAACAATGAAAGGCATTTAAGGTAGAGTTCAAAAACACATAAAAGATATCGAGCCAAATACAGTATATGTTCACTGTGCTGCTCATAACTTAAATGTAGTACTTATTGATGCAGTTAGAGAGGTTACTGATATATAAATTTTTTGAAACAGTTCAACAAATTTATAATTTTTTGGGCATAGTATCAAAAGATGGAATTTTTTGTAATTTTTTTTACTGAAGGGCCCATCTAATGGATTTGCCACGGGCCTCATATAGTATAGTTACGCCACTGACCCCCATCATATGTAGCGAACGATGGCGATGACTTGTGTTTTGTTTATACTTTATCTCAGTTACGCAGCTTTTGGAGTGGATCACAGTCTTTAATTGGTTCACGAGTCGCAAACTCTCTCCTAATATCAGACGGTACGTCATAGACCAATCATCGCTGCCTATGCTCAATAAATACCTATTACATATTTATCTAAATACTGCTCAATACTTTAGCATGAGCAAATTTGTTATGCACAGTTGTTTTTCTTTCTTGTATTATTTTATATGTAACGGGTAAGAGCAATGCCTTCATCTAAATCATCAGCTCGTTCTATGTCCCCACTGCTGGGACACAAGCATTCCCTATGGATGGATAGGGAGAACGGGCCATAAACCACCACGCGGGCTCAGTACGGATTGGTGGTTGTTAACGACTGGTAATGCAGCCGGGACCAACGGTTTTACGTGCCTCCGAATCACGGAGAAGCTCGAGATGATAAACTTTTGGTCACCCATCCGATGACCGGCCTGTGCGAAAGTTGCTTAACCTTAGTAATCGCAGACCGGGCGCGTTATCGCGCAATCGAGCTCCTCATCTGCCTTCACCTCACCTGATGTCAAGTGATGATAAGGTCAATGGTTTAGGCGCACTTCACCCGGGATCCTCAACTAGTGAGACACTGGCTATGTTATAAACATTGATAGACACAAACATGTACACCCCCCCCCCTCCCCCCCCACCCCCCCGCGCTGGGATCGCATCCAAGACCTCTGGGTCTGAGACCGGTGGATATTACAGTTTTTCTAAGTCTTTGCTCAGTTCTCTCTATCCTAAATAGCCTATAACTGTCCCACTGGTGGACAAAGGCCCAACAGTGGGACAGTTATAGAGACATCAAGTCATCACTACAATTGATGGGTATGGATTGCCAAATGCGGCTTGGTAACCAACCCTGGCTATGCATGCAACGAGCAGGCGGGTCACCTGATGGAAAGTAATCACCGCCGTCCATGGACACCCGCAAAACTAAAGCAATCGCAGATGCGTTGCCGGCCTTGAGGATGGAGTTGGATCTTGAGGAGAAAATAGGAATTGGGAGGAGGGAGTGGTACAAGATGGGCCTCCGGTACTTTCACTCACCGGACGAAACACAACAGCAACGAGTGCTATTGTTTCACGCCGATATTCTGTGAGAGGGTGGTATTACGCCGGGCGAGCCGGCCCATTTCGTGCTGCAGCAGCGTGGCTCTACCACTCAGACAGTGTCACTCATTTAGCACCACCCAGGGGTCACGTGTAGGGTCTCAAGGGTAAACCTACGGACGCGAGTAACTTTAACCCCCAACTTTAACTTTACCTTTAAACTTTATGCCTTGGTTGAAAAGTTATTGAAGAAATTTAACAGTTTCAGATAAGTTGATGTGAACTCCTCGAAGAATCTAGTAGGGCACGGGGACACGCACTACCTAGTGCAATGGAACAAGATACATGCAATGCTTTTGTTTTGTTTATATAATTTTAACGCAAATTTTGTTGCGAAACAAATTTAAAAAACACAAATGTTGAAAAAAATTCCACGAGCAGGATTTGAACCTGCACCCATCTGACATACCGGGTATCGTGGTCCTAACCAGTAGCCCGCCGAAAATCAGATGTCAGACGGGTGCAGGTTCAAATCCTGCTCGTGGAAATTTTTTCAGCATTTGTGTTTTTGTAAAATACATGCACTTAATATATCGGCCTTCTAACCATAAATATTTATACGTCAAAACTTTATTTAATATATGTATTCCTGATGATATAAAACTAATAAGTATAATTAAATTTAATTAATTATACTAATTTATTTATTAATTAATTTATTTATTTATTTTATTTTATTTTTTTATTTTTTTTATTTTTTTCTTTTTAAGTTGTTGTATGTTGTATATTTGTGCCAAATAAACTTTTATTTATTCATTCATTCAAAATGGCTATTAGGACATTGCTTTTATAGTGTTAGTGAATTCTTATACCACAAATGTATTAATTTTGTCACAATAATTAAGATTTTTGCACGCCTGCTTACAGGTTGAATACAATTTTACAAATTTAAAAATGTAACATCCTAATATACTGTGTTCTAGCAAATAAAGTTATCTTATCTTATCCCTCTTGAATACTTCTGACGGCGATTCGTTTCACACGGCTCGAGGAACCCTTTAAGTTTCTCGCCGCCCCCAAAAAAGCCTGGTGAAGCTGAAAATGGCCAGAAGCAATCAGAAACTCCCTCAAAAAAAAAACAGAATTTCCAAAATCGACTTTGAACTTTTGTCTATGTCAAATTGTTTAACCGCGTCTGTAGTCTAGTGATTACGACCACCGGTTTAGATCCAGATGTCCCAGGTTCGATTCCCAGCGGGGGGGTACATGTTTGAATACTCGGTTTGGTTGGTGGTAGGGCTTGTTTGTTCGCCTGGCTAGCTACCACCATCTTATCTAAATATGTCGCCATAACATCAATGTTTGTAGCATTGTTGTTTTCCGGCAGCTAGAGATAAGATAGCCAGTGCCTCAGTAGTTGAGGATCCCGGGTGAAGTGCGCTTCCACTTCGGCCTTATCATCACTTAACATCAAGTGAGATGAAGGCCGAGTTCTTACTCGTATAGCATAAAAAAACAATTATTGAAGAAATTCGACAGTTTTGTATTCGTAGTGTAGATCAAATATACGAAATTCGAGAAAGTATAAACTAGCCATACCCAAATGTAAATTAAGTTTATTTCGAAATAATGCTTACTATAATTATGGCTATCAAAATATTTAATAAACTACAGTTGGACATTATTGATCAGCCACTAGACAAAAATGTATTTAAAAAAAAGTTATTTCAATGGCTCTTACAGCACAACTTTTACTCCATTAATGAGTACTTACATGAATAAAAAATTATAATTTTTTGGTTTGATTGGTTTGGAATTTTGGATGGTGATAAAAAAGTCGACCTGTATATTTATTCTGTTGTCGAGTTAAATATCACTCGGGTCGTGTGCTAAGAGAACCCTCCAAGTAGTGTCTAGCGCGATTATTGTTTAACGTCCTCTCGACTTTTACGCTTAGAACAAATAACACAAAGTATAGTGACTGCAGAAGGTAGGCCTAGTATGACTTTTGTTTACTAACCGTATTCATTTGATTACGTTTACGAAAACGAAAATTAGTATGGCATTGAAGCAGCGCCTCCTGGCGGATAGTAAACAAAACTCACACTAGGCACTTTGCGGCCCGCTCGCTGGCGCCCACCGGGCACGAAGTAACTATTACCTAATCTGTGACCGGGCCTCGGCTTACGCCGTCTCACCCGGGGGGCTGACCGCGCCGAGGGCTTCGTAGGGCGAGAGACAGGACGACGCTTCCAAGGAGCCAAACCAAGGCTCGCGGCACGGCACAGATGGAAAAAAAAAGAAAAAAAAACAGAGCACAAACAACAACAGGACTTCTTGGCGGGAAAGTGAAGAGTCATGTCTGCGGTTTTGTTTTATTTTCTAAAATTTGTGTTATGTCGAATATTAATGTGAAATAATGGTGGATTATTAACCGTTATTCGTGAGTGTGCATGAGTGTTGGCAAATGAAACAAAAGAGTGCAACGTCACATTTTTAAATTCTCTCAAGAAGTCCGCCCGAGGACTTAGTCAAGCCCCACATCTTTACTGAGATACTCGAGGAGTTGGGGCTATATCATTTCTCACTTCTCATTTCTATTATCGTTATTATGTATTACGTGTAAGAAAAATTACTTTGACACTGGCTAAATGTGCTAATCGCACGAAGCCATCAACTAAAACAAAAAAAAAACAGCAACAATAAAAAAAAATTGTACCCCTACCGGGCAACCAAGGAGACCCAGTACGACCGATATCGACCGTGAAGACCACCCGGGCAAATATGCTTGACTTCGATGCCCGAACCGGCGGCCCCAAAGCCGGGCCGAAGACTACAACATAAACACACACACACACACTATTGCGAGATCCCGTGTCCGTAAAGGTTGTCTATGTGAGCGTTGCTCAAGCGCGGTTTGTAGTAAGCTTACCTTCTAGTCTCCTTATTTTCTGCAAATAGGCAGTTGTCTCTGTGCAATGGCTACCTACCACTGCAGTCAAGTGGTTAGACCACCGGTCTCAGACGCAGAGGTCCCTAGTTCGATTCTTAGTGGAGGTAAATGTTTGTATTCGGTTTTGTCGGTGGTAGTTTGTTCTTTAACTAATTTGAGTTTGATGGTTGGTTTCCAAGCATTTTTTATTTTTTAAATTTATTAGCACTTAAAGAAAAGTTACATTTTAAGTATATCTAAATAATAAATAACATTAGAAAACCACGAAGGTTTATAACAATGCTATTCATAGCTTAGTCGAAAACAATCTATTAATTGAAATAGCTCAAACAAAAGGATACCTACCTTCAATGAATTGTATAAAAAACTTAAGGGGGTGCAGCGCGGAATTTCGAAAAATACGTGTTTTTAAGTCACTGGTGCTAGGCGCTGAATAGGTCTTATACATTAAAAAGACTAGTGTAGGTTAGCTTGATCCTTTCACAAGGGCATGGTTGTCTTGGAATTTGAAATAAATACCCAGAACCTGCATTAACAATACGTAAAAGTAATGATATATAAAAACTTATTTCTTCAGAAACTTTGTAAATACAGCACAAATGAAACAATGATCCGACATCAAAATGTTTGTATTGATATTCCGCAGGGCACTGTTGTCTTATTTTTCAATAAAAAAATATGAATATGAAAATATTAAGACTTTTATAATTTTTTACCCAAACGCCTATGATTTTACGAAAGTAAACATTGCTCTAATTAAATCACCAGCCTACTCTGTACAGATATTAGTGTGCGTGCGTATTCTTGTCGTGCGCCGTTGTCACACCACTGCCACGCGCCGCTCGCTCGCTATCATAAAGAAACTTGAAACTCGCAGTTTTGCGTCCGCGCTGCACCCCCTTAAGGCGACAAACTGAAAAAAGGCTACAAAAAAAATTAAGTAGGTACCTAATTTTATTATAATTTCAACAATAGTGATTTTTTGTGGTGTTTTTCGAAAATAATTATGATTGTGTCAAAATTATACTGCTAGCAACTTCAAGATAAAGACATGAAATTACTTATATCAACATTTCAGATTCGTTAATCATATTATAGTCTTAAACTATTCAACGAATGTTGGTGCATTTTAACAGTGTGTCAAGTTTGTTATGCATTTCATTGAAGGAATCCTTTTTATAAAGAGATGTTTGCTGAGGGCTTCAAACGGTATTTTCAACGTTCACCGTACTTTTTTGGGAGCGATGAGAAACTTAAGGCGAAGAGTAAGGCACACTAGCGCCACCAATTGATAATTTGGCAATTACTACCGGATCGGATCTTTTTTTAAACATTGCGTACCGTCCGACAACAGGAAAGCATCCATAGTATTTATTTAATAATTATGCACTACTTTTTGTTGCGTGGTTTATTCACAAAACGGGCTATCGCATTAATTCACAAACAATGGCCACTTTTGGTGTTAACGAATGAATACAAAAACAAACCTAAAAGTAGTGCACAATTAAATTAAAAATCACATTTAATACACCCAAAAAACTACCTCGTATTACTAGATTTAACATTTTTGTGCCTAAGTCAGTGAAGAGCAATCTAGGTTACCATTCTACATTAAATAGGATCCAAAGGCAATATAACATCCTGTCGCGGCCAAATAACTTGGAAGTATTAGATATTTTTCAGGATAGTGCCCGCAAGTTCAAACAGATTATTAGAAATAGTTACGTAAGCCCCCTTTAAACTTTAAACTTTAAATCATATTTTGGGTATTTAATTAAATTATTGTTATATTAAGTTTGGTAAAATTTGTTAATTTAGTTTAATTTATAACTATTAGTCCACATCGCATGCCGTGGCTGTCTATAATTGAAAACTGTACTTAGAATAAGTTTGGCATTTACCCTATATCTACTGTTTGTTTGGTGGTACATGTTTTTGTTGACTGCCCAATAAATAAATAAATAAATAAATAAATAAAAATTATTAAATAATAGATGTTTGCCTAGTGTCGGAAGGTCCGCAATGTTTGAAAAAAAATCCAGTTTAGCAGTTATCAAATTAAATCTATTAGCGGCGCTAGTGTGCTTTACCCTTCGCCTTAAAAGGATTCTCAAGGCGTGTGATCGAGACACTTTTCAGTTGTTCATAAATTTCCAGGTTTCTATGAACGGTTCTGCCATATTCAGGATTATATAGGTATTATCAAACACCTTGTATACAGGTCGACTTTTTTATCACCATCCAAACCTTCTGAGATGACTTCCGTCATACAAACGAAGAACTCGTTCTATTGGACCAACTCCCTAACTCGAAAAAAAAATCAGCTGTTCCATACATTTTGGTCGAATGAATATTGATGTTTTGTATGGAACAGCTGATTTTTTTTTCGAGTTAGGAAGTTGGTCCAATAGTAAAAGTTGTTCGTTTGTATCACGGGAGTCATCTCAGAAGGTTTGGATGGTGATAAAAAAGTCGACCTGTAGATAGATGCTCGGCGTATGATGAAGATGACATTGCGATAATTTCAAATAATTAAAAAGGACCACACAGGGTCCGAACAATTTTAGCACCACACAAAGCGGAGTGCATGGAGAAAAAAAGTGTCAATTCTGCCACAATAACAACGTCTGTGCCCCGCTTTAGAATGGCGGCAAAAACGGAACGGCCGGCCATTTTGAAATGAGCCACGTCTTCGAATTGGGTTCCGTGCACATAAAAAAATATTTATATATTTTTTTTATTTAATTATTTATTTCAATAGATCTACTTAACAACAGTTGTTTAAATTCATATATACTATAACAGCTATACTTTAGATAAATAAAAATATATAGATTAATAATTGTACATCAGACTACTTACCACAAACTGTCACATTTTCTCAATGGACTTTGAACTTTATGAATATGGCGTAAGTACGGTTATTCATTAAAGAGATTTGACAGTTTTGCATAGTTTGATGTGCAAATATCGGTACTTGAAGATTGAAGTTATGTTTTATTCAAATAATCGATATGATTGATATATTAATATTTTTCATTATCTAAGTATACATAAATAACCGGGACTCATGTAATTTATTATACCTACTTATATGTTGGTTTTAATCTTTACTTGACGCCCTTAAGCACAATTTATATGCCTAATTCTATACTAATATTATAAAGCTGTAGAGTTTGTTTGTTTGTTTGGTTGAACGCGCTAATCTCAGGAACTACTGGTTCGAATTGAAAAAATATTTTTGTGTTGAATAGTCCATTTATTGAGGAAGGCTATATTAAATCACGCTATGAATGGCCCGCTAATTATACCTACAGCGCGGGACGGGTTAACGCGAAGCACAGCTAATATAAAAATAATTACGAAATAATATACCTTCATATTTATACGATTTCGCAAATTATACGGACCCCTGTTTGTCTATTCACCCCCGGCCGTCAAGCAAAGGTATCGAGCGCCGAATGCCTATAAAAAATAAACAAACAAAAATGGACGACCCAGTCAAGTGGAATGCCATTGATACGAAAGATGGAAGGTGCTTTTCGAATCTTCGATGAATTGTCATTGCATTGTCGCAAGATATCTTATTGTACACCTTTGGACGGGGGAATTGTGTGAATCAAACAAACACCTAGCTAATTTGTAAAATAACAAATTATCGTTGTGTCACCATTGTTCGACCGTAAAGCCATTCAACACAGTTTTCGTCGCCAAAAACTAATCCCTACTAATATTATAAATGTGAATGTGAGTTTGTCTGTTACGCTTTCACGCAGAAACTACTCAACCGATCATCATGAAACTTTGTACACATATTCTCAAAGGTATTGGGAAGGATATAGGATACTTTTTATTAAACAAAGTGAGTTTATTTTTTGTTTGTTTGATACGCTTTCACGCGTAAATATTTAACGATTTGTTTGTTTTGTTGTCATAGAAACTGTCAAAGCGGTACTAAGTCCGCCGGGTCAGCTATATTATCTATCTCTACTAGTACTATATAAATATGTCTGTAGGCTCTGTCTATACATGCAATTTTTTTGACAAATATTGGAATAAATATTTGTTTTATGACTCACAGACACCCATTTTAAGATTTTTGAAATTTTTGTCTGTCTGTCTGTATGTCCTCCTATAACTCAAGAACGGCTTGACCGATCGTGATGAAAATTTGTATGTAGTAAGAACATGAGATTGTGCAAATCATAGGCTACATAAATGATGATGGTAAACCTAATAATTATTTTATGCGGTTGATAAATTAGTATTACGGACACAAATCGCTCAATGATCGCTCGCTTAGTTCATTTGCGATTTAAATGTATGTAATATATGCTATAAAAAATGTTTCTTATAATATTTACCTAATCTGGTTTTCCAGACTGGCTTCTTGCTCTATTTTTTGTGTTTTAGTAAACAATTTTATCCCTATTATGTTGAAAAAATAAAGAAAAAATGCAATTTTAACAAATTGGGGAGAATTAGCTTACGTTAAGATCGTCACCTGATTTGCAAAAAAAGCAGGAACACGTTTTATTTTTCAAAATTTTATTGTAAAAAATAAAGGATCAGTGGTCAGTGGTCAGATACAGAAGGCAACACTCCTGGACACGGCACGCATTGTCAGGTTTCTTTCTCTGCAGCCTAATTGGCCGGTAGCTTGAGTCCTGCTCCGCTGCTGGCGGCGTTCTCGGTTTAGGTTTTTATAAAAGTTGTATTTTTGTATGATATTTTGTTATATTTTACTTTTATATAATTTTTATAAAACCTAGATCTAAGATTAAAAATAAATAAAGAATGGGGGTCATTCCACCCATCAATACCGACAACTTTTCCTATGGCTCCAACTTCGAAATAGCAATTTAAGGGAATTTTGTTTGTGTATATCACCCCGACAATTACATAATAAAGTATTAACCTGACTCGCGATTATTCACAAATCAAGGACACCAAAATTCGATTGACCAGAACAGATCAAGTAACATTTTTACTTCCGCCCTACCTGTAACCACAGCTGCCCTACCTTAAATTCAAGTCTAGCTACGGCTCTGTGCAAACATAATACTAAATTTTGGATGTTATCCGTTCCACGCGGAGTTTAGAGAAAACCGGTAACAACCGCAATGAAAACGGAACGTAATCCATGTTACTATTGGCTGACACAAACAAACAAGTGACATGACATTGACACAACGCAATTATTGTGACGGTTATTCTATCAATCGCTTTGTATCGCTCGACTACAACGAGTGGGTGAGGGCACTCGTTGCGGTCGAGCGATTCAAAAATATGGAAAGTCAAATGTCGAACGAAAATCAGTAGAAACCAAGCACTCAACTCGAGGCGAAGGAATCAAAAATAGAGACCCTGACCTTTTAACCATTTCCTAAGTTGAATTGCCAAAAGCATGCCGAGTCGAATAACGTATTGCCGAGCCAGACGTCTTGGCACCGTCCAACCACGCCACGCTAAAACTCAAAAATATTATTTTTACATCCGACTACGTTCGCTCTTGTATATTTATAAAACGGTAGCTATACTTACTAATATTATAAAGCTGAAGAGTTTGTTTGTTTGTTTTGAACGCGCTAATCTCAGGAACCAGTGGTTCGAATTGAAAAATTATTTTTGTGTTGAATAGTTCATTTATTGAGGAAGGCTATAGGCTATATTACCTACATCACGCTATGACTAATAGGAGTGGAGCAGCAATGAAAAATGTTGCAAATTGTTCGCTAATTAACGCGGGTGAAACCTTTTTTCCAAATACATTTTTATAATATTCCTTAAACAAGCACTTGACCTAGAACTTAGAAGGTAAGCACAAAATAAGGGGACTGCGGAAAGTGTTTCATACAGACGCGCTCGAGTAACGCACACACATAGACATCCTCTCTCTCGGACACGGAATCTCGCAACAACCTGCGCTCGGACTTCTTGGCGGGAAAGTCATGTCTGCGGTTTTGTTTTATTTTATAAAATTTGTGTTATTTCGAATATTAATGTGAAATAATGGTGGATTATTAACCGTTAAGTGTTCGTGAGTGTGCATGAGTGTTGGCAAATGAAACAAAACAGTGCAACGTCACTTTTCAAATTCTCTCAAGATGTCCGCCCGAGGACATAGTAAAGCCCCACATCTTTACTGAGATATTCGAGGGGTTTCTCAGTTTCTTCATTTCTATTATCATTCATCATCATCATACAGAAAAGAACTAATGTTTATTTATTTATTACTTGTTAGAAAAATTACTTTGACACTGGCTTAATGTGCTAGTCGCACGAAGCCATCAACAAAACGAAAAAAAAAAATGGTTCTCGTAAGTATGCATTATAAATAACCTCAAAAAAAGATTCGTTGATTTCCGTTCGAATTTCAAACGCAGTGGCAACATATAGAAAGGTACTATAATTAAATAATTCGGAATTTCGAGTTTTGGTTTCGTGATTCGTGATGGTGACCAATGGCTGCTGACAGCTGCCATCTAGCGGCAGGAATTGAAACCAAGCAGTCCTTGATGCTTTAGTTAGATTCAAAAAATTAAATTCTATCACTCGTCTGGAAACTGGGCATTGTTTATTATTACATACAGTTCCTTTATTACACGACTTCAATGTAGAGATATAATTATAGATGTGAAGATGGCTACTAACATTTCTAGCGATAACTAGCGGCTGGAAACGGCTGCTTAAATTTCATATTATGTTCACATGATTTAGTTTTTTGTTTTTGTTGTTTCTTTTCTGATTTATTTAACATAAATAGATTTAAACAATGACATTTGCATCTGTATTATGTGTTAAAAACTCAAAATTCTCATAGAAAATGTTGACACAGCAGTGGAATAGGACTGTTTTAATAATTTATTTGTGAAAGATGTTTTGGAAACAGGTATTTATCCATGAAATAAGTGTGGACAGATACCTAGTAATAGTAAGCATTAGGGTAGTCCAGTAGTACTATTAGTTGTTCTGTGGTATTAGTAGGTATTAAAGTAAAAATTAGTAGGTATAAACGATGTCTTCGGTGTTTATTTGAAAAAAAAAACAAAAATAGCAGAACATAATAAGTGCTACTGTATAACAAAAATAAGAGTTTAACAATAAAAAATGTAATAAAAATCGTTTTTCTTTCGATGCTCAAGACGGGTATCTACTCAAGCGGCTGGTTACTTGTTTCTAGCCGCTGGTTTGGTAACTACCGGCTTACAAGCAGTTGATTTACAACTATAGATATAACACCGTGTTTTTTGTTACGTAACATGACATAACAGAAAAGAGATATTCGTCAATAATATTGACGTTACGACCTCGTTTGTATGGCACGTGTCCAATTCCCCGCGTGGTCTCGGGTTCATCACCCAGATGCGTCAGCTGACGCTAATTAGGCTAAATAGTTATTATTAAAGTCATAAATAACCTCATTTTAGAATAGCTATTAGCCAGGTTGACTTAAAACCTACCAAAAACCATAACTTACACCAAACTAAAAACTCTAAAGCAGACCGCTTTGAGGAACATAATCAGCAAAACACAAAAGGAACGAGAAAATATTGTTAGTTTTCATTTTAATATTTTAACAGTCTTAAATAATTAATTTAAATAAGTGTGGCTGTACGGTTCAGATATCTTTGCCTTTTTTATGGAAATACTACAAAACAACTAAAAAAGTTGAAATGTGTAGGTATATTATTAAATTCGGATTTCTTGGCGGGAAAGTGAAGAGTCATGTCTGCGGTTTTGTTTTATTTTCTAAAATTTGTGTTATGCCGAATATTAATGTGAAATAATGGTGGATTATTAACCGTTAAGTGTTCGTGAGTGTGCATGAGTGTTGGCAAATGAAACAAAACAGTGCAACGTCACTAATCAAATTCTCTCAAGAAGTCCGCTTGAGGACTTAGTAAAGCCCCACATCTTTACTGAGATACTCGAGGGGTTGGGGGTATATCATTTCTCACTTCTCATTTCCATTATCATTCATCATCATCATTTCCATTATCATTCATCATCATCTTTAGGATTATAATACTAATGAAATTAAGAAACTAATGACATGGCAGCATGGTCTATGACCTTAGCCGGTTCCTCAGAGAACAAACTATTAAAAAAAAAAATATTATTAAATTCCTAAAAAAAAACCTCAAACGAAACAAAATATTAAAAAATCTATCTAAACTAAAGACTTAGGATAACCTGAATCTGACAAATTAATACGCAACGTTCTTAAGTGACCCTAATCATACTCCAAATATTATGTTAAAGTGAACAATGAAAGAAGAAATTAAAGATTTCGAATGTGCTCCTACCAAAACGTCCTACGATGAAGTGTTGATGAAAGTAAACTTTTGCTCTTACGAATACTTTTTAGAAGAAGACGTCTGCAGACTCTGTTGGAACAAGGAAGCTGAGCGTGACGTGACCAGAAACACCAGAGCAAACAAACGCGAGGAAATTGAGAATGAACTTGTTGACAAGATAAGGGATTGTTTAAATTTGGACTTTAAAAAGGATAGCTTTCCGAAGAAAGCTTGCATTGCGTGCAGTTCTAAAGTAGAAGAGTTTTACGAATACAAAAGGTTCTGCCGCGAGACCGATAGGCGATTGCGAGAGATCATTAAAAAGTTTAAAAGTGGAAACAAAACTATTTTGACATGTGAAATCAAAACTGAACTGTCGACTGATAACGATGTTGACAATGATGATTCTTTGAATCGTTACTCGGTTCTTGATGATTCGTTCGGCGTGTGTGACCAAAGCTACGATTCCACGGTAGAGAATGAGACAGATTTTATTAAAAAACCCAGCGTAGTCCAACGAAAAAGATCCAATTCACGTACTTCTCTGTTAGATAACTTAGATGACACTAAAGAGTACCAACTACTAGACAATACCCACCTCATTGAAAGTAAGCAATTGAAAAAAGTAAAGAAAAAAAAGAAAGTTACAGAGAGACAAGTTCCAAATTCAAAAAATAGCATCAACAATGTAGATTTACATAATCTAACAGAGTATTCAGAAAAAGAGGTTGCATCATCGAACATTAAAAAAGCATACAAACAAAAAAGATCACCCACATATTGTAATATTTGCCGCATAGACTTTGTTAGCGATGAACAAATGTCTGCACATAATGCTCTGAATCATGGAATTGAGAATGGTAACTTGTTTAAATGCTTCGGCTGTGAGAAACGTTTCAAAAACCGTAAGGCACGTCTCAGTCACGAATTAAACTTTTGCAAAGGTCTCATAGAAGGTTATAAATGTAGTAAATGCAACAGATTTTTGCCTAGACGAAGCATGTACGAGACTCATATGAGGGACCATAGAGAAAACCCTACTGTGGTGTTGCCAGAAAACTTATTCCAATGTGCCAAATGTTGTAAACTGTTTAAGACAAATAAAAGTTTGAAGGAGCACATGGTTGCACACGATACCATAAAGAAAAAATATGTTTGTGAAGTAAGTTTAGAAAAAATTCATAATGTTATGTACAGTATGACAGGTTTTCACATAAAGCCGTTGGTCCCGGCTCCATCAGTAGCCGTTAACAACCACCAATCCGCACAGGGCCCGCGTGGTGGTTTATGACCCGTTCTCCCTATCCATCCATAGGGAAGGCTCGTGCCCCCAGACAAAACAGGTTTCCTACTTTCAGTGTAAGACCGTAAACTAAGTTTTGATATATCCCCACTTCATTTCCCAGTGTGAGGTATATATATATATCTCAGGTTATTGCTAAAGAAAAGTTTTTTTTTTTCATTTAAAATCTTGCAACATAAATTACGCGGCGGACTTAATGCCTGAGAGCATTCTCTACCAGTCAACCATACAGGGTGGTGCTATCTGCACATGATACATGATAGTTGCAATTAGGTGATGACAAATATTTAAGTGATAAAAATAATATTTACGTAAATACAAATAATACACATCTATATAAATCTACATTATAATTAAACTATATAGTATACAAGCCGTCACCCGCCCGCTTCGCTGTGCGAAAATAATAGATCAATGAATGCTTAGGTTTACCAACATCATATATAGCCTTCATTTGCACAATCTCATGTTCTTACTACATACAAATTTTCATCAAGATTGGTCAAGCCGTTCTTGAGTTATAAGAGGACATACAGACAGACAGACAAAAATTTCAAAAGGCATAGAATTGGTGTCAGTGAGTCATAAAACAATTATTTGTCCCAAAATTTGTCAGAAAAATTGAATGTACAGACAGATCCTACAGATTCATATAGTAGTATATATATGTGAGGAGTTCGATGGCGCAGTGGTTAACGCGCCCGGTCTGCGAGTGCTGAGGTTAAGCAACTTTCGCAAAGGCCGGTCATCGGATGGGTTCCCAGCAGTGGGGACATAAAATAAGCTAATGATTTATTTATTTATTTATTTATTTATCTTTGGCACAGTTACAAGACACAAATCATACAATACATAAAATACAACAATACAATTAATAACACATATAAATTTGTACCTCAATTACAACTGCGCACAACATCTAAATAAAATATTACATATAAAAACGGCTAAATAAAAAATACTAAAAAATAAATGTATACTTAATTATAAAAAATATGTAGATAGGTATTAAATCTAATGTCCTCTTCACTTCAAACTTTTAATCGTCTTAACAAACATATTGAGGCTCTGGTGGAAAATATCTAGCTCTTTGCTTACTTTATTATATTGCCTGCAAAAGCGTGTGAGAGGGCTGTGATGTGATACATTATTTTTAGCAGAAGGCACAAGCAAAAGATGTTGATGATGATATAGATGTATAACTGGGTGAAATTTTTTATTCTTTTTATTACATATTGTATGTTTCATTGTGTGTTTTATTATGTGATTCCAATAAATGTTATTTCTTCATCTTTATTTATAAACAAATATAATGTATATTATTTATTACCTTAAAACTACTTTTACATAATAATGTACTACAAAAATAAACATATAATGTAAGTATGTATAATGTATGTGTAACTTATAATTATCTTAAAAACATATAAAAACGTCACAACTCGTAGCCAAAGTTACAATTTGGAAAAGTCCTAAAAAATCTTTTTACACAAATGGTATTTCAACCCGCACTCTCTGACACCAGGTCAGGTGCGCTTCTAATTACGCTATAGTGGCGAAATTGCGCAACAAACTGAATAAATTTTTTATTAAACAAAATTATAAAGTACAAAAGTTGAAATGACACAACTTATGTTTAGTGAATAGTCTTCGAATCCCATTGTCTTTTTTAAGTAAAAAAATACAAAAAAAAATTTTTTTTCTTGTTTCAGTGTTGTGGGCGGATGTTCACACGACAAGATTACTTACAAAAACACAGGCTGACACATACGGGAACCAAACACCTAGCCTGCCCCCATTGCAAGTATAGGACCTCTCAAAAGTCCTCTCTCATAATTCATATACGGTAAGTTTCTGATATCGCTCCTTACTGCAAGATATAACGAAGGCGGCAAGAAACCTAAAGGGTTCCTCAAGCCGTGTGAAACGAATCACCTTCATAGGTTTTCTAGAGGGAATGACATCACGCACTAGTGCGTGTCTCCGTGCCCTACTAGATTCTCCGAGGGGTTCGGATCGGATCGGGGAGCGGAACCACCAGAGGGCGCCTCTAAAGGCTCGGACCTCGGGTTGACCGGGCCGTGGTGGTGGAGAGAAGCGCCCAGGTACATGTCTGTACCTGGTATAGAGCGCGTGTGAACCGGCTCGTCGTACCCTTGTTCTACGAGTACGGTGTCTTCGGCATAAATTTGTGTGCATGTTTAGTGTATTCTGTAAATGTGTAGTAGCATTTAGAGGAGCGGTCGTGGGCTTACTATTGACTGATCAGAGAATCTAGTAGGGTACAGGGACACGCACAAAGAAAACCTCTGACGGTGCTTGAGGAACCCTTTAAGTTTCTCGGCGCCACCAAAAAAGCCAGGCGAAGCTATAATGGCAAGTGGCAATCAGCAAACTCAAAATAATCCGGTGAAGTTAAGCAACTATCGCAAAGACCGGTCATCGCATGAGTGACCAAAAATTTTTCTAAATTTACAACACTTTCAACATTTTAGGCTTTCAAAAGTAAAAAGTGGCCTTTAGCTTTCAAAAGTAAAAAGTGTTGAATAATTTCGGCGGGCTGGTTAGAACCACGATAGCTCAATTGGAAGAGCACCTCACCCGGAATGTCAGAAGGGTGCAGGTTCAAATCCTGCTCGTGGAAATTTTTTCGACATTTGTGTTTTTGTAATTTGTTCGCAACAAATTTGCGTTAAAAATTATTTGAACATCCATCTACATTGCTAGTTCTTTGGCAGGATACACACGGGTGAGAGGCCATACACCTGTGACCTGTGTCCGCTGCGGTGCATCTCCAGCTCCAACCTGTTGGCGCACCGTCGCCGCCACCTTGGACATAAAGCTTTCGAGGTTTGCCTCATTCTCTATTATCTTCTAATATATAAAATTCTCGTGTCACAGTTTTAGTCGCCATACTCCTCCGAAACGGCTTGACCGATTTTGATGAAATTTTTTGTGCTTATCCGGTATCTATGAGAATCGACCAACATCTATTTTTCATCCCCCTAAATGTTAGGGGTAGTCCACCCCTAAATTTTTATTTTTATTTTTTAGACAAAATTTTTAATTTCTATTTTTTTATGATACAACATACAAAAATACATACAATCCTCAATTTTCACCCTTCTACGATCAACCCTTATTTTTTAATAGCCATTTTAGTAATTTGACCGATTTTGATGAAATTTTTTGTGCTTATCCGGTATCTATGAGAATCGGCCAACATCTATTTTTCATCCCCCTAAATGTTAGGGGTAGTCCACCCCTAAATTTTTTTTTATTTTTTATGGCAAAACAACGTTTGCCGGGTCATACGGTATCTATGAGAATCGGCCAACATCTATTTTTCATCCCCCTAAATGTTAGGGGTAGTCCACCCCTAAATATTTTTTTTATTTTTTATGGCAAAACAACGTTTGCCGGGTCATCCGGTATCTATGAGAATCGGCCAACATCTATTTTTCATCCCCCTAAATGTTAGGGGTAGTCCACCCCTAAATTTTATTTTTATTTTTTATGGCAAAACAACGTTTGCCGGGTCAGCTAGTTTTTATATAAAATACAGTGAAAAAAAATTAATCGCTCATCCGACCCAGTCAGGAATCGAACCTGAGTCTTCCGCAATCCGGGCGGCTGCACTGACCGTTATGCTACCGGGAAGGCTGAAGTAAGCGCTGAATTTTGTCACTGCTTTTTGATTTTTGAAATGCTCTAGAGCGACATTAGTGCCATCTATCCAAAGGTGATTGCAACCGATGGACATGCAGATTCATCTTTGCAGATGAATACCACAAATTGATAACACAACGCTATAGTAAATTTTTTACTTTTTTTTATCAATCACTTTTGGATAGATGGCACTAATGTCGCTCTAAAGCATTTTATTAGCGACCCGCGCGCTACTGAGTTAGTTCAGAAAAAACGTCCCTAATAATTTATTTGTCTACTAATCCTCATTCTGTTTTTTGTTTCAGAATCTGGATTAAATTTCCAATACAAAGAAATAAGAATATTGGAAGATACCATAAAATGTTCAAATATTTTTTAACGCAAATTTTGTTGCGAACAAATTACAAAAACACAAATGTTGTAAAAATTTCCACGAGCAGGATTTGAACCTGCACCCTTCTAACATAACGGGTCAGGTGCTCTTCCAATTGAGCTATCGTGGTTCAACCTTCAGACGTTAGTGACAGTATTTGTTGACATTGAATGGGCGCCTTTGGCTTTCAAAGTAAAAAGTGTTGAATAATTTCGGCGGGCTGATTAGAATCACGATAGCTCAATTGGAAGAGCACCTGACCCGGTATGTCAGAAGGGTGCAGGTTCAAATCCTGCTCGTGGAAATTTTTTCAACATTTGTGTTTTTTAGATACCATAAACTATAAATTTATAAAACGGGAATAAAATGTTAGGCTGCGCGGCAGTGAATCATTTGGTAGAAATACTCTATTTTAAAAACAAATGCTTCACAGTCTATGAAAATATAATTATAGGTTAGATCTATGATGAATAACAAACAATCGTAGTATTCTTTTTAGTGCAATTTCCATAAAAATATAATAATTGAGCTCAATTAATGACATTTAAAGAGTGAAAAAAGCCGTCCGAATTTGGTCGGCAACAGTAATGCGTTCACTCACTCTATTGGAACGGTTTATACGTCATTAGAAAGGGAATTTCATAACGTCCAAAGTCACTAAACATTTAATCCAAATCCAAGCCGTAGTAATTTCACTATAAGACAAAGTTTCGCTTGACATTTCCCGACATTTGCCGTTCCCTCTGAGTGACGGGCGGGCGGTCTCAAAAGTTCATTGCAGGAATGAACAGAAAAATTGTAATAAAATAAATTGTAGTTTTTTTATGGTAAAGTTAAATTACGTTTAAATGAGTTTGCATTTTATCACAGTCTTCTTTGGTCCCGGCTGCAATAGCAGTCGTTAACAACCACCGCACTGGTGGTGGTTTATGGGCAGTTCTCTCTGTGGTGTTTCTTTATCAATAGGGAAGGCTCGTGGCCCAGCAGTGGAGACATGAAATGAGCTGATGATGATGATCATATTTTTATTTTGCAGTGTTCAATATGCAACAAGAGATTCGGCTACAAGAACAGTTTGGAGGAGCACATAGCTTCGGTACATGAGGGCTCCAACGCATTCTCATGTGAAATATGTGGCGCGATATATACAAGGTCGCGCGGTCTGCGGCGCCATCTACACGCGAAGCACAACAAACTGAAAGTTGACGGCCACCCGCAGACAGATAGCACCACTTGTGAAGACATTAGTTGCGTGGATCAGGCAACAGATGGCGCTAGTATACAGAAAAGCGTCTCCTCTAATAATGAGTTTCTCAAAATAATGGAGGAAAAGAGCGTTGTAAAAGAGAACGAGGTGTTTGAGATTTGCTATTAATTCTCAATAGCGATGGTATTTAGTAAAATGCGTGACGCAATATGCCACTAAGTTTGCGGTGGCATCTGCACTCGAAGCACAACTAAAGTTGACAGCCACTCGCCAACAGATGGCAGCACTCGTGAAGACATTAGTTACGTGGAGCATGCAACAGATGACGCTAGTAGTAGACAGACTTCTTACAATTAATTTCTTAAAATAATGGAGGAAAAGGAAGGGTGTTGTAAAAAACGTGGCGTTTCAGATTTGCTATTAACTACCGATACCTATTGTATATAATAAAGTGTAAACAGTTAATGTCATGTTATTTAGATTTGTTTTACAAAAAAAATAAGTCTTAATTATTAATAACCTATTGAGCTTTCAGACCCGGTTCATAAGAGCGCTTTTAACCACTGCCGCGACCCGAAGGATTATTATTATATATAAGTTAGTATTAGCAACCGCAACTAGAGCAATCGAGTTGCAAGTACAATGAACAACTGGTTGCTTTCGGTAATATGCCTGACGGTGCTCCTGAGTTGAGCTCCTAGCCTTTAGAAGTGCTTTCGGGTTCCGATGAACGCCTCAGAGAACCTAGTAGGGGGTACTTTGTTTTTTCTTAGACAGTTTTTGACTTTTACCAGTACTGTATGGCATTGAAGTAAATTATCAAACTTAGATAATACATACATACATACATACCATCACGCCTTTTTCCCAACGGGGTAGGCAGAGACCACATCCATCCACTTGCTACGGTCCTGACACACCTCTTGCGCCTCCTCCACTCTCATTACTCCTTTCATAGATTCTTTACTTAGATAATATATATTTTGAAAAAATTTCACGAGCGGGATTCGAACCCCATGACGATAGCATAGTTGGTATTACACCTGACCCGGCATGGGGGCCCACCGTGAGGTAAGGCTTCCCTTAAAAACTCCTTGCGATACAAACTCGCTTTTACAGTACTTAAGTAGGTAAAGTCAGCTTCAAAATTATCTGCGCGTTCAAACACTCGAAATATCTGAACATTTGACAAAATCAACCTTATCTCAAGACGAAAAAATTCATTTTTATTTGTTGTTTAAAAACAAATGACATTGAATTAAAGTACATCTTTCACGTATTGGGTTAAGAGTGATTTTTGTCAAACGTTCAGATATTTTTGGTAGGTTTGAACGCTCAGATTATTTTGAAGCTGACTGTTCAGACGCCTGCACGCTAATAGAATAGAAATTAAATAGACTTATTATTGTATAGAATTGACATAAACGTCATTGAGGCGTATCGTTGCCTTATGGGGTGCCGCGTGGAATTTCGAAAATTTACGTGTTTTTAACCTTTTGAACGCCACGGTCGGCACTGGACGACAAATGAAAAAGTGCCCAACACGCCACCGTCGTGTATAGCCGATGAGAAAACGAAATTTTTAAAATACAAAATAAATATACTAAATTAACTTTTTTGTGTTTCTTTTTCCTATTATTTAAAAGTACAGTAATGATATATTGTAAAATGGCACGAAGATATATCCATTAGTTACATTTCACTAGCAAAAATTATCATTAAATATTGCTAATCGAAATCCTTAAAAAAGGTGTTCTCCTCACGCCACAGTCGGCAAGATACGACAGCTAGTGAAGGGTAAGTTAGGTAAATTTATTGAATAGTGCAGAATAGCTATTGGCATATAATAGTTCGTAGCGGCCTCGCTTTTTGTAAATTTTGCTTACCTTTTTAATGAAAACCAAAATAGTAGAGAAAGATTTTCATAAAATGCGCGAAGGCACTTATTTGAGCTCCTAGATTGAACTACTGTTCTAAACAAATGAAATAAAAAAAATAGAATGTTATCTCTTATATAGTCGAATAGTTCGTAGCGGCCTCGGAATTTTTAGATATCATTGATTTTACATTTTACATTTTTACATTTTTACATTTTACAAAACTTCTAAAATCGCTTTAAGATCGATGTGAATTTCTCCTATCTACGATAATATTATTGAGCAAAATTTATACCAGAATAATTGTTACTTCATGAGGAATAAACATTTAATAATGAATTTATAATCCTATTTCGATAAAAACGATAAATACAACTGCAAAATTACTATAAAATGCGATGCGCCGGCCGTCCGAACTCAGCTTTTTCTCGCAGAGTGGAAATTTGTAATACTAAGGATGAATTTATTATTCGATAAAAACGATAAATACAACTGGAAAATTACTACAAAATACGAAACTGGGCATTTTACGCAAAAATCACAGTCGAGATGTAATAGGCCTCTTAATAATTAGTACTCTAATAGACAACCTTTTCTTTACCTTGTTGTTTATAATTTTTAGTTTACTTGAAATGTCACATCCCTACCTCACACGCGAGAAAGTTGTCAAAGGTCGTGCCAACCACGCCATAGTCGGGTCTTCCCGACAGCGGATGACTTCACGAACGAGATTAGTGATGTACCTTATTATTATCTGATTTATTCGTTTGCAGTTCTAATGTCTACTTTTACTTTGTTTAGAATTTTGTAACTGCTGTTAAATGATACGAAATAGTGTCAAATAAAGATTGATATAACGAGTAATATTTTATTTCAAAAATATGTGACGAATAGCAATTATTAAATTGGTTATTGACAAATTATCGATAAGATCGTTGGCATTCCTATTTTATTTGTAGGTATTTGCTCTGAATTTGTGGCTTGGCGTGGAAGGGGCGCCAATGCGTTTGCGCTCTGGCGTTCAAAAGGTTAAATCACTGGTGCTAGGCGCTGAATAGGTCAAATACATTAAAAAGACTAGTGTAGGTTAGCTTGATCCTTTCACAAGGCCATGGTTGTCTTGGAATTTGAAACAAATACTCAGAAACTGCATGACCGGCATAGGTGGGCACGCAGGTGTCAAGGTGAACCCCGCGGTTCAATCCCCCAGTGGACAGGCCCCGCGGTCTTCACTGTATCGGAGTTTGGTCCCCCAGCGGTTTAGTGGGTATCCCCCTCCGTCTTACCCTTCCTGGTCTTGGGCTTCTCCCTTGACAGCTGACTGGAGACAATGGCGTCTCCGGTTAGTCGGTGGGTTGTGGAAAGGCGGACGGGTGAGTCCCACATAACCTGGTGCTTCTTCAAGGACCGGGTATGCATAATGGGTCACATTGTAACAGAGGATCTCAGTGATAATTGTGATATCGAGAGAGAGCGGAGAGCATTGGCGGTTCGATGCAATATGCTTGCTCGCAGGTTTGCTAAGTGTACTAGAGAAGTTAAAATCACCCTTTTTAAGGCGTACTGTCAAACCTTTTACACTTGCAACCTGTGGTGTGACTATACGCAGAAAACCTACAATGCACTCCGCGTGCAATATAATAATGCTTTCAGGATGCTGATGGGCCTCCCCAGATTCTGCAGTGCCTCGACCATGTTTGCTGAAGCTGGTGTTGTTGATTTTTACGGCATCATCAGGAAGCGAATAGCGTCTATAAAATGCAGGGTACGGGGGAGTTCTAATGGCATCCTGGCAGTAATAGCAAATAAGTTTGACTGTCCCATTCTTAGGCATTGGAACCGAGTGCATAGTGGTGGGACACTCAAATTTTTAAAGTAGTATGTTCTTTTGTGTTTGTTTGTTTTTATTTTTATTTTGTATTACTAATATATTATTAAGTGCCTATGTTACTAACCACTATGTATGGACTAACTGGTCTGAAATAAATGTTTTATTATTATTATTATTATAATGCATTCCTCTGGGTTAAAAAAAAATGGCTAGTTTGGTGATCCATTAAATACAACCCATTAGAAACAGTATTAGTACTCATTTATTAAAACTGTGAGAAAATTTATTAGCTGAAGAAAATGCTTTATATTTGCTTTAATTTCTTTTATTTGTAATTTTTGCAAATTACTCCTTAATCATATTATCTCAATTTTCTTTATGTCGTTTACATAGCTATATTGATTAGAAGATTAAATTAGAAGTGAAGAACCAATGTGTAATCAATAACTTAATATTATACTTGTTCATTCCATTGTTAATTGGCTTATCCTCGAAGGCAAAATTCCGGGAAAGAGCAAATGGCTTTACGACATCAAAAAGTGGACTGGACTTAATTTTCGCCAGTTAAAACAAGCTGTATGGGATCGCAGAAAATTTTGTATACTGATCTCCAAACAGCAGTATGAAGATGGCACTAAATAATGATGATTCCATTGTTGACTTTAATTGTTCATTAATAAGCCAAAGTTTGTAATAAAACGTCGACTTTATCTCAAATTATGTTACACACTAAGAATGTTGATTAATAAATGTTTAATTAAAAAATTCAACATTTAATTATTTAAATCTTTGCCTTTTTATCAAATAAAACCAGTCAAATGATGATATTTACATAAAACAAAGTCATATGTACCTGTGATACTACGCTTTTCCCAAGAATATGGTTACATACGTATAAACGACCCAGAGACATCCGCAATAAATCGATATATATGCACATAAAGCCTCCTAAAATCCAAAATACGGGTTGTAAATTAAATATTTTTATAAAAATCAATGCATAATAATGTGGTATAAATTCGGTGAAATAATCAATTCTCTAGAATAATAAAGAAAAAAGTTACAGCAAAATTTGTGCAAGACAAACTTCAAATCGCTCTCCTGCAAAGTAGAGATTATGCAAAAGTAACTTTTTTCTATGGATAGGTCGAAATGAAGATCTGTGGGTTATTGATCCGAGAAGTAGGACTGAGTTTTAACGAAGTAACACGATTTGATAATACATTAATTCAAGGTAAAACAAAAAATAAAAAAGTAAAAAAAAAATTTCATTCAATCGACATTTTCACTACTACTCACTGCCAAACAAAATAGGTACGTAATTAATAAGCGATACAAACCATTATGTATCAATTAACTAATTAGTGGATAAGTTATATCGTTTGTAAGAGTATTATAAACACGTATTTTTATAATAATTACTTGCACTAATAAGCTGTTCTTGGAAAATGTGAAAAAATATCGTTAGTCAAATTTTGAAAGTTTAGCTCTTTTTTTTTTGGAGAGAGATTGCTGACTGCCTCTGACGGCATTTTCAGCTTCACCGGACTTTTTTGGGGGCGGCGAGGAACGTAAAGGGTCCCTCAAGCCGTGTGAAACGAATCAAATTCGGAGGTTTTCTAGAGAGAACGGCATCGCGCACTAGTGCGCGTCCCCTTGCCCTACTAGATTCTCCGAAGGGTTCGGATCGGATCGGGGAGCGGAACCACCCGAGGGCGCCTCTAAAGGCTCGGACCTCGGCTCGGGTAGACCAGGCCGTGGAGGAGGAGAGAAGCGCCCAGGTACATGTCTGTACCTGGTATAGAGCGCGTGTGAACCGGTGAAAGTTTAGCGTTGTGTAGAAGCCAAATAGACATGGCGCGGCAGTCATTATATGGCTCATACGAAGCGCCTTAGTAGCCACTATACTTGGTATATATACCAACGTTACAGTTTCTAACAGTAGCGAGAAAAATGACATACCTAACGTAATTTGTTACATACAAAAAGATATTTCAATATAAATGCAAAATTTGCGTTAAAAATTATTTAAACATTTATAAATAGCTTGCTTACTTCTTAACTGATCTTTAATATTTGTAAAAATATTATGATCTGATGTTAGTGACGGTAGTTGTTGACATTGAATGGGCGCCTTTGGCTTTCAAAGTAAAAAGTGTTGAATAATTTCGGCGGGCTGGTTAGAACCACGATAGCTCAATTGGAAGAGCACCTGACCCGGAATGTCAGAAGGGTGCAGGTTCAAATCCTGCTCGTGGAAATTTTTTTTCAACATTTGTGTTTTTGTAATATATCAATATATTTTTTTTCATTCATCTGAACCACTGTGTTATTGTCATCATTAAATATTCACACGAAAAGTCGGTATAAATTGTCTTACAAAATTTATTTCATAAAAGACGGACTGCAGTTGTACCTATATGAAACGTGATTTTCCGACCACTGTGATGGCGGTTCGAATCCCGCTCGTGGAGTTTTTTCAACACGTCTTTTTTCAAATATTAATATCTACTATTTAGTTACATAGTATTCAAAAAGATTTACAAGTAGGTATTTAGATCTAGTCGCTGCACTTAAACAATTTAATCGAACACTTTCATATTATCTTATCTTAACTGAGACGGACGTACCTAATCAACATTAGAAGATTATAGCCTATAGAGAATAGGAATTTACGTATACCTACTTCAGTACCTAATCTAAAGTAGGCACCTGACGCATGCGCGAGCCAGGGTAGGGTTGTCACCCGTACTTTGTTATAAAGTATTGAACGTTATTTCGGGTAATTATACTCTATATTTTATGAGAACAATAAAGTAGGTGCCTACGCGTAAATACTTTATTTCACATATTTAATTCTTTGGGATTCTTTTTACACACAACAACGTTGCTGTGCAGATATTTAGCAGTGAAAATCATTTGTTAAAAGTTGCTAAAAGCAATGAGAAGTATGTTTTTAAGCGAAATAAATAATCGTGCTTTATTTTGATTTCCGTGCTTCGGAAGGCACGTAAAGCCGTTGTCGTTAACAACCACCAATCCGCACTGGGCCCGCGTGGTGGTTCATGGCCCGTTCTCCCTATCCATCCATAGGGAAGGCTCGTGCCCCAGCAGTGGGGACATAAAATGAGCTGATGATGATGGTGATAATGATTTTGACACAATGTACCTACTTTTTTTTCTACCTTGCAATAATCAATGTAATCCACCATTAGGGAGATTTTTCTGTGCAGGGATCAGTGGCTATACCCGCCCCTTTTGTTTTTGACAAATTTTCTGGATATTCACCATTAGGAATCTTTAGAAAAAAATGGATTTCTATTTAAGCTGCGCTTACCTATAAAGTTTTTTTTTTATTTAGCTCAATCGGTTGTGGCCGATCTTGCAATGTGCTTTTGTCTATGCGAAAAGATATGAGCCCATATTCGAGTGGTTTATGATGAATGTATTTCCTTGCTTCGGAAGGCACGTAAAGCCTTTGGTCCCGGCTGCATTAGCTGTCGTTAACACAATGAACTAAGACAAATGGATTTGACAAAAGAAAGGTCGGAATCTTCAAGGTTGGCGGAGTTAACTACAATCGGCACGTTAAGGCAAAAATGTTTGTAACTGGATATCCTTAAAATTTGTCGATCGTACTTGTGTAAAAACAAAACTATATACAGATATCGGTGTATAAATGACTGAGTTCTGAGGTAACAAACACAAAAAAAAAAAACATACAACTGAATTCAGAACTTCCTCCTTTTTTGAAGTCGGTTAAAAAGACGATGACCTGCAACCGCTCCAATGGAAACAGAGGGGTTCCTGGGAACCACGTTCGGCGTGTTGCCTCTCTGTCGCACTTGTAAATTCGTGCATAAGTGTGACAGGGAGGCAACACGTCGAACGTGGTTCGTGGTAGGCCCGCGCTGGGTCGAATTACCCGCACAATACCTGGCAGGGATGGAGTGATCCGAGTTGTGCACCTGGAAACAGCTCATGGACATCTACGCAGACCTGTGCTCAAGATAGCCAGGTTGCCATTGGATTCAGTTCAAGAGGAGGGTCTACCTCGGGTAGGGTTGCCACCCGTACTCTAAAATAGAGTATTGTCCTCTTTTTCATGTAGGCGTACTTTATAATCTACGACATCAATAAAGTACCTACGCTAAAATACTCTATTTACGTAAAACTGATTGTTACTGGCTATGAGTACTTATGAGACTAAATAAACTGGTATCCACAGCCACAAAATATTTGTTAAATGTCGCAAAGAGCAACAAAAAATACGTTTTTAAGGACAAATAAATAAATACTCTTTTTATGCTATGTACTTTATTTTTGTTTTAACAAAATGAAAAAATACTTTATTCGTCCTGAAAAAAGGTGGCAACCCTAACCTCGGGCCACCCAGGATGTTCATAGGTAGCATAACGGTCAGTGCAGCCGCCCGGATTGCGGAAGACCCAGGTTCGATTCCTGGCTGGGTCGGGTGGGTGTTTAATTTTTTCACTGTATTTTATATAAATATTTAATTCAGCTTAAGTGTATCAATCAGGGCTTGAAACCGGTTCAAAGTTAACCGGTTTCATTAGGGTAAAACCTATACTATCGTAAAGTACCGTTCCGGAGCGGAACCAAATAGGAGCGATATTTCGAACCTAAATAAACCGGTTTATTTCTAGTGATCGCTGGCTGCGACTTGTTGTAGCTTGTTAGACGAAATACCCGCGCGGCGCGCACCAGTGTTGCGTCGCGAGCGCTATCTCATTTTGATAGTTGCGCACATCCTATCAATATGGGTCGAAAACGTAAATCAAGTATTTATCATTTTAAATTTTAACCGGGTTATTAAAAAACCCATTTTGTTGTAAACCGGTTCAAAAACCGGTTCAATGGAACGTAACCTTTTTAATAAAATTCCATGCATAATTTCGTGAAACCGGTTCAAAAAATAACCGGTTTCCAATGGTAGCAATTAACACTTAAAAATAAAAAAAGTAAAAAAAAATATCTTCCTGTATTTTGGTGTTTATTAGAACCAACTATCTATATACCTACCTGCGCAATCAGCATCCATCCACCACCCGCCATCATTTTCAAGTCGTAAGTCCACCGCGCAGTAGGAAGTAATATTTAGTTTATATGATAGTATATATGTATATGATAGTCTATATATTATATTATATTTATATCATGTAGGTATACACATTGTATGTATGATAATTAAGTATTTTATAGTGTGTGTCAATTAATATTTCGGAAAACACCATTAACCACTCATTTCTTAGCTTGTTTGTCAATTTCAACACATGGTTGCCTGGAAGAAATTGCTTTTTAGCGATAAGGCCGCCATTTGTACTTTTTCTTGTATTGTCCTCTCTAAGTCTTTTGTATGGTGTACAATAAAGAATATTTTAATTTTCATATTTTCATAGGGCGTCCTACGAACGGATGGAATAGTACTGTTTGTAGCCTAAGCTGAATAAATGATTTAAACTTTTTTGAATTCATTAGAGTACCTACCATTCCACAAAAAATGTACTGGATGAAAAACATTTGGAGAGAAATTTTTTGTTATCAGCACGTAGAGAAAAATGAAATTATATTGAAACTTGTATTTCGTTAGGGCTTATAACTCGTCGTGTCACTCCTTTTTAGGGTTCCGTAGCCAAATGGCAAAAAACGGAACCCTTATGAATTCGTCATGTCTGTCTGTGTCTGTCTGTCCGTCCGTATGTCACAGCCACTTTTTTCCGAAACTATAAGAACTATACCGTTGAAACTTGGTAAGTAGATGTATTCTGTGAACCGCATTAAGATTTTCACACAAAAATAGAAAAAAATAATAAGTTTTGGGGGTTCCCCATACTTAGAACTGAAACCTCAAAAATTTTTTTTTTCATCAGACCCATACATGTGGGGTATCTATGGATAGGTCTTCAAAAAATATATTGAGGTTTCTAATATCATTTTTTTCTAAACTGAATAGTTTACGCGAGAGACACTTCCAAAGTGGTAAAATGTGTGTCCCTCCCTGTAACTTCTAAAATAAGAGAATGATAAAACTAAAAAAAATATATGATGTACATTACCATGCAAACTTCCAACGAAAATTGGTTTGAACGAGATCTGGTAAGTAGTTTTTTTTAATACGTCATAAAGTACGGAACCCTTCGTGCGCGAGTCCTACTCGCACTTGGCCGGTTTTTATTAAGCTCGTTCATTACTTTCCAGCGCCTTAGTAAAATAGTTTAAACTAACAAAGGAGCCTTTCCTTGATTACTAGTAAGGATACGAATCTAGAACAGAAATCACATAGGCATTTAAATTAATCATTAAAAAATTTAAAAAAATTTATCACCTAATCAATTAATCTGAAGAAATTGCGATAACGACCTGACAACAGGGTATAAGAAATTGTTTTATCTATTGTGACGTGAAACTCTAAGTCATACTATAATTATAAATGTTTAAACATTATATGCAATACTGCCAGCCTTCAGGACGGCCGGCATTTTCCACCAGCGAGCGGTAAGTTTCTACACAAACTGAAAATAAAATATTAATTAAACAAACCTACCTACGTACGCACGTAGTGGCATTGTTCAAAGTCAAAGTGAAAGTTTTTTTTTTATTCAAATAAACTTAAGAAAAGTGCTTTTGAATGGTCCATAATTTTTTTACCTACTATCCATTCAGGACTTCAGAGTCTGGTGCTCATTCTTCTCCACAGCTAAAAATAAAAGTCCTGAATGGATAGTAGGTAAAAAACGACATTACAACAAAAAAAAAGTATGTCGTTACCAAATCATATAATATTTAATTTAATACTAAAATGTCTCATTTAAAGCTCCTCCATGCTTCGGAAGGCATGCACGTAAAATCGTTAGTCTCTGCATTAGCACTCGTTAACAACCACCAATGAGCCCGCGTGGTGGTTTATGGCCCGTTCTCCCTATCCATCCATAGGGAAGGCTCGTGCCCCAGCAGTGGGGACATAAATGAGCTGATTATGATAATGTGAGATAGGTACTCGGGATTATAATGATCAGTGATCGGTATCAAGGGGGCTAATTTACCTAATTTTGCCGAAAAAACAAGGATTTTTAACAATTTTTGGTCAAACCACCAACATTTTGTTATTTTATTTTTGATTTGAATTTTGCGGGGAGGGCATCATGCTGTGAAACTTTTAATAGTAAGGGGGAAAAATGTAAATGCAGCAGTTGTGATTTGCAAGCGGTTTTACGTATTAGGCTGATGATGATGATCATGATGATTATTTAGATGATTTAAACGTTTACGAAAACGAAAATTAGTATGGCATTGAACCAGCAGTCAGCACCTCCTGGTGACGTACGAGAAGAGTTAAAATTTTGCCATACAAATTAGTGTTGCCGAACTATCGATAGCTCAAAAGGAGGCAATACGGTCGAATGACTGCAATACTGTCGGTAGTATCGATAGTATTGTTGCTCGTGAAGAATAAACTATCGATATTATCGATACTGTCGATTTTATTTGCAAAAATACAATCGATAGTATCGATACTATTGACTGTTTTAGACTATCGATAGTCTGCCAATTTGCAACAGTAATGAAGTTGAGGACCATTAGAGGCCGATATATATTTTTTATAAACTTATTACTACCGACCTGTGCTAATGCTACTGTTTTAAAAGAAAAAGAAACAGCGTTTTGAAATGACACTTAAATGAAATTATGTATATGACTGCACTTATTACTTAAATCATTGAAGTAGAAATACTATTTGTAATTATTTATATTTTATATTATACTATTATTGAAAATTATTTACCTGAAAATTGTAAACAATACTATTGCAAATTGTTAAACTATCGTCAGTCTAATATAATCGATAGTATCGATAGTATTGTTGCAAATAAAATTAACAGTATCGATAGTAACGATACTATTGATAGTTTGTTATTTACGAACAACAATATATCGATAGTACCGATAGTATTGCACTCATTCGATAGTATTGCCTTGTTCTGTGCTATCGATATAATCGATACTATCGATACTATCGATAGGCCTATCGATATTATTGATGCTATCTATATAATCGATAGTATCGATACTATCGATAGGCCTATCGATATTATTGCGATTGTTCGGCTATCAATAGACTATCGATTAAATCGACTATCGATCGGCAACACACAAATTCTCGTTTTCGTAAACGTATGAAACTCGCACTATGCACCCACTTCAACAACACCCAAAGGTCGTGGGTTCGATTCCCACTCGAGCCGAGAGGCTGGTTAATCTTTTATTAGTAAAATTTGATCACTCTTGTTTTGCCTTGTCAACAAACATTAGGTAGATTAGCCGCGTTTATTCCGATCACTGATAAGTCTGATAATACATAACAGAGATAATTAAATTCGAAATGCGTAGTGATAACAATTGTTCAAAGTGGATGACTTCTTGGCGGAAAAGTGAAGAGTCATGTCTGCGGTTTTGTTTTATTTTCTAAAATTTGTGTTATGTCGGATATTAATGTGAAATAATGGTGGATTCTTCTATCCATTTCATTCTTATTTTCCCGAGTTCCTATGGCACTCTTCCAGCTCCATCATCAGACCCTGGAGGTCGACCGCCTAACTCTCTCGCTTTCGATCGCTTTGAAAGCGAGGCGAGGAGGAGGCGTCATCTTGTCATTTCGAACTTATAACTTTCGATATTATTCGATATTATATCTCGATATTATATTAGAAAGCGAGGCGAGAGTCTCGCTTTCAAAGCGATCGAAAGCGAGAGTGTTAGGCGGTTGGGGGGCAGGTTACCATCTAGCATCAAAGTACTCGTCAAGACGAATCACACGAGCCCAAACTCGATGGGGTTGTGTCGTTTAATTACCGAGTTCTTATGGTCATCTTCCAGCTCCATCATCAGACCCTGGTTACCATCTTGCACCAAAGTACTCGTCAAGACGAATCACACGAGTCAAAACTCGATGGGGTTGTGTCGTTTAATTACCGAGTTCTTATGGTCATCTTCCAGCTCCATCATCAGACCCTGGTTACATTCTAGCACCAAAGTACTCGTTAAGACGAATCACACGAGCCCAAACTCGATGGGGTTGTGTCGTTTGATTACCGAGTTCTTATGGTCATCTTCCAGCTCCATCATCAGACCCTGGTTACCATCTAGCACCAAAGTACTCGTCAAGACGAATCACACGAGCCCAAACTCGATAGGGTTGTGTCGTTTAATTACCGAGTTCTTATGGTCATCTTCCAGCTCCATCATCAGACCCTGGTTACCATTTAGCATCAAAGTACTCGTCAAGACGAATCACACGAGCCCAAACTCGATGGGGTTGTGTCGTTTAATTACCGAGTTCTTATGGTCATCTTCCAGCTCCATCATCAGACCCTGGTTACCATTTAGCATCAAAGTACTCGTCAAGACGAATCACACGAGCCCAAACTCGATAGGGTTGTGTCGTTTAATTACCGAGTTCTTATGGTCATCTTCCAGCTCCGTCATCAGACCCTTCTTGTTACCATCTAGCACAAAAGTACTCGTCAAGACGAATCACATGAGCCCAAACTCGATGGGGTTATGTCGTTTAACTACCGAGTTCCTATGGCCACCTTCCGGTTCCATCATCAGTTCAGATTTACACATGCATGCAAAATTTCAGCTCAATCCGTCAACAGAAAGGGGATCAAATTTCAATTACTAGATTTGACCTATTATACCAAAAATTATTTACTTATATACTTATATACTTTGTCCATCATCTTTGTACATCATCTCTGGATGATGATGGTGATGGTGATGATGATGATATTTATAAGTTAGGAAACTTTAACTGATGATGATGATGATTTATAATACTTTTCAGGACTTCTAAGCAAACATGAGTGACAAATAACGAAGAAAATGGTGTTGCCTTCGATGGGCAATATTGAATGGCTGCCAGATATAAGCGTTGACAACTTCCGCAGACAAAAACAAGAGCGGCATACTTCCTGTCTCATTTGCATCGGGATCATATGGCAGGGTTGTTCGGGGCGAGTGATCTCGGACGAATACGGAAAATTTATATGAGCGAAGTGACGAGAAACATATTTAGCGATAGGTACCGTGTGATTTTCTACAAAGTAAAACGTGCCATTGAAGTGATGAAAACAGGTATGTAACTTAATGATAGCGATAGCGTATGTCAAAAAGACTCCCAAGCCTATATAGCCTTGTAATGGCTACACAGGCTGACGGAACGGTCGCCTCCCGGGGGAAGGCAAGGACGACGCTCGCCCTGCTCAATTAAATGCACGCCCTTGTGGTGAAGGTTGTTAGTCTGCAGTGATGCTGCCTATGTCGGCTACCTTAACTAAGCGACGGCGTGTCCCGTGTCGCAAGTAGGCAGGGCTTGGAAACCGGTTAATTTTTTGAACCGGTTTCACGAAATCATGCATGGAACTTTATTAAAAAGGTTCAAAAACCGGTTCAATGGAACGTATTGAACCGGTTTTTGAACCGGTTTACAAAAAATGGGGTTTTTTAATAAACCGGTTAAAATTTAAAATTATAAAGACTTGATTTACGTTTTCGACCCATATTAATAGGATGCGCGCAACTATCAAAATGAGATAGCGCTCGCGACGCAACACTGCCACTGGTGCGCGCCGCGCGGGTTGTTTTTTTTTGTTTTTTTTTTTTGAGAGAGTTTGCTGATTGCCTCAGACGGTATTTTCAGCTTCACCGGGCTTTTTTGGGGGCGGCGAGGAACGTAAAGGGGTCCCTCAAGCCGTGTGTGTAACGAATCAACTTCGAGGTTTTCTAGAGGGAACGGCGGCGTCGCGCACTAGTGCGCGTCCCCGTGCCCTACTAGATTCTCCGAAGGGTTCGGATCGGATCGGACCGCGCGGGTATTTCGTCTAACAAGCTACAAAAAGTCGCAGCCAGCGATCGCTAGAAATAAACCGGTTTATGTAGGTTCGAAATATCGCTCCTATTTGGTTCCGCTCCGGAACGGTACTTTACGATAGTACAGGTTTTACCCTAATGAATCCGGTTAATTTGGAACCGATTTCAAGCCCTGCAAGTAGGCAATCCAGGTCAGGTGATAGTTGATCTGAGGGATCCGATAAAGTGTGTTTCGGCCTACGGAAATGAGGGATGGAGGGAAGCTCGGGACTATAGTCCACTGCCTTCCGAATGAGGGGATTTGAGTGATTCTCCGCTGCTGCAAAGAATCGCTCCGCGGCTGTACGGAGATGCTGTTGCATCGTTGGAAGTTCCAAATCTCTGTGCAGGTCAGCATTCCGTAGGTACCACGGCTATTGAGTAAAGCAAAGGCGGCTAAGCAGCTGGTCACTTGCCTTATTGAGGCCTCCGGTGACAGGAAGGCTGGCCTTTGCCAGCGTATTAGTTTGGTAATCCAAAGGGGCAATGTTGCCAGCATTCTTGGGACCGTTCCCATGAGCCCACAGTTGGAGGACATCTTTTATTTATAGGTCTTTAGTTTTTAATTTCCAACTATTGTTACTCTGTTTTTTTAAAGTTAAGTTCTGTATTTAAGTTTGTTTAGAATAATAATAATGTCTTGTTGTTAAATAAATTACCTACCTTTATATGGAAGGTTATATTAATGACAAAATATATATGGATGTACTTAACTAGTTTCTTGTGTAACACTGTCCCGGAGATAAAAACAGCCTTTACCGATTTTCTTACGGTTTCTTCTCGGTAAATGACCTCTACAATACCGTAGGGTTTACGAATAAACCATCACGCGGGCCCAGTGCGGTGCGGTGGTTGTTAACGACTGCTAATGCAGTCGGGACCAACGTGCCTTCCGCAGCACAAAGGAGCTCGAGAATATACATTTTTGGTCACTCATCCGATGATTGGCCTTCGCGAAACTTGCTTAACCTCAGCACTCGCAGACCAGGCGCGTTAACCACTGCGCCATCGAGCTCCTAATACAACCCGATCCGATCCGAACCCTTCGGAGAATCTAGTAGGGCACGGGGACGCGCACTAGTGCGCGATGCCGTTCCCTCTAGAAAACCTCCGAAGGTGATTCGTTTCACACGGCTTGAGGGACCCTTTACGTTCCTCGCCGCCCCCAAAAAAGCCCGGTGAAGCTGAAAATGCCGTCTGAGGCAATCAGCAAACTCTCTCAAAAAAAAAATTGGTTGTCTGTAAAGTCGGTTTACTGACGATAGTTGAACGTGACAACGTCTTAAGAAGGAGTCGGAAGGTGTTGGGGGTGTCGGGGGGTGTTGAGGGTACGTACCGCGGTGGCGATGCCGGCCACGGGCTTGCACAGCAGCCTGCAGCAGCCCGTCGAACAGGTAGGCGGGAGGAGTTGGGGGTGTCGGGAGGTGTTGGGGGTGTCGGGGGGTGTTGGGGGTACGTACCGCGGTGGCGATGCCGGCCACGGGCTTGCACAGCAGCCTGCAGCAGCCCGTCGAACAGGTAGGCGGGAGGAGTTGGGGGTGTCGGGAGGTGTTGGGGGTGTCGGGGGGTGTTGGGGGTACGTACCGCGGTGGCGATGCCGGCCACGGGCTTGCACAGCAGCCTGCAGCAGCCCGTCGAACAGGTAGGCGGGAGGAGTTGGGGGTGTCGAGAGGTGTTGGGGGTGTCGGGGGGTGTTGGGGGTAAGTACCGCGGTGGCGATGCCGGACACGGGCTTGCACAGCAGCACGGCTAAATTTCTACTCAGCCGATTGTGCTTCTTTGTCGCTCGTTCCGCGCTCTCGCTTGCACTTCAAGCCTTACATGGAACGCCTCAGAGCGAGGTAACGCCGAACTTTTTCGTGCGTGCAGCCGGCTCTATCGAATTATAAGACGTTGTCACGTCAAAAACATTGAAAAATCCTAATACAAATGTTTACGTAAAATTTCTTTTCTGTTAACAAAAGTTTTGTACTTATTATTACAGAAAAGCCTTATCCCATCATAGTCAATGGAAAGAAAGTCGCTGAAGTGACACTTCTCCTGGTAACCCATATGCCGGGCGCAGTAATGTTTCTGTTCAAGACCGGAGAAAAGACAATACTGTATACAGGCGATTTCTCAATGAACGACCAGCAATTGGAAGAGTTCGCACAAAACTCAGTGCTCAATGAAAAAGGCAAACCTATCACCATAGACTTATTGTACTATGACGCAACGTTGAGAACGAAAAAAAATTTTAGGAATAACAAAAATATACCAGAGAGGTCTCAATGTGTTATAGACGCGGCCGACGAAATTCGCGAATGGCTTAATAGAGATAAGTCTAATGCGGTTGCCATATTTAAATATTACGATTACGCATACGAAGAGCTGTTTCAAGGGATCTATGAGAAATTGGATAGGAAGGAGAGGATTTATCTTCACGACAGCAATCAACGCGCTGTGTATATGTAAGTACGAGTATGTAGCACCCAGTCACAGATAAACAGCCAACAACTGTCCCACTGGTAGGCAAATGACTCATCATCATCATCATCATCATCATCAGCTCATTTATGTCCCCACTGCTGGGGCACGAGCCTTTCCTATGGATAGGGAGAACGGACCATAAACCACCACGCGGGCCCAGTGCGGATTGATGGTTGTTAACGACTGCTAATGCAGCCGGGACCAACGGCTTAACGTGCCTTCCGTAGCACGGAGGAGCTTGAGATAATACATTTTTGGTCACCCATCCGATGACCGGCCTTTACGAAAGTTGCTTAACCTCAGCATTCGCCGACCGAGCGCGTTAACCACTGCGCCCTCGAGATCTTCAAATGGCAAATTACTTCATTATTGAAATCAAGTCATCGCTACAATTGATGGGTAATGGCTTAATCACCACGCTTGCCAAATGAGGGCCGGTGATCATAAACCCGGGCTATGCGTCGGAAAATCTGAAATACGTTTAGCCCGACCAGCCCCCCAACGGCCTAACACTCTCGCTTTCGATCGCTTTGAAAGCGAGGCCCTCGCCTCTCTTTCTAATATAATATCGAAATATAATATCGAATAATATCGAAAGCTATAGCCTATAGCTTTCGATATTGCTTTCATATTGCTTTCGAAATGACAAGATGACGCCTCCTCCTCGCCTCGCCTTCAAAGCGATCGAAAGCGAGAGAGTTAGGCGGTCGACCCCCTGGGAGTTGAACGTGAGCGCTCAGCCACAAGAACACCAAGGCGATAAGTAATTGTTATTACACATGTTCGATAAGAAGCAGTAATAGACTCTTCTGATTCCTTATTATTATTTATCTATATAAACTAGTGGTCGCCCAGTGGTCAAAATTCGACCGTAACTTTATTAAGGCTGCACGAATTGTATCCTAAGCAATGGAAAATTAAAAAAGATAGAATATGAGTTTGGATTGGCATTGACAGATGTCGGCCGCATTAATGACAAACAATACGTGTGTGTCAAATACATGGTAGTGTGTGTAATGTTGTTTTTGTTGATTTATGTATATTTACGCATGATTAAAAAAAAAATATTGACATTCGGATAACCTTCTCTATATAAACTATAAGTGTGCGAAATTTCATACTCCTTCGTCCGCGCAATTTTCGTAAAAACGGGTACAAAGTCCTTCTAAACGGCTGGACCGATTTGGATCTTCAAATTTTGTGTGTGTGTGTGTGTCCAAGTCTGTGTTCAAGTGGAATTGTAGAATGGTTTAGATTTACAATTGGACCCGGTAGGTGGCGCTGCTATAGGGGTCCATCATGACGAATGATTTGTTTATTTTATTGTTTTGTTGTCATGGTAACTGTCAAAGCGGTACGAAGTCCGCCGGTCAGCTAGTTAATTTATAAATATAGAATAGGTTACAATCAAAATTAATTAATACAAAAAAAATAATCTACAATTGATAATCATAATATTTAATAACTGTTTTTACATAATAGAAAAACATATTTATTTATTTAATTAGGAATAACATTTATTCGATATTAACAATTCTTTAAGTACTTAACTTACTAAAGAAAAAAATAAAGTGAAAGTAACATTAATTAAAGACAAAATAAAACTTGTAAATAAAATATGTTCCGGTTTAAAACAAAAAAACTAAAATAAACTTACTAAAATAAAAAATAGAAAACTGAAATATACCTAGGTACTTCGATAAGTTGGGCAAGACAATAATTTAGCTCGCAACCTTAAGTTTTTATACGCTAGTTTTCAAGAAAAACGTCAAAAGACATTTCGATTAAAAAGAAAAATAAAGCACTTTCGGTAGTTTCAATTCGAAGGAGCCGAAACAGAGAAGTCGCAATGCCTTCACCGCTTACACGTGCACCTAGTTTCATTCAAAAAAGCCATCATCTCTGTCGGCTTATCTAATTGAATCGGATTTTTAAAAATATTACAATTTTTGTGTCAGGAAAAGTAAAAAAATAACTAGCCTTAATTTTTTTTTCAAATGCTAGGGCCTTATTTTTCTGATATAATTAGATGCTTTGTCAAAATATTTGCAGTTGATAAAAAGTGACCTTATTTATTTAGTATACCATTTTGCAGAAAAATTCTTGGCAATGAAAACGTCTACTCAGCGCAAACGAGCAGAATTCATATCTGCAAGCTTAAACATAATGACAAAGTAAAAGATCACAAAAAATGTATGGCTGGGGGCGGGAGTTACAACAATTACATGCACATCATGGTGTTCGCATTCCCATGTACAACCAAAGCGATCAAACAGAAAAGCAAGAAGAATTATATTCTGACGTTCCCGACGCACTGTAGCGACAGACAACTGACTAGGTTCCTTGAACGCATCAAGCCTTTAGAAGCTAGACCGTTTCCTGAGCAGGATGAAGTTGCCGATGACGATGACGATGACGATAACGAAGACGATGACGATGACGATAACGAGGACGATGACGGTGGACCTTCTACTCCAAGGAAGGGTATCAAGAGGAAGGCACCACCGAAAAAACCTCGCAAAGAAAACTCGAAAGGGAATGAAACTATTAAGAAGCCAGCGACAATGAGACCGCTTTAGTTTACTCTTTGAATGTAATAATAATTAATAATCAATATAATTTATTAATCAATTGAAATTGCTGCAACAGCATCCAAAGTTGGCACTCCTCGTCAATTGATATTAGATAAATCTGTATTAAAAACTCAACCTGATTGGTTAATAATATAGGCACAGTCTAATTAACCTCTTAAACAGGGTGTTTATGGCATTTTATGGCAGATAGGGTACCGTTCATAGAACCGTGGAAAATTATGAACGTAATCGGGAAAGCACTACATGGCCGAGATATTGTGGTTCTTTGTTTCTAACTTCAATCTTTTCGCTTAGCAACGCCTAACTGTCATCATCATCAGCTCATTTTTATGTCCCCACTGCTGGGGCACGAGCCTTCCCTGTGGATGGATAGGGAGAACGGGCCATAAACCACGACGCGGGCCCAATGCGGATTGGTGGTTGTTAACGACTGCTAATGCAGCCGGGACCAACGGCTTTACGTGCCTTCCGAAGCACGGAGGAGCTCGAGATGATACATTTTTGGTCACCCATCCGATGACCGGCCTTTGCGAAAGTTGCTTAACCTCAGCACTCGCAGACCGGGCGCGTTAACCACTGCGCCATCGAGCTCCTGCCTAACTGTAAATGGAAATATTAAAAGTTATTTTTATTGTTGTTTAATTTCCTTAATTTATCCTCTCAATTTGTTTGGCTGTGCAAGATGTACAGCAATTGCTGTGTTGCTAGTTGTTCTAGTAGGCGAAGGGGTTCCAACTTTTTTATATTTCCTAAATGCCCGATTAGGGTAAATTGTTTGTTCCCATTATTATGCTCAACACCTGCTATGTTATCTTACACAATTTTATGGCAATAAAATGTATCTTATCTTATCTTATCTTATCTAAAAGTGAGCTTGATCTCCAAAAGTAGTTGAAGCCGTATTCATTCGATTACGTTTACGAAAATGAGTATGGCATTGAAGCAGCGCCTCCTGGCGACATAATATGAGAAGAGATAAAATTTTGCCATACTTTTCGTTTTCGTTTTCGTAATCGAATGAATAAAGATTGTAAACAAAATTCACACTAGGCACCCTGTATATCCGACCTACGACAAATAAGCTTTGCTTGTTTTGTTTTTATATGTATATTTACGGGCAAGCACACTTGATTTTGCCTTGATCTCACCTGATGGTAATACTCAATACTCAATATTTTTATTGCACACCGTAATTGTTGATGATGGCAATAGACCCTAAGTTTTACCAATTTGCGAGGTAGCCTTAAAACCTTTGGTGTCGAGATACCTACATTTTTCTGTCCGTTCGATGCCTGCGCGCACCGATTTCACCGGCCCCACCTCGGCCGAGCGGCGACCAGCGTTGCCAGAATGTTACTTTTCTAACATTTTACGTTACTTTTGACCATCTCATGTTACTTCCATGTTACACGACTCAAAATGTTATTTGTACGTTACTTTGAGAAGTTGATAAAAATATAGGTACCTATAATTAAATATTTTCCAGCATACAAAGATAATAGTAAAACGGAACGTATACATATAGTTTAATCTTCTTTTGTTTCTTTACTTTTTGTCCATTTTCTTCTCTTTCTTACGAGGTAGCGAAAGTAGCGAAGCGAATATTAGGTATAGGTACTTATTAAATTAGACAACATTGGATCCATTGTTTTTTTTTCTTTCGAAGCTTCAAGAATAGAATAGAAAGTTTTTTGTGTAATCAAGTGCCGTGGTATATAATAATAATAACAATTAAAAAAAAATAGTTAATGTTACTTTTCTCGTGAAAATGTTACTTTTTGAACCGTCTCGCGTTACTTTTGACTATCGGCCACTGGCAACACTGCGAGCGACAGTCGCACTAACGCCTCTAAGGGAGCTCGCCCACGAGCGACAATCGCTGAGCGATTATTTTGTAGTAGAATATGGAACATATAGAATTCAATACTTTAACGCCCACCGGCTACAAAAAGTCGCTCTAGAACAAAATCGCTGCCTCCCGGGCGACGCGATTGTCGATGTGAAATGGAACGTTCGGAAATGTACCTAGCAACGCAGACGCACACTAGTCAGCGACAGTCGGCCGCGTACTCTAGCTAAGGAGGACGTGTCTTGACAATGGGTGTCGATATCGACATTTTAATCGAAAAAGTAGAAAAGCGGTCTGCCTTATACGACACAGGATTGCAAGAGTATCACGATTGCAATAAAAAGAAAATGTTTTGGGAAGAAATATGTTTAAATAGGTTAAAAAGCAAGTTTCGGTAGGTGGATCTAATTTATTAAAAAATCTTAGTAGGTATTATTTAGAAATTATAAAATCAATTATTGATTTTCTAAATCCGTACAAAGTAAGTAAGTAACGGTTTACTGTCGCTCGCCCACGTACTACTTTTTGTAGCTCACAAAATCGCAACTACTTTTTCGGCGACTTTTGTAAGCGATTTTGTGAGCAACTCAACGCACACTTGCGTCACTTTGTCGCTGGCTATCGTGGGAAGTGCACTTCGTGGATTTACTGAGGAAGTTGGATTTATATAGAAAGGTGTGTGTCTGGTTATATTTGAGGAACAGAAGAAAAAAAAGAAGGTTCTGGGTTGATTCAATAATTTCGCAGAGATTACTAAAGGGATTATTTCATGTTCGTCATGCTGATCTAAGACTTCAACCGAAAAAGTTTTTTAAATATTATAGAATGTCAATCAATACATTTGATGAGCTTCTGTCATTAATAGAACATGGCATAACACATCAGCCTTAAACACTAATAAAAATACCTATCAACGTATTTTCAAGTGTAATTTTCCCTGAAAATATTTCGTGATAAAAATCACTTAAGAATACGTAAAATTCACCTATCAACGTGCCTACACAAAATGACTGACAATTCGACAGTAAACCGTTACTTACTTACTTTGTACGGATTTAGAAAATCAATAATTGATTTTATAATTTCTAAATAATACCTACTAAGATTTTTTAATAAATTAGATCCACCTACCGAAACAATTTTAGACATATTTCTTCCCATAACATTTTCTTTTTATTGCAATTGTGATACTCTTGCAATCCTGTGTCGTATAAGGCAGACCTCTTTTCTACTTCTTCGATTAAAATGTCGATATCGACACCCATTGTCAAGACACGTCCTTCCTTAGCTAGAGTACGCGGCCGACTGTCGCTGAGTAGTGTGCGTCTGCGTTGCTAGGTACATTTCCGAACGTTCCATTTCACATCGACAATCGCGTCGCCCGGGAGGCAGCGATTTTGTTCTAGAGCGACTTTTTGTAGCCGGTGGGCGTTGAAGTATTTAATTCTATATGTTCCATATTCTTCTACTACAAAATAATCGCTCAGCGATTGTCGCTCGTGGGCGAGCTCCCTTAGACTGCTATTCAAAATGATGTAAGTTGCAGACTGATTTAGAAATACTAGTGTTCGCCCAGTGGTCGAAATTCGACCGTAATTTTATTAAGGCTGCACGGATTGTATCCTAAGCAATGAAAAATTAAAAAAGATAAAATGTAAACTCACATTGACAGATGTCGGCTGCATTAAAGACCAAAGAGTAGAGTTATATATAGGGTAAAATATAGGGTTAAAGACAAACAATACGTGTGTGTCAAATACATGGTAGTGTGTGTAATGTTGTTTTTGTTGATTTAATGTATTTTTTATGCATAATTAAAAAAAATATTAGCATTCGGATAACCTTCTCTGTTTACAATTTATCCTCTGCTACCTTAAGATGCTTAAAACTACTTAACTAAACTACTTACTTACTAAACTACAACCATATTGATGTCTGACACTTACGTGCACTCCCGTGTACTCACGGGCAGAAGCGGCGAGCGACCTGGCGACCCTGCCAGGATCAGATCCGACCGCCTGTGCGATGTGGTGGCAATGTCACTAACCCTAAGCGACCCCCTTGGAGCTCCAAACCCTGAACGACCACGCACTCACGCACTCACACGCGCCTACACTGTTACCAGTAGGCGAATTGTCATTCCGCACACATAAAAGGACAGTTCCTTGATAATTATTTGTCCCGTTTAACGCGGCACTCCCATAGGACACGTGAACAAACGCGAATCGACCGATTTCACCAGTTATATTTTACAAAACAAGGGCGCGTTCCAAACGCGTGGTTTCCGTGTGTCTAACACGAAGGAAGCCGAGACACTAAGATGGCGGCCATCTGCTCGCGCGCGCGCAGACCGGGCGGCGCCGTACACTCTTTTCATAAGGCGTCAACAGACGGCCAGCGCCATCTGTGATGCCGTATCAAAACTACATTGTATTTGGAACATTCCCCCGTCCCGGGCTGAAGGCTCAGACCGTTAGCTCATTCAACCGGGAGACGAGAGAGTGTTGCCATGGCTCGTCTCAGAATCGAACCACCGACCAACACCTCCGCGACGCGTGGAGTCCCATCGGGACCCATTAATAACTTTAAGATGCGGCCCCGGCGCCAAACCAAGGAAGGCAAGTTGGCCTCCTTCAATAATACTAAATCCCCTTCCCGAGGGGGCTCAGTCCTGTCTGTCCACTTCACCCTTTGCTGCAGCAAATGCAAGTATTCAACGGACCAGCGGTACCAGAAATTCTGGCCCATCTGCTGCAGCATTTGATAACGCGACAACCGGGTGGTACGTTCTTCCCTCCAAGGGTATTCCGGCAGAGCAGTGAGCGGCTGCCCGATCAAAAAATGTCCAGGAGTCAAGACCTCCAGATCGTTTGGATCAGGGGACAGGGGACAGAGAGGACGAGAGTTGAGGACCGCTTCCACCTTACAAAGCACGGTGGCAAGCTCCTCAAAGGTTAAAACCGTTTCTCCAATGACGCGGCGGAGGTGGGTCTTTGCGGACTTAACAGCCGCCTCAAAGATTCCTCCCCAGTGTGGGCAATTTGGTGGACTGAACCGCCAAGTTACCCCCTTCCGGGCGAGCGTCTGACTTAAACTATCTACGTTATTTTCTAAAAATTTGTGGACATCATTTAGATAGTTAGCGGTACCCCTATAGTTTGTGCCATTGTCGGAACGGATAAGTGAGGGCAGACCCCTACGCGACACGAAGCGATCCAACGCGGCGACGAAAGCCTCCGTAGACAACGCGGAGACCACCTCCAGGTGGACGGCCTTCGTGGCCAAGCACACAAATACGCACAAGTATGCCTTTACGACCCGTGCGTTGCGAAGAGTGGTCGTCTTCACAGAGAACGGTCCGGCAAAGTCCGTGGCTACCCCCGAAAATGGACGAGACTGGGTGACTCGGTCCGATGGCAGATCCCCCATCTGCGGCTGCATGAGTGAAGCCCGAAGCCGGTAACACGGCAGACACCGGAACAGCACTCCTCGAACGGCTCTTCGAGCCGACAAAATCCAAAATTCCCTCTGCAGGATGGCCAGTAACGCGCCGCACCCCGCATGCGCATTACGAATGTGGCGATCGGACACCAGGAGCTTAACCAGCGGTCCATCCTTCGGCAGGAGTAGGGGGTGTCGAGTCCCGTAAGGCAGGTCGGCTTTCCGTAATCGGCCTCCAACACGCAAAAGCCCCTCCGAATCTGTAAAAGGATTTAACCGAGCGACAGCTCCCTTCAGCTTGGCGCGACCCTCACGCAGCACCCGCAGCTCAGCCTTGAAGCGCTCCGCCTGCAGTACCCGGACCCAGTGCAGTAGCGAGCTCTGACGCTCCTCTGCACTTACAACTGGGGACAAAAGTCTATCTCGCGGATGTCGGCAGTTGTGGATGAACCGTTTCATCCAGCTGGTCACCGCCAGCAATTTGTCCAGACTGCTGTATCGTTCAGGCAGCCAGTCGGGGTCCATATCTGTTTCCACGGCCAGGGTATGCACACGCATGCCGGGTAGAATCTGGACCGTCCTGTCCAGCCGCTGGACAGGCCAAGAGGTCTCGGGCGACTTCAGCCACCCTGGTCCCCACCAGAGATGATGAGCTGCCAACTTTGGAGCAGTGCAGCCCCGGGAAGCACAGTCCGCTGGATTTATGTCGCCTGGGACGTATCTCCAAGTGATTAGAACTCCGATCTCCTGTATTTGGGAAACCCGGTTCCCTACAAAGATTTCCAAATTATGTGGCGACGCGCGCAACCATGCCAGCGCGACCTGACTATCTGACCACGCAAAGACATCCCGGATGTTTACGGTGGCGGCTAACTCCCGACGAACATGGCTTAACAGCCTGGCTAAAAGATGAGCCCCGCTCAACTCCAACTTGGGGATGGTCAGACGGGTTCGGATTGGAGCAACCTTGCTCTTGGCTAAGAGCAGTACGACGTTGACCCGGCCCTCGGAATCAACGGTGCGTAGATACACTGCCGCAGCGTACCCTCGCTCGGAAGCATCACAGAAGCCATGCAGGCTCACTTGAGATTTGCCCGGAGGCAAAATTCGACGAGGTAAGGCAACCCGGTTGACTTCCTCCATGGTGGAGATTAACTCGAGCCAGGTGTTCAATGGCGGCCCGATGAGCGGCTCATCCCATGAGACGCCTAGCATCCACAGCTGCTGCAACAGGCACTTCGCTGAAAAGATCACCGGACTAATCCACCCGTTCGGATCAAACATGCGTGCAATAGTGGACAGCACCGTCCTCTTGCTCCAAATGCTCCGGGACTCCAGCTCCACCTGGAAAGTGAAAATGTCGTGTACGGGTTGATACTGCATACCCAGCACCGCTATCATGTTGGGGTCCTCCGCATCTGCGAACAAAGTGGGGTTCTGCTGGTGCTCCTCTGGTATCCCCTCTAGCAGACCCGGCTCGTTAGACAGCCACTTCCGCAACTCGTATCCCCCAGCTGCAAGAAGTGCGATCAGTTCATCCCGCAGTGTGAGGGCCTCCTCGACACTCTCGGCCCCGGTGCACACGTCGTCGACGTACAGGTCACGTGTCAGCACGGCGGCGGCACGGGGAAAGCGGGCCCGCTCTCGCTCGGCCAGCTCCAACAAGGATCGGATTGCGATGTATGGACTGGACTTCAACCCATATGTGTTGGTGTTGAGTTCGTAGACGGTCACCGGGTCCTCCGGGTGTTCACGCCAGAGGATGAGCTGGTAGCGCCTGTCATCCGGATGAATGACCGTCTGTCTGAACATCATCCGGATGTCAGCTCCCAACACCACCTGATGTCTTCTAAAGTTCAGGATGATATCGACAACGTCCCGGTGCAACTTGGGACCAGAATGGAGACACTGGTTCAAGGATACCCCCGTAGACGTGGGGGCTGATCCGTCAAACACGGTTCTCAATTTGCCCGAGCAAGCCTTTACCACGGCATGGTGAGGCAAGAAGTAGTGCCCAGTTGAGCTCCAATCAACTCGAGCCGGAGACATGTGACCCAAAGCCTCATACTCGCGCATAAACGCAATGTATTTGTCCCGAAGGACTGGGTCACGCCGCATGCGCCGTTCCATGGCCAGCAGCCTCTTCTCCGCCAAAGCCCTGGACTGCCCTAGAACAGGAGGGGAGGCAATAAAAGGAAGCCTGGTCACAAACCTCCCGGACCTAGATCGTGACGTGTTAGCCTGATAGAAGGCCTCACACTCCACATGGTCGGGATCCACCCTAGGGACCAGGGGGAGTTCCTCAATCTCCCAAAACCTCTGCATCGTCTTGGCCAAGGATGCAGACAAGATGATCTTGGACTCATCCGGAGTCGGGTCGTCAACGACCGGTCCCATAATTGAAAATCCAAAAAGCGTGGACACTGCCACCAATGAAGAGGGACCCAAAGCCCTTTGGGATCCTAGCAGGATCCATCCAAGGACATCCGACCCTAAGAGGAGATCCACCGGAGCCGGATGATCAAATAGTGGGTCGGCCAGATTTAGGCCCTTTGTAACTGCGCGTGTACTAGAGGGCAGATCGGTAGAAGGCTGCCAGCCCACAATGGTGTCCATCACCGTGGCTGCTACCGAAATCCTCAAAGTAGAGGAATGTACCGCGGAGAAGGTGACTTGGGTTTGGCCCATCAAACCTCTAACCTCCATGCCACCAACCCCGAGTAGCGGCATCGAGGGGGCCTCCATGCCCAGACCCAGTTTTTGTGCCACTCGAGTGGACAACAGGCAGCCTTGGGCCCCTGAGTCCAACAAGGCTCTGAGGGTGACCGAGTCTCCCTGAGGGCCCCAAACGCGGACAGCCGCAGTAGGGAGCAGAACCGTCCGCGGGTCTGCTCTCGAAGGGGGGCAGGCTAGCTATGCCCCTTGGGCTTCCCTCTCCTCTTGGGCCCCCACATAAAAGTATGGCCGGCGGGTGCACATGGCCATCCTCGGAAGGGCGTAGTCCGCCGCCCTACCATATCTGGGATAGGGCGGGTGGTACTTCAGCCGGGGGTACTCGTGGAGCGGCGGAGAGAACCGCCTTGGCCCCGGCGGGTCGCGCTGCTCCACGCTAGCGCGCACAGGTGCCCATGCAGGAGGGGATCCCGGGTCAGCTGTCGGGCCCCCGCCCGTAGGGCCCCAGCTCACACTTGGGCCGGCCGCCTGGTAGCCTGCAGACGCGTGGCCCTCCATGGGTGCACGCGCCTGTCCACGGCTCACCTCCCGCGGTGGGGGCGCGTCACGCGCCGGACTGCGCCTCTGAGTGGGTGGGGATGTGCTCCGCCCTGGAGCACCCCCGCCCGTGGGGCGCCGCTGCTGGGGGGTCGGTGGGGCTGCGCCCGACCGGTTCGCGCAGAGCAGCAGGTGATGCGACCCGTCGCAAGCGCTGCATCTCTGGGCCCTGGTACAGTCTCGGGCGAAGTGGTCGCCCAGGCAACCAAAACATAGGCCATTGCGCTTCACCATTCGCCGCCTATCCGCCACCGGCATCCCCCGCCATTCCTGACACCGTAGTAGGGGGTGGCCCATTTGGCCACACTGCAAACAGGCCGGCTCCCTGCCGGCCGCTGTCGTCAGCGCCGCCAACCGCGCCGTCGTGCGTCCTGGTGCCCGCTGCTGTTGAGCAGCCTGGGGCGTCCTGCGCCCCTGTGTGGTGCCGCACCTACACGGGAGCGCTCTTAGTGGCGGCAGGTCCGGAGGCGAGGTCTCCACGACCCTGGCCTCGTACTCGAGGAACCTCATCAGGTCCTCCAATGTGGGCAAAGCACTCCCTTCCTTTTCTGCCGCCTCGCGCTCAAAGCGGGAGCGGACGTCCGTGGGCAGCTTGGTCAGGATGATGTGGACCAGTAGGAAGGACCACTGGTCCACCGGCAACCCCAACATCCTCAAGGCGTTGCATGCAACGGTGACCGGCGTCAACAGTTGCAGCCTTATGTCCGCCCGACTGTGCACCCCGGGCAACGCCAACAGCTGGCGGGCATGTGCATCTGCCAACAGCCGGACGTTGTGGTAGCGGTTGGTGAGGAGCTCCCATGCCGTCCCATATTGGGCATCCTCAACCTTTAGATGCTGGACGAGTGCCCTTGCCTCGCCCTGCAGTGTGGACAGCAGGTACGCCATCTTCTGACCCCGGGTCAAGTCGTCCCGGCTGTCCACCAGCGACACAAACATGTTTTGGTAGGCGACCCACTCCTCCACGCAGCCGTCAAAACTGCCCAGCTGTATCGTGGGAAGCCTACCCACAATCGCCGCTCCTCCCGCTGGCGATGGTGCTGGAGGTACGGGCTCGCCCTCCCTGCGGCGTCTGATGTCGCAAGCCACCTGCGTGACCTCGTCGCAGATCTCCATGATCTGGGCGAAATCCGCTTCACAGGACGCCCAGACTTCCTCGCTTGGAGGCGGGGTGGCTTCTGACACCGCCATCATAGCCGATTCCGCTGAGGTCACCCGCGACCCCAACTGTTCCGCCCGCGCCAACACGGCATCTTCCCTATCCTTTCGGGTCAATAACCCCCGTACTGCCAGGAACCAACGCAACTCTTTCGCAAGGACCGCCTTCGCCATCGCGTTGAGGGAGATGTAAAATAAATAAACAACTACCTAGTTGATATTAGCGGGAGCGGGAAAACCGCCGACAATAGCACAGACGACAGTGGTAGTACCTAACACAAGTTATGGCTACGATAACAATTTCCCAAATTGTGAGGTGCACAATGCAACAACAAGTAACGTGCCACACTCGTAAAAACAAAACAAAAGGTAATACCTAAAATTAACTTAAACTAGGCCGCTAGAATAAACTTTATAACAAAATGTTATTACAACGTTACAACAAAAAATAACAATATCAAATAACCAAAATACAATAACCAACTTGGATAGGCATATGTCCAGCAGTGGACGTGTATAGGCTGATAAAGTTAAGTCGTTAACGTTAACGACGTCACTATAAAGTGCTTAGCTAACAACAAGTTGAGATACCTACCTACATTAACTAATAAAAAATAAAAAGTGTTGAATTTAACAATGTTGAGGCGAGATTAACTACGCTCTGCTACCAGAAAATGTTTACAATTTATCCTCTGCTACCTTAAGATGCTTAAAACTACTTAACTAAACTACTTACTTACTAAACTACAACCATATTGATGTCTGACACTTACGTGCACTCCCGTGTACTCACGGGCAGAAGCGGCGAGCGACCTGGCGACCCTGCCAGGATCAGATCCGACCGCCTGTGCGATGTGGTGGCAATGTCACTAACCCTAAGCGACCCCCTTGGAGCTCCAAACCCTGAACGACCACGCACTCACGCACTCACACGCGCCTACACTGTTACCAGTAGGCGAATTGTCATTCCGCACACATAAAAGGACAGTTCCTTGATAATTCGACGACCTCCTTGGTCGAGTGGCTTGCTCACCGGTTTTCATGGTGTCGCCATCTCTGAGGTCCCGGGTTCGATCCCCGGTCGGGTCAATTTAGAAATACCTGTTTTTCTAAATTGTTTCGGGTCTGGGTGTTTGCTATGTATAATAAGTATGTATTTAAGTATATTAAGTATGTTTATCCGTTGTCTAGTTAACCATATAACGAGTTTCTTAAGGAAGCTTTTCTTGGGGCTAGATAATTGGTGTGAGTGTGGGAAACATTTATTTTTTTTTTTATTTTTTTTTTAATTATTTGTCCCGTTTAACGCGGCACTCCCATAGGACACGTGAACAAACGCGAATCGACCGATTTCACCAGTTATATTTTACAAAACAAGGGCGCGTTCCAAACGCGTGGTTTCCGTGTGTCTAACACGAAGGAAGCCGAGACACTAAGATGGCGGCCATCTGCTCGCGTGCGCGCAGACCGGGCGGCGCCGTACACTCTTTTCATAACCCTTTCGGACCTGAGATTTTTTTTAACTTAGATCAATGTAATTTTTATGATTTTTGTAGTAACTGGACATGTGATTTATGAGAAAAATAGTAAAAAAAATCTGTTTCTAACCAGAGTTCTTAAAAGTACATATCACGATCGTGAGCTCTGGGTCTTACTTCTACCTGCGCACGATCGTGAGTTCCTAATTAAATGTTATTTATTTAATGATTAACGAGTTAAGTTCAATTTGTTTGCGTATGTTCACTTAAGATATTGTAATTGGGGAGGTTTTAAACATTAAGAAACATAAATAAGCGTACGTGTGATTGGGTAAATGAAACCAACAGTTAATTAGAAAGGTTATATTTATTTTTTAGTTTTTAAATCACAGTCAAGTTAATATTACTCGTAATGCCTTTCTGGCAAAATAAAAACAATTATATCTTATATTATTCTTAAAATTAAGAAACAAATAGGCAGGTAATTTAAAGTCTTTCAGTCAAAAACATATCTTAAAAATTCTTTAACAAACAAAAACAAAATGCTTTCCTGGCGATACAAATAAAAAAAATCTTCTAACCTTAGTCTTAAGTAGAGTACCTAAACTCATGTTTTCAGTCTTCATTGTGAGATATAAACTGAAATAATTGTTTCTTAGTCTTACTTAGTATGATAAAGGTAAAAGCAGTCTTTGTCACGACTAAGGCATAAATAAACGTCACATTTGCGACATCTAATTTTAGACCGTGAAGAACAACTCTCGAAACGACATTTACGTGGAGCTTTTATGTCATCAAATGCAGGCATGTGGTCGTAGCCATCGTATCTTTTCCCAACCGAAGGATTATTTGCTGGCTTGTATCGACTTGACATATTATTTTGGATGTCAGCAAGTGGAGACGATTCAAGCCGGTCTCTATCAGGAGTATAAATAAGCGTTTCAGCTATTTCAAATCTGAATGCCATTAGATCCTGAATGCGGTGTTTTGGAATACCTTTGGCTAAGGAATCGCATCTGTGTAGTCGCCAAGCGTTTACTACAGCTAAGTCCATAAAATGAAGTATAACATTCAAAGTCCACTTACGTGTTTTCATAAATGTTCTATAGTACTCCATAGACTGGTCTAAAACATCTACACCGCCCATAAATGCATTATAGGACGTCACTATCTTTGGAGCATCAACATCAACATAGCATTTTTGCTTCTTCTCGTATCGTTTAACAATTTCTATTGCCGTACCACCAGTGCAGTTTGAAGCTGTAAGCACAGCTTTGCTGTCCTTCCATTTAACCAAAACTATGTCGTTAGATACTCTTTGCTCAATGTCCCCCTTCTTCATCTTTTTGTCGTCTTTAAAGCTCAGTTTTTGACGTTGCGGAATACGATTGGCCATGATTGTACCGGTTCCATGATATCCGAGTTTCATTAGTTCGTCCAACAAAGGGATGGTCGTAAAATATCTATCAAAATAGACGCAGCTTCCACGAGGTATACTCTGGACGAGGCGTAGCACAACTGCAGGTCCGAGTCCAAGATGGTGCGAAAGTGCGGGATTTTGGCCATAATATATTTCGAAATCAACCATGAGTCCTTCACTAGTGGTGACAACAAAATTTTTAAGACCTACTGGGCGAGGCTTGTTCTTAACTAATTGCCTGAGGTGGCACTTCCCTGTGAAGGGAATCATTTGTTCGTCTACTGAATACCTTCCTGGCGTTCTTAAAATTTTTTTGCAGCCATTTTTGACCGCTTTTATTACCGGTTGCACTTTCCAAAGAGGATTAACTATGGCTTGAATGGGTGGAGAATCGGTTTCCACTACGTGTAAATTATTTCGCAATGTCATAAGTCGGTCTCTTGTCATTGCAGACGTTATCATGTCAATGTTAATTTTTTGTCTCCAATACATAGCGATTCTAGGATAAGATAAAATTCCCATCATAAGATGAATACCATACAGTATTTTCATTTCCTGTTTAGTAGTTTTTAATATACCGCCAGTTTTTCTCATGTGATACATATTTGTACATACTGACATGTGTTCGAAAAAGTCATCATTGTAATAATCTAGGAAGTATTCAATAGGTGATCTAATTACAACCGGTTCTGGGTGGCCAAAGTAATCGTGTGGCTTATCGATAAAATTAGTTTTTTTCCAAATACGTGGACGCTGAGAAACTTTTACTTTGATCAGATTCTTACGTTTTTTGGAAGATGATGGTCCTCCCACATCGTTATCTTGAGCAACAATAGTAGGAGTCTTCCTTTTTCTGCCTCCCTTGCACGGTGGTGTCGGATCAGCTACACAAGGTACTTCGTTTGGCGCCAAGTCTTCACTTTCAAGCTGTGGCGCGACAAATTCTTCATCGGCATCGTCTACCTCTAAGTCCGAACAGTTTCCATCCTGCAGCAAGCTAAGCACGAGCTCTTCATTCAATGGTAATCCTAAAATAAAACAAAACACTAAGAAAACACGTAAAATTAGACCAACTCACTATTGTGCGTTAGTACAATTGCGACCTTAAGCTCACGATCGTGCTATACCTACTTTGCTACGATATAATTCCATAATTAGATATATTTTACACAAGATGTTCATAATATTCGATTTCTTAAACTTTGAACAATGTATAAACATATGAAGAATGATTTAAAACCCTTAAAATTTAATAAAAATAGGTAAAACTTACGATGTCTTGTCCGGGAGTCAATGAACGCAGCCATCTTGCCGGCCCGCGCGTGACGACTACTAGACTTTGCCGCGAAAACGAGTTCCTATTGGTTGCTTGACGAACTCACGATGATATCATTTCGGTTTGGTGCTTAGAAACGAATTGCGCGCGGATTTTGAATTTTTTGAAAATGTAACTCACGATCATATGACTCAGGTTCGAAAGGGATAAGGCGTCAACAGACGGCCAGCGCCATCTGTGATGCCGTATCAAAACTACATTGTATTTGGAACATTCTCTATATAAACTATAAGTGTGCGAAATTTCAAACTCCTCCGTCCGCGCAATTTTCGTAAAAACGGGTACAAAGTTTTTGCTTCACGTACCTATCTAATATATAAAATTCTCGCGTCACAGTTTTCGTTGCCATACTCCTCCGAAACGGCTTGACCGATTTTGATGAAATTTTTTGTGCTTATCCGGTATCTATGAGAATCGGTCAACATCTATTTTTCATCCCCCTAAATGTTAGGGGTAGTCCACCCCTAAATTTTTTATTTTATTTTTTATGGCAAAACAACGTTTGCCGGGTCATCCGGTATCTATGAGAATCGGCCAACATCTATTTTTCATCCCCCTAAATGTTAGGGGTAGTCCACCCCTAATTTTATTTTTTATTTTTTATGGCAAAACAACGTTTGCCGGGTCATCCGGTATCTATGAGAATCGGCCAACATCTATTTTTCATCCCCCTAAATGTTAGGGGTAGTCCACCCCTAAATTTTTTTTTTATTTTTTATGGCAAAACGACGTTTGCCGGGTCAGCTAGTTAATATATAGATTTGCTGACCATGCTGCCAACCTAGCTGTTTTAGCTAACCGATTACATGTTTTGCTAACAAAAATACGAATACTTTGCTAACTGCTTAAATAACACCTTTTATTTATCTGTTTTTATAAAAGTGAAATGTCATTTATTCACTTACTCACTGACTATAATAGATAAGAAAACTGCTTAATTAATAAAACTGAAATTTTCATCGCAGTCGGGGAACCGCTTATAATTTCTTATTTACTTATCTGCCATCAAAATTTCAGTTTTATTAATCAAGCAGTTTTGATTTTTTATAAGTCAGTGAGTAAATGAGTGACATTTCACTTTTATAAATACAGATAAAAAAATACATGACATCTTGTTTTTTGCCTTTTAGTTCTTCTGTTTTGCCTATTTGTCATGCCAGTCGTATTTTTAAATTATTAAATTATTTATTTTTATTTTGTGCCTTCTAGTGATAAGTTTAATTTTAAATGCTATGCTAGGTAATTTAATTTGTAAGCATTTTTATACAAGAAGAAACAAAAATTAACCTCTTCAGATATCATGCTAAACATCAAGTTCTAGTCTCTAACTCCAATAATGACGAATTTTCATCATACAAAATTTCATCTCCTATTTTACCCACATAGGGGTTGAATTTCCAAATTTATTAGTCGGAACGGTGCAAGGATTGTAACAATACCTCATCATATTTCTAAATCGGTGCAGGCGTTTAAAAGTTATAATGGAATAAAGAAACATCACATAAATGCAATACAATCTCTCACGGACACGAAATCTCGCAACATCCGCCGCGTGGCTAGTATTAAGAGTGGATTCGACAAACATGAATTTATACGAGATTAACTATACCAAGAATATATCTTATATAGAATATTTGCGTTAAAAATTATTTAAACATTTTTTAAGAACGATTTCATTCTCGATTCAACGATTTTATTCTCGAGTAAAGGAATGGTCATTTATCCACGCAATCCATAGATTAGTTACTTTTGGAATTGTTATTCTTCATTATTGAGTGAATAGCATAATGGTGAATGAACGTATTATCCGGCCAATGGCCATTGTTCTACAAACGAACTACTTAAAAAGCAAAGTCCTGACAATTCTATTTTCTCGTCTATGGGGTGCGTTCCGAGTCACGATTACTACGAATGCTCACAGCCGTTCCGAGTCGGATATTGCGCTAAAACCGACAAATGACAGATGTTGATTCGGAACGCTCGTTACCGAGCTTACGTTTTTTTCATCACCATAGAATAGGTAGGTACTATTTATTCATTCATAACCTCGAACTTTGTTTGTTTGTTGTTTTGAGTTTTGATTGTGATTTACTTCAGTGCCATCTGAGTGCCATGGATCACTGGCTTGAAATTATTTTTGCTCTAACATGGCACAGACAATGACGTCATGAGTTGTCACGCTAGATTTCGTAGACGCGCTAACGGCGATTCGGAACGACTGTTATCGCGCTAATATCGATCGATAACAGCTGTAGGTCGAATGTCATGTGGCACGGGGACGCCATTAAAATACTCTCGGATTATCTCTGTTATTCCACGCTGGACGGTGGTGTAGTGACTATACCCGAATAGGCAAACTACTCCGAGAATAGTGCGTGGTAAAACGAAATTTCGATTTACTCTCGAATAACTGACGATTTAATCTAAGAACAAAAGTAACTCTCGCTTAGTCGAATAAACCCTTAGAAAGGTTAGACAACTTTTGAGTAAATGGCGGATAAATATTTTAAATTTTTTAAATACTATGGCGTTATTTTCATGTTTAAAAAAAATGTTTTACTGTTATTGTTTACAATTGTTTACAATTAGTCCGATCCATAAATTCATAACACACTATAGTTTATTCTACAATATCATTTAAAGTTGGGCAAAAATCATGAAAACGAGTGGCGGCGTTTAGTTGATTTCTTATAGTTAATCTAAATTACTTTTTTTGTGATTTTGTCTATACTATTGTAAGAAAACATGAATAAATAAATAAATAAATAAATAAATAAATAAATATACAATCACCAATGGCTAAACTACAAATCGTCCGTCTCACATTTTCGATTTATCAAGCGGTTATTTAAATTATTATTTTCAAATTAACACGTTAAATTCCCCATACATAATTAGTATAGCCGCGCGGCTTAAACTAATACAGCATTTTTAATTTAAATAAAAACATACTTTTTTAGAATGGATTTGGTGATTATAGCGAATTACAAACTTTAAATGCAGTAACGACGGACTTGCTGCGCGTTAGTAATTTATTGTGACACTGAAAGCAGTAACACATGAACTGCTCTTCAGATTAGTAGGTATTACCTCTTCTTCCAAACGTCAAAACGACTAATGTATAAAGTGCAGTATCCTATATTACTGCAGTTCATAGTTGTACCCGGTAATAATTCGATTACGTTTACGAAAACGAAAATCTGTATGGCAAAATTTTAACTCTTCTCGTATGTCGCCAGGAGGCGCTGCTTCAATGCCAATACTAATACAAATTCTCGTTTTCGTTCTCAGTTTCTCAGTTCTCCAGTGGTTTTCGAGTGAAGGGCGTTTCGACCTTCGGCCTGATCAAAGCTTTACCAGCAAATATGAAAGCCAAGTGAAATGGAATAAGGCTCCTTTGGCATACAAAGTAAAAGTAACTATTATGAAGTGTTGATTTGTCAGAGTGCGGGTTCGAATCCAGCTCGTGGAATTTTGCCAAACTTTTCCAAAAACAATTAAAAGTGTCAGTTATTTATTTGCTTGTTGGAAGATTTACAGTCAAATATCAACTACTGGCCGACCCGGCGGACTTCCTACCGCATTTTTTTACATATAGCCTATGTTACTCAGCGCTAATGTAGCATTCCAATGGTGAAAGAATTTTTTAAATCGGTCCAGTAGTTTTTGAGTTCATTCGTTGCAAACATACATACATACAAAAATACAAAGCTTTCCTCTTAAAGATGGTTTAGTAGACTTAATTCACCTGGCTGATATCACCATTAAGTCTACCAAATAGTATACTTAATTCACCCAGGTGAATGAAGTGAAGAGTTCGCCACATTCTTCCTTTTTTTATTTCCGCGGAGTTCTTTTTCATTTTTTCACTGACGTTTAGCCTATGGATGAAGCTTTTGAATTTGTCAGATTATGATTGAGACGTAGAGGTTTTTTGCTGGGGTGCAGCGCGGACGCAAAATTGCGAGTTTCAAGTTTCTTTATGATAGCGAGCGAGCGGCGCGTGGCAGTGGTGTGACAACGGCGCACGACTACGAATACGCTCGCACACTAATATCCTGTACAGAGTAGGCTGGTGATTTAATTAGAGCAATGTTTACTTTCGTAAAATCATAGGCGTTTGGGTAAAAAATAATGAAAGTCTTAATATTTACATATTCATGTTTTTTAATTGAAAAATAAGACAACAGTGCCCTGCGGAATATCAATACAAATATTTTGATGTCGGATCATTGTTTCATTTGTGCTATATTTACAAAGTTTCTGAAGAAATAAGTTTTTAGATATCATTATTTTACGTATTGTTTATGCAGTGTCTGGGTATTTGTTTCAAATTCCAAGAAAACCATGACCTTGTGAAAGGATCAAGCTAACCTACACTAGTCCTTTTAATGTATATGACCTATTCAGCGCTTAGCACCAGTGACTTAAAAACACGTAAATTTTCAAATTCCGCGCTGCACCCCCTTAACTAACAAGACAATATGAGTTAACCAATGCCATTTACAAATCTCCACATAGAGATTATTATTATATTTTAAATTTTTTTCTTTTCTTCAGATGTACAAAGAGGCTGTAATGTTGTGTATCCTTATTGTGGGTTTGAGCGGTGCGCCTCATTCCCTCGAAGACGAGCTGGACATGCTCATGGAACATGTCTTCGGCCCGATAGTTAGCGAAACACCACCATCTGCCATAGAAATCTTTCTAGAAACCGCAGGCGGGACCACAGACGAGGACATAGACCAAAGACAGATATATAATACTGATAAGAATTGATTGAGTAAACGTCGATACTGAACAGCTACTGAGGTAAGGTGAAGACTTCTTGGCGGGAAAGTGAAAAGTCATGTCTGCGGTTCTGTTTTATTCCTAAAATTTGTGTTTTGTCGAATATTTTAGTGAAATAATGGGGGATTATTAACCGTAAAGTGTTCGTGAATGGTACAACCTTTTGGTCACCCATCTCTTCATCGTCAGCTCATTTTATATCCCTTCTGCTGGGGCACGAGCCTTCCCTATGGCCATCCATAGGGAAGGCTCGTGCCCCAGCAGATATGGTTGTTCGTTATAAGGTGGTTCATTATAGGGAATACGAGCCATGAACCACCACGCGGGCCCAGTGTGGATTGTTGGTTGTTACCGACTGCTAATACAGCCGGGACCAACGGCCTTACGTGCCTTCCAAAGCACGGAGGAGCTCGAGATGATAAATTTTTGGTCACCCATCCGATGACCGGTATTTGCGAAAGTTGCTTAACCTCAGCAAAAACCGGGCGCTTTAATCACTGCGCCATCGAGCTGCTCCTAAGAAATTAAACAAAAATTATATAGATGCACCAATAGTTTTGGCTTGAGGAAAATATGTCGACAACGCAGGGCTTGGAAACCGGTTAATTTTTTGAACCGGTTTACAAAAAAATGGGTATTTTTAATAAACCGGTTAAAATTTAAAATGATAAATACTTGATTTACGTTTTCGACCCATATTGATAGGATGTGCGCAACTATCAAAATGAGATAGCGCTCGCGACACAACACTGGTGCGCGCCGCGCGGGTATTTCGTCCAACAAGCTACAACAAGTCGCAGCCAGCGATCACTAGAAATAAACCGGTTTATTTAGGTTCGAAATATCGCTCCTATTTGGTTCCGCTCCGGAACGGTACTTTACGATAGTACAGGTCTTACCCTAATGAAACCGGTTAATTTTGAACCGGTCCATATTAATACAACATATGGCAAGTACAAAAAATTGCTCTACTTATTCCGATTACTGATAATAATACAGTGAAAAAATTAAATGCCTACCCGACACGACTTTGTGACTATGCTTGTTTGTCTGTTTGTTTGAGGAAGGTTATTTCTAGAACTGCAAGTCCAATTCCGAAAATTCTTTCACTATTTATATTATTTTGAATTTTTTTTCGCAAATTCACACTCACTGTATTTTATATAAATATTTAGTGTGGCAATTTACACTTTAAAAAAAAAATTACTATAGCGTTGTGTTGTCGAGGAGCTCGATGGCGCAGTGGTTAACGCGCCCGGTCTGCGAGTGCTGTGGTTAAGCAACTTTTGCAAAGGCCGGTCATCGGATGGGTGACCAAAAATTTATCATCTCGAGCTCCTCCTTGCTGCGGAAGGCACGTTAAGCCGTTGGTCCCGGCTGCATTAGCAGTCGTTAACAACCACCAATCCGCACTGGGCCCGCGTGGTGGTATATGGCCCATTCTCCCTATCCATCCATCATAGGGAAGGCTCGTCCCCCAGCATTGGGGACATTATGAGCTGGTGATGAGTGAAAACTGTTTATAGAGTTTTTCGTTGTTTTTCAATCAAAATAATAAAATTAGTTAAAATAATAAACTAACTAGGTTTTAATTTACACAACTTAAATTTTTGAAGTGAAAACTTCTTTAGCGGCGTTGTGCACTTTTTTTGGAATGGGTAAAAAATGTTAAACTCGCTTCAGGACACGTGACCTGATCGAAAATTCGTAAGACGGATGGAGAGTAGACAGCTGGCGCGGCGTAATATAAATTTTTAATATAACTTAATATAACTTTTTAATGTAATATAAATTGTCATGTTTGTGTACGATAGCCCAATAAATAAATATTGTATTCTACCACATAAATGAGAGTACTTTTATACTGATAATTAAAGCAATTCGTGCAAAATTATTCCCTAACCATTCCAAAATATCAAAAATGCACAACGTTAATATTCAAGTTTTCACTTCTGCCGGCACTCCCAGAGTGCAACCCGTCGTTTTTTTATAAATTATCATTCACTCACACATTCTTCACACAGAACTCTAGGCTCGGACAGAATCATATTCCATTCATATTATATTAAGTTGTCACAGATGCCCCGAATAAATATTTTTCATTTCATTTATATAGTATCTTATTTGATTGTTTCAGATCCGGAGTGTAAAATCAAAGGAGTTATGAATACCGATATCTACCCAATTACTTTTTTTAAAGAAGTTATTAGTAGTTTTTCGAATTCGATATCTTCCATCAAATTAAAGTATTCAGATTGAGTTTTAAGAGCTTACTTAATAAGAGTGTTACACACTGACGTTGGCACTAAACTTATGAATCGCCTAAGTCTTGGCTTATCTACGACCCGGTCAAGTTAACTCGGCACCGTAGGCTACTCTTGACGCAAACTCAATCTCAATACAATTCCAATGCGATTAATATGTATTGATATTGGGATAAGTTTCGCAATTTCGGAACGCCCCATCTCGATAATAATTTGTGCACTCAATTTCCAATCAATTTAATTCCAATGTGGCGCTATTATCGCTTTTAAGAGTGCCATTTGAATTTTTTACATTTGGGATTGGAATTGTATTGAGATTGAGTTTGCGTCAAGAGTAGCCTACCTGCCCCCCAACCGCCTAACACTCTCGCTTTCGATTGCTTTGAAAGCGAGGCCCTCGCCTCGCTTTCTATTATAATATCGAAATATAATATCGAATAATATCGAAAGCTATAGCCTATAGCTTTTGATATTGCTTTCATATTGCTTTCGAAATGACAAGATAACGCCTCCTCCTCGCCTCGCCTTCAAAGCGATCGAAAGCGAGAGCGTTAGGCGGTCGACCCCCTGGCTCGAAAACGTCGCTTACACTCAGTGCCGACTTAACTTGACCGGGTAGTAATTAGGCAAAGACTGAGGCGATTTATAAATTTAGTGCAAACGGGTGTTAGTATATTTTTTGTGTTTTTTGTTTTTTTATGGTGTGTATACAACGTGTAACAGAAAGGTGTGGTCAAAATGAAAAGATCCAAAGTGTATCCTATAGATCTTGTATGCAGAGTTACTAAGTCATGATTATTAACTTTAATGTGTTATGCAGTTTTTAATTAAATATTTTTATTGTGAACGTCACATCAAAATAAATAAGTTACAGCCCTAGTGGTTTAGTAACCTCTGTGTACTTACATTTACGATCACTGCTGCTTGCTTATGCGCGCCTGACGCGCATTACTTCACTAATATAAATATTTAATTTACAATTGCATGACACATGGCAAATTCTCTCCACACCACAATACAAACACCACACCACACACTCACACCACACACACGCCACACGCTCACTGCGACATACCATAATACACACATTTGAAAATATAATAACTAGCCTTAATATGGTAATTTTGCATTTTAGTTTAAGATTATAAATTTCTCAATGGAAGAGCGGTGCTTCCCAAAACGAGTAATTATCTGCTCAAACGGAAGCTCCGGCCACAGTAAAAGTTTATGTAGACTGAGTTGATGATTAAAGATTTTTTTTTTTTCATGACAAATTAAAGTTAATAATTAGGTATGTCTTAGTAACAACAAGATCTAAGCACCTAGATCGGATACACTTCATCGGATCTTTTTATTTTGAGCACACCTTTCTGATACACGTTGTATCTACCCAAGTAGCACGTCTATATCTATAAAATGGCTGCAGGATATCTAATAGAATTCAATTCGATTGTCTACATTAAGAGTTAATATTCCCTCAATTAATCTCCAAGAATGCCAATAGACACACTAGTGAAAGTGGGCACAACTTTGTAGTAGTCCACAAGATTAGGTTAAGAATTCTTATTTTCTTTCTCAAGTAACCGATAAAGATTGCTACAAGACAATTTCTAGAGCAGGTAGGCTACACTTGACGCAAACTCAATCTTAATACAATTCCAATGCGATTAATATGTATCGATATTGGGATAAGTTTCGCAATTTCGGGACGCCCCATCTCGATAATAGTTTGTTCACTCAATTTCCACGCAATTTAATTCCAATGTGGCGCTATTATCGCTTTTAAGAGTGCCATTTGATTTTTTTAGATTTGCGATTGGAAATTGATTATTGCAATTGTGTTTCAAGAGTACTAGATAGTTTATAGACTACATTAAGGCCATAACAGCTGTTCTTGATAATGTACTATTAAAACCAAAGTCACTAAAGCGTTACAAACAAAGATTAAATCCTTTTAATACTAATAGTTTTTAGTTAAATGGCTTACAATTTATATTATCAGCATTTATGCATCATGGCGATATTAGATAATAAATATTCATCACTTAAATCATGTTTTATGAATTGTATAGCGTGAATGGATGTGCGTTGTGCGGTTTTAAATACTTCGTGAAAGGTAATGAAAATCTAGTATTAAAACAATGCTCTATTTTAAATATTTAAATGTAAATAAAGATACATCTAAATTGCGTGTCTTTTATTTTTCTTTTGTTTGGAAATAGCTTGGATTAACAAGTAAGTAAACCCATCAAATTAATAGTTGAACAGCATTGTATGTTTACAGTTGTGATTTTCATTCCCGATATATAAGGTCACATTTTGTCAACTGCAAATATTTTGATAATAAATTCGACAACATACCTATGTAGGTACATATATAAACTATTTTTATGAAAAAACCTTAAGTTTTTATACGCTAGTTTTCAAGAGAAACGTCAAAAGACATTTCGATTAAAAAGAAAAATATAGCACTTTCGGTAGTTTCAATTCAAAGGAGCCGAAACAGAGAGGCCGCAATGCCTTCACCGCTTACACGTGCCCTTAGTTTCATTTAAAAAAACCGACAGAGAGGCCGCTCTTAAAAATATTACAATTTTTGTGTCAGGAAAAGTGAAAAAAAAAACTAGCCTGACTTTTTTTTTAATGGTAGGGCTTTATTTCGCTGATATAATCAGACGTTTTGTCAAAATATTTGCAGTTGATAAAATGTGACCTTATATATTTTTTTAAATATAGGAAATATTTCACGGCCAAATGTTATATTTTTTTTTATTTTTTTATTAGGTACACAAAACAGAATTACTTACAACAAAAACATGATAAACGATTATACAGTAAAATTGAAACATTGGTAAGTCATAATTCCACAAAGATGTGCACACAGCATGTTCATCAACAAATAAAACTATGCTAACTTAATTTAAGAGAATTAAAGATACATTATATAATAATAAAAAATTGTAATAATCATATGATACATAATTAAATATAATATAAATAAATATAAAATGCTATATAATTTACGTTACTCTAAAAATTTTAATTAAGTGGGATTTGAAGCTCATGAGTGAGGTATTGTGAATGTCAGGTACCCCGTCCGCGCCGCTTAAGGCTGCTCGCCCACGTACTACTTTTTGTAGCTCACAAAATCGCTTACAAAAGTCGCCGAAAAAGTAGTTGCAATTTTGTGAGCTACAAAAAGTAGTACGTGGGCGAGCAGCCTAATGTATTCAAGTCGCGGCACATTCTGAGCACAGGGTTATGAAATGATTAGCCACTCTAAATACATAAAAATGACGATAAGATTTAATAGCTTAGTAGAAAACATCGTTAAAAGCAATTTTTCTATAGCTTAGTCTATAGAAAAGCTGTAGAATACGAAAAGGTCAATCTTAATTAGGTTCTGTAAAAGAGAATCAGCTCCTAAGACGCTCCTATGGACAACCATTATGAAGACAACTTCAAATTGCAATGTTTGTACACAATTTTATCTTTTCACAGTCTTTTAGATCTTTATAAGAGAATAGTTGTGTCTTGTGTTAGGTTAAGTTATTATTCCAGGCTTGATTATCGATGCTAAGATATAAATGTATTCGATCTTTGATAATAACTAAAATATCTTAATTATTAGAAATGCATTTATAAAAGGTTTTTATAACTTGTTGTTTTCAAATACTATAAGGTTTTAATGTAAAAAGTATTTATTCAATTGGCGTGTTCTTTCCGCTTCCTGGCGTAAAGAAGAGACGCCAATCTGGGTCTATGGTAGGACGCATGGCGGGCTTTATCAAATAGAAAGGATAGAAATTATGAATAAAGGATTAATAAGGATGGATAAGGATAAGAATATGAATTAAATATATAAGGAAATGCTGAAATACTGACTTTATGAAATAAATCATTAAAAGGAAGTTTTGTCTTTTGAATTGTTGACTGTCGCCAACTCTTGTGAAAGTGGATGTTTTATGCAATAAAATAAAAAGGCCAGGAAAAGGTAAGTGAAAGTTAGATTTTGTAATTATTGTCCTACAAATCTATAAAACTGCATGTTTTAATATTGGGCACACACGGCTCTTTCTCACAATAAAGAGCAGTGGTTTTTCCAAATATAGCGAAGAACCACATAAAACGGGTTGCAATCAAGTTGCAATAGATGAGATTTGTACCGTACATACCTACTTACTTACGGAGTCGGACAGCCGACATTACTAATTTATAAATACTAGTGGTCGCCCAGTGGTCGAAATTCGACCGTAATTTTATTAAGGCTGCACTGATTGTATCCTAAGCAATGAAAAATTTAAAAAGATAGAATATGAGTTTGGATTGGCATTGACAGATGTCGGCCGCATTAAAGACAATCAATACGTGTGTGTCAAATATATATGCGTGTGTGTCAAATACATGGTAGTGTGTGTAATGTTGTTTTTGTTGATTTACCTATGTATTTTTTATGCATAATTAAAAAAAATATTAACATTCGGATAACCTTCTCTATATAAACTATAAGTGTGCGAAATTTCATACTCCTCCGTCCGCGTAATTTTCGTGAAAACGGGTACAAAGTTTTTGCTTCACGTATTAATATATAATTATTTACAATATCGTAATATATCGTAGGGAAAAACTACTGAAGACGCACTTTATGTGTCTATGAATAGATATTAGGTACCTACCTACAGTAAAAAACATCTACTTAGACATTATTTGTAGAAAAGACTTGTGAACATTTTTATTAAGAGTGCTAAGCCTTATGGAATATGTACAGAACAATTTGATTCAAACTAGTCTGTCGATCTATAGACGGACTTAAAATCAGGATTTAAAGACTTAAGTTAAGATGATTGGTCTTAAAAGGAGGTTTTAATGTTGACTTGAGGTTATTTACTCTAATAGAACATTTACTTTTTTCTAAAACTAATTATAGACAGCTATTATCTAAAAATAAACCACAATTAGATCGTGTCTAGAAATAACAGATTTAAGGCTGCTCAACATTGTTTAGGATCAAAGACATTTAACTACTTACTATAGACAGGACATAGAGATCGACACTGTAATCCACAACTTATTACCAAGTGGTAACAAGTCGCTCAGTTTGATGTGATACGACCTCTAATGAAGTCGTGTTTGTGCGCGAATAGATTTGACAAAATCTACAGAAAATATGCCAAATTGCATATTGCGATAGTGCAAATCCCGATATGATTAAACGGCTGAACGTAATTACAGTTTATTTTCGTAAGTATTTTGTATATTTACCCAATAATCAGCCTATATAATAATTTCCAATAAAGTATTCTAGAACATTTGCCTATGCTCTATACCGTCCTCTAGTGGTAAAAAGCAAAAGCACTACTTTTAGGGAAGATGTCGACTTTGTAGATGATTTAGTGATGTTCAAGTGATGTCGTTTTATTTGTCGATTAATGTTAAAGATAATATTTTTATACCGTAAGTTAAATATAAGTAGTAATATTCTGATACAATGATCATTGCGTTGGAGGACTGTTATGCACTGGAACAGTAAAACTAAGTGATACCTCAGCGGTCCCCCGACGCGATGATCATTGAATCAGAATGTTACTACTTATATTAAACTTAATGTCTGACGTCCCGCAGGTTCACATGTGAACCTATAACAATTGGTTTTCAATTGTCTGGTTATTGGTTGTTCTGTATATTTTTATACCGATTTTGGTTAACCTTTATAAAAGTTATCGAAACGTCGAAATCATGACGGAACATCCCTACTGGTGTACTAGCGACGCCTACCGTTTGGTAGAAACTTATTCTAATTGATTTTAATACGCTGATTTGCTTCTCAACGTTAGATGGCGTTACTAGCGCCCCAGCTCAAAGTCTTTGTATGAAATTATTAGTATGAAAATAGTCTCTAATAGCCGCTCTATTACCTATTAAATCTCTTTGTTTTGGATGATGTTGTGTACACACGTCAACCACGTATGATTGAAAATGTATTGAAGAAATTAGACAGTTTTGAATAAGTTTTGGATAAGTTTTGGACTCATCACTAATTCTTGTTTATTTTTATGTTCTTAGCTGTATGTTTTATTGTAGCCTTCAATCATCTGTTTTTGTACCTATTCAAATAAAAATATAAATGAAATAAAATAACAATGCTTTATTCTTTAAGATGAACAATTGGTTGGCTCGTAATTTATCAACGAAGACGGTAAACAATCATGAAGTTTTTCAAAAAACATTAATATACTTTCGTAAAAATAACTTGTTACAAACAATTCTTTTATAGTGTTATTAGGGGGTCTAGTTCATAACATCGACAGTCGCTGGCTACTTTCGATATGGCGTACCTACTGTCGATGCAGCGTACCATCGATGGTGTACTCTCGCTACAGTGACCTGTCGATAAAACGTTTTCGAAACAGACCCGGTAAAGGTATCGAATTCCTTCATCCAAATTATTTTTCAATAAGACTTTGAAAGGGTTGGTAAGTTTATTTATATGAGCTCGAGCGCGCGAATACCATACACAATAGAATTTTAATTGTTATCGGCCACCTGATGGTCGATCGACGCTCAAGGGGATATTATTTTATTTTCATCCCCCCATCTCGGAAAGAGTATTTTTGCTCTTCGATATCTGAGTGCAAAAGCCGTTTTTATCCGCTAGATAGGCTATATTACATCACGCTATGACTAATAGGAGTGGAACAGTCGCTAATTAACGCGGGTGAAACCAGTTAGGTAAACCGCTGCGCAAACGAAGACACTTTCAAATTCAAAGTTGACAAATTCGGCATACAGATAGTTTATAACCTGGATTAAGACCTAGGATAGTTTTTATCCCGATATTTCCACGGGAATGAATGGAAACTGTCAAAGCGGTACGAAGTCCGCCGGGTCCACTAGTAATAAAATAAAATTTAAAATGTGCTGGTCATAATGACGATGATAAATGTGAATGAATGTTATGAATTAAAAAACAGTTTCTTTTTAAATTTTCCTTTAATATTCGCCGTTAATTGCAAAATAAAATTTTGGTTTTCAATACAATAATATATTTACCATTCACACTGTATAAGGCTAACACATTAAAGGTCACTTAATTACAGAAATATTCTTAAAAAGGCTTATGCCCTTTTTCACCATTGACACCTAAGTTTTAGGTGACCTCTAAGCCATTTTAGGTGACGGTTTTGCTCCAACAACTGTCACCTAACATGGATTAGGGGTTATCGTAAACTTAGGAGTCGTCGGTGAAATCAGGCGTAAGTCCACCATTTTAGGCAGGCCACCCACTAGGTGGTGTAACACGTAATGTATCTGAACACTATCAACGTATAAGTGTGTAGGTACGTCTAGTCCAAAAGTTACAGTGTCAGGGCTTGGTACCGTAACCAAATGCGCACTGTGAGTATCGTTAATTCAAATGCCAAATTTTCTCAACAGATTTTGTACTTTAAGTTTAAGGCAAAAGGTTGAAGATTTATTGGAAAAATTCGACAGTTTTGGATAATTTGATTGCAGACGTCTATACGATACGACCTATCGAATCCACACTTCAAACGAATTTGTGTTAGCACAAAACGTCGTTCCGATTCTCTGACGGTCGCGCACCGACGACGACGTCAGACAGATACATTACATGATACACCTACAAGTGAGTGCTCTGCCTAATGTTTTAACATTATCCGACATCTTGGAATGACCTAAATATGAACTTGGCACTAGAATGGAGGGACTCTTTGTTTAGACATTACTTTTACAATCATAATACTAGGCATACAATCTGAAGTTACAATATCGACAGATTTATAATACCTACGAGCGAATCATTTAACATTACACTTTCTGTTAGGTCATAATACAAGGCTTGTGCCGTTACCAAATTCCTAGTAGGTACAAGTATCGGTAAATAACGTTAAATTTGTAGCGGTAATCATACGGTACGTTATCTAGAACCATCTTTTTCGTTACTAACAGGTGCGTCCAGACTATTTTTTTTAAAATATCTTACTGGCCTCCACCTCACCTGATGTTAAGAGACGATAAGGCCGAAGATGGTAGCGCACTACACCCAGAATCCACATCTACTAAGCTGACGAAATTTCGTTATATAGCAAAGTTATGTAACATGTTTTATTAGTGTGAACGATAAGTGTCAATAAAACAACCTTATACTTATTGTTTCGTAACATGTTCATTCATGTGGACTCTACTTAATGCGCTTAGGCCAATCCGCGTAAAGCGGTCAACATACCGGTAAAAATGGCGCCCAGGTAACGATACTAATCATAACGTTACATAACGGTATCCTCGTTTGACAGAAGTGTCATTACCAAACTATTAACGGTATTCAACGCTCTGTACAACAATATTATTATCAATTGGAATTTATAGTGACATCGTTGTATCTTTAAATAGGAAAACTGAATAATCAGACTTCATTGTGTTAAGGCAATCGATTTACAATATTTCAGCATTCTAAATTACATTTAATTATCGAATCTATTATTATTAGTTAACAAGCGTGTGAAAAATATGCGTTCTACACTGGCAACTCTGTATGTATAAACCCAGCTAAAATTATTAATTAAGATTATTATTAGCGCCGTTTATATATATAATTAATAGTAATAGTTATAATAGTAATTTATTACTATATAAACCACTTTAAAATATATGCGATCCTACTAGTGTTGTGTACCTACGTATTTATATGCTAAAGGTGAGAGACAAATTTCTTCAATAGACTTTAAACTTTAATTGTATAGAATTTGGTTGATTATTTATTGAAGAAATTTGACATTTTAAGATGGGTCGAGTTCAGGCGTCCGTACCCAAGAATCTTCCAGTTGAGTTCCCCTAACCTAACAGGCACTTAATCGGTTACAAGTATAACATTTATATTCAATAATTGTTTGTCAGATACACCAAGAAGCGACGATACAGCATTTCAGGCGCCCTTCCGTTAAGAGCTACTAAGGGAGGCCGCACACACACGGTTTCCTGATTAAGTTTCCGTATCAGGAATTCAGATTCGGAGAGCTGAATGCACGCGTTACCCTAGTACTAACTTTTTACATTTATCATTTCTGTTTATTTTTGTCTAACAAAATGTGTGAGCCTGAAAATTTTATAATGTGTGAAGAAAAATATCCAACAGTGCCACAGCAATCAGCTCGTCTTCGTCAATGTTAAAACGTGCTATCACGAAGGCGTCACTCTACGTACTGGCAATATTAATTCCGAATAGAAAAAACAGAATGTATGCGCTAGGCTTACGAATTCCGAATTCCGAATCTGAATTCCTGATACGGAAACCTAATCAGGAAACCGTGTGTGTGCGGCCTCCCTAAGACGCTTTGCAGACGGCGGGGCGGGGCAGTTTTTTGACCGCGAAGCAATAAAGACCGTGTCTGCCCGCCATGGATCACACAAACCAGGTGGGTTACTCTTGAAACACAATTGCAATAATCAATTTCCAAATCCAAATCTAAAAAATTCAAATGGCACTCTCAAAAGCGATAATAGCGGTACAATGGAATTAAATTGCGTGGAAATTGAGTGAACAAATTATTATCGAAATGGGGCCTTCCGAAATTGCGAAACTTATCCCAATATCGATACATATTAATCGCATTGGAATGTATAGAGATTGAGTTTGCGTCAAGAGTAGCCTACCAGGTGGGTTAACTCTTGAAACACAATTGCAATAATCAATTTCCAATCCCAAATCTAAAAAAATCAAATGGCACTCTTAAAAGCGATAATAGCGGTACAATGGAATTAAATTGCGTGGAAATTGAGTGAACAAATTATTATCGAGATGGGGCGTTCCGAAATTGCGAAACTTATCCCAATATCGATACATATTAATCGCATTGGAATTGTATTGAGATTGAGTTTGCGTCAAGAGTAGCCTACCAGTTTGTATGCAGTAACGCAGACGGGCGGCGGGCAATGGCGGCGCGGTCTTTTTGCCCGTGTGCGTTGGTAGTATAGGATTCTTTTTGCGCTATCGTTCGCGGCCCAATGGACCGGCCCGGCCCGCTCCGTCGTTTGCAAAGCGCCTAACTAGTAGGTTAGAGCTATTTCGTAGTTCAAAAGAGTTACATTGCAATTTTATCTACAGCAAACGTACGATAAAAAATAACATGAGATATTCATGGAATTTTACGGAATAACGGCTAGGACACAGATCACCTGTATTCAATAGTTGATAAAGTCTAAAATCAGTTACCTATTCCTTTTTTAATGATTTCAGGACAAAAATATCGATCACTAGCTCCTCTCGAGCACTGGTGCCAAAAGAGGTAGAAGGCAGAGCAAAATCACCAATATAGAGCACTAGCTGTGCCCCGCGGTTTCACCCGCGTAAATATTTTCCCTTTTTGCAACATTTTTCATTGCTGCTCCACTGCTATTAGTCATAGCGTGATGTAATATAGCCTATAGCCTTCCTCAATAAATGGACTATTCAACACAAAAATAATTTTTCAATTCGAACCAGTAGTTCCTGAGATTAGCGCGTTCAACCAAACATTCAAACAAACTCTTCAGCTTTATAATATCAGTATAGATAGTTTTCAAGTCACATTATTAGCTACAATAATGCCAGCTTAGCTGTATATATAGCCATTTCTGGTTAAATTTGTAGATCAACTTGCAGTTTGGAACTACGAAATAGCTACTTGCAACTAGGTAAAAAGGTCTGAATGGGACCGCGCCCTTAAGAGGGTATGCAAAAAGTATTTCGATTTCATGCACTCTACAAAACGTCGCTTGTCTATGCGTGGCCAGAGACAAACATAGAGCAACGTCACGCCATTTTTATCTTAGAAATAACAATCGTAAGGGACATACGCTATAACATATATTTGTATTTAAAGAACATCAAATAATTGTACCTTTTCAAGAAAAAACCTATTTTAAGTAACAATAAAATACATCGAAAAAAAATTACTCAATTTCTCTGTTTTGATTTCAGAGTTTGAGCGGAATTTGTGTTTTTGAAGTAAGAGTTACAAGATTTTAAAAACAACAAAAAACTCTATGAACAGTTTTCACTCATCACCAGCTCATAATGTCCCCAATGTGGGGCACGAGCCTTCCCTATGGAGGGATAGGGAGAACGGGCCATAAACCACCACGCAGGCCCAGTGCGGTACAGTGGTTGTTAACGACTGCTAATGCAGCCGGGACCAACGGCTTTACGTGCCTTCCGAAGCACTCACAGACCGGGCGCTTTAATCACTGCGCCATCGAGCTCCTTTACATCGACCAGAACAGTTTTATTTTGTTTTACAATTCATAACCAAAGCATCTAAATATCTTAATCTGTATCTCGATTCGTGACTGCAAATTAAAGTGAAACACCAAAAGCTTAGCACCAAAAACAAATTGTCATACCCTCTTAACCCGTCCCGCGCTGTAGGTATAATTAGCGGGCCACCTTACGTTCGTATGTAACCGTACCATAGTAGAATAAAACAATTAAGGTGACTCGGCTCCCGAGCGAGCGATAATCACCTAAACTTGTAGGGCTGTCGCTTTTAATTAGAACGAGGTATCTACATAAGAACATACTTAGAAATATGAATTCATGGATTCCAGAGAACCCCGGCTCTACCTAAACGTAGTTTGTCAACTGTACAACGCAATAGGTAAGTAGGTACGGTCAACAGCACATCACGGTAAACACTTGCAGTTCGATATTAGTACTTATGCCCACAACTTAAGAGCGGTACAAAGTCCAAAGTGTTTAGTCTGACTGTACCTAATTAGTCCCTTGTTTTCGGTAGGGTGTACCGTGTAATCTTATAAATTAAACTTACAAATCCGTAAGTACATGTACTTTTCTATTCCACGAAATCTGGAGCAGAACTTCTTTCGCTAAATAACTACCTAACACAAAATTATGTTATATTTGATTAGGCAGGAGGTACTCACCGTTCTTGTTTGGTAAGTAAAGTAAAGAAAGAAAATTCTAAATTTGACAAGCTGCTATTTAGACACCCATAGACACTGCAATAATATCTCTTGTTTTTTTGTAGCCATCGTTGACCTTGACTTACGTTTAACAAATTATAACCAGCGGGAGCGGCGCAGCGACAAAACACGTAGTCGCGCACGACATTACTTACGTACGACTCAGCCGCGACTGGCGCATCATTAGCATCATTAAACTTTGTCAGTGTGTGCGTGCGACGATGCGTACGGACGGGCTGGCTCGGCCGCGCTCACATACAAGCCGCGCTCGGTGCGTATGTATGAAGACACCATACTTGTTTTATTCTACTATGACCGTACCGTGCGTACATATGGCGCGCGAGGGGAGGACCAAAAACAAATTGTCATACCCTCTTAATGACCTACAGTTAAACGATTATCATTCTTATTACTATTAAAAAGGGATCAAATTCCGACGTGCTATATATAAATGTATACGTGACATTAGACCTTTGCAATATCTGTGACACTATTTAAAAAAAAAGTCGGTTTATTTCTTCTACAGCTTAGCTTATACACTTCAGTATCCCATACAGATTTCAAAGTTACAATTCACAAACGAATAAGCCAATTTTAATTAAACTTTCTATCATCATCATAATCATAAAATTTATTACAAAAAAAGAATAAAAAAGCCTGAAACTTTTTAAATCGCTGAGCTTTAGTAAACTAAACCTTTTTGTTAAAATGTTTCCTACCAAATATTTAGATTTCTGTGTGTTTTTATGGATAAAAAAGTTGTATTAAAATTGACTTTATTAGATTGAAACTATTGGAACAAGAAAAGACCTCCAGGGTCGTCAATTAGAAAAACTTTGTTTTTGTCTAATTCTTTTTTATGAAAGTATATTTTGAAAATAAATTGTTATTAGATTAATTAGTCTGATGTAAAGGCTGTACTTATAGTTATAGTTATAAATTAATGTATCACCAGACGCAGTGTGGGCAGGACTCTAACAAGAATTAACGATAGACATGCGTAACACTGCGCTGCGCCGGCGACGTTTAATTGCGCCAACTCAGTTCATTGCGCCAGATGTGTTGACTCACTTCTTCAAAATGTGTTTATTTTAACAGACAGCCGAGTTGACAGCTCTGGCTTATTTTAAGTTAGAAGAAATGAAAAAAAGTAGAATCAGGAAAATAGTGATATTTTTAAATTTATTTTAACAGATCGCTGAAACGTTACTTATAAACAATACAATATCTACATATTTTAGATTTTCATATTATTGAAAAACCTAACGGACAGAAAGAGTTTTCGTTCGAAAATCAAAGAGACTGTAAGCGGGGTGCAGATGGCGCGCGCTACGCATCTCATTTGGCGCGTTCCATTTTATTACGCCATGGCGCAATTTTGAGTTAACTCAATGAGCTGGTGTAGTGAGCTGCGCCAGAGTTATTGAGTTGACGCAAGGAATTTTGCTGAGATACCCATGTCTACAACGATCTGGTTAATCGCCGGTAGCTGCTGGATGCGAGCAGCACAAAACCTGTTATGGAGATTTTTGGGGGAGGCTTTTGTCTAGCAGTGGACGTCTTTTGGCTGAGATGATGAACAAATGAATACAGATATAGGATACCAGAATGTATAAACGCTTCTAACAGGCATCTACATATAAACACTACATAAATTCAGGCTGTGCTTAAAAATGCTGAAAGTTTCATAATAACAAGTAAATTATAAATCATTTTGTTTTAATAAATACTTTAGTTTTAATATATTTAGTACTACTTTAGATGTAGAGCGCTTATCACTTGCGTGAACAATAAATACGATTCTAATTATAATTATATAACAGTAATTGTACACACACACATCGAGTAAGCCATAACAAAGCGTTCCAAGTGCTGTTACATACTTAAACGTTAATATATTGTCTAATTTTTTTATGTGGATAGAGGCACCTTTTTTATATAAAACAACTACATATTACACAAGAACATAACCAAATAACATTTTTTTCAATATTTATTAATTCAATTTTAAATATATTTGAACATTGAGCTCTTCGTGAAATGATTCTGCAATAGGGTATTTGACAGGTCTTAGAAAAATATGTCTAATGGTTCATTGTAGCATAATATTTGCAAAAACACAAATGTTGAAAAAATTTCCACGAGCAGGATATGAACCTGCACCCTTCTGACATTCCGGTTTCAACATTTTTTCAACATTTTTTTTTTTTTTCAACATTTTTTTCAACATTTTTTCAACATTTGTGTTTTTGTAATTTGTTCGCAACAAAATTTGCGTTAAAAATCATTTTGAACATTTTATAATATTTGCAATTTGATTATTTCGTAGTGAATTTCTTTATTTTTTTTATGAAAATCGCCATTAAAATTCAAATGAATAAAACAGCCGCCAAAACGATGCATGCAGGTCACGTGATGTCGTGACGTCAGTTGCATGTAAAGAAACTGTTAGCTGTCAAATCACACCGTACAAAACTTCCGAGTGACATATTTGATTTGCTTGCAAATGACGTCACGACATCACGTGACCAATCCCGTGCGTTTTCGATTACGTGGTCAATCATAAAAATTAAATAATTTTATACATAAATGATTTTTTATGAAAATGATGAAAATGGATAAATATATAATATATTTTCATTGTAGTCAAATACCCTATTCCTTTACGGTTAGTTGCAAGTGGCTCAAAGAGGTATTGAAATGTAAACAGGGTGTACGCTAATAGGTATGTAATCCCGGAACATAGCCATAGCGCCAAGTATAAATATCCGTGCCAATACATAGATTTACTAACTCGAATTTATTTTGTTACATTATTTTTGTTCAACCCTGACATGACATGACAAAAGAGCATTGTATAAGCAGGACCCAGGGTTGTCACTTCGCAATTGTCCTTTGTAACAAACAGCCTCAATAACTCGGGCATGTGGTGCTTTTCAGGAACGTTCATAGTTTTCCGGGGTTCTATGCGCGGTATTTTAACTGCCACATTCGCGATGTAAATTATGTATTTTTTTTACATACAGGATGTTTGGTCATACCTGAATAATCTCGAATATGACAGAGATAGGGTACAGTGCACAGTACCCCGGAAATTTATAAATATGCCTGAAAAGATAAGGCTGAGATATTGAGGTCGTTTGTTACTAAGTAAAATTGCAAAGCGACAACCGTAGCTCCAGCTGATACATTGTTCTTGGCCGTCAACTTTATGGTTCAAACGAAGCAGAAGTCAAATCATGTCAGGGTTAATAAAAAAAAATGTAATATTTTTTTTTTTTATGGAAACTAAATCTTTGTTAAAATTAATTTGCATGCTCTCTATACTTGGTTACTTGCATGGCTGTGTTCCGGAATTATACACCTATTACCAAACACTCTCTATAATGCTCTAGTATTAGCTACAACCTAAAATATACTAACACCGCACTCAACAGCTTCTTATATGAGCATTAAAAAAAAAGCTTGTATGACAAAGCAATAAACTTAGTACAGACGTCTGCATGTCAACCTATCGAAAACTGTCAAATTGCTTATATACTAGATCCTTACCTATGTAATTGACGTTTTGTATGAAGATTTTTTACAAAATTATATTTTTCATACTAACGTTTTTTTAAAATTTTCTTAGCATCTATTTATGTTAACACTATAAAATCTGTATAGTAGTGTGTTTGTTTCATTAGCTAAATATAGCAGACATTAAAAAGAAAAAAAATCAAGTCCCTTCAAAGCTACATTGAAACAAAAGGTCAATTCCGCGAAAAAAATTGGGCGATAAAGACACAAAATGAATAATCATTGTTATTACTGAAGCCTAAGTAACATAGTCCTAATTAAAGGTGTATAATAATATTAACGACCGGTATTGACTTTTAGAAGTAATACACCTATTAATAAGTGAAGAAAAAACGTCAATTTCATAGGTACATATCCAATACACTTTTTACCATATAACTAGGACATAAAGTTCAAATTCTATTGAGCAAATTTGATAGTTTGTGGTAGTCTGACATGTAGGCGTGTGTGGCATTACCTAATCACAATTTTTAAAAATGTTGTTTAAAAAAAAATTTAATAATACTTTTGTTTTTAATTTAACGTAGGCCTCACTTTAGATACGTAGTTAATGTCAACGAGTTAGATACTGTGATAGAAACCTTATTTAATTTATAAAAAAAATACATCCTTAAAAACGGGTCAAATGATCAATGTTGCACTTATTATTTACAACAAACTAAATTTAAACACAAGCAAAAAGAAATAAATGCAAAAAATCTAAAAAAAAAGCAAGCTTAAAAATTTGTTAAAAAACAACTTCTCAAAAAAACAAAAAAGTAGCAAAAATCAAACAATGGTTGTTTCTTACTCGTTGACCGTAACACGAAAATTTGCTTGTAACAATATTGTTCTTCAACTTTATTTATAGTCTGTAGGGTTGAACTTCAGTTCTTTTACACCGGCTCAATCGGCCTTAATTGGCCTTAAACAGCCTCGATCATAGGCCATGACAATTCAGTGTAGAAATGCGCCCGACTCATTTAACACAAAATAAATAGGTACAGAAAGAAACAAAAGATATAAGCGCCTGCACAAAGAATTATAAATGTATTATTTTTTATAATATAGTAATCTATAATATAAAATTACTGTAACTCGAATAATTATTGTAAACCGTGTTTTTGTTGTGTGTGATCATGACGCATGCAACTGTGCCGAAATATCGGATACTCACACTCAACAAAAAACATTATTTATTCTAATGTAAGTGACTATGATAATTTAAACAGTTTTACTGTAATTCTTTAATTGATTAAAATTGGTAACTAATATTATAACGAAAAAGTTATTCAAAACTTAATTTAACTTAATTGAATAAGTAAAACGGCGATAGCTGCCTATCGTGATTACTGTGCTTGTAGAGCGTCACTTTCACTATATTACATTGTAACATATTGTTTAACTTGTGACTTGCAATAGACAAAACTGAATCTAACTGAATCTGACATTAGACCGAATGAACTCGGCTATACTCGGGAGAACGCTTGTTATAACTGGCCGACGACAGCGGCGATATAAAAAAAAATGCTGCGTATTTTCTTTAAACGTGACAATAAACAAAAATGAGTTGACGTATTTTCGCTTTTGTTTTAAATTGTAGGCGTCAACCCTAGTTACGACCGAGCGTAGGCAATAAAACCGCTATCGGCCGGTGCCGATCTTCTGTACCAATTTATGTTGTGTTGTGTTACAGTATTTATTAAAGGCCAATTGAACTGTTTTCATTCTATTTGTGTGGTTATGTGCAGTGTTTTCTTCATCATCCGTCTATTATTCTGCGTTGATCGTAATAGTTTTACCTTTGGGGTCATCAAAGCGGTCCATGGTTCTGATATCCAACATCATCATTATACCGTAGAAGGTAATGGCGAGTAATATGAAAACAACAAACAGGCCTGACCAGATGGCAACTGAGAAGAAACCAACGCAGTTGAACGACTCCCCATATACCATCTGTGAGTCGTTGAGAGTTTGGAAGTACGGTTGCACCTGTAATGTATAAAAGTTGTTGGGTCAGTGACACCAGCTCATTATCCCACTGCTGGGGCACGAGTCTTCCCATATTTTTTTTTATATTTTACGGGTAAGACAGTGCTTTGATCTCATCTGATAAGTGATGATAAATCCAATTGGTGGAAGCGCACTTCACCCAGAATCCTCAACTTGTGAGGAACTGGCTGTCTTATCTCTAGCTGCCGGAACACAACAATGCTACAAACATTTATGTTATGGCGACATGTTTAGATAAGATGGTGGTAGCTAGCCAGGCGGACAAACAAGTACTACCACCAACCAAATCGAGTACACAAACATGTATCCCTGCTGGGAATCGAACCCGGGACTTCTGGGTCTAAACTGGTGTCTTACCCACTAAACCACAGAGGCGGTTCATTTTTTTGATATTTGTATAAACATTAAGTTGGCAACATTGAATAAGGCTCCTTTGGCTTACAAAGTAAGAGAAGATGAACTCGGGTCGGACAGAGCCACAATAGCTTAATTGAAAGTGAACTTGACCCGGGATTTTGAAGGGCGCAGGTTCGAATTCCGATCGTGGAATATTTTTTCAACAGCAAAGTAATGTAAAAAGCCTATAACTGCTGGGCAAAGGCCTCCATCATTTAAATTAAGTCACATTTGCCACATGCAGATTGGTGAACACATACCCGGGCTATGTATCGAATAAATCCGAAACACACTTTGCTCGACCTGGGAATTGAGCCGAGGACCTTTGGGTATAGGGCTAAGTGCTTTGCTACTCGGCCATCAGGCGTTTCGACACTTTTCCAAAAATGTTTACGTACCTTAAAGTCAACAAAAGTGACATTATACGGTGCATTCGTATCATTAACACTTCTGAATGTGATATTGCCTCCGCAGCGGTACGAGAAACCGTCTACGGCAAACACTTCAGTGGTAGCTGGGAGCTCATCGGTGATGGAGTCTAGCAGAAGGGTGATGCTGTCTGGGGGCACAAACATTAAATATAATAAAATAAATATAAAAGTATTGTAAGTAGTTTTATTATTGTAGGTTTTAAAAACTTTTATGATTTATGATTATATTACAAAAATTAAACAAGATACCAAAAAAGTAAATGAAGGTACTTTGGAAAAATTAAATAAAAAAGATGCAAAACTTATTTAGTTTAACAGCTATGCATGATCACACTTATTAATTGAAGTAAATTGTATTTATTATATGTGTTGAGCAAGGCTAATTGAAGCCTAAAATGTTAACTATTTCATCTCATGATGAGAAGTGTAGGTTCTTTTGTTTTGCTGGGTTCTTTTCAAGTTGTGAGACTCCATTTTTACTACTTGATACTGGCTTAATGCTAAATGCATAACGTAATAAATAATCAATTTTTTTCAAAGAAATTATTAGTAGTTTTCTGGACAACTCCAATGTCAAAAAGATGTGAGATTAAGAATAGTTTCAGTTACAACTGGGTTAACACAAAACCGGTTGTTGTGGAGATTTTTAAGGGAGGCTTTTATTACAATTATTTTTGTATAAGAGCTATTGATTTTTAAAAAAAATATAGTTTAAATAGTTTAAACTTACCAAAGAACCAATAGCCGCCTGCATGTCTGAAGTTCAACGACAACTTGACAGCATTTTGGAAGGTCACAGTTGTGTTCATCTCTGCCAAATGATCTGAAGTAACCTGGAACTTAGATGTGTTGCTAACAATATTCCCGAGGTTCGAGATAGTTGCCCCATCTCCATACATGATACGTTCAGCATAGATACGGAGACCATCCAGAATGTAGTCTTGGCTATGTGACTCTGTTGTGGCTGCTTGACGACGAACCCTAGAATAAGTCTCAGTGATGGTCCACGAAGGGAAATGGGCAGTGTACACTGCAACAACAGAGTTGTAATGTTCCTGAAGTTTTGAGAACATGTCTTCCATGAAGTCATTGTGGCGACGCAGCAACTCGGACCTGGATTCACCTTCCCGAGCATCCTTCAAGTTGATGAACAAGAAGTTGCCACTCTCAGGCTTAATGTCAGCGGATAACCCATTCTCTGTGAGCTTAACATGGTTGGCCTTCTCTGGGTCAGCTAGTTTGTTCAGAACTCTGAGCGCATTCTCCACAGAGGGCAAGTATAAGGAGTCACCAATGTTAGCGTGAAGGTAAGGGAAAGAGGTTTCACGATCGGAGTTTTTACGGGAGAAATCTTCAACGGACAAGGTCTCTTCGATGAAGATTACCGTGAACGGTTCTTCTTTAAGCTCCTGCTGTAAGATTGAGCTAAACTCTTCAGAGGAAACTGTCGACAGGGGGTTCGATTTGACGGAGGTTTTACTTAGATCGCCCCATGAGTATACAGGCACTTGGACCGCGAAACTGCTTACTGCACTTAACACTAAGGTAAGGAACACTGTACGGCTGAACGCCATTTCGGAATACTACACTACTGGAAGCTTACGAACTAAATTTATGATTTTAGTTCAAAATTGTCTTAATAATACGAAAAATGGGCGATGACGAATGACCGACGGTCATGTGAAAGAGAAGTGAATAAAATTTTCTCTATGGTGATCATATGATTAGTTTGACGCTTGTCTATAGTCTATGATCTCTTTGTTTTTTTATATAATTTATTCATGACCATGGATCTTAGAGCATAAGCCATGGATACTAGTCCTTCAGTCGATAATTTAATTTACAAATAATAATTATTTCATAGATGATGATGATGATGAATAATAATAGAAATGAGAAGTGAGAATGATAATCCCCCAAAGAGATTTAATAGGTAATAGAGCGGCTATTAGAGACTATTTCATACAAAGACTTTGAGCTGGGGCGCTAGTAACGCCATCTAACGTTGAGAAGCAAATCAGCGTATTAAAATCAATTAGAATAAGTTTCTACCACACGGTAGGCGTCGCTAGTACACCAGTAGGGATGTTCCGTCATGATTTCGACGTTTCGATAACTTTTATAAAGGTTAACCAAAATCGGTATAAAAATACACAGAACAACCAATAACCAGACAATTGAAAACCAATTGTTATAGGTTCACATGTGAACCTGCGGGGCGTCAGACATTAAGTTATATATAAGTAGTAACATTCTGATTCAATGATCATCGCGTCGGGGGACCGCTGAGGTATCACTTAGTTTTACTGTTCCAGTGCATAACAGTCCTCCAACGCAATGATCATTGTATCAGAATATTACTACTTATATTTAACTTACGGTATAAAAATATTATCTTTAACATTAATCGACAAATAAAACGACATCACTTGAACATCACTAAATCATCTACAAAGTCGACATCTTCCCTAAAAGTAGTGCTTTTGCTTTTTACCACTAGAGGGCGGTATAGAGCATAGGCAAATGTTCTAGAATACTTTATTGGAAATTATTATATAGGCTGATTATTGGGTAAATATACAAAATACTTACGAAAATAAACTGTAATTACGTTCAGCCGTTTAACCATATCGGGATTTGCACTATCGCAATATGCAATTTGGCATATTTTCTGTAGATTTTGTCAAATCTATTCGCGCACAAACACGACTTCATTAGAGGTCGTATCACATCAAACTGAGCGACTTGTTACCACTTGGTAATAAGTAGTGGATTACAGTGTCGATCTCTATGTCCTGTCTATAGTAAGTACATAGTTAAATGTCTTTGTAATCTCCCCAACCCCTCGAGTATCTCAGTAAAGATGTACTAAGTCCTCCCTCGGGCAGACTTTTTGGTAGAATTTGAAAAGTGACGCTGCATTGTACAAATAAAAACGTCAATATCCAGTCAACATGAAGTAACAGTAAAGTAAAATGAAAAGGAGGTTTAATCCAGGACAACCTAGGACTATTCATAGGTTTAGGTTAGGTTTGTTTCTACTATTTATTTGTGCAAACAATAAGTGGTTGAGTATATCCATGGACTTAAGATAATTAAGCTAACATTATATTAATAACAAAACGAAGATGTGGCTGAAAATCTCAAAACTTGGTCTGCCATTAAAATAATAAAAAACATCTATCTGTCATCTGTCATCACCTCTCAGTCAGACCATAATAGTCTTGTCTCTGTCTCGGACTGCCAGCCACCCACCAATGACAGTAAATACGAAGTTACGAAAACAATTTTCGCAATTTTAAAAGGATAATGGAGCGAGAAACAATTACAATGGAATATTAAAATATGATAATTAAGTAGCTTTTAGTTTTAAATCGACTGATGATAAAACATCCTTTCCTACACGTTTTAAAATGAATAGTAAACAGACAGACATTGTTCAGGAGCACCAGCAACGCAATTTCCTTGATACCTCTGAAAAGAGCATTAAAGCTGAAATTACTAATATATATTCCTGCGCAGTCTGTATGGCTCAAGACTTGAAAATGAACAATATTTTTGATAATGATTCTGAGATCGCAGACCGAATTTTTTACTGCACTGGAATTCAGGTAATAGAAACCTATGTTTTTATGCTTTTAAACCGCCTCTGTGGTCTGGTGGTTAGACCACCGATCTCATATCCATTGGTTCCCGGTTCGGTTTCCAGTATACAAGTACATGAAGTATCTATAATATAATAATTGATTAAAACATAACAGCGGAGGAGCTCGAGGGCGCAGTGGGTAACGCGCCCGGTGGCGCTGAAACCCTGTTGTTATTGTTATCGAATGCGAAAGTAATCAAATAGTTTCGAAACACAACATACAAATTGTTTGTAAATTATATATCATACATTAATTTTTGTAGCATTACTTTATGTAATAATATACATAACACTTGTTTATATAAGTATATATGTATATAATTAATTGTATATATGTAGGTTTATATTGTGCGTTTTATGATACATTATTTTTATCTTTAAAATTTGTTTTTTGTCTGAACCTATTTGCACCTAAAGATAACATAAAGATGTAACATTTGTGACTTTGTTTGTATGTCGAGGCTAATCTCTGGAACTATTATTTTACTAGTAACACAAGCTATATTATAATTTAATAAAAAAAATCTTTTTAAAATCTTAAATACATGTGGCCAAAGTCACGAGTAAAGTGCTAGTTATATAGAAAAGCATAATCATCTTATTATTAATTTATAATTTCAGTTAACCAAAGACGATGGACTCCCGTCACTAATATGTGATAATTGTCTAGCACAGTTGTCAGTGGCTCACAAATTCAAAACCTCTTGCATACTGGCACACAATACATTCCAAAACCTTCTCAAGACAGAAGTTAAAGTTGAACTAGACGATAGTCTGCTGCATAGTGATGCCTGGGAAACTGATGAAGATATATGCGTTAAAGAAGAATTACTGGACGGTTGTAATAAACGAAATGATGTACTAGAAGACTGCTATGAAAGGTATGACGGCTAACATTCAACCAATCACATATTAAAGTGGCTACCGTCAGGCCTAAAGCCTGTATCATACCATGACTTTGCTAGGATTGTTTATCTGCCTCTGTGGTTAAGACCATCAGTTTAGACTCATAGGCCCCGAGTTCGATTCCCTATGGGAATCAGGTACAAGTTTGTGTACTCAGTTTGATTGGTGGTAGGGCTTGTTGGTCCGCCTGGCTAGCTACCACCATCTTATTTATTTTATTTATTTATTCATCTTAGCTTAAATCTATCTTGACAGTATAATACCAATACGATAGAAAAGCACTAGGTAGGTACTAAGTACAATAACATATTAAAAATAATGCAACTCTTGTAAATTCATTCAAAAAACAAGAAAAATTATCTATTTGGTTGATAGTGCGCAGCGTGCGCGTCAGCGGAGCACCGTGCAGGAGTTCGGTTCGCCCCCTGGGCACCGACAGTAACAGTGGTAGGCGGCGGCGCCCCACGTTCTCATCGGGAACACATAACCTCACCAAACTAAGCAATTCTGGGTTGTGAACTGTTCCGCGAATCAGCTTAAAAATGTATAGTGCTAGGGCTAGGTCTCTCCGCACACTCAGTTTAGATAGTACTTAAAACTTAACTCTTTAAAAAATATACAATTTATAAATAAAAATATTGCACCAGCAGATCATCCCCAAAAATAAATTAAGTTATAAATTAAATTACGTTTTATTGTTGTTTGCAGTGTAATAGTTAAGAGAAAGGGCCAAAAGAGAGGGCCATACAAGAAGAGTGGAAAGCCACGGCTGAAAAAACTCAAATTCAAGAGACTTTGGTGCGAGCCATGCAGTCTCAGGTTCACAACCAAACAGCTGTTGGAAAAGCATAGGACGGAGACGCACAACAGCTACGAGGAAAGTTGGGTGTGCGAAGTAAGTAAAGAATAGAATAGGTTAGACTTTTTTTAACGTTTTACCAGTAAGCACAGTGCCTTCTTTCTCACCTTTTTTTATTTAAATAAAAAAAAATTGTGATGATAAGACCAATGGTGGAAGCGCACGGGAGAAGAACAGAATGGGCCATAAAACACCACGCGGGCCCAGTGCGGTGCGGTGGTTGTCAACGACTGCTAATGCAGCCGGAACCAACGGCTTTACGTGCCTTCCAAAGCACGGAGGAGCTAGAGATGATACATTTTTTGGTCACTCATCCGATGACCGACCTTTGCGAAAGATGCTTAAGGCGAAGGGTAAGGCACACTAGCGTCGCTAATAGATTTAATTTGGTAACTACTAAACTGCATTTTTTTTCAAACATTGCGGACCTTCCGACACTAGGCAAACATCTATTATTTAATAATTGTGCACACTACTTTTAGGTTTGTTTTTGTATTCATCCGCTAACACCAAAAGTGGCCATTGTTTGTGAATAAATGCGATAGCCCGTTTTGTGAATAAACCACGCAACAAAAAGTAGTGCACAATTATTAAATAAATACTATGGATGCTTTCCTGTTATCGGACGGTACGCAATGTTTAAAAAAAGATCCGGTCCGTTAGTAATTGTCAATTTATCAATTGGTGGCGCTAGTGTGCCTTGCCCTTCGCCTTAAGCTCCACGCGCTCGTCTCTACTGTAGGTACTTTGCTTTTTAATGTTATGATCGTTACAGATCTGCGGTAAAGTGTTCGTGCACCGCGGTTCTCTCACGTCGCACATTCGCTCCCACCTGCCACCGCAGTTCGCTTGCGATCAATGCGAGTACAAAACATGGAACAAATGCGATCTGGTCAAACATGTGAGGATACACAAAGGTATGTTCTATGTTTTTTTTAATCATAATTTATTCATAGTCGAAAACTTAATTTATGAACAATATTTGATTCCTGTATAATGATGATGAATGATAATAAAAATGAGAAGTGAGAAATTATATACCCCCCAACCTCTCTAGCATCTCAGTAAAGATGTGGGGCTTTACTAAGTCCTCGGGCGGACTTCTTGAGAGAATTTTAAAAGTGACGTTGCATTGTTTCGTTTCATTTGCCAACACTCATGCACACTCACGAACTCTTAACGGTTAATAATCCACCATTATTTCACATTAATATTCGACATAACACAAATTTTAGAAAACAAAACAAAACCGCATACACGACTCTTCACTTTCCCGCCAAGAAGTAGGTATGTTCTAATACCATAAATGTTACCAGATAGAAAAAAATTGTGGGTAACTTTAACTTCACAGTTTATCGGAATACCGCTGGCTTACAGCGTAAATAAATAAAAACCTAAATAAATATTAGATAACATCACATATATTGTTCAGGTAGGCTACTCCTGACGCAAACTCAATCTCAATACAATTCCAATCCCAAATCTAAAAAATTCAAATGGCACTCTTAAAAACGAAAATAACGCTACATTGGAATTAAATTGTGTGGAAATTGAGTGAACAAATTATTATCGAGATGGGGCGTTCCGAAATTGCGAAACTTACCCCAATATCGATACATAATAATCGCATTGGAATTGTATTGAGATTGAGTTTGCGTCAAGAGTAGCCTACCTGATCCCAAGGCACTAGCTAAAGCATTCGTTTGATGGAAATCAGAAACAATGACGACGGTACCACATACCCGACACAATAACTCTAGGTCTGAACTGGTAACTCTGGCTCTAAACCGGTGGTCTTAACCACTAGACCACAGAGGCAATTAAGTACTGTTATTCGGGCAGGGTTATTCTGTTATTGGCGCAGTGGTTAACGCGCCCGGTCTGCGAGTGCTGAGGTTAAGCAACTTTCGCAAAGGCCTGTCATCGGATGGGTGATCAAAAATTTATCATCTCGAGTTTTTCCGTGCTTCGAAAGGCACGTTAAGCCGTTGGTCCCGGCTGCATTAGCGGTCGTTAACAACCACTGCACCGTCCTGGGCCCGCGTGGTGGTTTATGGCCCGTTCTCCCTATTCATCCATAGGGAAGGCTCGTGCCCCAGCAGTGGGGACATAAATGAGATGATGATGATGATGATTATTCAGGGCTTGGAATACCGGTTTTTTCAAATGCCGGTGATACAGACCTTGATATAGGTACTTTAGTTTTAGTTTTAGGTACTTTAGTTGGTACCGGTATTAATATACCGGTACTTTAAAGATACCGGTTCCAATTAACTTGATACAGTACCGATACTCGAGTTGGTACCGGTATCGATTATACAGGTATTGACCATTTGATCGGTATAATTCGGGTGTTCTAATACTAAGAGCAAATAGGCGTTTACATAATTGCGAGCGAAAGAGCATAGTAATCGGTACCGGGGTGGCGGCAGGGCTGGACACCGATACCAAAAATACCGGTAAATACCGGTATTTTACTTTTAAATAACGGTATATTGATACCGTTATTACAAGGTCATCTGCTGTTATTGATGGAAAGCCTTTTCGCTGTACTTTTCAGGTGAGAAAGTATATAAATGTCAGCATTGTAGCTCCGCTTACTACAATTCATCCAACCTGACCGGCCACATCCGTCGCGTGCACAATAGGGAGAAGAATTATGCTTGCGACATGTGTGAGAGGAAGTTCTTCGACAAGACCAAGTTTAAGAGGCACATAGACTCGCACAACAACGTGAAGCGGTGAGCATAACTCAATATTATGAAGTAGTATTGTTTGTTCTAAAGTTTACGCGAACACTACACATTGAGATGAAACAACTTTTAAGATCTTTTTGCGTAAAACGGAGCGCACGTGATTAAAATTAAATAAGGTATTGGAATAAACGCCTCTGTGGTCTAGTGGCTAAGACCACCGGTTTAGACCCAGAGGTCCTTGGTTCGATTCCCAGCGGGGTACATGTTTGTGTACTCAGTTTGGTTGGTGGTAGGGCTTGTTTGTTCGTCTGGCTAGCTACCACCATCTTATCTAAATATGTCGCCTTAACATCAATGTTTGTAGCATTGTTGTGTTCCGGCAGCTAGAGATAAGATAGCCAGTGCCTAAGTAGTTGAGGATCCCGGGTGAAGTGCGCTTCCATCATTGGTCTTATCATCACTTAACATCAAGTGAGATCAAGGCACTGTGTTTACGCGTTAATATAAAAAAGGGTACTTATTACAAAGCTACTAACTATTTATGAGACGACCAACGCCTCAGTCTCCCTGTGACCACAGACCCTGCAAAGTGTTCGAAACGTCAGAATAAACATTAATTATTTACATATAATTTAATTCCGCTCGTGGAATTTTTTCAACACTTTGTTTTTTTTATTTTTTCAAACATTAATTAAACTAATTAATTAAACTAATGTATAAAATAAACGCGAGCATGATCAGGCCCTTCTTTACCATTGGGCACTCTGGGCAAATGCCCAGGGCCCCGCAATCGATGGGGCCCCCTTGTTGCTGCGAGATCACTAACCGATAATCGATATTACCTATAAATATATTTGTTTTGCGAAACAAGAATTACTAACTTATTGACTTTTAAAATGTTCAAATAATTTTTAACGCAAATTTTGTTACGAACAAATTACCAAAACATAAATGTTGAAAAAATTTCCACAAGCAGGATTTGAAACTGCACCCTTCTGACATACCGGGTCAGGTGCTCTTCCAATTGAGCTATCGTGGTTCTAACCTTTAGCCTTTGGCTTTCAAAGTAAAAAGTGTTGAATAATTTCGGCGGGCTGGTTAGAACCACGATAGCTCAATTGGAAGAGCACCTGACCCGGTATGTCAGAAGGGTGCAGGTGCAAATCCTGCTCATGGAAATTTTTTCAACATTTGTGTTTTTGTAAAAAGACAGTGTTGAAAAAATTTCGCGAGCGGGACCGAACCTACACCGTGGCCACGATAGCATAATTGGTAGTGCACCTGATCCGGCATGTCATGAGGTGCGGGTTCGAGTTCCGATCGTGGAATTTCTTCAACACTTTATCTTTTTTCACTCTATTTTTTTTGCAAATATAATATTTTGTATTTTGATTGTGGTGTGAAATAAAAGTTACTTACTTACCAACTGCCCTTTAATAATTGATGAAATAAATAGTTTCTATTCGTCCCTTTTCCAGCTTCGAATGTGAGGTATGTCATTCTTGCTTCACTCGCCGATGTTATTGGAAGAAGCATTTGGAGAGGCAGCACAGCATCCTTATAGCACCACAGCGGCCTGGCAAGCAGAAGGTCAACTTCTTGGTGGGTCAGACGGACTGATCCCGGGTTCGGTGCCCGGCTTATAGCGATAGCGTCTGCTGAGCTGTAAAGTGTTTTTATTTATTTTATTTTTAAGGAAGTGTTAGTAGCTATTTTGACATTGTTAAAGTTTATATAAAGAGAGAGTGAAAAATAAAGTTTATGTATATGTTACATTATATTGTATAAATATTGTATGTTTTGTGATTACGCTCGAATGCACGCCTCCATATCAGAGTATCACAAACTGACAGATTTCCTCAATAGACATTGAACTTTGTTTATATATGGCATACCGTATAGTTGTAAAAAAACCCGTTAGCTACCGTTATTTAACCAAATTGATGGTTAGCTACCGATAAAATGAAAGAAAGAAAGAAAGAATGAAAATATTTTTTTATTTGGTTCATAAAACTAAATTAAAAAAAAAAATACATCACTATATTCCACAAGTTTAGAGGTTCCAGAACCAAAAAGGCAACCGCTCAGCATGTGTCATGACCTAAGGAGATCCCCAGGCCACAACGCTGGTATTCTGCGGAAGCCGTAACTAAAATAAAATGAAATAAACTAAAACTAATATGAAAAGAGGTGGGCACCAGAGACGCAAAAACATTGGCAATACCTAAATACAACGTGCGTGTGTGCGTGTGTGTGTATGTAAGTGTGTGTGTGTGTGTGTGCGTGGGGGTGTGTGCGTGTGTGCATGTGTGTGTGCGTAGAAAAACACGGGTAACACATAATAACTGTTTATCGCGTAGTACGACTTTTCATTTACTGGAAATTAGCTCATCGAAAAGAAATTTTTTGAGACGACATTAAATAGCACCAATAGATTTGCACCAATGCGGTTATTAACGGTTAATTATCCGACTGCGACAAAAAAAGGGTAAATAATCTGTCTTTTTATTGTGTAGTTAAGTCCTAGGTGAAGTGTGATCGATATCCGAAGGATAGATTCCATTTTAGATTTTATATATCATATTTAAAGCGACAAATATACGTAATCCAGCTTTATATATGAGTAATTTAACGTAAACGTAAATCATTTACGTAACTAAAATATACAAACTAGGTACTTATTAAACATACCTACCTATGTACAATCAGCTTCAAAATTATCTGAGCGTTCAAACACACCAAAAATATCTGAACATTTGACAAAAATCAACCTTATCTCAAGACGTAGAAGTTCATTTTTATTTGTTGTTTGAGAACAAATGACATTGAATGATAGTACATTTTTCACGTATCGGGCTAACAGTGATTTTTGTCAAACGTTCAGACAGGCCTCCGTCACTCCATGTACTTGCGCGCGTTAGATACCTACCGAGCGGTTGATCGCCGGCGATCTAAAAGTCAGTGGGCGTTCGCTGTGCACGTTGCATCGTAAAATTATTTGTATTCTGTAGTTATTATTAAATACTGTAAATAGTAAATCAGTTCATTTATGACTATAAATATTACATTATAATCTGCTGTGATTATTATTAAATACTGTAAATAGTGAATAAGTTAAATATTAGTATGTTGATTGACATTTGTGTGGTTTAGATTATTGTATAAATAGTAATGGTGTGATTTTAAATCTCGTTTTAATAATATAAAAACAGTGCCGCCCACGCCTGGCAATTTTTGTGAAGTTAATCTATATTCCAGCAGTGGGATATTATTATAACTGATGGATGATGATGAAGATTTATAACCTTAAGTAAATTATAATCCGGGTTCCATGTTATCGTACTGATCATAAACAATTGAGCTTTTCAATTTATCATTACAAATCTTTAACAAGCCATTTAGGCACAGATTACTTAATAGTTAATTTAGGTACAAGTTATTGTGTATGTACAATATTTTTATCGTAGCAGCAGCCCTGGTATTACTACGATGGCACGCAGCTGCGAATCGATAACAACTCTGTAGTCGAACTTATTAGGCACAATTTAGCACGCATTGGTCGCCGACGCGTCGTGACGAAATGAAGTAGGCTATTAACGCGGTAGGTATACGAATTTTTGTAGGGAGTGATTTATCTGTTACGTAGTAACTATTAACTAATCTGCGGTTCAGATATTTTTGGTAGGTTTGAACGCTCTGATTATTTTGAAGCTGATTGTACATAATTTGAACAAATGAGACGTTGCCGCTTTGATTGAACAAAATGGCAACGTCGTCGTTTGGGTAGCGGGTAGCGTCGCGCGCAGCGAGCAAGCGCGAGCGCAGTGCATTATAACCCCCGCCCGATCCTCTCCCCCGCCCGATCCTCTAAATGTCACTACACATTTACAGAATACACTAAACATGCACACTAGCTTAGGTCCAAGACACCGTACTCGTAGAACAAGGGTACGAAGAACCGGTTCACACGCGCTCTATACCAGGTACAGACATGTACCTGGGCGCTTCTCTCCTCCACGGCCCGGTCTACCCGAGCCGAGGTCCGAGCTTTTAGAGGCGCCCTCGGGTGGTTCCGCCCCCCGATCCGATCCGAACCCTTCGGAGAATCTAATAGGGCACGGGGACGCGCACTAGTGCGCGATGCCGTTCCCTCTAGAAAACCTCCAAAGGTGATTCGTTTCACACGGCTTGAGGGACCCTTTACGTTCCTCGCCGCCCCCAAAAAAGCCCGGTGAAGCTGAAAATGCCGTCTGAGGCAATCAGCAAACTCTCTCAAAAAAAAAAAGCAGTGCATTATTATAACGCACGCAAAGTCGCAAAGTAGACATATCGTCATCTCGTTTGCGCGTAAATGACACGAAGTGTGCGTTCCTTTGAAGGAGTTAGGTATTCAGTCTCGCGGTTACAGTGAACAGGAGCATAGGTACGTTGTACGTTGTAGGTTTGTTGTTTTGCGGAGCTCTTATTGGCGAACTAAACATGCCATGTATTATTGGTAGTGTTCGGGAACAGCGCAACTCGCGATACGCATTTTAAGCCGCTAGCGGCATCTAGCGGTGGTATTTAACCGTAACAAGCATAAAATACGGTTAATTAACCGTTAATAACGAAAAATTCATTTTTAGTCGCTTGGTTAAAATCGTTAATAACCGGCTTCGTATCTACACATACGGTTGAATGTTATGGCGACATATTTAGATAAGATGGTGGTAGCTATCCAGGCGAACAAACAAGTCCTACCACCAACCAAACCAAGTACACAAAGATGTACCCCCCGCTGGGAATCGAACCCGGGACCTCTGGGTCTAAACCGGTGGTCTTAACCACTAAACCACAGAGGCGGTCGAAATCTGTACCACATGTGTAGATGTTGCGGTTGTTATCAGTCCAATATAATCTTTATGTAAAATATATACTGTTAATAAAGAGGTAATGTTTGTGACTACTTTTGATTGTTGAACTACTGGTCCAATTCCAAAAATTCTTTCACTGATTGTGGGGTCGTAGCGCGACAGCACTAATAGGTAAGTAAGCATTTAAGGGTAAGGCACACTAGCGCCGCTAATGGATTTGATTTGATAAATGCTAAACTGGTTTTTTTTTCAAACATTGCGGACCTTCCGACACTGGGCAAACATCTATTATTTATTAATTGTGCACTACTTTTAGGTTTGTTTTTGTATTCATTCGCTAACACCAAAAGTGGCCATTGTTTGTGAATAAATGCGATAGCCCGTTTTGTGAATAAACCACGCAACAAAAAGTAGTGCACAATTATTAAATAAATACTATAAATCCTTAAAAAAGATCCGGTCCGTTAGTAATTGTCAAATTATCAATTGGTGGCGCTAGTGTGCCTTACCCTTCGCCTTAATAACATAGTGTGCGGCGCGTACGCCTTGCTCCACCCACAGTCGTCCCGCGTCATCCAGTTAGCTTATCCGTCTAATCATTTTCCGCGCAAATATATGCGGTTGACATAAAATTGGTTTACTTTATCTCCTCGTAATCTTCTGCTGAATGACATTACCCAGTGAATTAACGAACAGTAAACAAGAGTAGTAGTTCCATAAAGGTTCGCGCACATTATGTCAGGCCGCAGCGGGTCGGGTCGCAACGCAAAAATCCGCTCGAATCGCTCGTATGTGTTTTATATGAACTATCGCACACTATGCCGGGGCGCAGTCAACAGCATATTCCGCCGCGGATTTTGGTTGCGTGCGATGCGGTCCCACCCACCCCGCGCACCGCTGCTCCTGGACACAGTGTGCTATAACAACATAGAGAAATATATCAGAGCTATCCATGACGTACAGTAGCACTCGACGTCTGGCAGCACACTGTATTCAAAATCCTTCAATGCGCTGCGACCCGGCCTGTCACTAATGTGCTATGTAAGCATTTTGCGCTGCGCTGCGGCCCGCTCCGCCCCGCTGCGGCCCGACATAATGTGCGCGAACCTTAATACATACATAACCTTACACTGATAAAATACTTAATTTCATGTGGGTAACAAAGGCGATTTTATTTCGAAAAATTTTTTTTTTTAAATTTGTAAATTGAATTATTGAATTTCGTATGTAGAAGCGAAATCCACGTGGACGAAGTCGCGTGAATAGTACTAGTATAGGTACACCGTCACTTCCAGGCGACGTAGAAAAAAATGGTATACCAATTCACAAATAGCTCTTGATTTAACACACATAACCAAAGCATGCCGGTGCCTTCACACAACGCCATATTATACTTCCATCTTTATTTTCTCTTTTAATATGAAATTGTATGATATGAACAACAAAACTTGACAGCCTCGTTATGATTGCACATAGCGTAAGTCACTTTCAAGGTCTTGGTGCAATTTAAATATAGTAAGATGAGTCTTACTATATTTCTCTCGTATGTCGCCAGGATGCGCTGCTTCAACGCCATAAATACAACTCACACTAGGCCCTAGGGTTGTCACCTTTTTTTTGTGCAAATGAAGTACATTGATTATTAAAAGGTAGAAAAAAAATATTGTGTCAAAATAAAGTACGATTTTTATTTTGCTTAAAAAATTACTTCTCATTATTTTAGTAACGTTTAACAAATAATTATACACTCACACATACACACGCACGTACATAATCGCAAACATCACGCACGCCCACGCATTCACACATGTATGTACGCACACACAAACACAAACACATACACAGCAACACACACACACACACACACACTCTCACACACACATTCTTTTATGCCAACAGCAATTATAAAAATTTAGCTTTTAAGTACTTTAGCAATTAAAACTAGAAATATTATAAAGTTATAGTTATGGAAGAGCGGAGCCTTCTGTTACAGATGTTTTCATGTCTAATAGGAGGCTCCAAGTGATAATATTGTTACAATGTTTCTAGTGCTGAAATAAAAGTATTTTGATTTGATTTTGAATTATCACTGCTAAATAGCTACACAGCAACTTTTTAGTGTGTTATACATACAGCTTGACTTTTTTATCACCGTCCAAACCTTCAGAGATGACTCCCGTGAGTAAACGAACAACTCTTACTATTGGACCAACTCCCTAACTCGAAAATAAAATTCAGCTGTTCCATACATATTAGTCGAATGAATATTGATGTTTTAGACCTATTGAAATGTGAGATTTGTGAATGTGAGATTGTGAGATTGAAATATAGACCGATTTCGCAACTTGCCCTAAAAAGGGTTAAATTGCAGTGTTTTAGCTTGACACGACAGACCGAGGCATTTAATATGCATGAAGCTACAAACTTGCTAATATATTATTTATTGTCCCTCAATAGTTTTTATGTTGAGGAAAATTATCAGCAAAAGCTAGCAGCCACCTGTTTAACCAGTTACATGGTTGGACATAAGCCATTATTATTATTTTATACAGTTTTGTTTGAGTCTCAATGTCGAGCAGAAAGATCGGGGCAGAGGAACACGCTACACGTCGCGCGAACTGGACAAACGAGGTAGGTGCATTTATGAAAATAAATCAGATTTTAGATGGTCAGAATCAAATTCAAAGTATTTTTTATTTATTTAACTAAATAATCTTAAGAGTGTAAGTGTAAGAATCCAAGTCGGACCTCAGGCTTCAAGTTCCTATCCTAAGTTATAAGAAGAAATGATATTTTAAGTTGTTATAAAAATAAATTTCAGAACAGACCATTAAACTTGGCACCCATTTAGATCTCACTTCTTTTGTCGTTGAAGTCAACAACCAAGGCATATATCATAATACTAGCTGTGCCCTGCGGTTTCACCCGCGTTAATTAGCGACTGTTCCACTCCTATTAGTCATAGCGTGATGTAATATAGCCTATAGCCTTCCTCAATAAATGTACTATTCAACACAAAAAGAATTTTTCAATTCGAACCAGTAGTTCCTGAGATTAGCGCGTTCAAACAAACAAACAAACAAACAAACTCTTCAGCTTTATAATATTAGTATAGATAGTACAGATAAAGCTGAAGAGTTTGTTTGTTTGTTTGGTTAAACGCGCTAATCTCAGGAACTACTGGTTCGAATTGAAAAATTATTTTTGTGTTTAATAGTCCATTTATTGAGGAAGGCTATAGGCTATATTACATCACGCTGTAACTAATAGGAGTGAAGTAGCAATGAAAAATGTTGCAAAAACGGGAAAAAAAATTTTTGAGAGCTTTTTTGCGTGCGCTGCGTAATCGGTGAAAGTTACGCAAAAATCACATATTACGAAATTGTTCCCCTTTAATAGTTCTAAAAAAAAGTCCGCGACAGCATATGTCTAGCTTTTAAGGTTGACTCATTATAACCTTTTTTATCGTAGGTAATCAAATTAGTTCAAATTAGTATGGTTCGTGTAATATTACACACGGTGCGGCTCGCTAGTTCTGTTAACTTGAACTTGGCTTGACTTTATTCTAACGATATCCCAGTTCTACAGCGATTGAGGATTCATTGTGAAGTGCGCGTTCACCTTTGACCGTTTCATCAATTAACATCAGGTGAGATGAAGGTCAAGAGTGTTTACCCGTATCGATTAAAAATATTAAGTTTAGATGTTGATGACGTAATTGTTGACATTGAATAAGGCTCTTTTGGCTAACAAAGTGAGAGTAAATAGTGTTAGTAAAGAACGGCCCCCCAACCGCGTAACACTCTCGCTTTCGATCGCTTTGAAGGCGAGGCCCTCGCCTCGCTTTCTAATGTAATATCGAAATATAATATCGAATAATATCGAAAGCTATAGCCTATAGTTCTCGATATTGCTTTCATATTGCTTTCGAAATAACAAGATGACGCCTCCTCCTCGCCTCGCCTTCAAAGCGATCGAAAGCGAGAGAGTTAGGCGGTCGACCCCCTGGTTGGACGGTGGTCGGCAGGCTTATTACCGATCTTTTGCGATCAGGCGTTATCGCGAAATTGTACGATTATTGCTGTCAAAACGCAAATTCGTATTACGGAACGTACAACTGCGATCAAGCGCCAACAGCGCCTCTAGCGAACAATCAATTAACTAAAACTGCATGTAAACACTTTGAAACAAAGCGACCGATTGTGCGGTTTCTAAGGTTCAGCAACTTTCGCAATAGCTGGTTATCGAATTGGTGACCAAAAATGTATCGTCTCGCGGTCTCGTGCTCCGTGCTTCGGAAGGCAAGTAAAGCCGTTGGTCGGCTGCATTTACAGTGGTTAACACTTTAACAGCCGACTATTTTAAAGCGCGCCTTTCCTGGTACGCTGGCAATTTTTGCCGATATTGTAAAATTTATAAAATATAAACTATTAAATTATAACTACATCTACCTATATATTTTTTTTATTCATTACACCGTGGTTACACGCAAATCACGTACCACGGACGTCATTTTAGATAAACGCTAAGAAAGTCAATGTCGTACAGAAGACGTGATCAGCGTCCTGAGACGACCCTACCCACCCGTACCCAGTACGTGATCGGCTGTTAAAGTGTTAACAATCACTATTAGGAGCTCGATGGCGCAGTGGTTAACGCGCCTGATCTGCGAGTGCTGAGGTTAAGCAACTTTCGCAAAGGCCGGTCATCGGATGGGTGACCAAAAATGTATCATCTCGAGCTCCTCCGTGCTTCGGAAGGCACGTAAAGCCGTTGGTCCCAGCTGCATTAGTAGTCGTTAACCCGGCGAGGATGTTGCAGGGTCATTTTGACCCTGTCGATTTTTGATCGTGTGTAGTTTTTTTTTCTGCGATCTTAGTGTTTTGGGCGTCTCAGTAGCTGTTGGTAAGGGACTTGCACGTGCGCCCCACAACACTACTCAGTCGGCCGCCGCTTGCGACGGGAGCAACACGTACGTGGAGCCGAAAAGGGTAAATATGACCCCGCCACAACCGCGGCGTAACATTTTTTGTGTGGTTTGGAAAGTATTTTTAACCTAATATTATTATATTTTCAGGTGTTTTCGTACAAAATGAGTAGGCAGGAGCGTGAAGATGAGCGCATACGTCGTGTTTTAATGGAATCCGACAGTGAAGACGACTTATTATCCGACGGTAGCGAAAAAGAAGATTGCCCAGACAGCTACTCAAAAGGATAAGAGAATTCAGTGGAGAACCTGAACAAGAAGCACCTGTCAGAGTTCCAGGTGTACGAAAAAGATGCCAAGTATGTCCTTATGCCCGCCATCGCAAGACAGCAAATGTTTGTGACGAATGCCATAAATATATTTGTCCCGAACACACTGTTTCGTTCTGCCAGAATTGTGTTGCAGCTACAGACAATAATGATATGTAGTTTATAAAATGATGATAAGACTGTAAGTGAAACTGATTGATCTCTACTTATGTACCAAATTGCAAGCTGATTGTTATAAGAAGTTTTCTATTTTTTGTTACTTTAGTGTTAGTTGAGTAATTTTAAGAAAAAGTTTTTTTTTTTTAGTACTTTGCCAAAACTGATTTAATTATAACATTGTATACTATTATGTGTGTTTTGTATTATCATGTCATAAAAATAGCATGTAATTTTCATAATACTTATCTTATTTGTGGTTTCAAAATAAAAAAATGCCATTTTAAACGCAATGACATACAGGGTCAAAAAGACCCTCGACATCCTCCACGTCACTATTTTCACCACATCCTCGCCGGGTTAACAACCACCAATCCGCATTGGGCCCGCGTGGTGGTTTATGGCCCGTTCTCCCTATCCATCCCTATGGACTGTGGATGGCTGGGGCACGAGCCTTCCCTTCACGAGCTCGTGCCCCAGCAGTGGGGACATTAAATGAGCTGATGATGATGATGATGATGAATCACTATTACGCACTGGGCCCGCGTGTTGGTTTACGGCCCGTTCTCCCCGTGCTGTTTCCATCCATAGGTAAGGGTCGTGGCACAGCAGTGGGGACACAAATTAAGCTGGTGATGACGATTTGCTACAGATGTACAAAGGAGTTGTAGTGCTGTGTGTCTTCATTGCGTGCTCGAGCGGAGCGCCAGCTTCCGGCGATGATCCAGGTTTCGCCTTGGAACAAGTCTCGGGCCAGGCATCTACCGCAACCGAGACAAACAGACATAAGCGCGACGAGGCTACTACGGAGAAGGATGGTAAGCATTGGCTGGCCATTTTTATTGTTAACTTTCATTTAATATTCCCTGTCGGTGGGAGGGTTGTAGGTAGGACGGTCGAGCAAACTCGGATTCGTCGATAACATTGTCCATCCATCTTGGATCTTCAAAATAAAAACGCAGTCGTATTCCTTACAGTCACTTTAATGTTATTTTAACATCACAATTCAATAATTTAGAAACAGTTGCCCGATGCAAATGGATTTTAGAAACGAAGTGAGTTCTGCATACTCTCCGATTGTCTCCGACCGCTCCCGTTCAAATAAGTCCCGGTCCGTTGTCGCCTTAGAGCATTAAACCAAGTTGTCGCGCCTACTGCCGTTGACGTTTCGCGCACCATAGAGCATAGGCTGCACCAAAGAGAATTTAACACTACGTTTAGGCTGCACCTCAGAACAATAACTAGGTAATATTATTCCATGAAGCTGTAGATATAATTATTCTGAGGCACAGACCACACTCAAGTATAGATTATTTTATTTTATTTTTTATTTATTTATTTAATTCAGACATATGTCCATAGAATTTGTTAGTAACAATGCACTTAAGGACTATGTCATTAAGATGGAATATAGGGCAACATAATTACTCTAGATCCGGTACTTCATGCACCATGGACATGAAGGCGGATCCAATCGAACTTGTCGTTTCTAAGCGATGCTAACTAGCTACCTATCTCTAGTGTTCGCCCAGTGGTCAAAATTCTTACATATTTACATAATATTGGTTTAAGTACTACAATGTTTAAACAATGTGATGTAACTAACACTTTTTGGAGAGTTTACGGAAAATATTTACGTACCCACATCATCATCATCAGCTCTTTTTGTCCCCACTGCTGGGGCACGAGCCTTCCCTATGGATGGATAGAGAGAACGGGCCACGAACCACCACGCGGGCTCAGTGCGGATTGGTAGTTGTTAACGACTGCTAATACAGCCGGGACCAACGGCTTTACGTGCCTTCCGAAGCAGGGAGGAGCTCGAGATGATATATTTTTGGCCACCCATCCTATGACCGGCATTACAACAAAATTACTTAATTTTTAAGCTTGGAAACCACTCAACATCACTCTGATAACATCAATATTCGTAATTTAGTAGCTGCACATTTTGATAACTATAAACCATTTTTTTTATAAATATTTTTTAGTTTCTGTTAATTTAAGGTCTTAATTGTCGCCTTATAGGTCAGCCTTTTTGAATGTAAACAAATCGAAGCGTCGTCTTAACGTATTCTGAGGTTCTCTTATGAGCACTCAGATATTGACCAAATTTTTCTTTGTTTTAGGTGAGGAATGTACTAAAAACGGAGTAAAAGGGATATGTGTAAAATATTATTTATGCGACGACAAAACAGGCGTCGAAGATTTTTCGAAACTCATTGACATACATAAAAGGTGAGATTTTTTTTATAGATAGCTCGGCAAATGACTCCATCCCACATGATGTTAAGTGGAAATGGAGTCCAGACGCGAAGATAACTGGTGCAGCGTGAAAACAAACGTAGCATCAGTTAACCTCACTCTGCCGGCCCACAAGGTGCTTCTTCACGCCTCTTTTGAAGGACCCCTTATCATTATATTTCTTACTGGTAAGCACTTGGCCTTGGTCTTTATCTCAGCTGATGATAAGTGATGATAAGGCCGAAGGTAGCAGCGCGCTACACCCGTAATCCTGAACTACTGAGGCACTGGTTATCTTATCTCTAGCTGCCGGAACACAACAATGCTACAAACATTGATATTATGGCGACATATTTGGTAGCTAGCCAGGCGGACAAACAAGCCCTACCATTAACCAATGATGATGGTAGATGTACTATATCGGTTTAAAGTTTTTTTTCTTATATCCAAGAAGGATTGTCTGCTCGTATCTGTGTTGAAGGGACGATAGATACCCAATAGAACTTCCTAGGGGAAGGTAGGTCTGATGTATATGAGGGTATACGAATATATCGTCTACGTCGCTGTCATTGTATGGCGTCAGTAATAAATCAGTTAATACGCACAACGGTCGTTTCAATTGCCATCAAACATCTCACTGGCGACGAGATTACCCACGAAATTGGATAAAAGTAAAAATGTCGACTTTAATAGGAAATTTGAGCGTTTTTGACCCCAAAACTCAAGAGTGGTTGATATTTTTTAGCCGTTTATCGCAATTCATTAAACTAAACAAGATTTCGGCCGATAACAAGTGCGCGGTATTGCTGACTCACCTCTCGGACGACGCGTATCGTTTGGCACGGAACCTAGTGCGGATGCACTGACCGAGCTGGAGACAGTTGAATACGAAGAGCTGGTGCTGTCACCTTCATGCTTGTGTTAGGTTAGGGGGTAGGGTAAGATAGGTTCACGTTAGTAGTATAACGGGTCCATAGGGATTGAACTACAATTTCTCTCATTCAACCCGACCATCTATCCGTCTTGGATAGATGCGAGCAGCACAAAACCAGTCGTTGTAGAGATCTTTGGGGGAGACTACATAAACGTGTACCCCCCGCTGAGATCGAACCAAGGACCTCTGGGTCTTAAACAAGACCACAGAGGCGGTTAAATGTCCCCATTGCTGAAGCAGGAGCTTTCCTTATAGATTATGCTATGCTTTCCACCACACGAGCCCAGTGGTGGTGACGCGAGTTCTGTTAACGACTGCAAATTTTTGAAGTGAAAACTTCTTTTCATCCCACCATCTCGGAAAGAGTATTTTTGCTCTTCGATATCTGAGTGCAAAAGCCGTTTTTATCCCCTAGAGGATAAAGTAAATTGAATTTAGAACATCGTGTGCACTAAGTTTGTGAATTCAAAACATCATTAAACCTATTTGCTTCTACCTCCATGGTGCCCAATTTATCAGTACTGTAGCAACCGAGACTCCTTGCTCGGGCATACTTACTGGCAGCCACTGTGGCCTGCATTAAAATATAGTAGAAGAGAAAAAAGAAGAACATCGCGGTCTCGGTGACGGGTCGCGACGACGAATTGATTGTTATTATTTCATGTTGAAAGTAATATAAATATTTAAAGCTATTATTCGATACAACCCCCTTTTCCTTAAGTAACGACCCAGCGGGGTGTTACAGTACACAAGTTACTAACACCAACATTACAGTACCTAACAAAAATATTACACTTAGTAGGTAACTGTAGCAACGTTACTTTCAATTTTTCTTAATTATACCTAAGTCTTTATTCTAAGACCTAAGTATTGTTTGTTATAATTTAAAGATTATTCTGTAATACTTACCTTTCATAATGTAGTAGTTAATACCTAAACTGAAATAAAAGTATCTTGTGATTTTTTTTTGCATTTAGTCATTTCCTCGCTGAGGTGGGATGAAAAGTTAGGTGTTGCACTCGAGTGCAAAGATTTTTCACCTGGTGCTCTTTTGATTCCCTCGCTAACGCTCAGGATTCTAATTTTTGAATCACTCGCTGCGCTCGTGATTCAATTTTAGAATCCTTCGCTTGCTCGGTCATCAAAATTGAGCACGCGGTTAAAAAACAACTTTGCACTCTTGTATAACAAATAACTATTAGCGGCGTTGTGCACTTTTTTTGGAATGGGTAAAAAATGTTAAACTCGCGACATGACACGTGACCTGATCGAAAATTCGTAAGACGGATGGAGAGTAGAGGAATGGGTAAAAAATGTTAAACTCGCGTCAGGACACGTGACCTGATCGAAAATTCGTAAGACGGATGGAGAGTAGACGCTGGCGCGGCGTAATATAAATTTTTAATATAACTTAATATAACTTTTTAATGTTATATAAATTGTCATGTTTGTGTACGATAGCCCAATAAATAAATATTGTATTCTACCACATAAATGAGAGTAGGTACTTTTATACTGATAATTAAAGCAATTCGTGCAAAATTATTCCCTAACCATTCCAAAATATCAAAAATGCACAACGTTAATATTAAAGTTTTCACTTCTGCCAGAGTGCAACCCATTTGGGAAACAAACAATCGTGCCTAAACATTTAGGTTTAGGGATGATTACATCACTAAATATTCTCTAGGGATTGCGTGGTCCCATTGTGAAGCTGGCTTGAGCAAAGGGAAATTAAACTTAAGTGCATGTTGGTTCATTGTATTTGTTTTATCATCATAATAGTCATCATCTCAGCCAATAGACGGCCACTGCCTTCCTCAAGGATCTCCACAACGACCAGTTACCAGCTATATGTAAGGCTCGTGCAGTGGGGCCCCAGCAGTGGGGACATAAAATGAGCTGATGATGATGATGATTCATAATGAGGAGCTCGATGGCGCAGTGGTTAACGCGCCCGGTTTGCGAGTGCTGAGGTTAAGCAACTTTCGCAAGGCCGGTCATCGGATGGGTGACCAAAAGTTTATTATCTCGAGATCCTCCGTACTTCGGAAGGCACGTTAAGCCGTTGGTCCCGGCTGCATTAGCAGTCGTTAACAACCACCGCACCGCACTGGGCCCGCGTGGTGATTTATGACCCGTTCTCCCTATCCATCCATAGGGAAGGCTCGTACTCCAGAAGTGGGGACATGAAATGAGCTGATAATTATGATGATTCATAATGTAAAAACGCACTATTCTGGTTAATCTTAATAAATAAGTTGTCTATTTCTGTATTTCTGCAGGTCAGTCGATGGAGAAGAGGAATGCCAAAGTTATTTGGACACTTGCTGCCGCCCTGCTATATAAACTATTTATAAGGTAAATACTAGTTATGATTAGGATGAATCAATACACTACTTTAATTTCATGTTTTGGTATTGGTCAGGATCAGGAATATTTAGATATAAATATTTTCCCGTTTTTGCAACATTTTTCATTGCTGCTCCACTCTTATTAGTCATAGCGTGATGTAATATAGCCTATAGCCTTCCTCAATAAATGGACTATTCAACACAATAATAATTTTTCAATTTGAATTAGTAGTTCCTGAGATTAGCGCGTTCAATCAAACAAACAAACAAACAAACAAACTCTTCAGCTTTATAATATTAGTATAGATTGTAATAAATTTATTATAAAATGTTCAAATAACTTTTAACGCAAAATTTTGTTGCAAACAAATTACAAAAACACAAATGCTGAAAAAATTTCCACGAGCAAGATTTGAACCTGCACCCTTCTGACATACCCCGGTATGGTCAGGTGCTCTTCCAATTGAGCTATCGTGGTTCTAACCAGCCCGCCGAAATTATTCAACACTTTTTACTTTGAAACCCAAAGGCGCCGATACAATGTCAACAACTACCGTCACTAACATCCGATCATAATATTTTTACAAATATTAAATATCAGTTAAGAAGTAAGCAAGCTATTTATAAAATGTTCAAATAATTTTAACGCAAATTTTGTTGCGAACAAATTACAAAAACACAAATGCTGAGAACATTTCCACGAGCAGGATTTGAGCCTGCACCCTTCAGACGTTCCGGGGGGTCGACCGCCTAACACTCTCGCTTTCGATCGCTTTGAAGGCGAAGCGAGGAGGAGGCGTCATCTTGTCATTTCGAAAGTAATATGAAAGCAATATCGAAAGCTATAGGCTATAGCTATCGATATTATTCGATGTTATATTTCGATATTATATTAGAAAGCGAGGCGAGGGCCTCGCTTTCAAAGCGATCGAAAGCGAGAGTGTTAGGCGGTTAGGGGGCGGGTCAGGTGCTCTTCCAATTGAGCTATCGTGGTTCTAACCAGCCCGCCGAAATTATTCAACACTTTTTACTTTGAAAGCCAAAGGCGCCCATTCAATTTCAGCATTTGTTTTTTTTCTAAATTTATCACTTTAAAAAAATGGTATTCGTTGGAAATACAAAATAAATATGAATAAAAAGAAATACCAATGGTATTCGATGGGAATAGATCATACACTCGTACTAAGGACCCCGAACAAAAAAGCATCACGAAAATGGCCGCGTTTGTTCACTTTTAAACATCTTATTACATAATGTAAAAAAGGTTATATAACAGCTTATTATAAACACTTTTAAACTTTCGCGTTCCATAGTTAAACAAATAATTTAAACTGACATTAACGCTAACTTATTATAAACCTTAAATCTCGGTCATAAACGTCCCATTAATCGACCGGCTGGTTGGACCTCGTAATTACATATAGTTGGTAGCTCCTCGTAATTACATATAATTTTACGCAAATATTGTTGCGAACAAATTACAATTTGAAAAAAGGCAGTGTTGAATAAAAAAATACACGAGCGCACTACAAACTAATAGCATAGTTACATAGAGCCACGATAGCATAGTTGCTAGTGCACTTGACCCGGCATATCATGGGGTGCGGGTCCGAATCCCGCTCGTGGATTTTTTAAATTTATCTTTTTTCACTTTTCTTAAAATTACTTGAATAATTTTTTTTTAATTTGACTTTGACCTTGTTCAACCGAGCACCAGGTTCATTCAGGTTCCTTTCAACCAAGCCAACTGCTGTCAGCCATTTTCTCATCATCTCTTTCTATATATCTTATAAAGTTTTTTTTTCAGTTAACGACTACGGTTTCACAGCCGATCGCCGCGCTGTCATCGAAAAGGGCTGAAAAACTAACATAGTTAATAATACGAAAATAATAAATTGGTGTGAAATATGAAAATAATAATTTATCATTTTTCTTTATACTGCCATATCACATTATATTTTATTATAACTAAAAACCTGAAGTGCCTCATGTCCTAAACTCTGATCTGCCCCCCAACCGCGTAACACTCCCGCTTTCGATCGCTTTGAAGGCGAGGCACTTGCCTCGCTTTCTAATATAATATCGAAATATAATATCGAATAATATCGAAAGCTTTTCGATATTGCTTTCATATTGCTTTCGAAATAACAAGATGACGCCTCCTCCTCGCCTCGCCTTCAAAGCGATCGAAAGCGAGAGAGTTAGGCGAACGACCCCCAGATCCGAACTCCTCGGATACTCTAGTAGGGAACGGGGACACGTGCTAATGCGTGATGCCATTGGAAATAATATTATAAACAAAAATGGCTTGTGTTTAAACGCCTACCAAAAATGTATCAATTCTACTAGGTACCAATAAAATTCGAAACGCTCACCAAATTGTGTTTCCTAAAATATTATAAAAAGGATACAATTTATATTTTTATTAAGTGCAATAAAAAAATATTAATACCTTTTAACTGCATTTCAGACCAAATATGTTATTTTGTCACCAAATAGATAACACCAATATTTTATTCGTCGAGTTTAATAGAATAGAATAGATTTTTTTTTTATACGATACAAAAACAATACACATTATACAAAAAATATTTTTGTATTTGTAGTTAATATCTTACTGTCATCGGCACAAACGTTAATTGTGTCTCCGCGCCGTGGCGCCAAAGTCGCGTAGGTATGGTCGCGCCAAACTTCTAGTCCCCTCTGAAGTTGGCGCGATTCGCGTCGCAGTAGTAAAAAATAGGCGTCAGTAGGGCGAAGGCGGGGACGAGCGGTAACGCCTGACTGTACAGCTGCGCAACGAAGCAACTTCTGAGGGGACTAGAAGTTTGACGCGACGACCGTATCACTGGTCGTTTTCAACAGCAAAAAAATATTTCGCGAATTATTCTTTATTCAAATATTTGACATTCGAACTGCGGTCGCCGTAGACGGACATCGGATATCCGCCGCGAGCGTGCTGCACTAACTGCCGACATCGACACTTCAATCAAACTTGAAATCACTCTATCGATATCTATGTTAGGAAATTTTTGCTCATTGAAAAGGCTTCAACATGGCAAACCTACCGTTTTTCAAGCGCTCATCGGGAATCTAGGAGGTATTTCATGAAGCACACCCAAAACGAAACACACCCAGACGAAGCACATCTAAAGTATTCCACTTAGCACACCCATAGGTGAGCTTCAAATTAAATTTTAAAATAATTAATTTTCTATTTCTCCAAGCACACCTACGAATATCACTCGCATAGTGCAGGGACTAAGAAATAAAAATGTCGACAGAAGAAAATATTTATTATAATAAAATTTTATTTTGAATATAAAATTAGTGTTAGCAACATAGTACCCACATAATTGACGGAAGCTTGCATTAAAATAATCAATAACGGTATTTTTACCATCGTCAGTGAAAAAAATAATAAAATTAAAAAGTGTCAATTCGGACACTGTATCCGAATATAATGTGTCCGAAACGTCACCTAGCCGTTTATCATTTTTGAGTATCCGAATAATTTATCCGATACTTATCGGATACTCAAAAATAATGAACATGGTAAGAATTTCGTTAATAATTACCCTTAATATCTTACTTTTATGGCATCAAAGTTTATTAAAAACCTTTAGGGCTCTTTCAATTTAGACGTTTCGTGTCGGACCGCTGCCGTGCGGACTGCGGTTTCATATTAAACGCCAGCCGCACGACAGCCGCACGACTGTTTTAATATGGAACGCAGTGCAAGCGTGCGTTAGTCGTCCGACAACAAACGTCTAAATTGAAAGCGCCCTTAAGAGGAAACACTAAGGTCGACTGATTATATGAAAAGTAGAAAAAATCAACGTTTCGTAGTCCCCTGTTTCCTCCTCCAAAACTGAACCGATTTAATTACTTTTTTCATTAAAAATTAAAGGGAAGGCTTTGGCTGTGTCCCTATGTTTTGCTTTTTTCATAAAAAAAGATATGAACCTTTGAAAACCTTAAAAATTGGCCAGATTTTTGCTGTGTTCAGACATCCAGCAAACAAATTTTACGAGATTATATAAAAAAAACCAAAACATAGGGACACAGCCAAACCTTTTCTTTAATTTTTAATGAAAAAATTAATTAAATCGGTCCAGTTTTGGAGGAGGAATCAGGGGACTACGAAACGTTGATTTTGTCTACTTTTCATATAATCAGTCCACCTTAGAGTTTTTTCTTAATCTCAATCATAAAAGTCAATTAAGTTTTTAAAATATTTTTACGTAATACTAGCTGACCGGCGCGGCGGACTTCGTACCGCTTTGACAGTTTCCATGACAACAAAACAAACAATTAATTCGTCTGCTTAAGAACTCCCGTATCCCACGATGTACTATAGCAGCGCCACCTACCGGGTCCAATTGTAAATCTAAACTATTCTCGAATCCACTTGAACACACACGGAAAATTTCATCAAAATCGGTCCAGTCGTTTAGAAGTAGTTCAATAACATACACACGCACAGAACGTACACACGAACAGATTTACATACAGTGGCGGACTTATAATTAGAAACACTTCATATGAATTATGAAGTCCACCGAATATTATATATTCGTGAAAAATTTATAGTTTCAATATTTAATAATCATGCAACAATATAGCAACTCAATTAGAATACTTATAAAATACATTTAAAAAACAAAACTCTTCAATCATAAAAAGAGTTTAAAGCATACATAGCTTATTTTCTGTTACTGGCCGCTTGGACGCCTAATTAGAAACACTTTAGAATAGCATGCACGGCACATTCCATTTTTGAAATTGAAAAAATAAAACTTCTTTCTTAGCTATTATTTCTATCGTTTTGGCGGCAATTGAACGTCAAATTGGAATTTCGTTTACGATTTTTTGTTCAAAATGGGCAAAAATAAAAGTTGTGACGCGTCAACTAGGCAAAATGGACGTACAAGAGAATAGCTGATCATTTAAAATGTTTCGTAAAGAAAGTTTTTAATGCAATTGAGCATCATAAAAGACACGGAACTATTGAAAATGTTCTTAGTAAGGCTCGACCGAGGAAACTTCGACCAGAGAAGATATTATGCTAATCGTACGTATTGCTAAACAAGACCCATTTAAAGGCTACAACCAGAATACAAATGAAGTTTTTTTCGCCTGATGACCCTAGAAACGTCTCGTCAAGACTGGTACGCCGTAGATTAGTGGAAGCAAAATTGTTTGAGAGGGTTTCTCGAAAGGTACCTCTTCTTACCAAGCAACATCGAGAGAAGCGATTATTATTCGCTAAAAATATGTCAATTGGACGGTGCGAGATTGGAAAAAAGTCTTATTCTCAGATGAAACTAAAATAAACATGGTAAATTCAGACGGCAAGTGCTACGTTAGACGTCCAATAAACCATGCTTTTAATTATAAATACACTAGAAGCATAGTCAAGCACGGGGGCGGCAATATCAAGGTATGGGGATATTTTTCCGGATGTGGAGTTGGACCCGTTCGAAAGATTGAAGGTACAATGGATCAACTGCAGTACAAAAACATCTTAGAAGAGACAATGATTCCCTACTCTGACGACAATTTGCCTGTAACCTGGATCTTTCTGCATGATAATGACCCTAAACACACCGCGAACAGTGTAAAATATTTTCTTAGGGAACAGCGTATTTCCGTCTTAGACTGGCCTGCAAATAGCCCTGATTTAAATCCCATAGAAAATCTGTGGCATGTCGTAAAAAAGAAAGTCTCAAACAAACGTACGTACCTAACTCCAGTCAAAACGAACTCTACGAAGCTTTTGTCGAAGCATGGAATTCAATCCCATTAGAAAAATTTATGAAATTGCTTGAATCAATGCCACGTCGTTGTAGAGCTGTGATTGATAATAAAGGATACGCAATAAAATATTAATTATAAGTTTTAGTAGCCTATACACAGTATCTATTAGCTAAATAATATAATGCTCAATAATTAAACCTATAAATTATTTATCTTTTATTTTTTTTGTATTGCTTCTAATTAGTTGTCCATTATTGCTGGTACTTTAAAACTCATTTAGTTGTTTGTATGAAATTTAATGGGTTGTATTTAATCGATCACCAAACTAACCTAACCTAACCCACAAAAATACTAAGTTAGCACCTAAAAATACAAAGTTAGCACCTAAACTACTATTTAGATGCTAACTTAGCATTTTAGGTGCTAGCCTAAATTTTTTTTGTGGATCAATTTATTATTTCTCAAATTTAATATTGAATCGGTACTTGTTTAGTTTAAATAATTTTTAACGCAAATCTTGTTGCGAACAAATTACAAAAACACAAATGTTGAAAAAAAAATTCCACGAGCAGGACCTTTGAATTGAATTTGAACCTGCACCCTTCTGACATTCCGGGTCAGGTGCTCTTCCAATTGACCTATCGTGGTTCTAACCAGCCCGCCGAAATTATTCAACACTATTTACTTTTTACTTTGAAAGCTAAAGGCGCCCATAAAAATTTTTTTTTTACTTGTTTAGTTGATATTTTGTTATTTTTTCTAATAAATGACAATAAGTTATTGAACATATTTTATGCTATTTGTTGTTTCATTTCCAAATAAAAAGTATTAGGGTCAAATATCTTGTTAAGTTCCGTTGGTAGTGTTTCTAGTTATATGTTCACCACTGTATGTATATACAGATTGTAATTTATATTAAGGTCACAAAAGAGTATTTATTTCTAGTCTTATAAAGTCTCTACCCAATCTGCCCATTAGACCATATTATACCATGACCGTGCTATAGGAACGTACCATTTTTTTTTGGAGATAATTTGCAGATTGCCTTTGACGGCATTTTCAGCTTCACCGGGCTTTTTTGGGGGCGGCGAGAAACTTAAAGGGTTCCTCAAGCCGTGTGAATCGAATCACCTTCCGAGGTGTTCTAGAGGGAACGGCATCACGCACTAGTGCGTGTCCCCGTTTTCCGAAGAACGTATCAGGCACGGAAAGGACTAATATGCCCGTAAGGGCACGTATACGTATCAACAGCGTATCATACCCGTACATAACGGGTTTAATGACAACCGTTAACAAATTTAGCGGGAATATTTTGCCGGTGCATGCCGATACGCATCGTGCATGGCACGCGACCGTGTTGCGGCGAATGAACGGTCTATAAGGCAGAGTCTAATACTTTTTTTTATTTTTTTTTATAATGGATTCGCACAAGTATTTAGCCAATGAAAAAGTCTTACAATACTTAAACAATATTAATTTCTTTCATGTATGGTGATGATGATGAATGATAATAGAAATGAGAAGTGAGAAATGATATAACTCCCACCCCTCGAGTATCTCAGTAAAGATGTGGGGCTTTACTAAGTCCTCGGGCGGACTTCTTGAGAGAATTTGAAAAGTGACGTTGCACTGTTTTGTTTCATTTGCCAACACTCATGCACACTCACGAACACTTGACGGTTAATAATCCACCATTATTTCACATTAATATACGACATAACACACATTTTAGAAAATAAAACAAAACCGCAGACATGACTTCACTTTCCCGCCAAGAAGTCCTAGTCTCATACTTCTTAATGCAAACAATATTTGTTTGCCTGACACATTCCTGGCACGGTCATGGTAAGATACAGTCTAATAGACCTTTACTCGAAGCATTTTTGAAGGGCTCATAGGTAATCCAATACTATTATTTATCGAAATAGAACCTTAAAACTAAAGCTTAACGATCATAGCCCAACACTAACACTTTACCATGCGGGTCCTCGTACTTATCATTCCCTTGGACACTAGATATGGCCACCAGTCCAACGCTAAGCATGCCTATACATATGAAAGCCACGAACAAGGAAGCCAATATGCCCACGCTATAATAAGGTCCGCAGTTAACTGTATTTCCGAATGTCGAGTTTCCGCCCTCATTTCCTTCGCCACCGCTCTCGCCACCGCCTTCGCTATCGGTGCCTCCTAAGCTCTCATCCACGAGTTTTACGATATTCAATGATGCCTTTTTTTCTGTTTTCTCCTCTAAGGTAGCGTTCACAGTGCTATTGTCGATGAGTTCCTGCGAACATAGTAATTGTGTAATAAATTGTGTCAAGAAATTACAAACGCTTAAAAGACTTGTACAATTAATTACATCACTGATACGTGCTAATGAGCTGCTTGTTACAAATTTATTTATGTCTATTTATAAATTTTGAGTTCATCATCAGCTCATGTTTGTGTCATGAGGACAATATATTAAGTCGAGGAAAAAGTATCTTTGCATTTAAAAAAAAAAAATTTTTTTTTAATATCCTCGAGAGAGATACTCGAGGGGTTGGGGGTATATTATTAATTTCTCACTTCTCATTTCTATTATCATTCATTATCATCATACAGAAAAGAAATATAATTTATTTATGTATTACTTGTTAGAAAAATGACTTTGACACTGGCTAAATGTGCTAATCGCACGAAGCCATCAACAAAAAGGAAAAAAAAACCTATGCTTTTTAACGCGCTGCGCCCGCCCCGCCGCGCCCGCACCCGCGGTCGTCCAGTTTGCAGCTTTTACTATCCATTCATAAGTAAGGCTCGTCGTGCCCCAGCAGCGGTGACATAAAATGAGCTGATGATGTAGATTATACTTAATTATCTGTTCTAACTATGAAAGTGATCCGTACTCACGATGCTTTTAGGTGCATTTTGGGTTACCCCCTTATGAACAGTAGTTCTGCCCCGAAAAGAATCATCGTAGGAGCCACGCCGCCGTCGCGTTCGGAAAGGTTGTATCTGTAATCAATTATTCATAGATTTTATTCTTTAGAAGAAGACTCTTCTAATTTTCTATTGCTCCTCCTTCGACGGCAAAAGTCCGTCGTCTGCGCACTTTTAAGCTAACAGAACTGACGAGCAGCCACCATGGCCCGGTCAACCCGAGCTGAGGTCCGAGCCTTTAGAGGCGACCTCGGGATTTTCCGCTCCCCGATCCGATCCGAACCCTTCGGAGGATCTATTAGGGCACGGGGACACCCACTAGTGCGTGATGCCGTTCCCTCTAGAGAACCTCCGAAGGTGATTCCTTTCAAACGGCTTGAGGAACCCTTTAAGTTTCTCGCCGTTCCCAAAAAAGTCCGGTGAAGCTGAAAATGCCGTCTGAGACCATCAGCAAAATCTCCAAAAAAAAATCGGGAGCCTGCATTGCATGCCTTGCATACTTTATAGTCCGAGAGCTGTTCCTACCTTTTTAGGTACTCCAAGAGGCTGTTTGCGATGGACATGCATCGATGATTGGTATACTACCTTGTACTCGGAGATGGTGACGGAGCTGCCGTCGCGGTGGTTGAACAACACAAGCGGCTCCCCGCAGTAGTACGCCCAGTCCCAGCAAGCGCCTACCGCCATAACAGTGCGCCCGACCTCCTCACCGCCCTCCAAGAGGGTCACCGTATCTGGTTGTTTTTAGTAGTATCGATAATAAATCTTAAATGGGCGACACAGCGACACAGCGCCTTTTTTATTAGGGTTCCGTAGCCAAATGGCAAAAAACGCCTTATGGATTCGTCATGTCTGTCTATCTGTCTGTCTGTCTGTCCGTATGTCACAGCCACTTTTTTCCGAAACTATAAGAACTATACTGTTGAAACTTGGTAAGTAGATGTATTCTGTGAACCGCATTAAGATTTTCATACAAAAATAGAAAAAAAACAATAAATTTTGGGGGTTCCCCATACTTAGAACTGAAACTCAAATTTTTTTTTTCATCAAAGCCATACGTGTGGGGTATAGTCCGACTCGCACTTGGCCGGTTTTTTTCTCTATTGTCAGATTCAAAAATCAATTTTCAAACAAAAAATTTGTGATATTATATTTAATACGAACTGATATTTATTGTTTCTCAATTTGGATAGGCGTTAAGGTCCATTGTGCAAACTTAAACGTTCTTAATATTTGTTACATTTAATGGAACTATCTGGTCTGTTTTTTAGTTTTTTTTTTTTGTTTTTATTATTCTTTATTACTGTATGTTTTCCTGAATAAATAAATAAGTAAATAAATAAAAAATAATATATGTCATTATTGTCATTTCGAGAAGCTCGATGGCGGAGGAGCTCGATGAAGCGCAGTGGATAACGCGCCCGTTCTGCGAGAGGTCAAATGCAGGACTTGACTTCACATTTAGTAAATGTGTGTATTCAAATATACGAAATTCGAGAAAGAATAAATTAGCCATACCCAAATGTAAATTAAGTTTATTTCAAAAAAATGCTTACTATATGGCTATCAAAATATTTAATAAACTACCGTTGGACATTATTGATCAGCCACTAGACAAAAATGTATTTAAAAAAAAGTTATTTCAATGGCTCTTACAGCATAATTTTTACTCCATTATTGAGTACATGAACAAAAAAATATAATTATAGGTAGTCTATTTACTTTTAATTAGTTCATTGCAATATTAATTGACAAGTTGTAATGGATTAATAATTTATATATTCTATATTGACATTTCATTATATAATTATTTAAATTAATTTGCATTTATTTAAGTGTGTTGTGTATTTTTTTTTTTAATTTTATATTGTGTTGGAATTTGCATGCCTACAAAATTAAGGCAGAATATTGTTGACCCTGCTCAACATTGTCGCTCATCTCAATGTACTGTACACAATATTGTGCAAATAAATGTTTGACTTTGACTTTGACTTTGACTTTGACTTCCTTATTCGGTTTTATTCGCGAGCGCCTATAGAAAACAGGCCGTGAGCTAATAGCTCGAGAGCTACCGGTTGATCACTACTGGATTAAAGGAAACAAACGTCGATCACTGGTCGAAAACTGGTATCACTAAAAATTCGGCCGAATATCGAATGTAATCATCATCATCATCAGCTCATTTTATGTCCCCACTGCTGGGGCACGAGCCTTCTCTATAGGATAGGGAGAACGGGCCATAAACCACCGCGCGGGCCCAGTGCGGTGTGGTGGTTGTTAACGACTGCTAATACAGCCGGGACCGACGGCTTTACGTGCCTTTCGAAGCACGGAGGAGCTCGGACGGTATATTGGTCACCCATCCGATGACCGGTCTTTGCAAAAGTTGCTTAACCTCAGCATTCGCAGATCAGGCGCGTTAACCACTGCGCCATCGAGCTCCTCTGTACCGAATGAAGGGCTTTTTAAAATTTGTCATGACCTGATAGTAAGTTTTCTGTTTGCGTAGATCTATATTAAACCAGCCGTCACCCGCCCGCTTCGCTGTGCGAAAATAATGGATCAATGAATGCTAAATAAAATAATTATTAGGTTTACCAACATCATATACCTACATATAGCCTATCATTTGCACAATCTCATGTTCTTACTACATACAAGTTTTCATCAAGATCGGTCAAGCCGTTCTTGAGTTATAAGAGGATATATAGACAGACAGACAGACAGACAGAAAGACAAAATTTTTTTTTTAAAACGTAGAATTGGTGTCAGTGAGTCATAAAACGAATATTTATCTCAAAATTTGTCGGAAAAATTGCATGTACACACAGAGCCTACAGACTTATACAGGTTGACTTTTTTATCACCGTCCAAACTTTCTGAGATGACTCCCGTGATACAAACGAACAACTCTTACTATTGGACCAAGTCTCTAACTAAAAAATAAAATTCAGCTGTTCCATACATACCTATTCGTTCGGCCAAAATGTAGCTGTTCCATACATATTCATTCGACCAAAATAACAAACCAAAAGTACAGTATATGTATAGTATATATGAACAGCTAAATTTTATTTTCGAGTTAGGGAGTTGGTCCAATAGTAAGAGTTGTTCGTTTGTATCACGGGAGTCATCTCAGAAGGTTTGGACGGTGATAAAAAAGTCGACCTTCCTCAATAAATGGACTATTCAACACAAACATAATTTTTCAATTCGAACCAGTAGTTCCTGAGATTAGCGCGTTTAAACAAACAAACAAACTTTTCAGCTTTATAATATTAGAATGATATAAATAAAAGAGGTGTGAAGGTAGAAATTTCCGGTTCGGCAAGGTGAAGACGGCTAGTGAAGTGAGGCACAATACTGCTCTACCTATATCTGCTTCTACTTTACATAAGGTAAAGCGAAGTAATTTATCAAACCAGCTCATTAAATGTCCCCCCACCAGGGCCGTAGCTGGACTTGAATTTAAGGTAGGGCAGCTGTGGTTACAGGTAGGGCGGAAGTAAAAATGTTACTTGATCTGTTCTGGTCAATCGAATTTTGGTGTCCTTGATTTGTGAACATGTCCGAGTCAGGTTAATACAATGTAATTGTCGGGGTGATATACAGAATGTAACAAAATTCCTTTAAATTGCGATTTCGAAGTTGTTGTCATAGTAAAAATTGTTCGTTTGATGGGTGGAATGACCCCCATTCGGCATTTAAGGGAATTTTGTTACCCCCTATATATTATGACTGTAAGACTAGATGCCACTATACGCTAGTTTTTTTTTCCGTCTTAAATATGCTTTACAGAACTTTGCTTATTATTAGTTGATTCTTAAGGTATTTTATTAAGGTAAGGCATTGATATTTTAAGGTAGGGCATTGCCCCACATTGCCCCCCCTTCACTACGGCCCTGCCTCCCACTGCTGGGGCACAAGCCTGCCCTATGGATGGAGTGGAAGAAAAGGCCTTAAACCACCACGTGGGCCTAGTGCATATTATTGGTTTACGACTGCTAATGCAGCCGGGACCAACGGCTTTACGTGCCTTCCAAACCATGGAGGAGCTCGAAATGAAAAGTTTTTGGTCACCCATCCGATGACCGTCCTATGAAAAAGTTGCTTAACCTTAGCACTCGCAGACCGGGCGCGTTAACCACTGCGCCATCGCGCTTCTCTCCTCAGAAGTCATTTATAAACTTTACTATAAAATAAATTGTTTTTTTTACCAAGTAGCCATCCCCGATCTTCGAAGCTGAAATTGAACTCCAGCTCGAAGTCCGTGTACGCCATCTTGGTTGACAGAGAGCCTTCTGTCCACGTCTCTTCCGCCACTACCGGCACTTGGTTGAACATTGCTCGCCGGTATTGCGTCGCCGCGAACACACCTGTCCCGACATTATTATTGATAGAATAGAAAAGAAATATGAGGTAGGGTAGGTCCAAAATAAGGAACAGGATACGCACTTCAATGCATCACCTGTGTATGTTTCTACGTGCGGCTTCATTACAGCCTAATGCTAAGCTAAAGCACAGGTAGGCTACTCTTGACGCAAACTCAATCTCAATACAATAATAATAATAATCATTTATTGCAAAAATATGGTACAAAAGATGTTACATACGAAATATCAATCCGAAATTCCAATCCCAAATGTAAAAAATTCAAATGGCACTATTAAAAGCGATAATAGCGCTACATTGCAATTAAATTGCGTGGAAATTGAGTGAACAAATTATTATCGAGGTGGGGCGTTCCGAAATTGCGAAACTTATCCCAATATCAATACATATTAATCGCATTAGAATTGTATTGAGATTGAGTTTGCGTCAAGAGTAGCCTACCAGAAAGGAGACCCCAGACCCCACACTAAGGCTTGTTTCCCACGTACCACAACCACACCTCGGAGGAGCTCGATGGCGCAGTCGTTAACGCGCCCGGTCTGCGAGTGCTGAGGTTAAGCAACTTTCGCAGAGGCCGGTCATCGGATGGGTGACCAAAAATGTATCATCTCTCGCTCCTCCGTGCTTCGGAAGGCACGTAAAGCCGTTGGTCCCGGCTGCATTAGCAGTCGTTAACAATCACCAATCCGCACTGGGCCCGCGTAGTGGTTTATGGCCCGTTCTCCCTATCCATCCATAGGGAAGGCTCGTGCCCCAGCAGTGGGGACATAAATGAGCTGATGATGATGATGATGACAACCACACCACAACCACAACACGTGGTCGGGCGCTAATTTGTATGAAAATAAATAGTTGAATTCACTAGGGCCACAGTTTGCCGTCATTATCGACCACGTGTTTGACACCGACTACATCGCAGCCACGTCGCAACCACAACGCAACCACCAGCGACACCGCGAACTAGCGGCCAGCCATATCGACACATTTTGTAGGCAACCGCGAGAAGTCGCAGCGACACTATTCAAACGTACCTAACCACAGCTTGACCAACTTTTTTTTAAGGGGGTGCCGCGCGGAATTTCGAAAAATTACGTGTTTTTAAGTCACTGGTGCTAGGCGCTGAATAGGTCATATACATAAAAAGAACTAGTGTAGGTTAGCTTGATCCTTTCACAAGGTCATGGTTGTCTTGGAATTTGAAACAAATACCCAGAAACTGCATAAACAATACGTAAAAGTAATGATATCTAAAAACTTATTTCCTCAGAAACTTTGTAAATATAGCACAAATGAAACAATGATCCGACATCAAAATGTTTGTATTGATATTCCGCAGGCCACTGTTGTCTTATTTTTCAATAAAAAAATATGAATATGAAAATATTAAGACTTTTCTTATTGTTTACGAAAGTAAACATTGCTCTAATTAAATCACCAGCCTACTCTGTAAATATATTAATGTGCGTGCGTATTCTTGTCGTGCGCCGTTGTCATACCACTGCCTCGCGCCGCTCGCTCGCTATCATAAAGGAACTTGAAACTCGCAGTTTTGCGTCCGCGCTGCACCCCCTTAACACGTACCACAACCACACCACACCGTCGCCGTCGCGATAAAAGGTGGTCAAGCTGTGGTTATGTGTGAATATTGTCGCTGCGGCTTCAAGCGGCTGCGTTGTGTTACCCACAAAATGTGGATGTTGTTTCGTTGTGGCTAGTGGTTGCAATGTAGTTGCGTAGCGACAGACAGTTCGACTCAGGTTTTGTAGAGGAAACACGTCTTGACTGAACGAACTCATGGAACATGAAGACGAAACGTTGTGGATATCCTTGTTATAGCTTTTGATAAATAGAAGACGACGACAGAATGAATGAGGGGGAGTCGGTATCAAACACGTGGTCAATAATGAAGGCAAACTGTGGCCCGTGTGAACTCAACTATTAATTTTCATACATATTAACGCCCTCCCACGTGTTGTGGTTGTGGTGTGGTTGTGTTTGTGATGTGGTTGCGGTACGTGTAAGCCTTAAGCTTACCTTCTAGGTCTCCTTATTTTGTGCCTGTGACGTCATTATGATTGTTAGAATTGAATAGAAAGATGAGGCAGGTCAAAAATAAGGTACAGGATACGCACGTCAATGCGTCACCAGGGTGCCTCGTGTGAGTTTCCATCCCTATTCGATCACGATAACGAAAACGAAAATATGGCATCTAACATTGTATGGCATTGAAGCAGCATATCCTGGTGGAAAAGGTCAGGCAGGATACAAACCTTGTATAAAAAACTTAAAGGGTTTTAATCTGATACAATACAACCATCACGGGATACTGGTTTTCACTAAAATATAAAACGGACGAAGTCGCAAACGTGCCACTATAGTTTTATAACTATAATATCCATCTATCTATCTAACTAACTAACTAACTAAATGTCTATCTTACTATATATATGCATTATAACTATACAAGATGTTTGGTAATACGTATATATTCCCGAAACGTATCCATGTTAACATATGGAAATTGTAAAAAAAGATTTTTCGACTCTCCATACAAAATGACCCGTCAGCTGATCGAGTTAGTATAGAAAGTCGAATTTTTTTTTTACAAATTCCATTTCTTGTCCTTGGCATAGTATTATATAGACATGTTAACATGAGTACGTTTCAGGAATATATACATATTACCAAACATCCTGGACAATCACTATATCAAAAAAAGAAAACCAACCAACAAATCGGAACAGCGCGCCATCGGTAACCACCATTACGCCAGGTCGCTTTTTCGCTTCCATAGGCGTTATTGGTACGAACTCTATCTTCTCCACCTGCACCGGATTCATTTTCCCCGTATAGAAAGCCACTACCGATCCTTTGACTAACTGGTGAACGGCAAAATACACCTCTCTCATGATCAGGTCGTGGCCTCTCAGCGCATCTACTCGCGTCTCGTTCTTCCAGTCACGAAAGAATATGAAGTAATGCTTAAAATGGCCATCGAACATCTGGATCTTTGCTCCACTGCCCATGTAGAACACGTTGAACTGTTGCGGTTGGAATATCTGATTCAAGAGTTTGTAAGGGTCGATCACTTTCGGGAGATACTTAACTTTACTCTCGATGAGTCCTTGATGCAAATGTGTGTAAGGCGTGCCCAGATTGTCTTTCATACTGATGTCCTCAACAGAGAAATGATCCTCCACGAAAACTATGACAACCTGGCTTGTCTTTATAGCTTCGTGTATGATGTTGGCGAAGAAAGCAGTGCTTATCTTGGTGAATGGGTTGGGTTCTACATGCATGTCGCTCATGACGTCATCCAAATCCATCAGGAAGACTGGCATGATGTCCTTGTCTGTTTGAACCCCTTTGAGGGTGAAGGTAACAAGGAGAATCAATGGAATGTGCATTTTATTGTTTTTTGCTTGGACAATAAATATTTAATTATTTCTGTCTTTCTTTTCTTTTAAAATATGTACCTGCCATTTATAGTATTGATATGACCACTGACAGAGGCACCATAGATGAATTGGATATGACATTGCAAGGGATAGTAGGTTTTTAACATGTAGGTTTTAAGTTATTGTTCTGAGGATATCCTTAGTGGGGACGTGTAGGTACTGTGGTCGGTAGAATAATAACTAAAGCTCTAGACGGAAGGTTAAAGTGCGACAAATGGTTGACTCTTTCATCAGTCACAAGATAAACTATCAAAATAAGATCTCTGAGGCCCTCTTTAAACGTAGTGTTAAATTCTCTTTGGCCAAAGACATTTAACTACTTACTATAGACAGGACATAGAGATCGACACTGTAATCCACTACTTATTACCAAGTGGTAACAAGTCGCTCAGTTTGATGTGATACGACCTCTAATGCAGTCGTGTTTGTGCGCGAATAGATTTGACAATATCTACAGAAAATATGCCAAATTGCGTGTTGCGATATTGCAAATCCCGATATGGTAAAACGGCTGAACGTGATTACAGTTTATTTTCGTTAGTATTTTGTATATTTACCCAATAATCAGCCTATATAATAATTTCCAATAAAGTATTCTAGAACATTTGCCTATACCCTATACCGCCCACTGGTGGTAAGAAGCAAAAGCACTACTTTTAGATGATTTAGTGATGTTCAAGCGATGTCGTTTTATTTATCGATTAATGTTATATATAATATTTTTATATCGTAAGTTTAATATAAGTAGTAATATTCTGATACAATGATCATTGCGTTGGAGGACTGTTACGCACTGGAACAGTAAAACTAAGTGATACCTCAGCGGTCCCCCGACGCGATGATCATTGAATCAGAATATTACTACTTATATTAAACTTAATGTCTGATACCCCGCAGGTTCACATGTGAACCTATAACAATTGGTTTTCAATTGTGTCTGGTTTTACGGTACCTGACAGATTAAAGGGCCAATACGGATTTTAAATTTTCATTTTTCATTTTTTTCACCGGAATTTTCATTTTCTACCTTGATTGCCATTTGCTTATTGTTATACACCGTTGGCCTGAATAACCCGAAAGATTTAACTTAACGATTCTACAGCCTAATTAGAGTATATAAAGTTATGTAACACATAGTCCTAAACCCCATAATAAAGGAGATATTCATTATTTAAAACAAATAATAATAAAAAAAATATCAAGTATAACACACCCTAAGGTATGACGTAGACACCTACTACTTTCACGCAGACGCACTTACCTAGGTGCATCGGTGTCAACCAGTTTTACCTAAGTAAGTTTGGTACCTGTCGACAAAAAGGTTTTACTACCGAAAATAATTATTTTTCATTGTGGATAAAAAGATGTAACATGCAACTGAAGTTCAAAGTTCAAAGTTCTTTATTGCATTCATGTTGTACATATACAGGTGTTGAAAATGATAAAAAGAAACAAACATGACCCTGCAAGGGCACAGCAAGTACAAATAGTAGTAAAATTACGGTACTGATATACAGAGTAGGTAATAATTATAACTTTATCTTTCTTATTACACTTTAATAACAAGTAGTTATTCTCTTATCAGTAAGACTGATAAGACTAGATTAATTCCGCTCTCAATCAGCAAAGTGCAACCTATTTGCCTTCACTGACAACTAGCTGATTCATAGTTTGAAAGTTGAATATGATTGATTCATGTGACATATTTCAAACAAACTGATTTCAAATTATTACTGATTGTCACGTAAGAATTACACTGTTATAATTTAATAAATAATATTCGTTATGCCGTCTTATCCGCCGGAACATTTAGCGGAAATACATTATGTGTACGGATTCGTGAAGTGTCATGCTCGCTCCCTGTTTCTCAACTTGAGATTAATATGATTCGCTTACTCTCTGAAGTAAAGGCTTGACCATAAAGAAACACGCTATTACTATGATTTAATTTGTATTGAAAAAGTGGGTCAATTAAAACACACATTTCGACCCATGTTAATATAACGTTATTTACTCGTACTGTCGTTAAGAATACGTGGTTTAAATCTTTCGGGTTATTCAGGCCAACGGTGTATATTAGGTCCTTACTTATGAAATTGACGTTTTGTATGAGTTTTGTTTTAATTATATTTTTTATACTTAAGTTTTTTAAATTTTCTTAGCATTTATTGATGTTAACTTTCTAAAAATTAAAGGCCAGCATGTTTGTTTCACTAGCTAAATATAGCAGACTATAAGTAGAAAAAACAAGTACCTTCAAAAGTACAATGAAACAAAAGGTCAATTCCGCTAACTACAACTTAAAAAAAGAGTCAATTTAAAAAAAAAATTAGGCCATAAAGATACAAGATTAAAAATAATTGTTATTACTAAAGCCTTAATAATAAGTCTCAATTAAATGTATATACAAATATTTACAAATGGTATTATTAAGTTTTGGAAGTAATACACTTGTTAATGTGTGAGAAAAAAATCGTCAATTTCATAGGTAAAGACCCAATATTTTTTATACCGATTTTGGTTATCCTTTATGAAAGTTATCGAAACGTCGAAATCATAACGGAACATCCCTACTGGTATACTAACGACACCTACCGTGTGGTAGAATTGATTTTAATACGCTGTTTTGCTTCTCAACGTTAGATGGCGTTACTAGCGCCCTAGCTCAAAGTTTTTGTATGAAAAAGTCTCTAATAGCCGCTCTATTACCTATTGAATCTCTTTGTCTTTGGCCCTCTTCCCGGCCAAATTCACAAGTAGGTATGTACTTCGATTTAAAAGCTGACAGTTCGTTTTAGACATATTTGACTTGTTCGCGTATTATAGTATCGATATAGTATCGACTGTCAACAACTTCGATCGATTATGAGTATGACAATAATATTTCAAATTGTAATAGTATTTCTGTCTGGTAGGCCACTCTTGACGCAAACTCAATCTTAATACAATTCCAATGCGATTAATATGTATCGATATTGGGATAAGTTTCGCAATTTCGGAACGCCCTATCTCGATAATATTTGTTCAGTAAATTTCCACGCAATTTAATTCCAATGTAGCGCTATTATCGCTTTTAAGAGTGCCATTTGAATTTTTTTGATTTGTGATTGGAAATTGATTATTGCAATTGTGTTTCAAGAGTAACCCATCTGAATTGCACGAATGCTTTGGATTACCTACTAGAAATAGTGAGTGTGTGTGTGTGTGTGTGGTCTATGTGGCACTATTTCTTTTGTAGTTGGGGGCTGCAAGTTCTATTAATCACGAAAAGAAAATAGGTAGTCAAGCACTATTTATTGACTTTCAATCGGTATGTTTTTGCTATATTATTTGTCGAATTTAACTGATAATAAGCGAATAAAAATTCAAATAAAATTTGGTAGAACCCTTTTGTAGCGAACTCCAGCCGTGAATTCAATTTTAATAGCAGATTTAGCAATAACTCCGAAACTGCATTAGGCTGATACAGGTGATGTAAACAATGTGCATACTTTTCTAAATCGATATATCGATACTTTTATTTTACAGATTTCCTAAAGACCATGCACTAATGTAAGTCCATGCTAAAAGCGAAGTAGAAAAATAAGGGTTGTATTTAATCGATCACCAAAGTAACCTTTTTTTTTTTTTTTTTTTTTTTTTGTCCCAGGGGAAGTCATTACGACTACCGGAGCCTTTAAGAGGCACCCGGTTATGTGGGACTCACCCGTCCGCCTTTCCACACCCACTGACAGGGAGAGAGGCTCCAAGTCAGCTGCCAGGACTAAGTCCCGGCTGGGAGGGCGAGACGGAGGGGGATACCGCACTAAACCCCTGGGGGACCACAATCCGAAAGCAGAAGGCTAAGGCGACGGCACGGGACATGTCCGAAGATAATGACCGCGACCGCCGCCCTGCGCCCGTGCACCGACCTGCAGCCATCTCCACACACCCATTCCCGCGTTTGCACGGGAAACGTGTGCTTTGACGGCCACGCGCCGGGGCACGGGCACGTACTGTTGACACACAGCAATATGAATGAACAAAGGAAAAGAAAAGTCCACGCGCACCCCCCACGGCGGGGTGCAGCGCCGACACCTCAACACGAGGCGCACGTCCGTTGGGACGGTGCGGCCTCAACCACCAACCAAACCACGACGCGCGTACACACATACATAGGTGCACGCACACACAAACGACAGACAAACAATACTTATTTACAGACAACACAAAACTCCTCACAAGCACAACAACACAAGATAAAACAACACAACTCCACAATATATACAAAGGGTAGGTGCGGGACGGGACAGAACCCGGCCCCGGCCTTGCCCATGTCAAGTCCGGGTATCAGGGGGGATTGAGGTCTGCACCTCTCCTCCTCCTTCTTCTCCTCCTCCTTCGGGCGGGGGCGGCGTCGACCGCGAGCTCGCGCTGCCTCTCTGCCTCCTCCTTGAGGGACATCACTTCCTGGCAGAAGCGCGCCACTGCGGTCCAGCTGTTCTCGCTCTCCAACATTGCCTCCACAACGTTTGGAAGAGCGAGACTACCCCTACAGCCCCACCAAAGTAACTTAACGTAACCCACAAAAATACTAAGTTAGCACCTAAAAATACAAAGTTAGCACCTAAACTACTATTTAGATGCTAACTTACCATTTTAGGTGCTAGCCTACTATTTTTTTGTGGATCAATTTATTATTTCTCGAAAAATAATAGTGGATCAATCGTATTGGACTTCAAAACGGCATAATCACATTTTTTCTAAGCATTTTACTATGGGTTAATTTGTATGTAAGTGAAATATTTATTTATTTATTTATTTATTTATTTATTTATTTACAACCTTACAACTATCATTACAGGATACTTATTCCTAATGCGATAGTGTAGATCCTTATTATCTAACTATTTCTATAACAAAGAACATACAACGTGACTTTTGTGAATTCATTCAGAGAGCAGTTGAATATATCAATATCGTCAGCGACTTTATTAATAGTGCGCAGGGCTCGGGTAATTGGCGCTTCTTTCAAAATGTTAGTCCGCGCCCGCGGCACCTCGAGCAGTGGCGGGCGCCGCCTGCGCCACACGTACCGGTCCGGCACACACAGCTTCACAGATTGCAACACTCCTTGGTTGAACAAAACACCACGTAACAATTTTATTATATATGTAGCCAGCCCTAATTCTCTTCTGACTTCCAATTTGTTGTAGCCCACCATGCCGAGAACAAATAATGTCGGATACATTAACGGGTAAAATGGATATACTCCATATAATTTAAGATAAAGAAATCTTGTAAACTTGTTTTGTATTCGTTCTAACATTAATTTATATTTAGCCTCAGAAGGACTCCAAATAAATGCATTGCATTCCAAGTGGCTTTTTACCAGTGCTTCATACAAAGCTCTTATTGTATTTAAATTTGTAAATCCCTTACACTGACGCAACACAAATCCCAAATTACGGTATGCCTTCTTACAAACCTTAATTATATGCTCTCGAAAAGACAGATTGGTAGTAAAATGAATTCCAAGGTCTCTCACCTCAGTCACCCGCTGCATAGGAGCACCATCTAAGCAATATTGGAAATGAACAGGGTCTCGTGACAAAGTAAATGACATTACCGAGCACTTAGAAAGATTAAAGCATAACCGGTTCCTACGACTCCAGTCCGCCACCCTGTCAATGTCCGCCTGCAGTTTAGCACAGTCGTAACCGTTCTGTATTTCCAATACCAGCTTTAGATCATCAGCAAAGAGAAGGCAGGTCGAATCCAGCGTGACGTCCGGTAGGTCGTTCACCATTAAAACAAATTCGAGAGGCCCCAAATTACTCCCTTGACTGACTCCTGATCTAGTGTAGTAATGTTCCGAGTTATGACCATCCCAGTTGACATACTGGCGTCTGTTTTTCATGTAACTGGCAAAAAATGACAGCGTTTTTGGCGTGCAGCCCGCATTGGCCAGTTTCATGAGCAGGACGTCATTGTCGACTGTATCGAACGCCTTTCGATAATCGAAATAAATGACATCCACCTGACTACCACTGTCCACCGCTGGTGCCACCTGCGTCATCAGCTGAAGTAGGTTCCCCGTAGTACTCCGTGCGGGACGAAACCCGTGCTGCGCGTCAGATAACTGAGCGTTCACCTGCGAGTATAAGGAAGCATGTATCGCTGACTCGAAAACTTTCGCCGGGGTACACAGGACTGCAACCGGTCTGTAGTCACTCGTTTCCGTACCACTCCTACCCTTAGGTACCGGGACCACTCTAGTCAGCTTCCATCGATCGGGAAAAACAGCACAATCGAGACAGACATTATAGATGTGCAGCAGCGGAGCAGCGAGTACCTCACGACAATCTCTAAAAATAAAAGGAGGTATACCGTCTGGTCCAGTGGAATGTTTAGGCTTGAGCTTCGCCAGCGCCTGCCGCACGTCAGTCAACTGTAGCTCGCGCACCTGCACCCACGCACCGCCGGCACCCGCCACCGCCGGCGCCGCGCTGGCCGCACTTACGTCCAGCACCGCGGGCTCAGAGTTGTAAACGGAGCAGAAAAATTTTGACAATTCCTGCGCCCCTTCGAGTGCAGATAAAACTCGTCCATCTTTCGTTAGTTTTTGTTTTTGGGAATTTGTTCTTTTATTTTTTACAAAGTTCCAAAACGCCTTAGGATCTTGTGCCAGATTATATTGCACCCGATCCCTATAGCGGTCATGCGCGAGTTCCACCGCTCTCTTAACTCGCGCCCTGCACTGGGAGAACTCGTTATAATCATCACTCGATCCACTCGCCTTGTACCGCTTATGTAGTCTATACTTCACCTGTATGTCACGAATAACCTCGGCCGTGTACCACTCAGGGTAGCAATACCTCGAGTTTACAGGCTTTTGCTTTTTTATCGGAACACAATCGTCAATTATTCTATTAATAGTGTTATAAAAATAGTTTAACAGTTCCTCAGGATCTTTAATACTGTACAGTTCACTCCAATCTATGCATGATACACTATCATACAATAAAAGAAAATCGGCTTTTGAGAAATTCCATTGTTTCTCGCGCGAATAGTTCAACCGGTCATCCCCAGAACTGTGTGCGCCGAAGTCAGCACTCGACACCCAGATGGCAAGTGGCGGGTGGTAACCATCCACAGGCTGCAAGCCCTCAGACGCGCTCACTGACACCGCGCCGCTTACACCGCCCCCGCTCAACACTAAATCTAACTGCCTACCATTGCAATTCGGTATACTATTTTTCTGAATGAATTCACAAAACGATATTAAATATTCATAATAGTTACACACATCAATACTAGCCGAATATAAATTGAAATCTCCTAATACTATAACATTATTGTTGTATTTAATACATATTTTTTCAATAATATTAAACATGGTCATATAGTTATCAGTATCAGCTTTTGGCGGTATATATACCACGCAACATGCAAATAACATTTTGTTTTTAATATGTACGGTAGCACAAACCATTTCGAATGCACAAGCGTCCAAGTTAACATTGTTTGAAGTGGGTATTTGTCGCAGCTCGAATCGCGGTGTGGCCACTAAACAGACGCCTCCATGCTTACGCCCATCAACTCGATCACAGCGTATTATTTGATAGCCAGGTAGGACGAACTCGGCATTATGAATCGATGCATTGCAGCTAGTCTCTGTAATAGCAAATAAATCGGAACCCGCGGATTCAAGAAAAGCTAAAAATTTTATTGTTTTTGTTCTTAGACCTCGGACGTTTTGATAAAATATTTCAGTTATTCTAGCTTTCTTCTTTTGCTTCATTTCTAGGTCTCCGAAACCAAATCCATTCGCTAAATTCGGCTCCTTGAGGCCATATGCTTGGCTGATTTAATTTGTCAAACATTTCTTTCGGGACGCCGACAATGAATGATGTATAGTCCCTGGCAGTCTTATGCTTTATCTTTTCGACTTTAACATCAACTCCTGGCCCACACACATTTACAACGTGTGTTTTTATTTGTTCCTCCGTTGTAGTAGGCAGCAAACGCCATATATGTAGATGTTTTTTCCGCTGCACAGCCTGCAAATCCAATATTGAGCTTTCTCCCATTAGGACCTTTTTGCTTTCTAACTTCTTTTTATTATTATTATTGTTCTTATTATTGACCATTGTTCTCCTATCACTTTTATCCGATCTGACCTCACTTGTATCTTCTTTTCGTTCTTGTAATAAAGGTATGTCATTACCTGACACTCTCGTCAGCTTTGCAATCGGCGGCGGCGACGATTTTTCAATACGTTTTGTGGCCCCACACTTGTCGATATCGGCCTCACTAGTATTAAGCGCTGCTGGCTGCGTATTAGTTGCGCGTGCTGCGTCCGAGTATGAGTATGCGCTTGCGGTGGGTTTTACAGATTCATTATGTGACTGCAGTTGTTTCGTTAAGACGTGATTACGAGTGGTCATTTCATGTACTTTAACTTCTAAGCTCTCAAGTGTATTTACCTTACTTTCAAGGATCCTAATTTTTTTCTGAGCATCGGCTAACTCGTTCCGGGTGTTAGAGAGAACATTCCAAAATTGTTGGAACTGTTGAGCCTGTTCGTCGAAGCGCGATGTTATTTCCGATCGAAAGTCTCGGATTTCAGCTAGTACGTCACATTCACTGTCCCCTCTTTGTATAGGTTGAGTCGGCCGGCGACTTCCGCGCTGGGTTGTCACGAAGGTGCTAGGAGTGAAAGTTTTGTTGATACCAATACTACGTATGGGAGTATCTGAGTTATCTCCTCTTGGTTGCAAACAGGTACACTCTGGACATATCCATTCATCCTTATATTCTTGAGTAAATGTCTCGAAAATGTCTGTTTGTATAGAGAGACAGTTTAAATCAAAAGTTTTCTTACATTCCAACTTTGAACACTCCATGTACTGGATGGTAAAAATAGTTGATTCACAACCGCTACACTTTGTTGACATTATTTAAAATTGAAAACACTAGGAAAACAATTAAATATAATAAACTAAAAAATATTTTTACAAGATGATATTCAAACACGTCTAGTTAGTTGGGGATGCAACTACCCTACGCCTAACATATGAAATGGAGGCGACTTAGAGAAAATGCGGTTACTACATTATTCAATATTAATGGATCTGATAAAATGGTAGATATAAAATGTATTAATTCATTCAATGAATGTTAGCAATTAATTGCAAAGAAAAAACTTAACTTAAACGGTGAACCGTCAAAACTCGATTTTACAATTTTACAGGAAGTACTAATGAAAGCCTGTAAAGGAAAACAGCACAGGTCTTAGAGCATTTGGTTTAATGCTCTAAGGCACAGGTCGACAGATTTAAGAAACTCCTTAGAAATTTTACATAGACAACATGTCTAACAGAAAAATATAGAAATAATGTAATTTCAGGATATCATATATACCGACAGATATTTTTATCTTGCCAAACCACCGAAGTCCGGTGAATAATTTAATTAATAAAAAACTTTTAATTTATTTTTTGAACGTATTAAGCATTTATTATAATCTGAAATTATTTTTTTGCAGAAATTCTTGGCACGGATGACAAGTCTCTCAGACATATTTGGAAATTAATGTTACTTACTATTTACGAAATCATATTTTCTGATAACAAATTCTAGTATAACTGTATTGTTTTTTCAATGATGATTAACCTTTTTCTGTATACAAACTAGCCCTAGCTCATCTTTAAATAAATATCACGTTGTCAAAAGTTGTTTTGATCTTAAATAAAATGTAAAGACTAAATGCGAGTAGATTCATTAAAATTGTTTCTTTTCAATGAGTTTGCTGTTTGATAGTGCAATTAATGGCTTGGGTTTTATTATTATTATTGTCAATTTAAAATGTATGTTTAATAAATATTATAGTGAGTGACAAAGAAAATACTATGTTTTTGCTTTCAATTATTTATATCGATATTAAAGTCGATACAGTTGCCACAACCTTCGAAATTACGAAAGGAAAGGGGTTCATTACTAAAAATATTGCGAACTGATGTATTTGTGTTGCTATTTTAGTTCGGTTTCTATTGCTTTAGTTATTGTTCTGAGGCTTTTTTGCTTTTTTAATGAATTTTTGACACTTCTTTTCTTACTGGACCGTTGTTGCGATTCCCAAACGAAAACTACCTAACCTAGGTACTAAGTTTTGAACGAAATTAAAAATGGCTGACTTAATACGTCAATCGTTGCTGACAGACAGGTTTCACTTGTCGGCAGAAGAAGTGAGCGATTTATGTGAATAAAAATTATTTGGTACCTATCTATTGATAAAGTTTATCAGTGCATTTATGTGTTATTGGCAACCGTCGGCGCAACGCTTGCAGATAACGGTAAGTTTAATTGAGTATATCTGTAACTGACTCTTAAGACCAAGCGGCCGCTCTTTCCAAATTTTGTCATCGATTTCAGTTTTCAGGTAATTTTGATACAAGCTAATCACGTAAGCCGGCTTTTCGGATATTAATGAATTAACACAGATTGCGGAATATTGACTACGCGTTTTTAGTATAGCGATCTTTTCGTGTAAACATTTCGTCAGACCATAATTTTGTGTTAGGGAGTTTTCTCCTGTTTTTCCTTATTTTATCTATGAATTAAGTAATCGATTTATTTAATCTATTAATAAAGTTAACACGGCCACTTTAAGCTTACAATTCATGTAACTTCCGAGAAATTAAATTAACGAATACCTAATAGATTTTGTATACAATTTGCGATCAAATATATGAGTAGGATAAGTGTATTTATGAATTTTAACTGTTCTGATTGTTGTTGTTGCTCATAAATAACATAAAGTTTAGTCCTTTGAGTTATTGTATTTGGTTTTCATTTGATTTGGAGCATTTGTATGGCCAGTTCCTTTTGCCTTACATCTTGGTACTGGTTCCCAGGACACATGTTCAGGGAGCCAGTACTGAAATAGACTAAAGAGTCATCAAACTGGACTCACAAAGGACTGGATTGGAAATACAAAGAGAAAAAGGGGCAGACAACCCCAAAGATGGTCACTGTGGTCAAGGCTAGCAACTAATAGAGATGGCAGGAGGTCCTTATAGGCCTTTGTGTCCATAACACGGTACATGAGGGACTGTTTCAATATAAATTTATTTAGTTTTTAAAATAATATTTAATTAAAATTATATTTCTCTGAAATATGAAATATGATTTATGCATTCCGAGAATGAACAATCACATGTGCTATAAGAGTGCATTCAGTACTTGTATCAAGGTTTTCAATCATCTACCTTTAGACATTAAAGCTCTTGGATTACCAACTTTTAAGTTTAAGTTGAAAAAGTGGTTAATAAATAACGCATTTTACAGCTTAGATGAATACTATGCATTAAAAAATACAAAATTGTAATTTACTTACTAATAGGTTTATTATAAGTTGCTGTAAATTTCATGTTTGTAATTAATCTTTGATTACCTAGTTTTTATTTTTTGTTTTTGATTAGTTTTAATTTACTTACTTAAAAATTGCATGCCCGTTATGGGTACACTGTTGTAACTCAAATGTATTGCATCCTCAACCGCAAATTGTACACAGTTTAAGCAATAAATGATATTCTATTCTATTCTATTCTATTCTAATAAAAGGCTTTGAAATTTAAAATAGCTAGTTCTTTCGTAGTGACAGTTCTGGTCCTGCTTACTTACAGCCTTTTTGAGTGATACACTGAATAAAAACTATCCAATTGTTGGGTTTAAAAAAAAGAGTTCATCACTCAGCAAGTTTATCTATGACAGCTTTTGCCATTACAACTTACCAAAGAAAGAGAGTTCTCGCCGCTAGTGTGAACAGTCAGTGATTTATTAATATATTATGTAACTGTTTTATTGACACAGGATCGACATGTATTGTTTGTTTCTTGATAGAAAAAATTGTCAATAGTTAGTCGCTTCTTTGTCGGCAGTGGGACAACTGCCTTAAGACAAATTTCAAATTGTTTTATTTATGAATTTCGTCTAAGTGATAATACCGATCTCTTCATAAGAAACTACAATAAGTCAATAAAACATTTAAAAAGTAAACAAGGGACAACAGATTTCCGGATTCCAACTGAAAGAGAACCTATTAAAGAAAATCTTCTATAGTTTAAATGAATTTTTAGTTATGTAATAGGTATACAATAGTTAATATAGGTACTTGTATAAAAATTACAGATTTGGAGTGTTTGTATTAATATTGAAATGACCTTGCTCATTTGAAGACATTAAACCTACCTAACCTTAAGATATTGCTTTATCTCAAACTGGTCTAGGACATGAAAATAATGTATCAGCTGTTTAACTCCCCGTGCATGTCGTAAGAGCCAACTAAGGGACATAAGTTCCAAGTTACTCGTACATCAGGCGATTGGCTAGCACCTTATCACTGATGTTATACATTCCACCTCGGAGCTCTACTTTGACTAGCTAGAAGACTTGAGGTCACTATCAGCGAGTTTACTCTAAATTAGTGATTGTGATCTGAAGACGTGAGTGTATGTATGTATTTTTCTTGTACAGCCAAATAACTCAATAAAGATATGACAGTGACTATGACTAATGTTGAAGCAAATAATTTTGATAAAGTACAGTTTTTTATATAATAAAATAAAATATTAAACAACATCCAAACATTGCTCCGACTCCAAAGACAGCTTAAAGTACTTGTGTTATGTAAATCAGAAACAACGACGATGGTACGGTACCACTATCACCCAGACCCGAGAAACTATAGAAAAGGTTTGTTTTTCTACATACCTGGGATCTCGGAGATGGCAATACCAGGAACCTGCGTGCGAGCCACTCTACTAGAGGTTGTCTAAAAGAATTTTTTATAATGTGATAAGTCTTTATGTATGGAGACTGACTAGTAAGCAGCTTGCTTTGCACAAAAGATCCTGATGGATCGAAGTGTCACTGTGAGAGGGAAACCTCAGTAGGCCCCACCAAGATAAGCAGCTTGATGGAATACATAAGTTTGATGGGTTGGTCACAGAAGAGAGATTGTTTGGTGTTTGAGAAAACCAGTGAAAATAAATCTGACGCTAAAGTATCAATTAGGTACAAATGTCAATCATATTTGAAGTCATCGGAAACTATACTCTTATGTTGTGTAGTAATTCTTATTGAAGAGCGGCTCTTCCCCAGTACAGATTATTGTTTAACTTAACAGGACGGAGTCCACCTGTATTTATCACACCTGTATGTTTTGTGAGGAGAATATTTAGATTCTTGATTTGATTTAAAGGAATGAACATTAAGTAATTAAACAAACCAATGTAAATTAAACATCAATAATTATATTAGTAGTTCGTTATTAAAATAAATAATAATAATTATTATTTACAGACATTTTAAAAAATACACCTATTAACTATATGAATACTGATATTATAAAGAGGAAACCTTTGTATGTATGTTTGTATGTATGTATGTATGTATGTATGTATGTATGTATGTATGTATGTATGTATGTATGTATGTATGTATGTATGTATGTATATATGTATATATGTATGTATGTATGTATGTATGTATGTATGTATGTATGCAACGAATAAACTCAAAAATTACTGGACCGATTTAAAAAATTCTTTCACCATAAAGGCCTGTGCAGACGGGGGCTTTTGTCCGCTTGCTTTGTTACATTCAGTCTCTAAAGACTTCGAATTCGTGTGCGTTAAACGATGAAATTGTAAGCGATCCATTTTGACGGACAAGAAAGTCCGCGGACAATAGTTCGTCGTCTGCGCAAGCCTTAAGAATGCTACATTAGCGCTGAGTAACATAGGCTATATTAAATAAAATAAATAAATTTAAAAAATACGGTACGAAGTCCGCCTGGTCAGCTAGTCCCATTTTAAAATATATTTTTTGACGACCTCTTTAGTCCCGTGTTTGATTCACTCGGTTTGATTGGTGGTAGGTAGGACTTGTTGGTCCGCCTGGCTAGCTACCACCATCTTATATAAATATGTCGCCATAACATCAATGTTTGTAGCGTTGTTGTGTTCCGGCAGCTAGAGATAAGATAGCCAGTGCCTCAGTAGTTGAGGTTTCCGGGTGAAGCCTTTCCACCTTCGGCCTTATCATCGCTTAACTTCAGGTGAGATGAAGATGTACCAGTAACGAATAAAAAACTCTTCCTTCCTTGATGATGATTGTGATGATGAATGAGTGTCGCCAGTAAGGTGTGTTAGCGGTCCCAGGTCGACGCAGAGGGCAAGTCGACATTGAATCGACATTGGATCGCTATCGTTCACGTGTTAGCCCGGCATTATCAGGAAGTGGGCACGCGGTCACTAGCGCACATCTCTGAGTTTTCGTCTTATCACTAAACAGGGAGATACACAAGGTAATATAAGCTTCATACACCGCGCTCAAGCAACGGTACACTTCGAGCGAAACTTATGCGAGATTCCGTGTCCGAGAGGATGTCTATATGTGCCTTGCTCGAGCGCGTTTATATACAATACTAGCTTTGTTCGCGGCTTTGCTCACGTGAGCTACACGACTTGTGTTTATTCGTTATAAAAGCCAAACTTATTAAAGGTAAATATCATAAGGGCATAAGTAAAAAGTGTTTAACACAAAACAACGTTATAAAAATCACTCTGTATAAGTAATTTTGGTCCGTTTTGAAACCTGTACAAATTGTCATCTTAAGGGATCTTTTTCGAAAAATCCTGAAACACTACAATTTCTTACCAGGCCAAATACCGAAATTTAAAGAATGACAGATTTCCGTACAACTTCACAAGCTTATTTCACTTCTCTGGGGGAGATTTTTCGAAAAATGCTAAAACACGTCATTCTTTATTTTTATTGAAAAATCTATAGATCGATTAAATTATGTATTTTGATAGTTATTACTTAAAAAAAAACGATTTCCCCAAAAAAAACTTCTTCCCTTTTTTACTCTTTTAAAAAAAATAAACAAAATTCCTGAGACACGTCATTCTTTATTTCTTATCAAGAAGCCAAATACCAATTTTCATGTATTTTACTTTAAGTAATGACAAATTTCCATACAAACTTTCCACCCTTATTTCACCTCTCTAGGGGAGATTTTTTGTTAAATGCAAAAACACGCCATTCTTTATTTTTATTGAAAAATCTATAGATCGATTAAATTATTACCTATAGATGACTAGCTGACCGGCGGACTTCGTACCGCTTTGACAGTTTCCATGACAACAAAACAAACAAATCATTCGTCCGCTTAAGAAAACCCGTATCCCATGATGAACTCCTATAGCAGCGCCACCTACCGGGTCCAATTGTAAATCTAAACCATTCTCGAATCCACGTGAACACACACAGAAAATTTCATCCAAATCGGTCCAGCCGCTTAGAAGAAGTTCAGTAACATACACACGTGTGCGTGTTTTATTAAGATTTTTATATATAAAGATACTTTCAACATAACAATTTCCCCAAAACAAATCTTCTTCCCTTTATTACCCCTTTAAAGGAAAATAAACAAAATTCCTGAGACACCTCATTCTTTATTTCTTTTTAAAAAGCCAAATACCAATTTTCATGTATTTTACTTCAAAAATGACGGACTTTCATACAAACTTTCACCCCCTATTGGACCCCCTTAGGGTATTATTTCCGTAAAATCCTTTCTTAGTGGCTGGTTACGTCACTCGATTAACCTACAGTCCAAATTTCATCTAATTAGCTCCAGCGGTTTCGGCTCGGCGATGATGAATCAGTCGAGACAAGTCGTTATATAAATATATGTATAGATTACATTTCTCTTTGATTAGTAAGTATTTTATCAAGACATAATTAAACCCTTTCAGCGCCTGAATATTTTAATATTTTTTTGCTGTATGCGGTCATACATATATGTATGATTATATAATCAGCTACGAGATAAATCGTACCTGGCATAGTTGAACATAATTTAACGAAAAAAAACTTTTGGCCATTATGTCCAAAAACTCCGGCGTTATGTGTAGTTGATTGTTTTAAAGCTTATCACAGCTAGGGTTACCAGATGGAAAATTGAAAAGTCCTGAGATTTTGTCGTAAACGTAATTTGCAACACTATGGAAAATAGTAACTGATAATCTAATGTTGTTACTGATATTTTGCAGTTACTAAGAAAGTCAAAAATGGTAAGTAGGTACTTTATTGAAAAATCAAAAAATCCTGAGATTTCTAAAATCCGGCCGCAATACTGTCAGGCAGGAGCCTAAAAATCCTGAGATCTCGGGTCAAATCCGGAGATATGGTATTGGTAACCCTAATCTCAGCAAAATTTTGTATTCCTACTGCAGAAAAGACGGAATTATGTCTTTCTTTGCGTACCGCTTTGACAGTTTCTATCATTGAGTTAAATATATATCAATGGTTTCCATGACAACAAAACAAACAAATCATTTGTATTGGAAAATTAAATTGTCGTTTTTAGTATTTTATTTAATATAATTTTTTTAATATAGCCTATTTTACTCAGCGCTAATGTAGCATTCTAATGGTGAAAGAATTTTTTTAATCGTTCAGTAGTTTTTGAGTTTATTCGTTGCAAACATACATACATACAAAAATACAAAGGTTTCCTCTTTATAATATTATTATATATTATATTACTAGCTGACCCGGCGGACTTCGTACCGCTTTGACAGTTTCCATCATCTATAATATATTAACACGTGAAGCAAAAACTTTGTTCCCCTTTTTTACGGCGCGTCCAGTAGTTTTTGAGTTTATTCGTTTCAAACATCAATATTCACTTAAAACTTATAATTTAATAAATAGTCTAGACATGCGATTATTTAACTATATAATTATTGAATTGTTTAATTTAATTTAATTATTTTAAGTATTTTATTTTATTTAATTATTTTATTTAATTTTACTTTATTTTGTTATTGTTTTATTTAATTTTTTTAACTTTTAGACTTAAGATATTATTCATAGTTTTATATAAAAATAATACTCGGGATTACTACTAGAAAATACTACTAGGGAGCTCTCTATAAATTTGCCGTGTCCGAAAAGGGCGACTAAGTTTTTAAGTTCCTTCATAAATGTACAACATGTTATACACTTAGTTAGCAATAAAGAATTTGATTTGATTTGATTTGAAACATACATACATACCGACGGTCCCTACGTAAAATTCCTCAAGTGGTACATAAGTAATTTGCATTTTTTTGTTTTGAAACCTTCAGGTCATCCTAAAGTTTCGTTTCATCAAAGAAACAGGGCTAAAAATGCCATAATTCTACTCTAAATCAAACCTCGACAAATTCCATAAGTACAAAATCTCCAACGTAAAACTACAGCAGTGGTAGTTCCGTAATTTTACATCGGGGAGTCAAGGACGCTCTTGCGCACAAGATGATAATTGTTGAAATATTTTTTTATAATGTTCCAAAAGTTATTCAGTTTCATGACCATGTAATAGTGAATCTCTTCAAAAATTAAAAACTGTTTAGTTAGTAGTACAATAAAAACGTTATTATTGATTTGAATAACATATGAGATGATTCTACATAAAAGATGATTCTAAATCTTTTTTTATTTAATTACCTAACCGCATCATATTATAACTCCCAATCTGAAAATCTCGTTAGTGTTTATTATGGCTCATTATGCCCCACGTATAATTTTGTAATTGACAGTTACAATATATATCGCCAAAAAACCTACCACGTATAAGTCGTTATGTACCACTTAAGCATTTTTAGTAAGAATGTTCCCGATGTAAAATGACGTATGTGACTAATAATACATAAAATGAATATTTTTTTACAATATTTTTTGTTTTTCCTTTAAGGGATAATAAATAAAAACTTCATGCCAAATTTCATTACTCTATATGCAGTAGACCTTGAAATAGACGCGTTTGAAACTTCAAACCACTCTCCTGTAAAATTTGGCATTTGCAGTTAAGTTATTTTACGTAGGGACCGTCGATACATACATACAAAAATACAAAGGTTTCCTCTTTATAATATTAGTATAGACTAAGTATCTTATGTTTGTCATGTCCTATCTTTTTACTATTAAAAGTCTGATCTTTGATTATCATGGGTTTTCTTTGCTAATGCCAAACTTTCAAAATCCAACCTTACCTGTAGTGCCAATAAAGAAATTTTTGTTTATGAGGCCCAACAATATCTACGAATATATTCGTAGTCGGCATCATGCTAAAGAACCGCACTACGAGTAATCTCGTAGCTGGCACGCAAAGGGTTTAACAATAACCAATCAATGATGGGTACCTATAAAAGGGTTTGAAAAATCTGGTGGGTTACTCTTGAAACAATTGCAATAATCAATTTCCAATCCCAAATTTTAAAAATTCAGATGGCACTCTTAAAAGCGATTAATAGCGCTACATTGAAATTAAATTGCGTGGAAATTGAGTGAACAAATTATTATCGAGATGGGGCGTTCCGAAATTGCGAAACTTATACTAATATCGATACATAATAATCGCATTGGAATTGTATTGAGATTGAGTTTGCGTCAAGAGTAGCCTACCTGGCCCAGGCATTTTCTTTGATTCTTGTCTGTTTTTCTCTTTATCAATTAAAATAAATCATTATCTGTCTCTTTTAATTTTTTACTTAATAAAAGTAATTATCGATTTAAGAAAACGTGCCCAATAGTTTTATTGGTCACCCGTTTTAACTGCGACACAACAAACGACGCTTAATATTCACGATCGCGGTCACAACGCGCACGCTACTCTGATAACAGCAATTTCGCGTGAACCGTTTTCGTTATGTAACCCTGTCAACATATCCTTATCTCGCGACATTCGCCTTGGGTCAGGGGCGCGACGCAACACTAGGGTCAAGTGCATCACGGTCATAAACGTCAGCTTGTAAGTAAGCCCACCGTTGGGCAGAGTTCGAAAGGACAATTATCAATGACTAGCATTTTTTCTGCCACTTGGTCTACGTGGTTTACGTAGAGTACGTAACCTTAAAAAAATCCGTAAAAAAAAAATGGTGATTTTTAAAATGACAGCTTGCTATTTGAATGTTTCTAATTGTTATGCCATTATTTAAAGCAATAATTTATCAAATAAAACGTTGACAAATGTTGCTTGTGGAATGAAATTTCGGACTGAATATTTCGGTACAAAATGGCATAGCGGCTGTTTCTATGTATCATATACCTACCTACTAAAAATTGCATGCCCGACTAGGGTAAATTGTTTGTTCCCATTATTATGCTCAACACCTGCTATGTACTAAACACAATTTTATGGCAATAAAAATTTATCTTATCTTATCTTATCTTAACTAAAAATTTGCTAATAAATTTTGTGTAGAACATTATAGAAACTTGTTACCGACTGCTAGTGCGGCCAGGATCAAACGGCTTTACGTGCGTACCGAAGCACGGAGGAGCTCGGGTAATTAATTTTTGGTCACCCGATGGCGCAGTGGTTAACGCGTTCGGTCTGCGATTGTTGAGGTTAAGCAACTTTCGCAAAGGCCTGTCATCGGATAGGTGACCAAAAATTTATCATCTCGAGCTCCTCCGTGCTTCGGAAGGCACGTAAAGCCGTCCCGGCTGCATTAGCAGTCGTTAACAACCACCGCACCGCACAGGGCCCGCGTGGTGGTTTTTGGCCCGTTCTCCCTGTCCATCCATAGGGAAGGCTCGTGCCCCAGCAGTGGGGACATCCTCGCCCGATTCTCTAAATGTCACTACACATTTACAGAATACACTAAACATGCACACTAGCTTAGGTCCAAGACACCGTACTCGTAGAACAAGGGTACGAAGAACCACCTACAGAGCTTTATACCAGGTACAGACATGTACCTGGGCGCTTCTCTCCTCCTCCACGGCCCGGTCTACCCGAGCCGAGGTCCGAGCCTTTGGAGGCGCCCTCGGTTGGTTCCGTTCCCCGATCCGATCCGAACCCTCCGGAGAATCTAGTAGGGCACGGGGACGCGCACTAGTGCGCGATGCCGTTCCCTCTAGAAAACCTCCGAAGTTGATTCGTTTCACACGGCTTAAAGGACCCTTTACGTTCCTCGCCGCCCCCAAACAAGCCCGGTAAAGCTGAAAATGCCGTCTGAGGCAATCAGCAATCTCTCTCCAAAAAAAGTGGGGACATAAAATGAGCTGATGATGATGATGACTTTGATGCCATACAAATGGTCTACAAATGGAAAACGCATGACAAAAACACGCAATAAGCACAAAAATCTTTTCCTACAGTCAGTTATAGCACTGAAATTGCCGAGTTTGTCGTACGAGTATTATAAGTTCGCGACCTCATGTTAATTTGTTGAGGCAAAAGCGTCATAGGAAACAATTGCCACTCTGTAAAAACAGTAGAACATGCTTTTACCAAATTTGTGAGCGTCGCCGCTGGCCTTGACACTTTGTCAAACATATTGTTTGCAAAAGAAATACCTATAGGTATCTAAAATTTCCCATTTTTTTTGTACTTTATACTATCGCCTCGGTGGCCGACTGGCAAAGCGCTAGGCATGATACCCGAGGTCCCTTGTTCAATCCCAGGTAGTACTCTTGACGCAAACTCAATCTCAATACAATTCCAATGCGATTAATATCTATCGATATTGGGATAAGTTACGCAATTTCGGAACGCCCCATATCGATAATAATTTGTTCACTCAATTTCCACGCAATTTAATTCCAATATAGCGCTATTATCGCTTTTAAGAGTGCCATTTGAATTTTTTAGATTTGGGATTGGAAATTGATTATTGCAATTGTGTTTCAAGAGTAACCCACCAGTTCATGCATACCCAAGTAACATTATCTGGAGGCGTAAGTTATGAGAAAGGCTTTTTAGTCCTATACAGTATGTGAATTGGTTACTGTCTCGCTCAAAGTTTATATTTAGAAAAAATGTATTACAAACAGGTTTTAGAACTAGTAAGCTTGTAAAAAATCTTAATATTCTTAAGAAAAAAAGTCATAAAAACGTTGTGTTTGCTTCAAGTTTAAACTCGAAAGGTTTTGAGACCTACAGGCTTAGAAGATGTCATATTTTGGCCACAATTTAGCAATAAAAATACTAAAACAAGATAATTTGATCTTACACATTACATTTTCAAAACCACTTGTTCTAAAAAAGAAAATAAAAAACCAGTTAGCACTATATGCAACCTATCCTAGAGCAATAAGTTTTTAAAACGTTAAGAACTAATTATGAGCCTTACGGAATAAAATATTTCCTTTTGTACTATGGTACAGCTTTAAAAAAAAAGACTACATCAAAAACAGCATGGAATCGAATAGAAGGAGCAGCCTGGTATGAAACACTCCAAATCCTTCCTAGGCGAAAACGCCTTAGGACGGAGTAAGTTAATATGCGGAGGCAGTAGAAGGCAGGCCCGATTAACCATCGGTGCCTTGACAGGGCACAAAACAAATGCTCCACAAAATGCATCTATCAACAAATAGCTTGTGTAGGGTATGTGGAGAGGAAACGGAGTCAATGCAGCACCTACTGTGTGACTGTGACTCTCTGGCTAGGAAAAGAATGGGACTCCTGGGGTCGGCTTATCCGAAACCGGAGGACTTCAGGCTCTTCGCTCTTAAGGACGTGGCCAAACTTATGGCATCTATCTTTACAGAGGAAGAAGAGTGAAAGGACGGGGTTGCACAAAAGATCCCGATGGTTCGAAGTGTTACTGCAAGAGGGAAACCTCAGCAGGCCCCACTAAGATAAGATAAGATGGTACAGCTTTTGCACAGCTTTTGCACAAAAGATCCCGATGGGTCGAATACTGCAAGAGGGAAACCTCAGCAGGCCCCACTAAGATAAGATGGTACAGCTAATTACTTACTAGACATTCTTTTTTTTTTATACGTAGCACGGCAAATGACTCCATTTCACCGGATGTTAAGTGAATATGGAATCCAGATGCGACGACAACTGGTGCAGCGTGAAAACAACGCAGCATCAGTTACCCTCACTCTGCCGGCCCACAAGGTGTCTCTTCACGCCTCGTTTGAAGGACCCCATATCATAGGTAGGATTCTGTTTATTCGGCGTTGTGACTTCTTAGCAGTACCAACGGTCCAAATTAAGATCGGTTTGGGACTATAGTTAAACTAACGAATATACAGACTGATGCCCAGGCAACGAATAATTAGGAATGGACATTTCAAAAGATACAATCCATACGTTCTTACAAACAAACAAGCCGTTTATTAGAATTCGCCAGAACTTTGACGGCTAAATGGTTATTTATACAGCTAGTTAGCTCTGAGAAGTGACTATTAGTTCTGCTTTAGCCATATGTGAGACCTACTAGCATTTTTAGATATTTTGTGGACTCCACGGTTTCTGTTCATCATCAGCCTATAAACGTCCCACTGCTGGGCACAGGCCTCCCACATGATCAGTAGCACGTGGGGATAATGGGCCATAACCCACCACGCTGGCCCAATGCGGGTTGGTGGGTTTTAACGACTGCCATCTTACGACAACAACCAACGGCTTAACGTGCCTTCCGAAGCACGGAGGAGTTCGAGATGTTTTTAATTGGTCACCCATCAGGCGACCCGGCATTGCGAAAGTTGCTTAGTGGGCAAGATCGCAAGCCGAACGCGCTAGCCGCTACGCCATCGAGCTCCTCTCGGTTTCTGTTAATTTCTATAAAAGCATTTTTTGTAGCTTGTAAAAATTACTACTCGGGCCACCATATTGTATTATGAAATCACGTTTGTCTTATTATTTATATCATATATTTTAGTGAAAATAATTAAACAATTTATATTGTAAGTAAGGGTACTTCAATATTAACTCATTTCTAGCTTATATTGATGCCTGGAGCTAATATTACAATAAAAAATATTTTTATTTTTTTATTTTTATTTAGAAAAATATTATAACTTGGTAGATATCGAGGGCGCCTGAGTTTTTTAACTGTATAACACCCAACTTCGACGGCAAACTGGTATGCGCATAGTCATCAAGCCCTAATAACTAGGTAGGCTATCTGTATTATTTTAATTATAAAACGAGTTTTAGTTGTATCATAGAGCCATTGTTCAAGAGAAAACACTAATACCCTAATACACTAAGGTCGACTGATTGTATGAAAAGTAGACAAAATCAACGTTTCGTAGTCCCCTGATTCCTCCTCCAAAACTGGACCGATTTAATTAATTTTTTCATTAAAAATTAAAGAAAACCTTTGCCTGTGTCCCTATGTTTTGCTTTTTTTTATATGTATATTCTCGTCAAATTTGTTTGCTGGATGGACGTAGCAAAAATCTGGCCAACTTTTAAGGTTTTTAAAGGTTCATATCTTTTTTAATAATTAATTTATGAAAAAAAGCAAAACATAGGGACACAGCCAAAGCCTTCCTTTAATTTTTAATGAAAAAAGTTATTAAATCGGTTCAGTTTTAGAGGAGGAAACAGGGGACTACGAAACGTTGATTTTTTCTACTTTTCATATAATCAGTCGACCCTAGTGTTTCCTCTGAATTTTGTTTGTTAAAAAACCATAAACAGTTGTGAAAGCTTAATAAATGCCTTAGGTAACAGTAAATTGTTTAGACTTTACACTTTCTGGGGCCGTATAGCTTAATTGTAATTTTTTTTAAATACTCTAAATTAGCTTACGTGCTACTTCAATGCCCACTTTAAAGCTAAAGAATAATTGTTTTTAATTCGGTCCAGTAGTTTTTGAGTTTATTCGTTGCAAACATACATACATACAAAAATACAAAGGTTTCCTCTTTATAATATTAGTATAGATTATTTAAGTACATATAATTGTACGCAAATATTGTTGCGAACAAATTATAATTTGAAAAAAGACAGAGTTGAAAAAATGCCGGGTTAGGTGCACTACCAACTATGCTATCGTGGCTCAATCCAACTCGCCGAAATTAATCAACACTTTCTATTCTTACTCTGTAAGCGAAAGGAGCCCTATTCATTGAGCCACTGTACCACCATAGTGCATCTGTGGTTTTACTTTAAACCAGTCCAAAAATCCGATTTTTATAATAAAAATAAAAAAATCGGATTTTTTTATATATATCGGATATATATCAGATATATATCCAAGTAATTATTTTTTAATTTGTGTGCATAAAGAAACCATTTTACAAGCCTTTTATCACTATAAAGGTTTTTATTGTAATATTGATTAGTAAATAGTCATTTCTTTTGTTGAAGAAGATAAGTAAGTAAGCTGGTAAATAAGGGATATATTGATAAAAACATATAATTGACTCTAAATTATTTATTGAAATCATAATATTTGAATTGGTTTCCTTATTCGTATTTATACTATTTAAAATTATGATGCCTTACTTCATCATCATTATCATCATCTCAGCCAAAAGACGTCGACTGCTGGACAAAGGCCTCCCCAAGGATCCTTATTCCTTACTTAATTAATGAAAATTGTATTTTGTGGTGATTTAATTATTTTTGTATTTTTTTGGCTAAAATCCGGCAAAAACAACAAACGGTACACTACAATAACTTTTATTTTGAAAGATTATTCAACCTTTTTTATTTAGGTTTGAGGCAAAGGAATCTAGATATAAATCTAATCACATTCAGCCTTTGTCTTAAGAAAATAGTTAAGTTTTCTAAAACTTAAAAAAACGGATATATTTTATTAAAAAATCCATTGATATATATCGTGATATATATCCTGATATATATCCATTGATATATATCCTCGCACCCCGCTTTAAACACAGTTTTGTAGTACAGACGCCGGCATATCAACCTATCCAAAACTGACAAATTTCTTCAATACACTTTCAACCATATTCTCTAGCAGAAGCTTCCGATTTAGATATCTTCTTTTGCATACCTAATATTGCTAAACAAATTCTTTCTAAACATTGGTTCAATATGATTCCTTGACTGTTGACTGTTGATGTCGATGTCGAATTGTAATTCAATAGCCTAATATTGTCTAATATTTTTATTCAATACTTCTAGGTTTGATTTTTGATTTTTTTAGTTTGATGTATAATTGATTAAGATCATATTTTTATTAATTTATATATTACTTATCATAGGGTCACTAGGGAAGTGGCCCAAGCGTATTCTTTTTATTTTATGTGAAATGAGCTTAGTAAATTTCTATATGTGAAAACATTGTAATTGTGTACTCTGTTATGTTTTTATATGTGTGTGTTTTTCGTTACTGTATCGTTTTCCAAATAAAATAAAATAAAAATAAAATAAATATGCTTAAGATATAAAGTTCAAATTGAAAATGAAAATGAAAAAATTTTTTTATTCAATTTACATTAATCTTTCAATTTTACAAGTGGTTGGGACCAATCTGTTAAGTATACAAGATACCTGTGCCAGGAGGCCCCGCTCTTCCTCAGCTTACTAACATAATGTATAATTGAGTTTATAACATAAAAAGAAATTAATATTCATAATATTCACTAAAATAATCTTTTAGTAAATATGCTTAATTTATTATTTAATTAACATTATTCAGTGTTTGTTTGTGTGCGAGGGTGTGTGAAGGGGGGGGGGGGGGGGGGGGGTGTTCTTTTTTTTTTTTGCAAGTGATAGAAGAAAACCAGAATGTTTAATCAAATAATTTATAAAATTATTTGTATTTGTTTTATTATTTATTATTATTATCATCTTTATTTATTTTCTTTCTTTCTATTAATTCTATTGAAGAAATTTGACAGTTTGTGGTAGGTTGATGTGCGGGCGTGTGTACAAGGGAAAATGTTTAAAAGGTTGTACTATACATATAATATGTACATACCTATCAATATGTACGTACTTTGCTAGCAGGTTACAAGTGACGTACGAAAACCCGAAGCTAAATAAATAAAATTGCACACCGACTTCTTGTCGAAAATCATCGATTACCTATATATTTAAAAAAAAATTGCGATGATAACGGTTCATGAACCTATCGCACGAAACGGAACGCGCATTGGCGTGAAAAAGTAGCGGCGCGCGCGCAACACGCATTTTATAATCACCTCACCCAGTAGGTCGCCGGCATCAGTGCGGAGTGGACGTGTCGCTCGTACTCACCATAATCGCGTGTGTAAAAAGTCGCGCGTGACGATACCACCGTCCACCGATACCAGGACATTTAATATTTGCAGTACGCCGTCAGCGCTGCCGAAAAGTGAGTGTTATTTAACTTTTAAGTTCAATTAACTTTCCACGTTGGTATTATGCAAATTTTTTTATCGTCAGTCAGGCGAAAGTGTGCGCGCGCGCTGTTTTGACGCGAGCTAGCATCGATCACAATGATTTCCCTTTTTGTCAAAAATGTGAACGACATATATACTTACAATTCACGTTTAGTTGTGAGCCGCACTGTGTGCTGTGTCAACACATTTTTTAGTTAGAACTTACGTAAAACGATGGTAGTTTTTTCGCGGCTCTTCTGTCGTGAATTGAAAACAAAAACTCGTTTATTGACGTACTACCTATTTGCTGATTGATGTCAATGTATTAGCATAAATTGATCATCAAACTACAAAGTTCAGTTTGACCGTGGCGACGGAAGCAAAGAGGTTTGACAGAAGCGGTGGTGTTTTAAATAAAATAAAGTTTTTAATGAATTTCTTTTTAATTCTGACCAGGACGCATTTTAAAAGGTTCGTTGCAATAACTTAAAAAAAAATATATATTTTTATTTTCATGCAAAGAGGTTCGTTTTTAAGTTTTACACTGACACTAATTATGAAATTAAATCACTTTACACAAGTCTAATAGTTACCTAATAGGGCTGCAGCAGGAGTAAGTCTCGCTCTGTCCACGGAGTTAAAGAAACCACGATAAAATAATATGCTAATAAGCAAACAAAGCATTAGTATTTGTATGTAAAATTAACGCTACTAGATCCTTATAAAGTGTTTGTCACATTTTTTTTATATGTTTGACGCACACATTACGCATTAAAATGAAACGCGTTTTTCATTTAGAAGTGAAGATGGTTGGAATTTACCACCTGCCCGGTATCCCATCATACAGGTTATTAAATCTCAGCCCCAACACCACACTGCAAAACTTAAAGATACTAAGTTAAGTAGGCAGGTAAAAGATAATTTCTGCAATTGCGTAGAGATATTGCGTCACTCAGCGTGTTTTACCGCTTATACCATGGCGAGTGCTCTGAAGAACTCTTTGACCTCATCCCACCTTCTCCCTTCCTCCATAGGAGTACACGTGCTGCTCTCCGGAGTCACCGCTTCACTGTCTCAAATATTCCATCGCGCACTAAGAAATTTGGTGACTCGTTTCTCTGTCGCACCTCCAAAACATGGAATAGTTTGCCAGCACACGTTTTCCCTCCTTACTATGATATGGGATCCTTCAAACGAGGCGTGAAGAGGCACCTTGTGGGCCGGCAGAGTAAGGGTAACTGATGCTGCGTTGTTTTCACGCTGCACCAGTTGTCGTCGCATCTGGATTCCATATTCACTTAACATCAGGTGAAATGGAGTCATTTGCCGTGCTACGTATAAAAAAAATCACAGATTTCGCAGTCGAAAAGTTGAAAATCGTCGACCGAACGAATCGACCAAAGAAGCTACATCGAATAATCAAAGAAGCTACATCACTTTTTAAATACGGAAATACCCGTTTTTCTACAATACCAAATCTAAAGAGACCACCTACAGGTCACAATTATTAACCGATTTTTTAATTTTTTTCGCCATTTGGTAGCTAAACTAATAATACTCTAGGACCCTTTTTTTCATTTTTTCTCAAGTTGTTTTTTTTAGAAATTTTTACAATTTAACATACAAACACCCCCCAAAAAGCCCGATTTTTTTACATTTTTCAAAATTCTAAAAAAAGTTTCCAGCCGATTTTCAAAATTCAAACACTCACACGTGTCTCGATAAATTCCTCAACTCTTGGTACTATTTTCATCTCGATTCTCCCAAAATCCTCGGAGCTATGGCCAAAAATACATCTCAGGCGATTTGTATCTGATAACCATTTTCAATGGTAAAAAGACATAAGTGTAAGGTTGTTTTATTGACACCTTACGTCCATACTAATAAAACATGCTACATAACTTTATAACATGTTGTGTCATATAGTTTGAACTCGCCTTAATAGTACTGGGTGCCAAGTACGAGTTTCATTCGCAATTCGATCACGACGAGATTTTGTATTTTTTTTTTTTTTTTTTTATATTTTTACGGGTAAGCACAGTGCCTTGATCTCACCTGATGTTAAGTGATGATAAAGCCAATGATGGAAGCGCACTTCACCCGGGACCCTCAACTAGTGAGGTACTGGCTATCTTATCTCTAGCTGCCGGAACACAACAATGCTACAAACATTGATGTTATGGCGACATATTTAGATAAGATGGTGGTAGCTAGCCAGGCGGACAAATAAGTCCTACCACCAACCAAATCGAGTACACAAAGATGTACCCCCCGCTGGGAATCGAACCCGGGACCTCTGGGTCTAAACCGGTGGTCTTAACCACTAGACCACAGAGGCGATTAAAATGACAAAATGTTAACTCTTCTCTCGGGGTTTTTTTTAAAACCTATCTCAGGTACCAGTCTCTCACATTACATATTAAAATTGTTAAACTAGTTTAAGAATTACCATGTGAGAGAAAATAAATGTATTTTTATTACTATTATTCTCCTTTATTTATTTTATTCTTAAAACTAGATTTTTACAATATTTTAATATAAAAACAATAAAACATTATAAAAACCTAATCCTAGAGTACCACCAGCAGCGGGGCAGGGCCCAAGCTACCAGTGGTCAGGGCTGCAGAGTGAGGAACCTCCTGTAAGGAGTTTGCATCTGACCCTTGACCCAACCTTTCAGCGAGAGCCTCTCTAGGTGTTGATCGAGGCTCTTCGCTATCAGACCGTTTGCCGAAACGACTATCGGTACAATAATTGTTGAGTCCACATCCCACATGGCGGTAACCTCGTGAGATTATTATTATATCTTCTCGTGTGGTATATTATATCTTCTCGTATGGTATGCCGCCAGGAGGCGCTGCTTAAATGCCATACTAATTTTCGTTATCGTAAACGTAATCGAATGAATACAATTAGTAACAAAATTCACACTAGGCACCCTGCAATGCGTCGACCATCGCTAATGCAATCAAATAAGTACAATATTTCGACATGGACATGAAATATTGCATTGGAATCTTGTACTAAGTTAATTAGTGCAAATGATTTGCTTCATAATTTAGAATTTTAATTGTTACCAGTTATTGTTACTAGATGTCTAATGGTTTCGTTAATTGCGAGCAGAATTGCATTTAATGCAATAATTATTTATCACCACCAGTTTATTTTATGTCCCCACTTGAGACAAAAGCCTTCCCTATGGATGGATAGGGAGAACGGGCCATGAACCACCACGCGGGCCCAGTGCGGTGCGGTGGTTGTTAACGACTGCTAATGCAGCCGGGACCAACGACTTTACGTGCCTTCCGAACCACGGAGGAGCCCGAGATGTATAATTTTTTGGTCACCCATCCGATGACCGGCCTATGCGAAAGTTGCTTAACCTCAGCACTCGCAGACCGGGCGCGTTAACCACTGCGCCATCGAGCTCCTCTCATCGAGCGTCTCTCAGTCGAATGCAACAGTTGTGACCGCACGAATCATAAAAAAGTGTTTAACCCAAAACTGTCTCACTGCTGGGCAATGGCATCCGTTATTAAAATCAATCATCACTTCAATTTATGGGTAACTAGTGGCCCGCTCGCGACTACGTCCGCTTGAGTGAACACCCGTATCCTATAGAACTCTATAGCAGCTCCACCTATCGGGTCCAATTATATGCATTATACATATAAACCTTCCTCTTGAATCAATCTATCTGAGGCCCAATGGCCATAAAAACTTAGGAAATCCACAGGTAAATGTTTAATCGCATAAAATTTAAAATTAAAAAGAAAAACAATAAATCAATATCAAAAAGTCTAAGCCAAAACGTTACTTACAAATACAAAATATCCTTTTTAGAATCGTTCACATAAATTTGACAGAGAGTTTTTAAAACTACCAAGGAGGCTATAAAATGCATAACATAAAAATATAACGTTGAGTAAATTACAACGACAACGTTACATAGCTATTAAAAAAAAACCGGCCAAGTGCGAGTCGGACTCGCGCACGAAGGGTTCCGTACTTTATGACGTATTAAAAAAAAACTACTTACTAGATCTCGTTCAAACCAATTTTCGGTGGAAGTTTGCATGGTTAGTACATCATATATTTTTTTAGTTTTATCATTCTCTTATTTTAGAAGTTACAGGTGAGGGGGGGACACACATTTTACCACTTTGGAAGTGTCTCTCGCGTAAACTATTCAGTTTAGAAAAAAAATTATATTAGAAACCTCAATATCATTTTTGAAGACCTATCCATAGATATCCCAAAAAATTTTTGAGTTTCAGTTCTAAGTATGGGGAACCCCCAAAATTTATTGTTTTTTTTTTAATTTTTGTGTGAAAATCTTAATGCGGTTCACAGAATACATTCTACTTACCAAGTTTCAACAGTATAGTTCTTATAGTTTCGGAAAAAAGTGGCTGTTGCATACGGACGGACAGACAGACAGACAGACATGACGAATCCATAAGGGTTCCGTTTTGTGCCATTTGGCTACGGAACCCTAAAAACCGCATCAAAATCCGTTGCGTAGTTTTAAAGATCTAAGATTACATATAGGGACAGCGTGAAGCGACTTTGTTTTATACTATGTGGTGATAGCTTAATCACCACGCTTGCCAAACCCGGGTTAGCTGAATCGAAAAATCCGAAAAACACTTTGTCTGACCTGGGAATTGAACCCGGGGCCTTACCGGGACCTTACCTTACCCGGGTAAAGCACTCGGCCCGATACCCGGGCCGAGTGCTTTACCACTCAGCTAGCGAGGCGTTGAAGCCATAAACTAAAAAAATGCTCGACGATGTTGCTTCTAAAATGTTCAAATAATTTTTAACGCAAATTTTGTTGCGAACAAATTACAAAAACACAAATGTTGAAAAAGTTTCCACGAGCAGGATTTGAACCTGCACCCTTCTGACGTTCCGGGTCAGGTGCTCTTCCAATTGAGCTATCGTGGTTCTAACCAGCCCGCCGAAATTATTCAACACTTTTGATGTTGCTTCTGTTCGTACAATGGTGATATCCTTGAAGCGGAAGTCGAATCGCACTAGCAAGTGGGTCACTGATTATATTTCTATTGTGCGCAAGAGTGCCCGTTCCCGACTGGCTGTCAGCGCTAGGGTTGCCAACCCTACTATATAAAATAGTATCCTACTATTTTAGGTGTCTAACTACTATTATTTTAAAAATATATTATAGTAGGCGAAACTACCATATTTTATACGCACTTATCAGAAATAAAATATTTTTTTTTTAATATACTATATTTTTTTAATTAATTCCCTATCTATACTAATATTATTAAGAGGAAACCTTTGTATTTTTGTATGTATGAATGTTTGCAACGAATAAACTCAAAAACTACTGGACCGATTTAAAAAAATCTTTCACCATTAGAATGCTACATTAGCGTTGAGTAACATAGGCTATATTAAAAATAATAATAATATATAAAATACTAAAAACGACAAATTAATTTTCAAATACAAAATGATTGGTTTGTTTTGTTGTCATGGCAACCATTGATATTTATTTAACTCAATGATGGAAACTGTCAAAGCGGTACGAAGTCCGCCGGGTCAGCTAGTTTAACCCATTAACGCTCTCTGTACTCGCGTGAGTACAGCTACAAAGTGAAACAATTCATACTAATTATCTATGGTTTTTGTTATAAAAACAGTTTTTTTCATTACTAGACATCACTAGCAGATAAAAAATGTTTAAATTTGGCGGTAGCGCGAAAATTTAATGTCATGTTTACTGTTGTCAAATACGAGCTGCAGATCAAAGTACTAAGGTTAGTTTTGATATTGTGGTTTTAATATTATTAATGATTTATTTAGACTTGTTTTGTATTACTGCTTATTATTCGAATACACATAATCATAAAATACTGTTTTAGCTACATTTCATTCCAATAAATACGTGTTAGACTTTATTTTATCACGCTGTACTTGGGCAGGTACAGTGGGCACTTATGTACTATAATTTCTTGTATTTTGCAAGTATTTTTGAATAATCCACCATGGCCAATCGTCGCGTTTTTCAAGTTGAAATGAGTATTCAAGGCTGGAAGAAGCCTTTGAATCAATTATGGCTGATGAAAGTGATGATATTCAAAATGATGTCTTCTTGTTGCCACCTGAATCAGCCATAGTAAGTGACGAAGAAGAAGGAAATGATGATGATCTCGCTAATTCGATCATGCCAAGAGATGTGCCAGGGACAATTGAGGTGACTCCGCGTCGCTTCAGTTATGATGTTTTTGATTAGAACGATAGTGATGATGAGCCTTTATAAGGCTTTTGATCGGGTCTGGCACAAAGCTATTCTCTCCAAGCTCCCGGTATATGGTCTGCCTGCTCAGTTCTGCAACTGGGTCGCTGGCTTCCTGCATGAGCGCAGAAACCGTGTTCTATCTGATGGATGCGCTTCGTGGCTCATGTTAGTGAACGCTGGGGTCCCTCAAGGCTCCGTTCTGTCCCCCACGCTGTTCCTTCTGCATATCACCAATTATCAGTTACTATGGGATCTACGGCGTCTAAGAACGGGCACAATTCGAGATAATAATACAAAAAATGTCATGTCACTCCTGTCCAGGCTATGAAGAAACGGCCAAGAGCGGAATACGACTACCGATTTGATACGGAGAATGAATTTACAATCGTGCGGTGAAAAGATAATAACATGGTTACAATGGGATCTAATCTTGATCAGACTGAGCCCCTGGGAAAGGTAAAAAGATAGTGCAATATTGCTAAGATTTCAATATTCCAAGATTATTTGTAAATTACCACAAAGGTATGGGAGGTTTCGACGTAATATAGCAAGAACCTACCTGAAACCTACAAAAACAAAGATCCGACCTACATCATCGTCAGTAGGACTTGATCGAAAAAATATTGGTCACAACCCAGAACGTATAGAAAATCAGTTGCAGTGTGTTATTTGTCACAATCGTGTTCGTTGGCGTTGCGAACTTTGCATGAAAACATTATGTGTTGAGCGGCCTTGCTTTGGTAGTTTCCATACTTAATCCGTCCACTGTACCCGACCGAGTACACCCCTATAACTTAGGTTTTATTTTTTTTTCCTGAAATTTTGATTATGATACCTTTTATTCAATCGGTAATGATACATTAAATAACATGAAAAACGAATTTTTACGAGCAGTTTCATTTTGGGCGTTAATGGGTTAAGATAAAGACATGAATTTTTTACCTATATCAACATTTCAGATTCGTGCGTCATATTGTTGTAGTCTTAAACTATTCGCCAAAAGCTGGTGCATTTTTCCTGTGTGTCGCCTTAAGCTTACCTTCTGGGCTAATTTTGTGACTAGTGTCTTAGCATAGAAGCTCCATGGACACGTAGCTACGCTACTCTTGACGCAAACTCAATCTCAATACAATTCCAATGCGATTAATTTAGTAATAACTAAAACCAATAACTTTTTTTAAAGATTTTTAATTTTTTTTAAATTTGCGGTCTCAATCAAAATAAAAAAAAAAATCTAAATCTTTATTTACACTAAGAAATCAGTCAAATCAATTGTCGCAGGCGCTACGTATTTTCGACCTTATGACAGCGCCAGTAAGGATCAGCCTTTTTGAATGTTCACAAAGCGAGGTGTCGTCTTCTCGGTCCTTCTGCAATCTATATTTTGTGCACTAGTCTTATGAGAACCCAGATGAAGAATGCGCTTCGGCGGGTTTCAATCTGGTGTTATGATCTGAAGCAGATGATCGTTTGCGCGACTGTTACTTGCGCAAAGCCGTCTGGCGCCTAGCCTAAGCATACACACATATTATACATATGTACTCTCCCGTCATTCTCCCAAAAAAAGGGTAGGATGAGCATCAAAATTCACCAATTCCCTACCTAACCCTATTCCAAATGACCTTGAAAATGTGATTGTTTCCAACTCCTAGGCCGCTCAAGGTTTTGTATAGATTATAGATAGTACTGGAGTGGTTCTCAGCTAGGGTTGTCAACTTTTATTAAAAGAAATAGAGTATATCTGATTTCAAAGGAGGTAAATAAAGAGTACGGACTTACAAAAAAGAGTATCATTTGTTTTATATTTTTAAAAAGGTGTTTTTTGTACCTTTTTCAGCACATAACAATTTTTCATGGTTTTTGAAAGAATTGCATGAGTCCAAACATTCTAACTCTATATAGATCAAGAGCTCTTTTGGACATTTTTGGTTCTGATAATGGGTTTGCATAATATTACATGACTAGTATAGTAAACATTGTGTAAAAAAGAGTATTTTAGCATACTCTATTAGTGTTATAGATTATAGAGTACGCCTACATGATATAGAGTACAATACTCTATTTTAGAGTATGGTTAGCAACCCTATTCTCAGCGGTTGTTCGTACGGACATTCTCGAGTTATTACATTGAAAATGAATTGAAATAAAAAAAAGAAAAAAAAATCTTTATACAATAAACTATTATATAAGCGCTTTTTAACGTCTTTAAGATGTGCCTAAGAACGGGCGCAAGAAACTGCATAGGAAGTAGCGATATTTACAAAATTGTATGCTGTTGCCAAAATGCTTATACTCACCTATTTTACCATTGAAAATGGTTATCAGATGCAAATCGCCTGAGACGTATTTTTGGCCATAGCTCCGAGAATTTTGGGAGAATCGAAATGGAAATAGTACCAAGAGTTGAGGAATTCATCGAGACACGTGTGAGCGTTTGAATTTTGAAAATAGGCTGGAAACTTTTTTTAGAATTTTGAAGAATGTTAAAAAATCGGGCTTTTTTGGCGGTGTTGTACTAAATTGTAAATATTTAAAAAAAAACCGACTCAGGAAAAAATTTAAAAAAGGTCCTAGGGTATTAGTTTCGCTACAAAATGGAGAAAAAATTTTGAAAATCGGTTAATAATTGTGACCTGTGGGTGATGTAGCTTCATTGATTATTGACCGATCGTCATGGTAATGGTGTTAAAAGACGCGGATGCAGGCGAGAAGTGCATTCAAGTTGGTTAATTGTTGTATTCATTTTCAATGCTCCGATTCATGCGGGGACTGCGAAATCTGTGAATTTTTTTTTAACTAATACCTACATACACGCCTCGGAGGTCGAGTAGCAAAGCTCTCGGCCCGACACCCGTAGGACCCGGCTTCAATTCCCAGGTCGGGCAAGTTTTTGATATTATTATTATAATTTAGTTTATTTTTACTTGCACCCATTTTTATTTTTTCTTAGTTTTATTATTTTTCGCCCAAGGTTGCCTGGAAGAGATTGCTTGTTAGCAATAAGGCCGCCTATTTTGTACTATATGTTTTTATTAATTTGTCAGTATCTGTTTTTTTTTGTGTGCAAATAAAGTTTATTATTATTATTATCTCCTTTATTTATTTTCTTTCTTAAAACTAGATTTTTACAATATTTTAATATAAAAACAATAAAACATTATAAAAACCTAATCCTAGAGTACCACCAGCAGCGGGGCAGGGCCCAAGCTACCGGTGGTCAGGGCTGCAGAGTGAGGAACCTTCTGACAATACGTGCCGTGTCTAGGAGTACTGCCTTTTGCATCTGACCCTTAACCCAACCTTTCAGCGAGAGCCTCTTTAGGTGTTGATCGAGGCTCTTCTATTATTATTATTATTTTTTCGGATTTATTCGGTGCATAGCCCGGGTTTGTTATCATCAACCCGCATTTGGCAAGCGTGGTGATTAAGCCATCCTACTAATATTATAAACGCGAAAGTTTGTAAGTATGGCTGGATGGATCTTTGTTACTATTTCACGTAAAAACTACTGAATGGATTTGGATGAAATTTAGCATACAGATAGTTTATAACCTGGATTAACACATAGGATAGTTTTTATTCCAATATTCCCACGGGAATGAATGGAAACTGTCAAAGTGGATGTCTGTTCCTCTTTCACGTAAAAACTACTGATTGGATTTGGATGAAATTCGGCATACAGATAGTTTATAACCTGGATTAACACATAGGATAGTTTTTATCCCGATATTCCCACGGGAATGAATGGAAACTGTCAAAGTGGATGTTTGTTACTCTTTCACGTAAAAACTACTGAATGGATTTGGATGAAATTCGGCATACAGATAGTTTATAACCTGGATTAACACATAGGATAGTTTTTATTCCAATATTCCCACGGGAATGAATGGAAACTGTCAAAGTGGATGTTTGTTACTCTTTCACGTAAAAACTACTGAATGGATTTGAATGAAATTCGGCATACAGATAGTTTATAACCTGGATTAACACATAGGATAGTTTTTATCCCGATATTCCCACGGGAATGAATGCAAACTGTCAAAGTGGATGTTTGTTACTTTTTCACGTAAAAAACTACTGAATGGATTTGGATGAAATTCGGCGTACAGATAGTTTATAACCTGGATTAACACATAGGATTAGATAGACGGGAATGAATGGAAACTGTCGAAAGCGGTACGAAGTCCGCCGGGTACACTAGTTACCCTATAATTGTAGTGATGACTTGGATGATTTCAATGATAGGCAAGTTACTCGTTTTGCGTAAGTTTATAAAGTAGTAAGTTGCCTTTCCTGTCCCACTGCTAGATAAAGGCCTTTATTATTGAAAGCCTTTATAATGTAAACGCTCACCAGAAATATTTTTTAGACCCTAAGCCTAATTACCAAATAAATTAAATGACTGTACAAATATTATTTTTGCTTCCCAAAATGGATACTCACCAAATTTTTACACTATTATTCAAATGATTGAGGATACTAGCTGCCCTACTCCTGTAGGTCACGTGATAGGTTAGAAATTTAAGACAATCGGGAAGCGCATCGTAGCGATTGTCTTGAATTTCGAGGTTATTTTTTTATTAGACAACAGAAAGCAAAAATTACCAAATTGAAACTCGAGGCATAAAATATTGGTGTGAAATGCAGTTAAAAGGTATTCATATAATTTTATTGCATTTAATAAAAATATAAATTGTATCCTTTTTATAATATTTTAGGAAACACAATTTGGTGAGCGTTTGTCCGTTTTGGTAAGCGTTTCGAATTTTATTGGTAGTAAAAACATTTTTGGTAGGCGTTTGTTTACAAGCGTTATTAAAATCGAGTCTGAATGAAAAATCTTTATGGAATTTAGTTTCCAAATGCGGGTAGGTAATCACCAACCTGAGAGCCTACCACGAACCACGTTCGATGTGTTGCCTCTCTGTCGCACTTGTAAATTCGTGCGTAAGTGTGACAGGGAGGCAACACGTCAAACGTAGTTCGTGGTAGGCCCTCTGGTTTATGCATCGAAAAATTTGAAACACACTTTTCCCGATCTGAGAAATAAACGCCAGACCTCCAGATGCTAGGCCGTCAAAGCTTCATTAAAACTAAGAAGAACGTTTTGCGTATAACAAATCGCAATATTAATTTTTGTGTTAAAAAAGTTTGTAATTTTGAAACTATGTCACTTCATATTCTACTTCTCTTGAAAATATCAAAGTAACAAAGAATTTTTAATAAACAATCTCATTTCTTATTCTCATCATCATCAGCTCATTTATGTCCCCACTGCTGGGGCACGAGCCTTAAACCACCACGCGGGCCCAATGCGGATTGGTGGTTGTAAACGACTGCTAATGCAGCTGGGACCAACGGCTTAACGTGCCTTCCGAAGCACGGACGAGCTCGAGATGATAAATTTTTGGTTACCCATCCGATGACCGGCCTTTGCCAAAGTTGCTTAACTCGCAGACCGGGCGAGTTAACCACTGCGCCATCGAGCTCCTCATATTCTACTTCTCTTGAAAATATCAAAGTAACAGATTAGAATGGAACCGACGGAACGCCTAGAAAGGTGACATTGGTTAAGGTCGGACGTAACGTAAGCGATCTAGGTTATCAATAATTGTTATAACATCTGGTATCGTATTTAATTATATGTTACTAGCTGACCCGGCGGACTTCGTACCGCATTTTTTTAAATATAGCCTATGTTACTCAGCGCTAATGTAGAAGGGTGGTGGTGGCTAATGGTGAAATAATTTTTTAAATCGGTCCTGTAGTTTTTGAATTCGTTGCAAACATACATACATACATTCAAAAATACAAAGCTTTCCTCTTTATAATATTATTACTAGCAGCTCGTCCCTGCTTCGCACGGGTGGACTTTTTTTTAATATAGCCTATGTTACTCAGCGCTAATGTAGCATTCTAATGGTAAAATAATTTTTTAAATCGGTTCAGTAGTTTTTGAGTTTATTCGTTGCAAATATACATACATACAAAAATACAAAGGTTTCTTCTTTATAATATTAGTATAGATTAGTATAGATTGTTTTCTATACACACAGACTACACATAATAATTTAACAGATCTAGTCGCTTTAATTTTATACTAATGTTAAAATAAAACACGCCCGTCATCATCATCAGCTCATTTTATGTCCCCACTGCTGGGTCACGAGCCTTCCCTATGGATGTATAGGGAAATCGGACCATAAACCACCACGCGGGCCCAGTGCGGTGCGGTGGTTGTTAACGACTGCTAATGCAGCCGGGACCTACGGCTTTACGTGCCGTCCCAAGCAGGGAGGAGATTGAAATGATACATTTTTGGTCACCCATCCGATGACCGGCCTTTGCGAAAGTTGCTTAACCTGAGCACTCGCAGACCGGGCGCGTTAACCGCTACGCCATCGAGCTCCTCTGCAAATATTACACATTAAAATGAAACTCTTAAACAGATCTAGTGAGCGTCCACAGCTGGGTATAAGTCTCTCCTTTAGCACGTCAACAAATATTTATACGAAAAAAAATTGCAAGCGTCAATGTGTTTTTTTCTAAGTCCTACAGAAGCGTTGCCTCGGTCTACTTTGCGTGGTGTTGCCGCTCGATCGAGGCAACCTTTGACACCGTACTACCGACGCTGTTCACTTGCGTGTGCACACGATTGTGTACGTCACTAGGGCTGCCATCTTGCTTTTAGGAAAATAAAGAGTAGAAATCAGTCCTCAACTCTTTTTTGAAGATTTTTCTTTATTTCTGTCTTTCAGTCGTATGTGCTTGCTTGTAGTTCTAGTTGGAGAGGTGTCGCCGCTCGATTGAGCCCATTTTTGCCACCGTAACGACGACGCTCTTCGCTAGTGTCCATCTTGTTTTTAGGAAAATAAATGAAATCGTAACTCTTTTGTTAAATCTTCCAGTTGAGATTGCTTGTGGTCTAGTTGGAGTGGTGTCGCCGCTCGGATGAGTCAACCTTTGACACCGTACCAACGCTGTTTGCTAGCGTGTGCACACAATTTTGCACGTCACTAGGGCTACCATCTTGTTTGTAGGAAAATAAACAGTTGAAAGCGTACTTGAACTCTGTTTTAAGTTATTTTTCCTTCAGTAGCATTTGTTTGCTTATGGTCTAGCTAGCTAGTTGGAGGGTTGTCGCCGCTCGTTCGAGCCCACTTTTGGTACCGTATCGACGACTCTGTTCGCTAGTGTAGGCACATGCTTGTGTACACGACAAATAGGGCTGTCATCTTGTGCTAAGGAAAATAAACAATTGAAATCGTAACTCTTTTGTTAAATCTTCAAGTTGAGATTGCTTGTGGGCTAGTTGAAGAGAAGTCGCTGCTCGATCGAGGCAACCTTTGACACTATCGAGTAGCGTACACTGCGTACACGTCGTACACGTCATTAGGGCTGCCATCTTGTGTTTTAGAAAATAAACAATTGAAATCGTAACTCTTTTGTTAAATCTTCAAGTTGAGATTGCTTGTAGTTGAAGAGAAGTCGCTGCTCGATCGAGGCAACCTTTGACACTATCGAGTAGCGTACACTGCGTACACTGCGTACACGTCATTAGGGCTGCCATCTTGTGTTTTAGAAAATAAACAATTGAAATCGTAACTCTTTTGTTAAATCTTCCAGTTGTGGTTGCTTGTGGTCTCGTTGGAAAGGTGTCGATCGAGGCAACCTTTGACGCCACCGTACCGACAACACTGTTCGCTAGCATGTACACATGATCGCGTATACGTCACTAGGTCCGCCATCTGCTTTTTAGTCCTCCTAGGTATTGTGGATGCTTGCAGTCTACTTGGAGAGGTGTCGCCGCGTGATCGTAGCATGTTATGTATGATGTTGCATAAAATTTCGAAGGACTACCGTATTGATATTTTTAACTGTATACAGTACTTATGTTTGATTTGTTTCGATTTATTTTGCTGGCTTTATGTAATTATTGAATTTTTGTCTTATTGTTTCAGTTGATTTTCTATTTAGTTAATATTTTTTTACGCAGGCGGGATTATAGTTTTTTACATTTTTATTTTATTTATGTCTTTATAGTATTGACGCCCAATCGCTCTCTAATAAAGGTAGGTCTAAGCCCCTGCAGTGGGGCATAATGATTATAATCGTAGACTTATGATGTATTTTTTGAGCCCTAAATTTGATACCCATAATGTAGTATTCGAAAAAAAAAATTGTTTTTCACTAAGTCCAATGGCGTCGCATAGCCGCCATGTTTTTTTTTAACGTCACCTATTTAAGAACACTTGGGCAGCTAAGACAAATCTAACGATACCTCAATTATGTAAATCCGTTCAGCGGTTCTGGAGATATGAGGTAATAAAGAATATTACATACAAGATAGGCGCGAAAAACATATACCCTTCCTTTGCAGTCGGGTAAAAATGGCAGCCCTACGCGTTAACCTGTAGCACATTTTCCTACTAAGTATATAGGTATCTTTGTGTGCGAATTTGAAGCTTGTTCTAAAGCAACAAGAGTGGTAATTGGTTATTCAAACTCCTTCGCAATAATTAGCATCATATATTGTTTTATGATTTACCTAGTGCGAGTATAACACAGCAGGGTAATTATTCATTTTATAAATTAATGCAAACACTGAACATTGTAATGGTTGTACGTACATAAAATATAAAATAATATATTATAATATAGTTCACTCAAGTACATTGCGCATGCACACTAGAGTAGGCCCAAGGCACCGTCACAAAATAAGAAGACTGCAGAAGATAAGCTTTTCATACAAACATGCTCGAGCAACGCACACATAAGGCTACATACGCACTCAGCGGCTAGCCGCATTACGGACAGCCGTCCGGCTGGCCGCGATTAAAAAAAATTTACAAAAACACAGTTTTCATACGCACTGTGATGCGGCTGCCGACCAACCGCTCCGGGGGTCGACCGCCTAACTCTCTCGCTTTCGATCGCTTTGAAGGCGAGGCGAGGAGGAGGCGTCATCTTATCATTTCGAAAGCTATATGACAGCAATATCGAAAGCTATAGGCTATAGCTTTCGATATTATTCGGTATTGTATTTCGATATTATGTTAGAAAGCGAGGCGAGGGCCTCGCCTTCTAAGCGATCGAAAGCGAGAGAGTTAGGCGGTTGGGCGGCCGGTCGCTCGGAGCGCAGCGCACAGTGGATTTTAAAACCCGAAAAAGTGACATCGTCGAGATAATTCCAAAATTTGTTAGTTCTAGTTATTTGTGACTCACGACGAGAACATCCGTGTGCTAATTATGTCTAGATTTTTTTTCTAGACGAATTTCCAAAATTAAGTATTTTGGAAATTCGTCTAGAAAAAAATCTAGCGGCGGAAAAATATGAAAAATCCTTTATTACTCCTAAACGATATCAGTGATTGTAAACCTGATAGCATAGTATTATAAGCTTAGTAAACACTCAAATTTTAAGAGTTGATTGGCAGTTCTACTCGCAGTAGTTTATGAGAAATTTTATGTTTTCTGTTTTATCTAAGATATTTAGAAATCTGCCGTATTTGGATAAGTTATTAACACAGAAATGTTGACATTACTATGCCCCACATTATATTTTTTTTGCGTTTTCAAAAGGAGTTGAATGCCAGAGATAAATCGTTTTCCAAATTTCGGAAAAATTTCTCCTCCTCGGAATTTTAAAACTCCATACAGTATGTCCTACCAACTCCAAGCGATTTTATTTATTTGTGTTATAGACACGACGTTAGTGTCAGTAACTACAGACTGCGGCTAACCGGACAGTGCGTATGTAGCCTTAGTATACCTACAACCGGGCAACCTCTCATGAACACGGAATCTCGCAACTAGGGTTGCCAACTAAGTATACTGTTAGTAACAGTATTATACTGTTTTCCTCTACATTATACTTTTAACTGTTGAACAAAAATAAAGTACTTATACAAAACTAACTGACCGGCGGACTTCGTACCGTTATGACAGCGAAACCAGAGGACTTCAGGCTCTTCGCTCTTAAAAGGAAACACTAAGGTCGACTGATCAACGTTTGTGTCAAGTGAAAAAATCAACGTTTCGTAGTCCCCTGTTTCCTCCTCCAAAACTGAACCGATTTAATTACTTTTTACATTAAAAATTAAAGGAAGGCTTTGGCTGTGTCCTTATGTTTTGCTTTTTTTCATAAATTAATTATTTAAAAAGATATGAACCTTTAAAAACCTTGAAAATTGGCCAGATTTTTTCTGCGTTCAGACATCCAGCAAACAAATTTGACGAGATTATATAAAAAGAAAGCAAAACATAGGGAGACAGGCAAAGCTTTTCTTTAATTTTTAATGAAAAAAATAATTAAATCGGTCCAGTTTTGGGGGAGGAATCAAGGGACTACGAAACGTTGATTTTGTCTACTTTTCATACAATCAGTCGACCTTAGTGTTCCCTCTTAAAGACGTTGCCAAACCTATGGCATCTATCTTTGCAGTGGAAGAAGAGTGAAAGGATGGGGTTGCACAAGAGATCCCGATGGGAAGTGCTACTGCGAGAGGGAAACCTCAGCAGGCCCCGATAAGATAATATGTATAGATAACAGTTTTCAAAAAGATGATAACTTAGCTATTCGGAAGAAGTTTTGAAAATTATAACACGAGCAGGATTCGAACTTTTGGCTTACATAGTAAAGATAAACAGTGATGAAAGAACTGCTAGGCTACTCTTGACGCAAACTCAATCACAATACAATTCCAATGCGATTAATATGTATCGATATTGGGATAAGTTTCGCAATTTCGGAACGCCCCATCTTGATAATAATTTGTTCACTTAATTTCCACGCAATTTAATTGCAATGTAGCGCTATTATCGCTTTTAATAGTGCCATTTGAATTTTTTAGATTTGGGATTGGAATTGTATTGAGATTGAGTTTGCGTCAAGAGTAGCCTAGCTGTACTGGTCGCTTAGAGACACGATAGTTTCAGAATCGGGAGCCTGACCCCGTTTGTTAGAAAATGCGGGTTCGAATCTCGACTGTAAAACACTTCTTTTTTATCAACAGTAAAATTTTGTTCTAATTAAAATCCATAACTTTTAATAAAAAAACAGATTACATTAGTCTCCGTATTTAGATTGTACCATTCTACCTAAAGGTGTGCGGATCTGCTATATTCATATAATATAGCATAACGTTATGCTATATTATAATATTATAATATTTTTACGTAATATTCGCTGATCGATTACGATTCTTATTTGCGATGGTGCTATTCTACTTATTATGATTCGATTTGTTGGTTACGCGTAGATCTCGTAGGCAATAGGTGTCGCTACCGTCTGACAGCAACTGTCTAATCTACCGTGAGTTTACACACCAACGAAACTAGATGGCGTTGGTTTATCGATAAAATTATTTTATTGGAAAAATAGCAGAAAATGTTATTTATTAATATTATGCGTTATTGTTATATCCTTATAACGTTATAATATATTCGTTATCTAATATAACGATCACTTCTAATTCTACCTTTGATCAATAATGTATGTACTAGATAAAAAAAAACCGGAGCAAAATTGCATCTCGAAAGTGGTCTTGTTTGCTCATACATATACGGCTTCATTTGGTATGGTACTTACTATAACTTATTGAGTACTACTTACTTACTTTACTCCTTGGTCGAGTGGCTTGCACACCGGTTTTCATGGTGTCGCCATCTCTTAGGTCCCGGGTTCGATCCCCGGTCGGATCAATTTAGAAATACCTGTTTTTCTAAATTGTTTCGGGTCTGGGTGTCTCCTATGTATAATAAGTATGTATTTAAGTATATTAAGTATGTTTATCCGTTGTCTAGTTAACCATATAACGAGTTTCTTAAGGAAACTTTTCTTGGGGGCTAGATAATTGGTGTGAGTGTGGGAAACATTATTTATTTATTTATTTATTATTTATAAATATCTATGTAGGTAGATACGTAAAATAATAATTTATAAATCTCATAATAGGGGTTTGAGTAATTTTGTAATCCGGGGTGGGTTTTTTTTTAAATAATTCATTACCGACGTAAATTATATTTCAACATAAAAATAAACGCAAAGTCGGAAACCTCATAATTTGTGAAAAATTGCTCATAGTATAAAATAGGAAAATGTATGAAAAAAGAATTTTGCTGGTCGCGCCTCAATTTTATTTGAAAGAACTTGTCAAGACATAAAACAAATACTTACTATGACAACATTTCCCAGTATTGGGCAGTTTTTGAGATATCGACTCTATGTGTAAATGTGAAATTGGAATTTCAGTATATTCTCATTCAGTTTTTTTAGGGAATCAAGATAGTTAGAAAAGAACAAAGGAGCAGATTATGTTACAAGAGCAACATACAAACGGAATAAAATATTTTTTTTTAGAATAAGAAATAGCTCAAAATCTGCCCATGATAGACTTACTCTGTTTAATATTTTTTTGCTTATTGGGGTAAGATCTTTAACATGAAATAATTTTTTTGAAGCGACGTCGCCAAAAAAAAAATATCCCCAAATTACTCATACCCCTTTCGAATAACAAAATCTGAAAAACATTGGATAGAATCAACAACTTCAGCTTTCTGTGCACATTAAAGCTTTTTTTTTTCTTTAGTTGATGGCTTCGTGCGGTTAGCACATTTAGCCAGTGTCAAAGTAATTTTTCTTGCAAGTAATACATAAATAAACAATATTTCTTTTCTGTATGATCATGATGAGTGATAATAGAAATGAGAAACGAGAAATGATATACCCCCAACCCCTCGAGTATCTTAATAAAGATGTGGGGCTTTACTAAGTCCTCGGGCGGACTTTGAGTGAATTTGAAAAGTGACGTTGCACTGTTTTGTTTCATTTGCCAACACTCATGCACACTCACGAACACTTACCGGTTAATAATCCACCATTATTTCACATAATTATTCGACATAACACAAATTTTAGAAAATAAAACAAAACCGCAGACATGACTCTTCACTTTCCCGCCAAGAAGTCCCCACCTTAAAGCTTAAACATAAATATTAATTAAAGTAAAATATTTGTACTTAATATTTACTGTCATCGCCGCAAACTTTTTTATGGCTCCGTGGCACCAAAGTTTTTCAAGTCCACCGAGCCTTTATTAGAGGCGCCCTCGGGTTGTTCCGCTCCCCGATCCGATCCGATGCCGTTCCCTCCGAAGGTGATTCGTTTCACACGGCTCGAGGAACCCTTTAAGTTTCTCGCCGCCCCTAAAAAAGCCCGTTGAAGTTGAAATTGTCGTTTGAAGCAATCAGCAAACTCCAAAAAAAAACCGTTTTTATAGCGCTCATTAGGAATCTAGTTCATAATAGATCGAAGCCGAAGAATATTTCAATAAATTTATGTATGTAAACACCCCCGCTGAGAATGGAAACTGAAACCTCCATGTCTGAGGCCACTATAAACCTCATCAGACATGATAGCCGATGGAGTTCAACGAGTTTTAAAGGCCGAGGTCATTGACCAACGCGCGGGGAATCTAAAATTGTATCTAATTTGCATTATGATTGTACTGTAACATGTCATTAAGTAAGCGTAATAAACGCAAACTCTATTGGTTTCTTAAGAATCGGCTAATGAATTGATGTCAGCCTTTTTTTGTTTCGTTGTTATTTTCAATATCTTAATACGTGAAGCAATACCCGTTTTTACGAAAATTGCGCGGACGGAGGAGTATGAAATTTCGCACAGTTATAGTTTATATAGAGAAGGTTATCCGAATGTTAATATATTTTTTAATTATGCATAAAAAATACATTAAATCAACAAAAACAACATTACACACACTACCATGTATTTGACACACACGTATTGTTTGTCTTTAATGCGGCCGACATCTGTCAATGCCAATCCAAACTCACATTCTATCTTTTTTAATTTTTCATTGCTTAGGATACAATCCGTGCAGCCTTAACAAAATTACGGTCGAATTTCGACGAATCGATTTTTGATACGAATGGGCGACCACTAGTAATAAAGAAATGTGACATTTCTTGTTGAACACTCAAAATAAACTAAATTTAAACCGTAAGTCAAGGCATTGCATTGGCTTGAATTTGTGTGTTTCGTTCGCCTGGGTAGAGGGAGTGACTGTTTTAACATTTTTTTTTTAGTTTATTAGCCATTTGCCCGACCCTTCGTCAACGCTGATTGCGTTTTTCTAAAAACCAATATTTTTATCAAAATAAATTATAGCCTATATTATATTATCCGCAAGGAATGTATCATGATCCGTTTGTCAGTGAAATAGTTTTTGAAGTGAAAACTTCTTTAGCGGCGTTGTGCACTTTTTTTGGAATGGGTAAAAAATGTTAAACTCGCGTCAGGACACGTGACCTGATCAAAAATTCGTAAGACGGATGGAGAGTAGAGGAATGGGTAAAAAATGTTAAACTCGCGTCAGGACACGTGACCTGATCGAAAATTCGTAAGACGGATGGAGAGTAGACAGCTGGCGCGGCGTAATATAAATTTTTAATATAACTTAATATAACTTTTTAATGTAATATAAATTGTCATGTTTGTGTACGATAGCCCAATGAATAAATATTGTATTCTACCACATAAATGAGAGTACTTTTATACTGATAATTAAAGCAATTCGTGCAAAATTATTAGGCCTAACCTAACCTAACCATTCCAAAATATCAACGTTGCACAACGTTAATATTCAAGTTTTCACTTCTGCCGGCACTCCCAGAGTGCACCCGTCGTTTTTTTGGAATTGGACCAGTAGTTTCAGAGATTAATTACCCTTCTCAAACAAACAAAGTCACAAAGATGAATAGGGCTCCTTTGGCTTACAGAGTAAGAGTAGATAAGTGTTGATAATTTCGGCGAGTTGGTTTGGGCCACGATAGCATAGTTGGTAGTGCACCTGACCCGGCATGTCATGGGGTGCGGGTTCGAATCCCGCTCGTGGAATATTTTCAACACTTTATCTTTTCTCTTTTTTCAAAGTCACAAAATTTATCTCTTTAATATTATTATTATTTTATTAATTAAAAACACTTTGTAACAACTCCAAATATTACTGCATGGTTACTGCATGCTTTCTACAGATTATAATAAAACTATAATTTCTATAAAATGTAACTTGAAAGAAGTATGCCTGGGACGCCTAAATTAATCGCTTCTGTAGTACCTATAGTGGTCTCAGTACTATATATCCCGTTTTCATCCTCAACTCCTTACAGAGCAACTATCTAGGAATCAGTATTTTTTTTTTTGTTAAAAAAATTATGGCATAGCAATTTTTTGTGATCAAGTTGTACATTAATATTGACTAGTGGTCGAAATTCGACCGTAATTTTATTAAGGCTGCACGGGTTGTATACTAAGATTCCTAAGCAATGAAAAATTTAAAAAGATAGAATGTGAGTTTGGATTGGCATTGACAGATGACGGCCGCGTTAACCTGTCATCTGCCGCGAGCACTGATCAGTGCCATAAACAATTAAAATTCTATTGTCTGCATTCACGGTAGAATGTAGATGACAGATTAAAGACAAACAATAAGTGTGTGTCAAATACATGGTAGTGTGTGTAATGTTGTTTTTGTTGATTTAATGTATTTTTTATGCATAATTTAAAAAATATATTAGCATTTGGATAACCTTCTCTATAAAAACTATAAGTGTGCGAAATTTCATACTCCTCCGTCCGTGCAATTTTCGTAAAAACTGTTACAAAGTTTTTGCTTCGCGTATTAATATATAGATAAAGAGTGTCATATCTAGTTCTTCAGTGTTTGTGGATTCCTGGTCAAGTACGCTTCCACTTTCGTCTTCGTCGTCGTGACTTTACATCAGATGTAATGTAATGAAGGCCAAGTGTTAGTTACCTCGTGTTGTTATGTCACGAAAATGATTAAGTTTCCCGCCGCCTACCAACACAGTTACACCCTAAAAGCCGTCGGCAGCCAAAGTAAATTCCTCCCAAAAACAAGTTAATAAGCTACAGATAGTTTTGGAACAAGTTTGTGGCCGGTTCCGATGTTACGGTATTCGCGATGCGACAGCGAAACCTACTTTCGTACGGCTTAGCACTAACAGCCCGGCCACGACTTTTGGCTTAGCTAAATGCGGCTCGGTAAGCGGCGCGGTTTAGCGGGCGGAGCGATTTAAGCGGGCGGAGCGTTGTCTATGCCACGTACTTGCTCAGTGGTGGTAGCGGCAGGGACCGAGGTGGACATTTAGACATGGCATTATCTGAAGTGGCTCTATGGGAGGAACCTTTTTATTACATGTTTAAACTTATGTTGAGGATGTTATGACATCCATTCCGATTTGAAATTTCAGTTATAAACGCTTCGGTGTTCATTTTCCGCTCCAAAATCGTCTAAAATATTTTGTTTACGAAGTCGCCGCTGCCCGCGCCGCTCTGAGTCGTGGCTAGAGATGTGTTAACTCGATTTACTAACTCGAGTTAACTCGAGTTGGGCATAGCTCGAGTGGACTCGAGTTACATTCTTTCTCACTAAAATTGGGAAGGACCTACGATATCTTAAAGTTAGACGGATTTTATTTTATGAAGACTGCGACATAATTAATTTTGGTTATGATAAATATTTAAAATTACATATACATATACATACAAATAATTCTTACCTTCTTTAAATTTCCACTCTTCGCCACTGTTAAGTAGATAACCTGTAACTGTCCCACTGCTGGGCAAAGGCCTCCATCATCGATATCAAGTCATCACAACAATTGGTGGGTAATGGCTAATCACCACCCTTGCCAAATGCGGGTGATCACAAACCCGGGCTATGCACCGAATAAATCTATCCGAAACACTGTCCGACCTGGGAGTTGAAGAATGGACCTAATGGTATCGGGCCGAACGCTTTGCTACTCGGCCATCGAGGCTTCGTATCGTGGTAATCTCAATAACTGTTCTGTCTGCTCTGCTACCGAATAATGTCGCGCGCAGACCGATTTTTAATATAAAGTTACACTGTGAGAGTTGAAAGGTATTCTTTGACTCGCCTGACCAGTCAGTAGGGCTGCCATACAAAATGTAAGGTTGCAAACTGATCGCTTGAAATTTACGAAAATCAATAAATAGATAATAATTCATAAATTATTTATTGTTATAAATATGGTAAGTACATTGTTAGATGTATAAGATAAATGATACCTAATAAATAAGACGTTTACTATCACAGAGTTTTTACTGAATAGTAATTTTTGATTTAAGTATGTTTTTTATTTTTTGATCACTTAACACGCATACACAAAATCACGCAAACATTTTTTTAATACTTAAAAAGGAGTAACTGAAGTAAAAAGATGTACGTTTGTGCTATACATTATAGGTATTTAGTTATTTCACTATTAATGGTAAGCCAAAACAGTGTGATTTTGTAAAATTCTTAATGTGTAAGCGCATTTCACCTGGAATCCTCAACAACTACTGACAAACTGGCTATCTTATATTGTAACTGTCGTAACACAACAACGTATGTTATCGCGGCATATTTAAATGAGATAGTAGCAAGGCAAGGTAATTTTAAACAAGCAAAATAAATTTGAGACACTTTGTAATTAAAACAGCCCAATTATAGCGCGGGAATAGAAGAGGGCGACACAAGTTGCCATTACATAAAATATATAAGAAACATTTATGTGGTATAAAAGTTATTACTTACAACAATTTTTCTCCAGTACCTTATACAAACCTGCTAAAGCATTGCAATTATTAAATCTAATAAAATAATATAATAATATTTTTTAAATTACGTTTTAATATTATTAGCTATTTATTATGTAACAGAAAATATAAAATGACAACATACACCTATTATAAATAAAAAAAAATTGTAACAAAAAAATATTTAATGTTCGTGTTACCTACCAACACACTGACAACCCTACCAGTCGCGCGAAAGACGCGAGTATCACGCGACGCCGCACCATAGACCTTGACCAATCACTGAGTCGCCGCACGTCCATTCACCCAATCCGAGAACGGACACGATTTTCGCGCCACAAATTGACAGATGATTATATCATTCATCTATACTAATATTAGAAAGAGGAAACCTTTGTATTTTTTTATGTATGTATGTATGTTTGTTTGCAACGAATAAACTCAAAAACTACTGGACCGATTTAAAAAATTCTTTCACCATTAGAATGCTACATTAGCGCTGAGTAACATAGGCTATTTAAAAAAAATATATTTAATAAAATATGTACTTACTAAAACCGACAATTTAATTTTCCAATACAAAATTATTTGTTTGTTTTGTTGTCATGGAAACCATTGATATCTATATATTAATACGTGAAGCAAAAACTTTGTTCCCGTTTTTACGAAAATTGCGCGGACGGAGGAGTATGAAATTTTGTATACTTATAGTTTATATAGAGAAGGTTATCCGAATGTTAATTTTTTTTTAATTATGCATAAAAATACATTAAATCAACAAAAACAACATTACACACACTACCATGTATTTAACATACACGCATATGTGTTTGACACACACGTACACGTATTGTTTGTCTTCAATGCGGCCGACATCTGTCAATGCCAATCCAAAAACTCACATTCTATTCTTTTTAAATTTTTCATTGCTTAGGACACAATCCGTGCAGCCTTAATAAAATTACGGTCGAATTTCGACCACTGGGCGACCACTAGTCATAATAATAAGATCAATATTTATTACTGTCATCGGTTCAAGAATCATGTAACTTATACTGGCAACCGTTTAACTGTTGGGAACGTTTACTTGACAGTCGAAGGACAGGCAGTGTGTTTAGTGTGTGGGGTCAAAGGAAATCTCAGCCTCTTTGAAAAATAATGCTTATATTTATCAACTATTTTCTTCTGTATTGTTTAGTTTGTATTTTTTTTTTTAAATATATATTTACGGGTAAGCACATTGCCTTGATCTCACCTGATGTTAAGTGATGATAAGGCCATTTGGTGGAAGCGTACTATCTCAGCCTCTTTGAAAAATAATGCTTATATTTATCAACTATTTTCTTCTGTATTGTTTAGTTTGTATATTTTATTTTTTATTTTTTTATATATATTTACGGGTAAGCACAGTGCCTTGATCTCACCTGATGTTAAGTGATGATAAGGCCATTTGGTGGAAGCGTACTTCACCCGGGATCCTCAACTAGTGAGGCACTGACTGTCTTATCTCTGGCTGCCGGAACACATCAATACTACAAACATTGATGTTATGGCGACATATTGTAAGCATTTATCAAATAAGTTTATTCGTATTTCTTATATTACATATGTACTTTGTTCTAATCCTAAGGTAAGTAGCTAAACTACTCGTTTTATGCAAATCAGAAATAACGACGAGGCGGGTGCCCTCTAGACACAATATCAAAAAATTCGTTTTCGAGTTTGACCCGACCGGGACACGAAGTCAGGACCTCAGAGTTAGCGCCGCCCAAAGTTCTGCCACCTCGGCTACGGAGGTCGTCAAATCAATCAATCGTCAAGTCAATTTGTATACTCTTATATGATCACCTCGTTAGAAACCAAGCATCTTCAGTTTATTTTTAGCTTCACTATGAATAATGTAATAAATTTATCTATAAAAGAATTGTTCTCATGAGTCATTCGAAATAGCTATCGCATGTATAAAAGACAATATTGTCCAATCGTCACTTAATCACGTCTAACTCGTATAATCTGTGCTTGATTAGAAGTAATTAATGTGCATTGTGACAATGTTTGCGATTACTTTCAATTTTATCCTTATTTAGTGGTTGAGAAGAAGTCGATTCCTCGCGGGGGGCTTCATATCCCTCCTTCCTATGATGTGACGTCCTTCAAACGAGGCGTGGACTGGCACCTTGTAGGTAGACCGACAGGGTGAGGGTAACTGATGCTGCATTGTTTTCACGTTGTACGGGTTGTCTTCGCGTCTGGACTCCATTCTCACTTGAAATCATTGCAGTTCGGTTGGTGGTGGTAATAAATTCATTTATTCCAGGCAACAAACAATGTATAGGTGCTAATTTTCATAGTAGGCCCATATAATAAATAGATACCTTACAACGTACATGATAGCTAACATACATAACTAGCTATAAGCCCATATTATCTAAGTCTGACGATATGGCAGCAAAGTAAGTAACATTGATGCGTTCCGATGGTTTGTGATAATCTTATCACGGAAATGGCTATCTAGCCAGTTCCTGAGTTGGGGATTCCGGGTTATAGCCACAGCAAGGAGAGAGATAAGAGTCAAGCGTTTTTCCTATAAAAAATACTATTTTACATAGATCTTCGGTGTAGTGAGGAAAGAGGTCCCAATATTGAGCCTTGGGGCATCTTTATTAGTAACGGTCGCTAGAATATTGAGGCAACATGAAGTTAACTTTTACCGGTATTACCAGTTTAGATGAGTAGTCCCAAATTCAATAAAGACACATGAGCTACACAATCAAAAGCTTTCAAGAAATATGTTATATATAAGCTGTTTATTGTTTTACCTTAATTTTCTTTATCTATATCTTTTTTATACCAGTGTAAAGTCATCGACTTACTGATTGTACTTCCTGTCTTTATTGTGTATCTTTAGCTTTATCTTTTGCATAGAATACGATTTAATCGCTTGCACGGTTGAGCGATAACAAACATTTAAAGCGTACTAGTGGTCGCCCAGTGGTCGAAACTCGACCGTAATTTTATTAAGGCTGCACGGATTGTATCCCAAGCAATAAACATTAAAAAAGATAGAATGTGAGTTTGGGTTGGCACTGACAGATGTCGGCCTCATTAAAGACAAACAATACGTGTGTGTCAAATACATATGCGTGTGTGTCAAATACGTGGTAGTGTGTGTAATGTTGTTTTTGTTGATTTAATGTATTTTTATGCATAATAGAAAAAAATATTAACATTCGGATAATCTTCTCTATATAAACTATAAGTGTGCGAAATTTCATACTCCTCCGTCCGCGTAATTTTCGTAAAAACGGGTACAAAGTTTTTGCTTCACCTATTTATATAGATATTGTTATATCCCAGGTCCAATTTTTGAACCTTTCTAGGCTTAATGATACTGCAGTGATATAAATACTTAGTAGGTAGATAAATTAATGCTGTTAAGACTTTAAATAGCAATCTTATGCTCTCGGGTACCTGCACTTATTTTTCGATAAATTGTGTTGAAAGCTCCCTCTAACATATTGAGTCAGGTTAAATGCACTACCAATTAAGCTATCGTGGTGTGCCGTCTCGTGCTTTATCAACACTATCTACTCTAACTTTGTAAGCCAAAGGACAAATGTCAACAACTAAGTCACATTAACTTCAAATTTTAACATATTTTAAAACAAAGTTAAAAATAGCCAAGCAATATTTCGGATACTAAGCGCGGATGTTTATGACGTTCTTGTTGACATTGAAAAGGCTCCTTTGGCTCACAAAGTCAAAGACACTGTAGCGTAATTAACTGTTAAAATAGCCTTTTTGAAGCCACAAGAAGGTTTTGATTTAAGAGTTCATTAAGTTTAATTTACATAATTATGTACCTATACTAGCTGGCCCGGCGGACTTCGTACCGCTTTGACAGTTTCCATCATTGAGTTAAATATATATCAATGGTTTCCATGACAACAAAACAAACAAATCATTTTGTGAAAATTAAACATAGGCTATATTAAAAAAAATAATATCGGTCAGTGCAGCCGTGCGGATTGCGGAAGGCCCAGGTTCGATTCCTGGCTGGGTCGGGTAGACATTTAATATTTTCACTGTATTTTATAAATATTTAATTCAGCTTCAGTGCAGCAATTAGCACCTAAAAATAAAAAGTGAAAAAATTCCCCAAAATGTTTCACGCGTGCACGTGCCCCAAAAGTAACACTAATATAAATAATATACAAAAACCGGCCAAGTGCGAGTGGGACTCGCGCACGAAGGGTTCCGTACTTTATGACGTATTAAAAAAAAAAAACTACTTACTAGATATCGTTTAAACCAAATGTCGGTGGAAGTTTGCATGATAATATACATCATATATTTTTTTTAGTTTTATCATTCTCTTATTTTAGAAGTTACAGGGGGGTGGACTTTGGAAGTGTCTCGCGTAAACTATTCAGTTTAGAAAAAAATGATATTAGAAACCTCAATATCATTTTTGAAAACCTATCCATAGATACGTGTACGTACGTATAAGTATGATGAAAAAAAATTTTTGAGTTTCATTCTAAGTGTGGGGAAGCCCCAAAATTTATTGTTTTTTTTTTCTATTTTTGTGTGAAAATCTTAATGCGGTTCACAGAATACATCTACTTCCAAGTTTCAACGGTATAGTTCTTATAGTTTCGGAAAAAGTGGCTGTGACATACGGACGGACAGACAGACAGACAGACATGACGAATCCATAAGGGTTCCGTTTTTTGCTATTTGGCTACGGAACTCTAAAAAATGGTTGACGTACGTTTAACATTGTACTTGCCCGTTTTTGACATAACACCTTTTCTACCGTGTTTTAAGCGAATTAGGTATGTATGTATTTTAATACGTTTGTTAAAAAAACATTTTCTGTTTATTTTCAGACAAAACCAACAGCCCTATGACGCACAGCCACAACTTGTAATTAACAGAAACAAACATGTCGTCGAAAGCCATAAACGAGGCCACCGGCAAAGATCTCATTAACAGGTATTTATTCAGTAACACTTTGTATGTAAGTAAGTAATTTATTTATGGAATCGGGCGTTACTTTGCGGAAATCTGTCGCATAGAAAAAAATGCAATTAAAATATGGTTTGTTAATACTTTCTTCGTGTCATTAAGGCGAAGGGTAAGGCACACTAGCGCCGCTAATGGATTAATTTGATAACTGCTAAACTTGATTTTTTTTCAAACATTGCGGACCTTCCGACACTAGGCAAACATCTATTATTTCATAATTGTGCACTACTTTTAGGTTTGTTTTTGTATTCATTCGCTAACACGAACAGTGGTCATTCAATTCAATTCAATTCAATCATTTATTGCTCTCCATAAGTATTCATTATTTTATTATATTTTTTTTTTGTTTATTATTTATTCTCTCATTGTTTGTGAATAAATGCGATAGCACGTTTTGTGAATAAACCACGCAACAAAAATTAGTGCACAATTATTAAATAAATACTTTGGATGCTTTCCTGTTGTCGGACGGTACGCAATGTTTAAAAAAAGATCCGGTCCGTTAATATTTGTCAAATTATCAATTGGTGGCGATAAAATCATCATCATCATAATCATCAGCTCATTTTATGTCCCCACTGCTGGGGCACGAGCCTATCCTATGGATGGATAGGGAGAACGGGCCATAAACCACCACGCGGGCCCAGTGCGGTGTGGTGGTTGTTAACGACTGCTATTGCAGCCGGGACCAACGGCTTTACGTGTCTTCCGTAGCACGGAAGAACTTAAGATGATAAGTTTTTGGTAAGCAGGAGTTGGTAGCCATTTCTAGTGAGTATGCATAAAAAAATTAATTTGGGATAGAGATTCTCCTTTTCTCCATAGTAGCACGCCACGCATGCTGCTCTCCGAAGTCACCGCTGTACGAAGAACCGGTTCACACGCGCTCTATACCAGGTACAGACATGTACCTGGCGTTTCTCACCTCCACGGCCCGGTCTACCCGAGCCGAGGTCCGAATCTTTAGAGGCGCCCTCGGGTGGTTCCGCTCCCCGATCCGATCCGAACCCTTCGGAGAATCTAGTAGGGCACGGGGTCGCGCACTAGTGCGCGATGCCGTTCCCTCTAGAAAACCTCCGAAGGTGATTCGTTTCACACGGCTTGAGGGACCCTTTACGTTCCTCGCCGCCCCCAAACAAGCCCGGTGAAGCTGAAAATGCCGTCTGAGGCAATCGGCAATCTCTCTCCAAAAAACCGCTGTACATTCCATTGAGCACAAAGAAATTTGGTGACGCGTTTCTTTGTCACACTTTCAAAAATAGAACAGTATACCGGCACACGTTTTCCCTCCTTCCTATGACGTGTAAGGGTGACTGGATGCTGCGTTTTTATTTACGCTGCACCAGCTGTCTTCGCGTCTGGACATTTCCACTTAACATCAGGTGGAGTGGTTTCATTTGCCGTGCTTGTATATAAAAAAATAATAGAATAATAGAAATACGTGGCCCTTAAGTTAAAAAAGAAAAATGCCTTCTCTGTCTACTAGAGTTAAGACCACCACCGGTCTCAGACTCAGAGATCCCAGGGTTGGATTCCCTTAATATGCTGCATTTGTGTACTCGGTACTGCTTGGTGGTACTCACGTGGTAGAGCTTGTTTGTCCACATGGCTAGCTATAAGCTACCACCATGTTATCTAACAACTAGCTGACCCGGCGGACTTCGTACCGCATTTCTTTCTTTTTATATAGCCTATGTTACTCAGCGAATGTAGCATTCTCATGGTGTAAGAATTTTTTAGATCGGTCCAGTAGTTAATGAGTTTATTCGTTGCAAACATACATGCATACATACATGCATGCATACATACATACATACATACATACATACATACATACATACATACATACATACATATGTACATACATACATACATACATACATACATACATACATACATACAAAAATACAAAGGTTTCCTTTTTATAATATTAGTATAGATGTCGCCATAGCATTATTGTTATGTATGTATATACGAGTACATAGTCTGTATTACAAACAAAATCTGTTTTATACAATTGTTCGATAAGTTGATAGTTTCCGAGAAAAGATTTATTTTTTGTATGGAGAAAATTAGTGTTTGGTGTGGTAGTACTGGTCAAAGAGATCCTCAAATAATCTTCTTCTACTCTGTCCTTCCCATACTTCTGGATTTGTACATTCTTCCTTTTATATCCAGTCCATTCTCATGTGGAACGCGCTGCCTCTCGAAATCAGGATGGCTAAAAGTCGTGATGTCTTTTTTTTTTTTTATTTTGTTGATGGCTTTGTGCGATTAGCACATTTAGCCAGTGTCAAAGTAATTTTTCTAACAAGTAATACATAAATAAACAATATTTAATTTCTGTATGATGATGATGAATGATAATAGAAATGAGAAATGATATACCACCCAACCCCTCGAGTATCTCAGTAAAGATGTGGGGCTTTACTAAGTCCTCGGGCGGACTTCTTGAGAGAATTTGAAAAGTGACGTTGCCCTGTTTTGTTTCATTTGTCAACACTCATGCACACTCACGAACACTTAACGGTTAATAATCCACCATTATTTCACATTAATATTCGACATAACACAAATTTTAGAAAATAAAACAAAACCGCAGACATGACTCTTCACTTTCCCGCCAAGAAGTCCGTGATGTCTTTAAAAAGAAAACCCGTATTCTTTTTTTTAATGAAACCTTGGCAGAATCATCTTAGTAACGACCGATTTTTAAATTATTTATTTATGTAAGTATATTTATATAAATTTTTTGTAATTTATAGAATATTTATGTATGTATTATAAGTTTGAATCTTTTTGTTGTACTGTTTTCCACTTTTGTTTTCTCTCAAAATTTGCACCTCCCATGTCATTTCTGTACCACCCTATGGTTGACTGGTAGAAAATGCCTCAGGCATTAAGTCCGCCATGCAATATTTTGTTGCAAAAGTTTGAAATAAATAAGCTTAAAAAAAACACGTGCAACTTGTTAAAAAATAATACAATTTATAATCAACTACCTCGGTGCCCGAATAGCAAATGGCAAAGCGCTTTACTTATAATCAATTAATTTAAAATTCCAAATCATTTATGCAGTTTTGGCTACAAGTAGCTCTTGTGAATGTCACTATGCCATCGGTTCGTAAGTCTACTTTTTCCGGGAGATCTTGTACTGAGAAGAACCGGCAAGAAACTCAGCAAGTGTCCATCTCTTTTCTCCCTTACAGCGTCAACAATATTGGAAAATGCCCTATCATAGCAGGACACTTTCCATTACAATAAACACAAAAAATAAAGAAGACAACCAAAACATTTAAAAAAAAATACACAATAAAAAATATACGTTATCAAATTTACATCAGGTAAAAGTTTCAATTTCCACAATGTCATACAGTATCACTACAGTACTCTCGTAAAAGTCCAACTATAGTGAATAATACTAAAAATAAGATAAGTATGCGAGAGCAGACCAGCCTCCACAGGCGGCACAATGCAGCCTCCTTCGGCTTTCTGTTAAACAAAATTCCTGTGGACCGATTGATGCCGACTAATGATTTTAATTGTGATACCCTTTGTGTTGCAGACATATAGCGTCCGGCACTGCTCTGGTGCCGTGCCGATTTGCGACCTTCGAACAAGGGACCGTGTGGGAAGATGAGCTCGGCAAGAACCCTTGGCTCTCAAAGGAGGTGAGGATCACAATGGTTTTTAGTAGTTAAACTATAACCTGCTTGACCACATCGAGAACTTTTAACCATTTAAGAAAAGAAAAGAAAAAGTCCCTCTAAGATACTATTTTTTTGTACAAATCAATGTATTGACACAAAATAAGGAGACCTAGGAGTGAGTAAGCTTAAGGCGACACACTGAAAAAATGCATAAATTTTCAGCGAATAGTTTAAGACTATAAATATGACACACTAATTTGAAATGTTGATATAGTTGAATTTATTTGCTTGCTGAAATACAGTATCATTTTGACTCGATCATAATTATTTTTGAAAACGCCACAAAAAATCACTATTGTTCAAATTACAACAGAATTACTTAATTGATATGCTTGGAAACCAGTTAAATATGTAATTTAGTGGTGCATATTTTAATAACTAAAACCAATAATTTTGAAAAAAGATTTTTTTGATCTTTTTTAATTTGCGGTCTCAATTGTAGCAGGCGCTACGTATTTTCGACCTTATGACAGCACCAGTACGGATCAGCCTTTTTGAATGTTCACAAAGCGAGCATCGCACATGTAGACAAACTCTCACGAACACGGAATCTCGCAACAGCTGCGCGTGCGCTCGGACTGTCTCGAGCTGTTCCGACACCAGTGTCAGTGCAAGGGAATAGACCCCTTATTTTATTTATTTATTTATTTTGTTTTTAAGGTTTACAGCTATTTATACAAAAATATTGAACTATGTAAAATCTTGAAGATAATTACAAACCCCTACAAGTAAACATTTGGTAAACACAAAATTACAAAAAAAAAAGAACTACAAAGACCTAGAAATATGTACAACAAAATACACTACCATGTCAGTGTCAAATACTGTTGTTCAGTAATACGTAATAAATAATTATATATATTTTAAATGTTGAAATAATTTTAAACGCAAATTTTGTTGCGAACAAATTACAAAAACACAAAGGGTGCAGGTTCAAATCCTGCTCGTGGAAATTTTTTCAACATTTGTGTTTTTTTTTAAATATATATTTTTTTAAACTTTGTCTATGTGTGCGTTGCTCGAGCGCGTTTCTATAATATGAAGTTTACCTTCTACAGTCTCCTTATTTATTTATTTATTTATTTTATTAATTAAACAGGTATTTAAACCCAATTACATAATTATCTTAAACCTAGGTACATAATTTGCATTAATAAAAACTAAAAAGAGATACCAACTATGTTATCGTGGCTCAGTCAGTCAGTCAATGGTTTTTTCAATTTGTAATTTGTTAGCAACAATCATCATCATCATCATCATCATCAGCTCATTTATATGTCCCCACTGCTGGGGCACGAGCCTTCCCTATGGATGGATAGGGAGAACAGGCCATAAACCACCACGCGGGCCCAGTGCGGATTGGTGGTTGTTAACGACTGCTAATGCAGCCGGGACCAATGGCTTTAAGTGCCTTCCGAAGCACGGAGGAGCTCGAGATGATAAAGTTATGGTCACCCATCCGATGACCAGCCTTTGCGAAAGTTGCTCAACCTCGGCACTCACAGACCGGGCGCGTTAACCACTGCGCCATCAAATTCGCAACAATATTTGCGTTAAATTATATATAAGTATAATAACTTTAGAAGTGTTTTAAAGTAGATGTTACCTATAACCCTGTCCTATAACAAAGTTTTTAATTGTAAATGTATTGAATTAAGTATTGTATGGTATTAAGTAACGACATACTTTTTTTTTTCCGTAAATGTCGTTACTTCTATTAAAGCTGTGCAGTTTCTAGCGCCCGTTCTTTTCCACAGCTAAAAAATTTACGTCCCCAATGGGTATTAGGTAAAAAAACGATACTTTTGTATCGTTTTTTTTTTCGCACTTTTCTTAAGTTTAATTAAAAAATTTTGACTTTGACTTTGCCCTCCACAGCAACTAGTAGTCAAGCCCGATCAGCTGATCAAGCGGCGCGGAAAGTTGGGCCTCGTCGGAGTGAACAAGACAGCCGCCGATGTGCGTCGCTGGCTGGGAGAGCATGCGGGAAAGGAGCAAGCGGTCGGCGCCGCACAGGGGAAGCTGAGGCACTTCATCATCGAGCCCTTCGTGAAGCATGAGCCGGTCAGTATACCACCATCATCACCAGCTCAATTTTGTGTCCCCACTGCTGGACATAGGCCTCTCCTTGTGTACTCATCCAGCTCTTGCCAGCCAAATTTTGAAGATAGTCGTTCCATCTTTGCTGATTGCCACTGAGCATTTTCAGCTTCACCAGACTTCGCCGGGGGTGGCGAGAAACTTAAAGGGTTCCTCAAACCTCAAAACGAATCGCCGACAGAGGTTTTATAGAAGGAACGGCATCATATACTAGTGCGTGTCCCCGTGCCCTACTGGATTCTCCGAAGGGTTCGGATCGGATCGGGGAGCGGAACCACCCGAGGGCGCCTCTAAAAGCTCGGACTTCGGCTCAGGTTGACCGGGTCTGGTGGTGGGAAGAGGCGCCCAGGTACATCTCTGTACCTGGTATAGACCACGTGTGAACCGCCTCGTCGTACCCGGTTCTACGAGTACGGTGTCTTGGACCTAAGCTAGTGTGCATGTTTAGTGTATTCTGTAAATGTGTAGTGGCATTTAGAGGATCGGGGCCTTCCTAATGAATGGATAGGGTACGGGTCATAAACCACCACGCGGGCCCAGTGCGGTGGTTGTTAACGCAAGCTAATGCAGCCGGGACCAACGGCTTTACGTGCCTTCCGAAGCATGGAGATAGAGATGATACTTTTTTGGTCATCCAATGAACGGCCTTTGCGAAAGTTTCTTAGACCGGGCGAGTTAACCACCAGCTTTTAAGTGGTAATAAGGCCAAAGGTGGAAGCGCACCCCACCCGGAATCTTCAGCTACTGATGCACTGGCTATCTTATCTCTAGCTGCCGGAACACAACAATGCTACAAACATTGATGTTATGGCCACATATAAGATGGTGGTAGCTAGCCAGGCGGACAAACAAGCTATCACCAACCAAACCGAGTACACAAACATGTCCCCCCGCTGGAAATCGAAACCAGCTACTCACTTCCACTTCCCTACTCATTTCTAGCTATGATTGAAGAAAGAAATTATTTAAATGAAACATCTTTTAGGGCCCGTGGCCACTGCAAAGGTTTCAAAACGTCAGGATGAACATTAAAAAGTAATGTGTAAAATAAACGCGAGTAGATCCGTAAAAGTTGTTTCATTTGAATGTGTAGTGTTCGCGTAAACTTTAGAAAACAATAAAAGAAATTATTGTATCAATATCTGTATAAATCATTATAAAATATACAACATTGATAAAAAATAAAAAATAAAAATGAAAAATATTTATTTCCATAAATTAGGTGGTTTTAACGTTATCAGAGGTGGACTTACTCCTATGATACTATTGATCTTAATTATTTGTTTAAATTTAAATTTAGTTTAAATTGACTGAATAGTTTTTGTTGTTGTTGCAATGCCCTTGCAGGTTCATGTTTGGGACTTAATACTGTTTTTGTAAAATCTTTGTACAACGTGATGCAATAAATATCTATGACTGACTATGATGCTGGCTAAATATGCAAACAGCACCATCAAGCTATTAAAAAAGAAAGAAAAAAATAAATATCTCCATCTCACTCACTCCTATTGTTGCAGAACGAAGAGATGTACCTGTGCATCCAGTCCGGCCGCCGCTCGGACACCATCCTGTTCCACCACCAGGGCGGGGTGGACGTGGGAGACGTGGACGCGCTCGCCGTGCGGCTCGAGGTCAGTTCTCCCCTCTCTATCCTAAAAGAATCATGGCGAGACCCATACTACAAAATAAGGAGGAGACTGTTGAAGGTTTCATACGAACGCACTCGAGCGACGCACGCATAGACATCCGTACCTTTCACGGATACGAAATCTTTAACCCTTACGTATAATTTTTTGTTTATCATAAAAAGCTTTATAAAATGTTCAAAATGATTTTTAAAGCAAATTTTGTTGCGAACAAATTACAAAAACACAAATGTAGAAAAAATTTCCACGAGCAGGATTTGAACCTGCACCCTTCTGACATTCCGGGTCAGGTGCTCTTCCAATTGAGCTATCGTGGTTCTAACCAGCCCGCCGAAATTATTCAACACTTTTTACTTTGTAAGCCAAAGGCGCCCATTCAATGTCAACAACTACCGTCATTAACATCCGAATTATGATCGGTACAAAGTAAAAAGTGTTGAATAATTTCGGCGGGCTGGTTAGAACCACGATAGCTCAATTGGAAGAGCACCTGACCCGGAATGTCAGAAGGGTGCAGGTTCAAATCCTGCTCGTGGAAATTTTTTCAACATTTGTGTTTTTGTTTTTATAAAAAGCTTTTTTTATAAATACTATGTGATTCCAAAACTTCGAAAAAAAAAAATTTTTTTTGGCTCTGCACTTTTTATAAAAAAAAATACGAAAAATCTTGAAAAAATGCTCTCGTTAATAATTTATTTTCATTTTGTTTATTTCATATTATTTTTTTACTTTAATTATAATTGTTTTAATAATTACGAACATAATACTTATAGAAGTATTTTTGTTAATTTTTTCAAAAAAGGTTGCATTCACGAGAATGCAACCTTTAAAATACCAATAATATTTAATTAATAGTAATATTTTATTTTCATTTAAATTTAATTGTTTTTTTTTCTTATTTTTTATTTATTACGATTATTCCTTTTTAATAAATTAATTGTATTTATTATTATTATTATTGTTCCTAGGTTAGTGTAATGTGTGTATGTAGGTAACTGTGTTAATCAAGTAAATTAATAAATAAATAAATTTTAAAGGTACCAGTCGACACATTCCCTACTGGAGAGGACATTGAAAGAATCCTGCTCAAAAATGTCAAGGCAGCGTCAACCAAAAGGTAATGAATTATATCTCTGTCTTAGTTGGTTAAGAATCGGCTACTGAAATGATTTCAGACATTTTTTAAAGTAGATACATTTCCTTTTACTCTTTTTATTTTAGTTTGTTTCGGTTGTTCAACGAAGAATATTGTAATTTAAAAAAGAATCGTTGTTTTTTATTTTACTGTGACAAAGTACCTTTATTTTAAACTAGCTTTTGTTCGCGGCTTTGCTCACGTGGGCTACACAACTTGTGTTTATTCGTAATAAAAGCCAAACTTATTAAAGGTAAATATCGTAAGGGTATAAGTAAAAAGTGTCTAACACAAAACAACGTAATAAAGATCACTCTGTATAAATAATTTTGGTCCGTTTTTGAACCTCCTGTACAAATTGTCATCCACTACTTAAGGGATCATTTTCCAAAAATCCTGAAACACTTTCTTACTAGGCCAAATACCGAAATTTAAAGAATGACAGATTTCCATACAACTTTTCAAGCTTATTTCATCTCTCTAGGGGAGATTTTTCGAAAAACGCTCAAACACGTCATTCTTTATTTTTGTTGAAAAATCTATAGATCGATTTAATAATTATTATAATTTTATTCATTTTGATAAGTTATTACTTAAAAAATAACGATTTCCCCAAAAAAAACTTCTTCCCTTTTTACTCTTTTAAAAGAAAATAAACAAAATTCCTGAGACACGCCATTCCTTATTTCTTGCCAAGAAGCCAAATACCAATTTTCATGTATTTTACTTTAAAACTGACGGACTTTCATACAAACTTTCATCCCCTATTTGACCCCCTTAGGGTGTGATTTTCGTAAAATCCTTTCTTAGTGACTGGTTACGTCACTTAATTTACCCACAGTCCAAATTTCATCTAATTTGCTTCAGCGGCTTAGGCTCGGCGATGATGAATCAGTCAGGCCAATTCATTATATGTATATAGATCTACCAAAAATAGCTCTTACTTATAAAAGTAGCCCAGAACCGTCCCACTGCTGGACAAATGCCTCCATCATTGAAATCAATCGTTGGGTAATGGCTTAATCAACACGATTGCCAAATGCGGGTTTGGTGATCACGACCTTGGCTATGCATCGAAATTCCGAAAACACACGTCGTCATCATCATCATCATCATCATCATCATCATCATCATCATCATCATCATCAGCTCATTTTATGTCCCCACTGCTGTGGCACGAGCCTTCCCTTTGGATGGAAAGGGAGAACTGGGCCCGGTGCGGATTGGTGATTGTTAACGACTGCTAATGCAGCCGGGACCAACGGCTTAACGTGCCTTCCGAAGCACGGAGGAGCTTGTGATGATAAATTTTTGGTCACGGTAGTTTAGTAACCTCTAGTGGCTTAGTAACCTCTGTGTACTAACATTTATGACCACTGCTGCTTGCGTATGCGCGCCTGACGCGCATCACTTCACAAATATAAATATTTCATCAACCATTGCATGACAAATTAAAGTTAATAATTATGTCAATTAATAAAAAGTATCCTATGTATATGAGGAGCTCGATGGCGCAGTGGTTAACGCGCCCGGTCTGCGAGTGCTGAGGTTAAGCAACTTTCGCAAAGGCCGGTCATCGGATGGGTGACCAAAAATGTATCACCTTGAGCTCCTCCGTGCTTCAGAAGGCACGTTAAGCCGCTGGTCCCGGCTGCATTAGCAGTCGTTAACAACCACCGCACCGCACTGGGCCCGCGTGGTGGTTCATGCCCCGTTCTCCCTATCCATCCATAGGGAAGGCTCGTGCTCCAGCAGTGGGGACATAAATGAGCTGATGATGATGATGATGATGATCCTATGTGTTAATTCAGGTTATAAACTATCTGTATGCCGAATTTCATCCAAGTCCATCCATCTATTGCAGCGTGAAGAAGCAACAAATATACACACATACACAAAAACTTTCGCATTTATAATATTAGTGTGATAACAACACATACAAGTACTAGATTATATACACTGTGGATCTTTTCATTTTGACCACACCTTTCTGTTACACGTTGTACAGTAACAAAATAAAATTTTGTCATGCCTTATTAACAGTGGTCGGAGTAGGTATATTGATTTTAGATACTTGCGTCATGATATCATAACATGGACATGCATTTCTTCCGGAATGTACCGGAGTTTCCAAAAATTTGGTAAATAGAGTAATAAAATAAAAAACCATATGTAAGCAAACAAAATTGTTTATTGTTAATACAAATAATCATTATTACAGTTTTATTAAAAATAATTATTTTTAATCCTCATCGGTTACAAGTTCTACATTTTGATTTTCTGTCTCTATACAATTAAAATAAATAACTATAATTTTTTCAATATTTTCTAATTTTAAGCTATTTCTTTTAACATCTAAGATCCATTTGTAAGTGGAAAATGATCGTTCAACATCTGTAGATGTCAATGGAACGAATTTGAAATAAAGTTTCTGATTATTTGCTACGCTTTTTTCAATACTCTCGCTGTATTCTCTAATTGTATCTAAATCTGGATTTCGTCCCATAACTGATTCTATTTTATTTTTTATATTCTCATTATTGCACTCGTTAAGCGTAGCCCTTACTTGATCAAATACTAAAAGTGAATCAGCTAGAGATAAATTTTGTTTTTGTAACTCTTTTAGGGCTAGTAGTATAATAGAGTAATTTTCTTCAATATATTTTAAATAATTTTCTAAATTTTGTTTTTCCAAAATGTTTTTTGCGCGTATGGCTATAGCATCAGAACTGCTCAAGCAGGATAAAACTTCTTTTATTTTATCTAAATGTTGAGCGTAGTAAGATGCTGCCTGTAACCAAGTACCCCATCTGGTAATGACTGGTTGCGGAGGCAACGGTAAGTCAGGATATTTTTCTTTTAAAATGTTTACCCTACTAGGAGCCTTTAAAAATACTTTTTTAACATTTGATATAAGAATATCAACATCGTTGTATTCTGACCTTATCTGCTCACTTACACGATGAAGAGCGTGCGCCAAACATGTCACATGCTTCATTTCAGGTAAGTAATGTTTTAAATTTCGCCCTGCAGATAGCATGTACGCTACACTGTCAGTGCAAAGCATTAAAATATTGTCAACTTTCGCTTCAAAAGTGTTTTGCCATAAATTTTCTAGACATTGCAGTACAAATTGTGTTATTGTTTGTCCATTTACTGCTGTTAGCATTTTACAAGCAATCAAATAAGGCCGGCCTGCACTATTACTAGGATGCAATGGTTTTATTAGGAAATTGACTATGTATCGACCAAAAATGTCTGTTGTCTCATCCAGCGATATCCATAGTTTCTCATTTTTATTAGTTTCATAAATCGAATTGATTTTATTCCTATAAAACTTTCCAAATAAACTTTTCGTAACTGTGATTCGTCAACCACTTTACGATTGGTACAAACGCAACAACAAGTACTGCACATATATTTCTGAAAAAACTCTTTGAACGCTGGATTTTTCATTTGCGACCAAGGAATATTGCATAGAATCAGGAACTTAATGAGGTCGAAGTAAAATTCCTCTTGCGGTCTCTTAAATTTTCCTTGATGTACAGCGCCTTCAATGTGTTTGGTAATGTTGCCTCTATTCACAGCTTTCAAATGACTTTCACACTTTGTACAGTATATAGTGCCACTAGCGTTATCGTAAAGTAGCTCAGGATAGTGCAATAACCACTTTTGCACTGTTTCAGCCTTGACCTTTGCCATATTTATTTATATCTCACCTAAAACAATGATTTAAATTTACAATATATACATACACAACTGTAAAGTCGATAATGAAATTCTGTTTCATATAAAGTGTTTTTTTTAACTGAAGCGGTGATAGCCCTGCGGTGTGCGTACCGGACTCTCATGCGCTGTGATGATTGCTATAAAGTGATTTTTTTAACTGTTTCCAAGTTCTAAAACCTTCTTAAATAGTGAAAATAATTAAAACTTACCCGTACAAAAACAACTTCAAATGGGCTCAATCCAAGAGTAATAAATCGATGTCCGTAGTTATAAGCCAAATTCGTCGTTTTAAGTAGATTTCAGAAGACAGTAAACAAGCCAGGGTCAAGTCAAGATATTCACAACACATAAAATAAGCGCACTCCACGAACCGAAATAAGTGAGTGAGCCACTTGGTCTGGATGTCGGTGCGAGCGCATTGTTTTCGAACAAACAGTCAATGAGTCATCCTGGATACTTGATTCTAATTGGTCAGATGCGTTGAGCATAGAGATAAGAGGACAAAAGACCCTGTTTGCCGGATGTCGTGTGTTGAAATGAATATTATTATTATATCATTTTATACATGCTTAGGCTTTTACTCCAACACTTTTACTACAACAAGGTTTTTACACACCAGTCATTTTTTACTATTAAATTCTGGTCATCTACGCCACTAGCAGCATAGCGTTGAGAGTATTGATACATTTTTAACTAGTTTCATGTAATAATTTCGATGTTTCGGTATTTTTATCATAATAATCCGGAAACTCGGAGGAGTATCCATATTAACATATACGTTTGATGTCAGTGACCTTAATTCAATATACCTACTCCTATTAATAATAATAATAATAATATATTTATTTCAAGCATCATGGCTCATTTGGGTTAGTTACAATAATTACCTTAGCCTATGTTAGTAAAATTAACAAATTCAATAAAAATAAAATTAAAATTACAATTAAATTATAAAAAATAAATAAAATAAAAACAATAAATACATTATAAATTAATTAAATCAAATTACACTTTAATTTAAATAAAATGAAATAAATAAATTAAATTAAATTAAATTAAACTAAATTAAAACATTATTTTGACATTCGTCAGGTGAACCATGTCACAATGGTAAACATACTGACAGTCAAACCTCTCTGCAAACATCTGTAGGATGCTGTTGCGGCTAGCCCGCACCCTGCGCACCAGGGATGTGCACCGTTTTCGCATAATTGCGTGAAAGCAATCCACACGCGCCTCGGCAAACATCCCTGATGCGCTGCAGAAGCGGGGCAGCCGCAAAAGCACCCTGAAGGCGTTATTATACTGTACGCGCAGAGCGTTGAATTGTTTAAGCGTATAACACACCCACAGACTGCTGGTATAAAAGGACGTACAAAATGCCCTGAAAAGAGTGATTTTGACGTCCCTCGAACAACGAAAAAATCGGCGCGCTATCATATTGGCTCTAACAGACAACGCCCTGCGCTCCCTTTCTATGTCAGCATTGTCCTTCAGATCCGAAGTTACTAGATGTCCTAGGTATTTAAACTGTTCTACTCTATTTAGAATACAACCGCTAAGTTTGATAGTTGGAATTTGACCTAGACACCCTCCTCGAGCCTGAAAGACCATACATTGACTTTTTTTTACATTATATAATAAGCCGTGGTTGGCAGCATATTTCTCACAAATGCCAAGCAGCCTCGACAGACCGCATGCAGAAGCACTCAGCAGCACCATATCGTCTGCGTAGCTAATATTATTTAAACAAACTCCGCTAATGTGGCAGCCAATATGCGTGCTGCTGAGCTCCTCCACCAGCGCATTCATATATAGGTTAAAAAGTTTAGGCGACGTCAGCCCCCCTTGCCTCACCCCGCACTCCAACTTGTAAGGAGTGGAATAGGCTCCCGACCACCTAACAACGTTGACCTGGTTCTGGTACCAATACCTGAAAATGCGTATTAGTTCTTCTGGCATTGATGTGTCATACAGTTTTTGCCATAGAATGTCATAACAAACCAGATCAAACGCTTTCGATAGGTCGAGGAAGCAAGCAAAAACGGGCGTGTTTTTATCGGTATAGTACTTGACGGTCTGCTTTAGACACAATACAGCTGTTTCAGTGGAGAGACCAGACTTAAAACCAAATTGGTTGTCGTGAATTTTAAGATATTTATCAAGCTGAGTGTTAAGCAAACCGTCAAGCACCTTCGAGATAACAGTAGCCAATGAGATGGGTCGATAATTACATTTGTCACCTATATCACCGGTCTTGTTCTTAACGATGGGCACTACCACAGTCCTCATCATCTGAGCAGGTAGGTAGGAGTGTCCCAAACACAGGGAATAAAACATTGCCAACGCTCTGTGCATATGGCAGCCCGCATATTTAAGGTGCTCAATGCTAAGGCTGTCATGGCCAGGTGACTTGCCTCGCGACATAGATTTAATAACTTTCTTCACATCTTTGGCCGTAAACCGGGTACTGATCTCCTGACCACAACAACCAGCACTGCACACAGACCGCGATGATACCAAAGGCGACTCCACAGTAAAGTGGTCCCTAAACACTTCCGCTATGCCTGTGTGCTCGCTGACACCATTGACACTCGCCGGCAGACCTGGCTTGCTATTTAGTTTGTTGGTCGCCTTCCAAAAGCTTCGAAAGTCGTGTCTAGAATGATGCGATGCTAAGATGTCCATTTTTATTTGATCACTATGGTTTTGACACCAACGCAACCGAGATTTAAAAATTCTTCGACTAATTTGCATCTCATTCCAAACACGACCCCCCCGCGGCCTTCCATACAATACCCACAGCTCAAACTTGTGCCTGGCCTCCCTGTGCGCGTCGTTTACATGTCTATTCCATCCAGTGACCGGTTTCTTACAATTGTATATAATCAGAGAATGACTGTCTTGTGCTGCTTGACATAATACATTAACAATATTCTCATACATTTTATCAATAATATGTCTGTGGTCCAAATTATAACAAACATAGTCACTGCATTGCCTTAATTCTGTAGGAAAGTCTATTAACCTTAAGTTCTCGTTACACAATTTACTATACATGTCTATTTGCTCAGGTTTTCTTTCACCCCAACGTATACTATTATTAAATTGACACTTGTTATTCGATTCATATAACTTTGGTTTAATGGTATTTAATTTACATTGCATTACAAGAGGATAGTGATCAGACCACAGTGCATCATATCTAACGTATACATTTACTACAGTCTGCATCGCAGAATTACTGACTATACAGTGGTCGAGCCAACGTCTCGAGCCATTAGCCTCACTAACAAACGTATAAGTCTCAGAATTCAAACCTAACAATGCGATATCAGCACATACCCAATCGTATTCCGAACAAAAACAATCTAACTCATTATAAAACGACTCACGGGGATGCGAGTTAAAGTCCCCGAGAATGTATACCGACTCGATATTGTTATTATCAATAATAGCGCTTACCAGACTAAGACAATCCGTAAACTCCAATAGATTGGCACTATTATCCGTAGGCATGTACACACTAAACACCAAGAACGACTTGTCTCTCATTGATACTCTAATGGCACACACTCGCGGGTTATCACATTGCACAACCGAGACATTGTTAAAAACACTTTTTCTCCACAGTAGTGCGACTCCGCCGTAAGGTCGCCCTCTCAGCATACCCGCCGCATTATCCACCGCCGATGTTCCGGTATATCCAAACTCGTTATCGTTAATACTGCTTAGAAATGAAATGTCGTCTGGCAGCAACCAAGTTTCTTGTAAAGCAATGATGTCTGATGTGCGACATAGTTGCCTGATGCTCTCCACTGAGCGTTTCACACTTTTACAGTTGAAGCTTACTAAATTATATATAGACTCATTATATAATAATTTAATAATACTGTTTATGAAAATTCAATATGTAAAAATAATTTTAACGTTTTTCCTTTGCAGAATCTTAACCACGTTCATATTGGCGCTGTACCGTGTCTATGTCGACTTGTGTTTCACCTACATGGAGATCAACCCTATAGTGGTGACTAATGAACGGATCTACCTGCTAGACTTGGCCGCAAAGCTGGACCAGACGGCCGACTTCATATGCGCTAAGGCTTGGGGCGAGGTGAGTCTGCCAACCTATTAATTTTTTTTTTATTGTTAAAAGGACGTGTCCCTATCTACTGACCCTGATAGGTAGGGTATGGCAGCTGGAACTACGGGTCCGGCTGTCTTTTCAAGGGTACCACGGGAGTTTCGGATCCTAGGCCCCCTGTCGGTTATGCCTTCGCGGGCGTCTCCGACAGGTTCCGGACATGGGTTGGACTCGTGGTGGCATGTGGTTAGCTGTAGAAGTGGGAATGTTCGTCTGCCTGGTTGATGTGGCCAGGCTTCCATTTCGTGCACAGCGAGCGGGTCCAAGTAGCGGTCTCGAGGGGCCCGAGGCGTAAGGACTTGCGGGCACGTGAGTTGCCCATAGTTGGTTGCCATGCTCGGTGGTTTTCACTGAGCAGAGCTCCAACATCTCCGGCACTAGTCTGGATAACTAGTAGAGGTGCCCGCTAGATGCAATACCTCCGGTTCAGCCAACCGCGTAGGATTGTGAAATTGGCAGGTGCCTGGATGGGTACTGAGAAGTGAGTGGGCTTACAACTCCCCCACCAAAGAGGATATTTGGTAGTCGACTTTAGAGTTGACGACCCGAGCAGTGGAATCTGCGAGTTGTGCTCTTAGTGCAACGAGAAGTGAGCGAGCTTACAGCTCCGGTAACCTATCTGGATAATAGGTATTTTTTTTTTTTTTTATACGTAGCACGGCAAATGACTCCATTTCACCTGATGTTAAGTGAATATGGAATCCCAGATGCGATGACAACTGGTGCAGCGTAAAAATAACGCAGCATCAGTTACCCTCACTCTGCCGGCCCACAAGGTGCCTCTTCACGCCTCGTTTGAAGGACCCCATATCATAGGAAGGAGGGAAAACGTGTGCAGGCAAACTATTCCATGTTTTGGAAGTGCGACAAAAAAATGAGTCACCAATTTTCTTAGTGCGTGATGGAATATTTGAGACAGTGAAGCGGTGACTCCGGAGAGCAGCACGCGTACTCCTATGGAGGAAGGGAGAAGGAGGGATGAGGTCAAAGAGTTCTTCAGAGCACTCGCCATGGTATAAGCGGTAAAACACGCTGAGTGACGCAATATCTCTACGCAATTGCAGAGTTTCGAGAGTATTTGTGACTTCTGCGTTGCCGATAATGCGTACAGCGCGACGCTGCAATCTGTCCAAAGCATCGAGAAGGTACTTTGAGGAACCGTCCCAGATGTGCGAGCAATACTCCACGCAAGACCGTACCTGTGTCTTGTACAAAAGGCACAACTGGTCAGGCGTAAAGAATCGCCGCACCCTGTTCAGAATACCGAGTTTTCGTGAGGCTGTTTTGATCACGGCTTCGATGTAGTCTCTTTGGTTTAGATCGCAGCGAATCGTCATACCGAGCATGTTAATACTGCTCTGCAGGCTTAGAGATGTACCCTGAAGAGTTGGAAGTGGACTATACGTGTCCACGGGGCGACTAGCTCGAGACACTAGTCTTAAAAGTACCGGATGAAGAATGCGCCTCGGTGCGTCCTGATCTGGCGTTATGACCTGACGTAGATGGTCCCTTGTATTTGCACAAGGATGTCTGACACCTACTTTGTGACCTAACGGTTGGTAGGGGGTGTCAGTATAAACTTTAAAGTAGTGTTAAGTTGGGTTTGTTAAAAGGACGTGTCACCTGATGGAAACCGGATTACAGATGTATTAGTGTAATGTTACTGATAAATATTAGACTTTGACACGGTAATATCTACATTTATTTTAATTTCAAGATATAAATGAGATTAACGTTTCAAATCATATTTCTTCATCCGAATCTTTTCGGATTCTGAGTCCGAGGAAGATTCGGATGACGTTTCTTCTAACTGAATTATAAAAGGTCGGTACATAGAATATTAATGGCCACCATTTAATAGCATAATCTTTACTTGACTTTTTAACTTTTTTTTTACGTATACTCGGTAATTCCATGTTTGTAGTACGTAAAGACGTAAAATAATCTCATGTGTAGCGAACATAAGGCTGCAATCGCGCGAGGTCTAACTGTCAACGTCTTTCGCTGTCGACAGTCGACAGGCAACTGATTGATTGGTCGAGCGAATTCCGCGGGACGCGGGAGGGGATTTTTTTTTAAATATCGCTTGCTTGCAGTGTAAATCACAAACTACTTGAAAAGTTCAATAAGTCTTCTGGAGCCTATAATATAATTCGTATATGAAAACTAGCCAAATCAGACCTTAGGCTTCGATATATTATCCTAACTTGGCACCCATTTAGATCTCACTTCTTTTGTCGTTGAAGTCAACAACCAAGATATCATAATATTGAACTTGGCTCCCATTTCACATTTATGTTTTGATGGGATATTATTACAACAAAAATAATTACAATAACATCAAGTTATTTATTTGAATCAAGCATCAGAATTCTTTCCTTTTTGTCACTGAAACTTAATTATGTTTTTACCATATAGGTTTTGCTTAAGGCGAAGGGTAAGGCACACTAGCGCCACCAATTGATAATTAGACAATTACTAACGGACCGGATCTTTTTTTAAACATTGCGTACCGTCCGACAACAGGAAAGCATCCATAGTATTTATTTAATAATTGTGCACTACTTTTTGTTGCGTGGTTTATTCAAGAAACGGGCTATCGCATTTATTCACAAACAATGGCCACTGTTGGTGTTAGCGAATGAATACAAAAACAAACCTAAAAGTAGTGGACAATTATGAAATAATAGATGTTTGCCTAATGGCGGAAGGTCCGCAATGTTTGAAAAAAAAATCCAGTTTAGCAGTTATCAAATTAAATCCATTAGCGGCGCTAGTGTGCCTTACCCTTCGCCTTAAGTAGCGATTCCTTGATTTCAATGATGGAGGCCTTTGCCCAGCAGTGGGACAACCCACTCAACACTACTTTAAAGTTTATACTGACACCCCCTACCAACCATCAGGTCACAAAGCAGGTGTCAGACATCCTTGTGCAAGCACAAGGGACCATCTACGTCAGGTCGTAACGCCAGATCAGGACGCACCGAGGCGCATTCTTCATCCGGTACTTTTAAGACTAGTGTCTCAAGCTAGTCGCCCCGTGGACACGTATAGTCCACTACCTATTATCCAGATAGGTTACCGGAGCTGTAAGCTCGCTCACTTCTCGTTGCACTAGAGCACAACTCGCAGATTCCTCTGCTCGGGTCGTCAACTCTAAGTTGACTACCAATTATCCTCTTTGGTGGCGGAGTTGTAAGCCCACTCACTTCTCAGTACCCATCCAGGCACCTTGCCGATTTCAACATCCTACGCGGCTGGCTCAACCGGAGGTATTGCATCTAGCGGGCACCTCTACTAGTTATCCAGACTAGTGCCGGAGATGTTGGAGCTCTGCTCAGTGAAAACCACCGAGCATGACAACCAACTATGGGCAACTCACGTGCCCCGCAAGTCCTTTCGCCTCGGGCCCCTCGAGACCGCTACTTGGACCTGCTCGCTGTGCACGAAATGGAAGCCTGGCCACATCAACCAGGCAGACGAACATTCCCACTTCTACAGCTAACCACGCGCCACCACGAGTCCAACCCATGTCCGGAACCTGTCGGAGACGCCCGCGAAGGCATAACCGACAGGGGGCTTAGGATCCGGAACTCCCGTGGTACCCTTGAAAAGACAGCCGGACCCGTAGTTCCAGCTGCCATACCCTACCTATCAGGGTCAGTAGATAGGGACCAGCAGTGGGACAGTTAAAAGGCTATTACTTAATTTTCTGTATTTTTTTTTAGATCACGTTCCCACCACCGTTCGGTAGAGATGCTTACCCAGAGGAAGCCCACATTGCCGACTTGGATTCCAAGAGTGGAGCCAGTCTAAAAGTAAGTTTTTAATTTTCTCATTGCTACAACGTTGTTGTAGAATGATAACCTCGTATGTCCAGATATCCAAACTGTACAGGAAACGAAAAAAATGGCTTATTTCGTCAATGTTTAAAATTTTAACTTTTATTTTTAAGTGTTAATTGCTACACTTAAGCTGAATTAAATATTTATATAAAATACAGTGAAAAAATTAAACGCCCACCCGACCCAGCCAGGAGTCGAACCTGGGTCTTCCGCAATCCGGGCGGCTGCACTGACCATTATGCTACCGGGAAGGCTGACGTAAGCGCTTTTATCTTAATAATGAATTTTCTTTACAAATTCATTATTAAGATACTATTTGAAAATTTTGGGTTTCAAAAATAAGTTACCATTGAATTAAGAAAAGTAAAAAACGGAGCACGTGATATCTTAAGAATTTGTCATTGGTTCAATAATTGCTTTCTAGGCAATGCTTTTTCCACTAGTTATGTATTTTTCTAGGTATTATAAAATTGTAGATTATTAATTCTTTTAGCACCAGCAAGTATTTGGCACTGTTAATGTTTTTTGTGAGAATACAGTTCTAAACTGCCCAAAGATTACTGATTTGTTTTTTATTAGTTTTTTTTACTTACAAAAGTCTGTATTGTCTATTCCCAGCTAACTGTTCTGAACAAGTCCGGCCGCATCTGGACTATGGTAGCCGGTGGCGGTGCTTCCGTCGTGTACACTGACACCATCTGCGAACTGGGAGGCGCCGCGGAACTAGCGAACTATGGGGAGTACTCGGGAGCACCCACCGAGGGGCAGACGGCGGACTATGCGAAGACCATATTCAGCCTCATGTGCCGCGAGAAGCATCCTAATGGCAAGGTATGAAAAAATAATTGAAAAAAAAAAGCAAAAAAATCTCAAAAAATACTTATAGACTGCCTGCCAGCATTCGTGAGGGTTCATCGGTAGAATCTTTCAAACACAAGCTCAAAGAGCATTATCTGTCTAACGACTAATCGGTGACATCCCGTTCTTACATAATTAGTTTTTATTTTAATATGTATATTATATAAGTATATGTATAAGGTCACTTTTTATCAACTGCAAATATTTTGACAAAACATCTAATTATATCAGAGAAATAAGGCCCTAGCATTTAAAAAAAATTGGGCTAGTTTTTTTTTTACTTTTCCTGACACAAAAATTGCAATAATTTTAAGAGCGGCCTCTCTGTCGGCTCTTTTGAATGAAACTAGGGGCACGTGTAAGCGGTGAAGGCATTGCGGCCTCTCTGTTTCGGCTCCTTTGAATTGAAACTACCGAAAGTACTTTATTTTTCTTTTTAATCGAAATGTCTTTTGGCGTTTTTCTTGAAAACTAGCGTATAAAAATATAAGGTTTTCTCATAAAAATAGTTTATATATGTTGTTGAATTTATCCTCAAAATATTTGCAATTGATAAAATGTGACCTTATATATTTATAATATAACATTTTATTTTCAATTAGTTATATCATTAGTTTAAATATGTCTGTTAGTATGGTATTATTTACAATTTATTAGTCCCGCATACTTGTTTATTACACCACAGCTATGGTTGGCTGGAAGAGATCTCTTCTAGAGATAAGCTCACCTTTGTATATGTCCTGTGTTACGTGTGTTTAAATGTAATTTCTTTGTACAATAAAGGGTTATTATTAAATGGCCTACTTTCGTAGAAAGAAAGGGGTAACTCTGTCATAAGTTGGTATTTCATCCGCTCAGTCAGTAATTTTATCAACTTTATTACAAGAAATTAAGGTGTACTTTATTTTGTGCAAATGTCAATCAAAAGTGCACCCGTCTGTAATTGAAACAAGGTTGATTTTTGTGAAATGCTCAGAAATTTTGGTAGGTTCGAACGCTCATATCACTTTGACTCTGACTCAGACTACGTCGATCGTTGATGTTGAGCGACACTTTCTGTTGTATAGTTTTGAGATGGGTGACCTTTTATATTTTGTATGTCTATTTGTAATGGACAGTGTCCTTCTGTGCTAGGATTTTCCGATATTTTAACGTTGTAAGGAAGAAAAGAAATGCCCTTACTGAGATTTAAGAACCGGTTTTTCTCAGTACGAGATCTATTGTAGACTAACGAACCGATGGCATAGTGAAATTTATAAGAGCTAATTTGTAGCCTAAACTGAATAAATGATTTTCGTAAAATGTTCAAAATGATTTTTTAAAGCAATTTTGTTGCGAACAAATTACAAAAACACAAATGTTAAAAAATTTCCACGAGCAGGATTTGAACCTGCACCCTCTGACATTCCGGGTCAGGTGCTCTTCCAATTGAGCTATCGTGGTTCCAACCAGCCCGCCGAAATTATTCAACACTTTTTACTTTGTAAGCCAAAGGCGCCCATTCAATGTCAACAACTACCTTCATTAACATCCGATCATAATATTTTTACAAATATTAAAGATCAGTTAAGAAATAAGCAAGCTATTTTATAAAATGTTCAAAATGATTTTTTAAAGCAATTTTGTTGCGAACAAATTACAAAAACACAAATGTTGAAAAAATTTCCACGAGCAGGATTTGAACCTGCACCCTTCTGACATTCCGGGTCAGGTGCTCTTCCAATTGAGCTATCGTGGTTCTAACTGATAAATGATTTTCGAATTTTGAAATTTTTAATGACGGCTTTGCGTGCCTTCCGATGCTATTAAGAGCTCAATGAGATATATTTTTGGTCACATATCCCACAACCGGCTTCTATTGACCTGATGACTATTAAAAAAAAAATGAGGTCCAAATTGTTTTTTTTTTAACCAGGTCCTTATCATCGGCGGCGGCATAGCGAACTTCACCAACGTCGCTGACACCTTCAGGGGCATCATCACAGCCATAGAGACGTATAAGGACGCTTTGGTCCAATACAATGTCACTATATTTGTGAGGCGAGGCGGGCCTAACTACCAGGAGGGGTTGAGGTGAGATTTTTTGAATATTTCTTAGACCTTATTTATTTTTTGTATTTCTTAATCTCTTTAAAGATTTTGGTGTAATATGTGTGTGTAAGAAAGTAAAAGAGAGATTGATGTACAACACACAAATTACAAATACATAAGAAGGAATTGAAAAAATCATTATAAAAAATTCATTACATGTCTGATATTAAGTGATAATAAGGCCGAAGGTGAAAGCGCTTTTCACCTGGAACCCTCAAAATCGAAATTATTATATTAAATGAAGGAAAAATAATTCTTCTATAATATATCTATAATATGTTTTGTGTCTTTAAATATACACAATAGGGTATTTGACTACAATGAAAATATAGATCAAACTGTTGTTAACTTAACAGTAAACATTTTTTTAATCCAATTTATCCAGCTCATAATTTTAAAATAAGTATAATTTTAATAAAAAATCATTTATAAAATAATTACATTTATGATTGACCACGTGATCGAAAATGCACGGGAGTGGTCACGTGATATCGTGACGTCATTTGCAAGCAAATCATAGATATCACTCGAAGTTTTGTACGGTGTGATTTGACAGCTAACAGTTTGATTACATGCAACTGACGTCACGACATCACGTGACCTGCATGCATCGTTTTGGCGGCTATTTTATTTATTTGAATTTTAATGGCGATTTTTATAAAAAAATAAAGAAATTCACAACGAATTAATTATATTGCAAATATATTATACTATAATGAACCATTAGACATATTTTTCTAAAACCTGTCAAATACCCTATTGAATAACATCTTCAAAAGTCGAAATAGGTGAAACAAAGTATTTTCGCGTAGTTTATTGCCCTTATAACTTTATAAGTACGTAACGCAACATACTTTATATTTTAAAGTATGTACGTTTACCGAAAATAAAGTGCAATTCTTACTATGGGGCTTCGTGCGGTCGGCTAGCCCATTTATCCAGGGTCAAAGTAATTTTCTTAAAAGTTATATAAATTACAATTTTTAAAGTTGTTAATACTGTATATTTTATGATGATCATAAATAATAATAGAAATGAGAAATACCTGTTACGTCATTCCTCTTCACGCAATACGCAAGGCATGCATCGACCTAGTCGCCGGTGCCTACGTGATCGTTTCCGCTGACAACGCTTTCGAGCTACCACCGGTGCCTACGTGACCGTTTCTGCTGACAACGCTTTTACGCCACTTGCAACATTTATTTTATATAATTATTTCATCATTCTGTATCTAGCATCGAACAGACCTAGCCATAGTCACTTTATTGTAATTTCTATTAATTAAAATTAAGTTTAATAAAATAATTTTGGTTTTTTTTGGGTCCTCCGTCTGTGACCTTCGTAATTGGCGCAGTCGGTAGGATACTCGAGGCGTCTCGAGGTAGTTTGGATAGGGTTATTCTCACATCGAATACCGTATTCCGGGAAATCGCTACCGTCGTCGCGAGCGATCGCGTGTCCGAGTATCCCACAAGAAGAACCTGAAGTCCCGGTCGGAGGAAGAATCAAGACATCGATCCCAGAGGTACCAAAATGCAGCTTATGTAAGTACACTGAAATCGTTTCTGTGTTGCTTTCCTTTATTCCTATAAGTCCTATTTTAATTTGCAATCATTTTTTATCCAAGGCAAACTACCCCTAGAGGGCCTGTGCGTAGCAGGGAAGCCCGTAGAATAGATTTAGACGCAAATAGGGATATAAATTATTTAGATAATACATTTGAGTCTGTGGAGGATTCGGTGAAGTCAGTGAGCCCCGTACCTTTTAAGAAAATGGCAGACGTAGATGCTATTTTCAAGGCCTTACGCCTAGTGCCAGATTTTGACGGCAATCCTCATATTTTACCAAGATTTATTAACCTTTGTGATCAAATCGTAAGTGAGTACATTGAACAGAATCCCGGTAACGAATTCGCTAAACTTTGTCTCATAAACGGTATCTTAAATAAGATTACTGGACCAGCCGCACGAATTATCAACTCTAACGGCATCTCTGAGAATTGGGATTGCATTAAGACCGCACTTGTTAATAATTTCTCAGATCAGAGAGATGAGACCGCTCTGTATAATGACCTTGTGCTAGCTACACAGGGGAATAGTTCGCCTCAGGAATTTTATGACCGTTGCGTAAATTTGTTCAGCACTATCATGACATATGTTATGCTCCACGAATCTATTATTACCACGATTGAAGCTAAACGTACTTTGTACAAAAAGCTAACAATGCAGGCGTTTGTTCGCGGTTTAAAAGAGCCATTGGGCTCTCGCATCCGGTGCATGCGTCCTGATAGTGTTGAGAAAGCGCTAGAATTTGTACAAGAAGAATTGAACGTTATGTACCTTCAGAATCGCGTTGAACCAGCTGCTGATAAAAAGCCACAGTTATTACATAAGCCGTTACCAATGGCCCCATTTAACATGCCAACGTTCAAACCGTTCAGTCTTCCTGTACAACAGCCACCTAGGACTAACTGGCAGCAACAGCAGCCAATGTGGAAGCCTAATGCCCAGCTTCTTCATCAAGGATATAATAGGCCACCAGGGATGCCCTCACGTACGCAACAGATGTTCAGGGCACCCCCACCAAATTATAACGCATTTCAGAACCGTTTCCAAATGCCACCTAGGAACGATTCCCATAATCAAGGCCCTAAGCCTATGAGTGGCGTCAGCCACTATGTCGTTAAGGAAAGACCTCAGTTTGGGCAGCTATCCGGTCATGACTGGAGGAGGCACGGTAATCCTCCGCCCTCTAACTATTTTAAGAGTAGGGAAATTAATATGAATGAGATCGCGCCTTACAATGATTTTTATTACCCTGATTATTATAACTATTATGATGATCCGGATGAATATTATTACGCAGGAAATAACGATTTTTATAACGTGGAACCTTATTCGAGCTGCGAGCCAAGTAACGAGTATGATGGATGTAACGACGTCCCGGTAAATAAATTAGATGATCCCGAACCATGTACTAGCGGGGCTAGCGATCAGGATTTTCGGAAGCGCGGGAAATTAGACAGATCAAAATAGAATTAAATTTACAGTGCCAAAGACAGCTTCCTTATATACAAATATCTGAACCACCGTTAAGGCTTTTGATCGACACGGGCGCGAATCAATCATTTCTTAGCCCGGAAGCTGTAGATAAATTCTATAGCCACGTGCCACTGAACTTTGACCCTTTCGAAGTAACTAATGTACACGCCACAACACGCGATAATTATTCTATAACTATCCCTTGCTTTCCGGAATTTCAGGAACATGAACCGGCTAAGTTATTCGTTTATAGATTTCATAATTTTTTCGATGGCTTAATTGGATTAGATTTGCTAGAAAAATGGGAAGCTAAAATAGACCTTAAAGATAAATTGCTAATAACTCGTAACTCTAGTAATAATATTCATATGTATAATTCACGTAATGTTAATTTGTATGAAGATGTAATACCTGCTAATACGACTAAGTTAGTTAGGCTACCAATCAATTTACATGACGGCGACGCCTTTATTGATGAGCAAACTATATCTAATTGCGTTATTAAAGAGTGCCTAACTACTGTTAAAGATAACCGCGGATTTTTAGAAATATCTAACCCTACCCCACATGATTTAATATTTAGTATGGATAGAGCCGTTCAAGCAGAGTCTTATAATATCGAGTGCACGCGTACTAAACAGCCTAATTCACGAGCGCAAGAGGTTATTTCGCGATTACGTACAAACCATCTTAACCCCGAAGAGCGCGTTAACTTAGAGACTTTATGTGAGAAATATGCAGATGTATTTTATCTCGATGGTGAATGTTTAACATTCACTAATAAGATCAAACATCAAATTAAAACTACTGACGAGGTCCCAGTATATACCAAAAGTTACCGGTATCCATATGTACATCGAGATGAAGTTAGAGATCAAATTAGTAAAATGCTTAGCCAGGGTATTATTAGACCATCGGAATCTGCTTGGAGCTCGCCCATCTGGATAGTTCCAAAGAAGGCAGACGCCTCAGGAAAAACGAAATGGCGGTTAGTCGTAGATTTTCGTAAAGTTAACGAAAAAACTTATGATGATAAGTACCCTATACCCAACATCAATGATGTGCTGGATAAGTTAGGGAACTGCCAGTATTTCTCAACTCTAGACCTTGCTAGTGGATTCTACCAGGTTGAGATGAACCCAGTAGATATCCCAAAGACAGCTTTTAACGTAGAGAACGGACATTACGAATTTTTGCGTATGCCAATGGGGTTGAAAAATTCACCATCAACTTTTCAAAGAGTGATGGACAACGTTCTTAAAGACCTTCAGAACGTTGTCTGCCTGGTATACTTAGATGACATCATAGTCTTCAGCACCTCACTCCAAGAACACATGATAAATCTTGAGAAGGTGTTCATAAAACTCAGAGAATCAAACTTCAAGGTCCAAATGGACAAGTCAGAATTTTTAAAGTTAGAAACTGCTTATCTCGGTCATATCATTACTAGGGAGGGCATTAAGCCTAACCCTGACAAAATTTCAGCCATACAAAAATATCCGATACCTAGAACACAGAAGGAAATAAAGCAGTTCCTTGGCCTTGTTGGGTACTATAGAAAATTTATACCAGATTTTGCGCACATTACCAAACCTCTTACACAGTGCCTCAAAAAGGGTAAGAAGGTTATAATAAATTCTGAATACACAGAGTGCTTTGAGAAGTGCAAGCAGCTTCTAACTAATGATCCGATTCTGCAATATCCGGACTTTACTAAAGATTTCATCTTAACAACTGATGCCTCTAACGTGGCAATAGGCGCTATTCTGTCACAGGGCACTATAGGATTGGACAAACCAGTATGTTACGCATCTCGTACTCTTAATGAGAGCGAGACGAATTATAGTACAATCGAGAAGGAGCTTCTTGCGATCGTTTGGGCTGCTAAATATTTTAGGCCGTACCTATTTGGAAGAAAGTTTAAGATATTAACCGACCATAAACCACTTCAGTGGGTTATGAACTTGAAAGAACCCAATTCGCGTTTAACCAGGTGGAAGCTTAAATTATCTGAATATGATTTTTGTGTAATATATAAAAAGGGTAAATCGAATACAAATGCAGATGCTCTCTCGCGCGTAGAAATCCACAATGAGGAGACCGATTCTATGATAGCTAATCCATCCGAGCGTCCACCATCTGTAACAAATTCATCTACAGCTACTGCTCATACTAGTCTTGAAAACCCCATCTTGGAAGTCCCTATAGTTGCTGAACCATTAAATAAATTCCATAGACAGATTGTTATAACTGTGGTAGGCGACATAAAAAAACGTCCCACAGCATCCAAGCCATTTGATACACACACACGAACCTCAGTCCAGGTATCGCAAACAAATTTAGAGGAAGACATAGTTAACGTTATTAAAGAATACGTCAATCCTAAAGTTAAGACCGCGTTACTTATAAACCCACCTTTATCTATGTATGATATAATCCCCATAATCCAAGACAAGTTTAAGAGCTCGGCAATGAATCTAGTTTTAGCTAAGACCGAGGTTGAGAATGTGAAGGAATATCTCAGGCAACAAGAGATAATCAAACACTACCACGACGGTAAAACCAACCATCGTGGTATAAGTGAATGTTATCTGTCTCTTTCTCACCGCTATTATTGGCCTAAGATGAAAGATGAAATAACAAAATTCATCAATGATTGTACCATCTGCGGTCAGGCTAAATATGACCGTAATCCTATAAGGCCACAACTCAATATCGTTCCTCCCGCTACAAGACCCTTTGAAATAGTACATACTGATTTACTGACTATACAAAGCGAAAAATATTTAACTCTCGTTGACGTATTCTCTAAGTACGCTCAAGCTTACCATATTCGCGATGGCACAGCAATCAGCATCCTACAAGCCCTTCTAAAGTTTTGCACGCACCACGGGCTACCTCTAACTATAGTCTCTGATAACGGTACAGAATTCACGAACCAATTGTTTAACGAGTTTATTAAATTGCACAATATAAATCACCATAGAACATTAGCGCATTCACCTAACGACAACGGCATTGTAGAAAGATTCCATTCTACTCTGCTGGAGCATCTCCGTATCCTAAAATTAACTAACAAAAACGAAGATGTAAATAACTTGATTCCCTATGCAGTTTTAGCGTATAATAGTTCTGTCCATAGCTTCACCAAGTGCAGACCCTACGATATCATAACTGGGCACTTTGACCCACGTGACCCATTTCATATAGATTTAAATAAGCACTTAATGCAACAGTATATAGAAAATCATAGAGAACAGATGAAGATAGTTTACGATACAATCAACGAGAATAGCCTTGCTACCCGCACTAACTTAATAGAGAATCGAAATAAAAATCGCGATCCAGAGATAGACTATGAACCCCAACAGCGTATATTTGTTAGTAACCCTCTAGCGAGCCGCCAGAAGCTAGCCCCTAGGTATAGTCAGGATACAGTTCTCGCCAATCTACCTATACATATATACACCTCACGAAAACGTGGTCCCGTCGCTAAGAATCGCCTTAAAAGAGTTCCTAAAAGTGCCCAATTGTTGCAGGGTGCTACTGGTCCTGACTGCTCCTTTGATAGCGTCCCAAGGGACCAATCAGGAGATAACACTTGAGAGCCTTGCTGAAGGCCCTGGAATATTACCGTTTCGTTTGGGCGAAACCAGGCTCATTACTCACCATCATGCATTCCTACAGTATATTGATCTTAACGATATTGAACAGAAAATTAGGTTATTACAAGAACAATTAGTAGATTATAAACTTAGGCTACGTAATGACACTTACATGCTTTACGAGCTTCAAATAGAATATCTTAATAATAAGTTAGTGACCGTTACTGAACACTTAGATACATTAAAGCCAAGGCGTATAAAGAGAGGTCTCATTGACGGTTTGGGTTCATTTATTAAGAGCGTTACTGGAAATTTAGATCATTCAGATGCTGTAAGATACGATAATGCAATCAAAATTCTCCAAAATAACAATGATGAGATCACTCAGGAATTTAACAGTCATGTCAGCCTCAGTAAAGAATGGATGGTCCAGCATTCTAATATAATCACTAAGCTAGTTGAAAATCAGTCTAAAATAAATGATACTATACAATTAATCTTGGACAATCAAGCTTATAGAGATTCTAGCCTTATAAAGTATGCTAAGTTTGCCCAGCATCTTAGTATTACAACTGAAAATGTAGATGAAGTATTAAATGAGATAATTAGGATAGAGAATATGTTAGCCTTTATACATGCTTCCAGTCCGCATCATTCGATGATAGGAATTGAGATTTTGGATAAGATGATTTTAAAGTTAATAAAAATTTATGGTAAGGATCATATTCTTGATTTAGAACTTAGGGAATACTATGATCTTATTAGGCCAGGCTACTATTATTCAGGTAACCAAGTTGTAATAGTTTTTAAATTACCTATATTTTCAGAGAATAGTTTCGATTTATATAGATTATGCATGGCTCCCAATAAACATAACCAGGCCCTAATCCCTCCTTATCCTTTAATAGCAACTAACAGGAAAGGTTACGTGTACATAGAGGCAGAATGCCCGAAGTACAATAACTGGTATCTCTGCGAGAAGATGCATCACCAGCTTCAACATGGATCGGACTGTATTCAGCATCTCATCATGGACCAGCATCTCGACGACTCCTGTGACATCATCACTATCACTCTATCTAAGACGGCCATGGAAGAGTTGGATGAAAAACATTATATCATCTCGTTTCCTAACACTACGAGGGTACATACGGTATGCGGCAAAGAAGATTACAATCTGCTCAGTGGAAGTTATCTCGCTACACTGCCAATCAACTGCTTCCTGTTCACACCGGAATTCACTATAACCAACAGCAATGATCAAGTTGAAGGCAGACCGTTGAAGATTACCAAACTTTCTATCGACACCGAGAGACCACGAAAAGAAACAGCACACGTGAATCTTAACTCGATTGATCTCAGGAGATTACACGATGCCCAACATAAAGTTATAACACAGCCTGCTCTACAATTAAAGCAAACCCCGTCGGACTACGTATATCATACAACCATCCCGATTTACACCATCATCCTACTAGGTGTAATCGCGCTTGTCGTCTTCTTCATCTTTCGCAGCTACAAAGCCAACAAGATACACTCAGCATCCGACCCATCTCCTGGAGATAAAATATACGAAGAACCTGGAAAGCCCAGAAGCCAGGCAAGACCCTCAGCAATATTTTATCACCTGAAGTCTACAAAATAATTGCTGATCTGATGGGGGAGGTGTTACGTCATTCCTCTTCACGCAATACGCAAGGCATGCATCGACCTAGTCGCCGGTGCCTACGTGATCGTTTCCGCTGACAACGCTTTCGAGCTACCACCGGTGCCTACGTGACCGTTTCTGCTGACAACGCTTTTACGCCACTTGCAACATTTATTTTATATAATTATTTCATCATTCTGTATCTAGCATCGAACAGACCTAGCCATAGTCACTTTATTGTAATTTCTATTAATTAAAATTAAGTTTAATAAAATAATTTTGGTTTTTTTTGGGTCCTCCGTCTGTGACCTTCGTAATTTACCTAAATAAATATACTACATAAATATATATATATATATACTAGCTTTTGCCCGCGGCTTCGCACGCGTGGACTACATGCTTTTCCTTAACATTATTTTTCCTTAACACTATTTTTGTGTTTATCCATGACTAATACCTAATAAGAAATCATAATCATAAGTAAGTAATTAAATTAAAGTATTTCCTTATAAACAACATTTTTAACAATTTTGGATGTCGGTGCCAATATCACCAGACTATTTGATGAGCTAACACGTGAACACGCTACATAGAACTGTCCATGAGAAAAGCAATTCTCCCTCAAATCGACACCAGCATAATTCAGAGTTTGTCCTTGAGCCTTATTAATTGTCATGGCAAAGCAGACTTTCAAAGGAAACTGCAGTCTCTTGAATTCAAAGGGAACATCATTAGGAATCAATGGAATTCGTGGTATGAACACAGTTTCACCCTGAGAAGGGCCGGTCAAAATAGTTGCCTCTACCACATTGCGTGACAAAGCTTTGACTTGTAGCCTGGTTCCGTTACAAAGTTTAGGGGGTTTTAAATTTCTCAGCAACATTACTGGTGTACCAACACGCAGTAAAAGCTTATGGTAAGGGAAACCTGATGGGTTTTGAGTGTTCAAGAACTCTACAGGATAATGGACGGCCTCGTCTGGATTTACTACAGTGTCGATCGAGCTGTAGAGCATTTCTTCGCCTTCAAATGATTTCAACAACATGTCATTAATTACTGCTGCTTGGTCATTTTTTGGGGTCAAAATTGCCCTTTCGCACAACCATTCCAAAGATTTATTTTGTATGTTAGCAACATCCGGATAAATTTTATCTATCAACTCTGGAACTGTTGTAACAACAGTGCAAAGTTCATCGGGTATATTCAACATACCATTATTTTCTGGATAAATACCATTTCCGAGTTTTAGTAACAATTCCGAAAACTGACCCGCAGCGACTTCACCCTTTAAGTGTACTCTCATATTTTTCGATAGTTTAAGTATTTTTACTGAAGACCATAGAGAAGACTTTTTAAGACACGCCTTAATTTCATCTGCACGTGTTCCTCGCGGAACTATCGGCAATGTTTGACGAAAATCACCAGCCAGTAATACTGTCATGCCACCCATCAAGTTCTTGTTACCCCTAATGTCTTGTAAAGTCCTATTTAAAGCTTCAATGGCTTTTTTGTGAGCCATCGTACTTTCATCCCACACTATTATCTTAGCTTTCCTTAACACTTCCGCCAGATTGCTCTGTTTCGAAATGTTACACAAAGGAGTATCTACATTCGTGAGGTTGAGAGGTAATTTTAGTGCAGAGTGTGCAGTTCGACCCCCTTGCAAAAGAGTAGCGGCTATCCCTGAAGATGCAACTGCTATAGCAATGTCGCGATTACTTCTAAATTTTGCAAGTAATAAATTTATTAGATAGGTTTTTCCGGTGCCCCCGGGGGCGTCCAAGAAAAATACTTCTCCTTCTCCATCATACACGCTTTCTGTTACTCGGTCATACACTGACTTTTGCTCTGGTGTTAAAGAACCATAATTGTTAGTTACAAAAGTCTGTAAATCTGCCACATCATAGTTAGTCTCCCTTAGATAATCTCTATTTTCTAAAGTTAGCGGTACAGTTGGTTGAGGCAAACCATATTCTTTTAGAGGGAGACCACCTAAACTCAAAGAAGATTCCTCAATTTCATTCAAGCATTTATTTAGGACTTCATCTTTTAAATTATCGACATTGCTGCCAACTTGCCTCTCTACTTGCCGTTTTATATCTTCTGACAAGTCATCTTTGAAATCATTCCACAGGCTCAAAGGATCCGATAAGTGACAAAACACTAACATGGTTGTGAACAGCTCTCTCATCATGTACGGCGATCTACACAATGCTGCCTCTTTAAGCGCTGCATGCCAATGTTCATCATCCTCAAGCAACCCTAACGTCTTGCAAGCTGATTGAAAAGTAGCATGTACAACCCCATTAATCGTTTTTAATGCCTCAAAAGATGTTGGACCTCGGATCTCATGAAGGAGCATTCTTAAATGGAAGCATTCCGTATTATTAGGGTGTACAGTGTATACTCTACCCAGAGCATGATCTTTTTTCACACCAGGCCATCCATCTACATCTAATCCTCTTTTCCTCCTTTCAAAGTGGTGCTTGTTCCATGTATAATATGCTGGTATTTGGAAATATAAAAGTGTTTTTGCAAAATCGTCTGCTTTGCACAAATCAAAAAAGCCTAGAAGCGTGGTTTTTGGAGGTGAAATCAATTTATCTGCAAGATTTTGTGGATTAAAATATACTCTTTGGCCGTTTTCAAGGTGAACCGCAAGGTGAAGTACAGTAGGGAAACGTTCGTGAATGGGAAAACCTAATATTCGCCAAACCGCTTCGGAACTACTTATGTATCGCCCACTCTCGTATATTTTTACTTCATCGTTTTTATTTTCTATAGCAAAAGTAGCTTGATCAGATCCTTTGTTTACATATTTACAAATGTATTTTATGGACTTAACTGAGTTACAATACTCAACATTGATGTGAGCCTTAAATGTACGTAAAAGAACGGGGTTGTATGGAACCACCCAGCGATTGTCAAGCTCAACTCCATTTATTTTACATGTAAAGCCGCCATTCTCTGGAGAACGACGTCTGTAGTGAGGGTAACCGTCATCAGCAGTTTGTGTTTCATCGAGTAGAGGTTTGGGGTACCTTTTACTGCAAGTTTTCTCTTTCATGCAAGGTGAATTATAATTAAAACTACCGCAAGGACCATGTATCATGTGGGATTTTACGTTTTCAAAAAGTTGGGGATCAAGTTCTGGGTCAGGTATTTCGGCATATATAATTTCGTCAATGTTATCCGGTGTGATACGTGTTACTAACCAAACTAAAATATGAACATGCGGAAGGCCACGTTTTTGCCACTCCGCTGAATACATATGGCATCGCACTTCTCCAAACAACTTTCCTTTAATTAATAGATTCATCATTTTTTTTACTTTTAGGTGAAAAACTCTTGCAATAATATCGTGCCGATCGTGTGATTTTTGGCCTGAAAACAAAGTTTGTGTAATTTCTTCCCATTTAGGATTGCAAGTAAAAGTAATAAAAAGATCAGGACGACCATAGTGTCGAACATAGGTCATGGCATCTTGTGTTCGCTCATGCATGTACCTGGGCCCTCCGGTAAACGAAGATGGTAACACTACCATCTGACCCATTTGATCAGCATCTTGCCTACCAATGGCATCCTTTAAATGAATGTAACTCTCTGTGCGTAGCTTTGATTGGTTATTTTTTATGAAACTTAATCTTTCTGTTTCAATTTTGGCGTATTCGTCAACCAAAAATTGACTGAATAGAGCACAAAAACGCATCAGATGGTTATCTTCCCCTTCTCTGATCATTATACGGTATGAATAAAAACTTGCCGCTGAAACAGTCTTCTTCAAAGACATTTGGGTCTTTGGATCACGTTGTGGTATGGCGATGGAGTAACCATCTTCGCCGTGACAAAACAATAACGGGTACTGTAAAGCATCATAAGACCTATGGGTTTCATTTATTCGCTGTAAAGAATTAGAGCGACCTTCTATAACAATGTCTCGACGTTCAAATTGTTGGTCTGTCATCACCAGAGCCACTTCATTGGCAGTTGGTGCGTTGAAACAACCTCTATGCCCTTCAGATGGCTTTTTATCAGCATGAATAACAACTTTGAATGAGTCATATGATGGAGGTACCTTGTCTATAGCAGTCTTCAAGTCCTTTATATAAGGATTTACATCGTGAAGCATTTTCTGCAACTGCTTTACTAACAATGGTTTTAAGTTTGGATGCCTAGAACACCTCATATTGGTTTCCCTTTCGTCTTCCCCAACAAAATAAACTTGAAGAAATTGTTCTTGGTGCCCTGGTTGTGGTAATAAGCTGCCCACTAAATGGTAAACTTGGCCTTGGACTTTAAAAGTTGGCATAAAACCATGCTCTATAATTTTTTTTGTTCCAAATGACGTCATTTGGAAGCAATTATTATATTTTCGTATGTTGCTTATAAAATGTTTATGATCGGGGTGCAGGTCCATAACTAAACTATAAAGAGGCTCAGGAAGACCGCGTAATACTTGTAGGTCCACTTTCCCACTACTACAGCACATCCCAGGTGTTTCATCTTTCCACTTTAATGCGTTGCACCACTGACACTTTTTATTCATGTTACCGATACCTAAAACCTCATCACGTTCGTATGCAATCTCAGAACTGTAGGACATTCCTGATAGCAACTTGTTCACCCATTTTCTTGTAGCCACCTGCAGTCGTTGTCGAGATTGGGCAGCTCGATGCACCTCAGGGTGCGTTTGCTGGTAGTCAGCAACAGCCTGCCTATGCACCTCAGGGTGCGTTTGCTGGTAGTCAGCAACAGCCTGCCTATGCACCTCAGGGTGCGTTTGCTGGTAGTCAGCAACAGCCTGCCTATGCACCTCAGGGTGCGTTTGCTGGTACTTAGCAACAGCCTGCCTATGCACCTCAGGGTGCGTTTGCTGGTAGTCAGCAACAGCCTGCCTATGCACCTCAGGGTGCGTTTGCTGGTAGTCAGCAACAGCCTGCCTATGCTTCTCAGCGTTTTTCTTCAAATACGTTTGTTCTGCCTGTTTAACTTGGTTCCTCCTCGTTTTGTTAGTAAATCTAGCTCTACGTTTCTTGTTTTTATTTTTGCAGGTCGAGTTAGTTTTCATTTCCGTCGAGATGTCCGAATCAGTCGATGATACCGGTACAAAATCAACGACCTCGGCGCGTCTCGAAGTAATTTTGCCAGCTTTTACTGAAGAGATTGAATTGATTGTAGGATTTATTCTATATATATATAATATATATAGAATAAATATAGTATATATAGAATAAATAAATATAGTATAGAATTCATCCTCACCTGACACATATACTTCAAAATGACCACCAGCTAGATCGCCTGAAAAGCGAAGGCGCTTAATTGGACGACCTTCAGTGCCAACTTTCACATACAACTTGCGATGGCGGTACACTTCAAAAACGAAGTTATATATTCTGCCTGCAGCGGTCAACTCACACATTGTGCCATAAATTGAAGGAAGAATCATATGAGCACAATATTCTTCTAGGGTGCTGTAGTTGTCACCACATCCGTCGTCAGTGAAACCATAAAACTCATCCCAATGCTCCTTTACATACTGAACAATTTTTTCACGTACTTCGAATCCCATCTCTTCGTTACCGTACATTAAATAAGAAAGAGATCTAAAAAGGCAAGCTCCGTCCCCTTTTATGGGTACTATAAAATGGGTCACCATTTTCCCTCCAATATTAAGAATTTCAACAACCATATTGTAACCACTAAATTGAGAATTCCTAAATACCTAACCTATCTAACGAAAGAAAATACTAATCTATATTTTTTACTATATACCTATATTATATCTCTATACACCTATCTAACACCTATTCTATGAATGAAGAAAAACCTAATATACCTACGTAATTCTAAAGAAGAAAGATCCTAATCTACCTTTACGTACTAAGTATCTACTTATACCTATCTATATTATTCCAGAAAAAACAAAAAGTACTACCACTAAACTACCTATTTGGTACAATACTACTATGCTACGCTACTTACTACACCTATTAACAAAACAAAAATCTTCTTAACTAACAAAACTATGCTACAAAACCAATGAAGAAAAGAAACTGTCCCCAGCAAAATCACAAAGTATTCGCGCATAAGCTCAAAATTCCGTTTTCGCATACAACTGTCAACGACGTCGGCCCTGCAGCGAGTGCCCGCTTTAGGGCTCTGCACTCATACTGCTGCCCCCCTCGCCCCTTGCACCTTTGTTGCACCTCCTGCTCCGCGTTGCAGCAGCCGTGTGGATGGAACGTATGTAAGTTTCATGATTGTATAGCTGTGCGTTGGTGGTCAGTGAGTAGTTTATAAGTTGAGATATGGATTATGGCTAGTAAAACTGCAAATAAGCAAGTTATAATATTAATTTTTATTGTTGATATATTGCACCTACTACACATACAAAAGAAAAAAGGCCATTCTACAACCCTAAAAACATAAGAATAATAAAAATCGAATAATAATGTCAGAGAAAACATCGTAAAAAAACCTGCACATTTTTATTAGGAGGGGGCGGCGTCGTCATTCGTCAAAGGTTTTTCGTTAAGTGGAGATGGAGGTGCCGTGGGCATCGACGCCGACTCCTCCAAGCTGTCTATCTCGCTGAGATCGACTTCGAGCTCCTGAAACACATCAGGAGATGTGACACGTGGAGCCACTTCTGGGGTGGTGACCACAGCAGACACTTTTGAAAACTTGGCACGGCTTAATAGCATCTTCGCTCGTTTGAGCCGCTGTGCCCTTAGCGTCTCCGTCCCACACACTTCACAATAGCTCCATTTGGGAGCTAGGATGTGTTTGCACATATGACATCTCTCTAGTTCTCCCAGGAGCTCGTCGTATGACAGACTACATAGCCTACATTTATCTGAAAAAACAAATAAACCGTTAATAATTGCCGTACTAATAATACCGAAAGAAAAACAAATAGGTTCTTATGACGTCCAAGCAGAGTTTCTTGTTGAATGTAGCTAATTTAACATCTTGTACTTGTATAACTTGGTCATTTAGGTAACTGCGCTTTATAAAATTATCGGTATTTACCTAACCTTAATAAGTTTATACTTAACTATCACAACATTTATAAAAAAAGAAACCATCTTACCAGTTACTCTAAAACCATACTTCCCACAAGACGGACAAAATTTGGCTTTTTTCCGAATCAAATATGTGTCTTCAGGCTGCAACATTATTAAAACATGAGTAGGTATAAAAAAATGTAGTCTGTAGTTTGAATATCACTGTAACAATGTTATTATGTACATATATACCTACATAATTAAATTACAGTATTGTTTATTACTTACGATTTTTTGCATGTTCCTAATAATGTCAATATAATATGTTGCACTGCGTACTCCGCTAGAATACGTCCTTGTGACGTAATCGTTGCCAATTAACTGAAGCAGTCACAATCATCATCGCATCTAAGAGGAATGCATCCGCAATGCAATGCTTCTAATTTTTTAAAACGTGAATAGATACAGTACACAGATGAGTTCAACTCGTCTGTATACTGTACTTACCGTGAGCTCTGATTATGATACTGATAGTATGGTAGCCAGAGCTCACGTTAGGGGCCGCGGATTATACCTAGGTACCTACACTTACTTATTTCCTTTCACTGATTCATTTATTAAGTAGTTAGAAACCCATCTACAGAAGTAATTGTTAGGTAATATATTCTTTATAGGATTCCTATTTTTGATTTGCTACACTACTGACCCCTTATGTACTTATCAGAAAATGAAATTAAAATTAAATACCGACGTGTAACAATTTTACCGAAATAATTAAATGAAAATTATTTCGGTAAAATTGTTACACGTCAATGTTTAACATTGATAAGTTAGGTCTATCCCTATCCCGTCCCTATTTAATTCCTATATCTATGCGTTGAGCCATTTTATACTTATTAACAGACTGTAAAGACTTAAAAGTATTTTTAATAATTTTGCCTTTGTAAAGACTTTTTTACACAACATTTCATCCCGCATGATCCTTCCCCAAGGACAGAATTCCCAAAAAACCTTAATTTGCGTTAATCTTCGGCCCAAACCCAAAATTCGACGATACTAACTCAAAACTGACCGACTTTTATACAAACTTTCATCCCTTATTTCACCCCCTTAGGGGTGGCATTCACAAAAATCCTTTCTTAGTAGATGCCTGCACAATAAAAAGCATATATGTGCAAAATTTCAAGTCTCTAGACGATTTCATTATTCCCATGACTTCATCCCCCTTTTAACCCTCATGGGGATGTAATAATCAAAATCGCTGAGACACGTGTAATTTATTTTTTAATCTTCAGTCCAAACACAAAATTATAAGATCATTACTTCAAAACTGATGGATTTTCATACAGACTTTCACCCCCCTTTTAACCCCCTTAAAATTAGAATTTCCAAAAATCCGTTCTTAGTGCTCATCTACACTACCAAAGGAACCTACGTGCCAAGTTTCATGATTGTAGCTTCAGCCGTTTGGGCTGTGCGTTGATGGTCAGTCAGTCAGTCAGTCAGTCAGTCACTTTCTTCTTTTATATATTTAGATATATATATATATATATATATATATATATATATATATATATATATATATATATATATAGGAGCTTTACTAAGACCTCACGCGGAGTTCTTGAGAGAATTTGCAAAGTGACGTTGCACTGTTTTGTTTCATTTGCCAACACTCATGCACACTCACAAACACTTAACGGTTAATAATCCACTTTTAGAAAATAAAACAAAACTGCAGACGTGACATTTCACTTTCCCGCCAAGAAGTCCTATTTTCTTTTACTATTTTTCTTTCTTTTTCTCCAGACAAATGCGTGAAGTGGGCCACCGTCTCCGCATTCCCCTTTACGTGTTTGGGCCGGAAGCGGATATGACGGCGATCGTGGGGCTGGCGTTGGGCCAGCGGACTATACCTCAAGAGCACCAGCTGGACTACGCGCCGAAACAGCTGCCGAAGCCGCAGACGCCGGTGAGTGGAACAGCCTGTGACCTGCCCCCCAACCGCCTAACACTCTCGCTTTCGATCGCTTTGAAGGCGAGGCCCTCGCCTCGCTTTCTAATATAATATCGAAATATAATATCGAAAGCTATAGCTTATAGCTTATAATGCTTTCGAAATGACAAGATGATGCCTCCTCCTCGCCTCGCCTTGAAAGCGATCGAAAGCGACAGAGTTAGGCGGTCGGCCCCCAGAACCTCGATTTTCATGACAAAATTTATGATTTTAATTTATTGTAAAACTCTTAAATGTAATTTACTTTCAATAATGTTAATAACAAAATACTTTGAAAAATAAAGACAAAGTGTTGAAAAAATTCCACGAGCGGGATTAATGCTATGGTAGCTTTGGTAGATTTTTTGGGTAGTTCCCATTTGTTCTATAGAACTGACGTCACCGGGACAAAAAAAGGAAAAACATTCTCAATTGTTCCATAGAACATTTAGTGTCTATTTTTCTCAAATTGTTCTATAGAACAAGGTAACAAGACTCCTTGATGATGAAACTGGCCACTTGAATGAATTACCTACTTCAATGTGCTTATGCACAGAACTGTCTTTATGGCTAGATTGTATTTGACACACAAATAACCATTGTTATATACGTTACGTGGGTTCGTAACAGAGCCTCTGTATGAGGAAACCTTAAAAACGAAAATGGTTAAACTGAAATAAAAGCCTCAGTCCGTGTAAGGGTTAATTATTTCTGATAACATTCACAAATAGACAAAAATTCGTGACAAACATTGTATGGAACTGTTTTGGAACAATTTATTCCCAATTAATATTAATGAATAAACATGGATGGAAAGGCAAGTATGTAGTTCTATGGAAAAAAATAAGAGAAAATTGCCTTTTTTTGTCCCATTGACGTCAGTTCTATAGAACAAATAGAAACTACCAGATTTTTTCAATCGTTTGTCTTCTATATACATATAATGACTTGTCCTTACTAAATAGGGGGTGAAAGTTTGTATGGAAGTCCGTCAGTTTTGAAGTAAAATACACGAAAATTGGTGTTTGGCTTTTTGAAAAGAAATAAAGAATGACAACCCCGTGTGGTGCCGGGGGTAAAGAATTGCACCACCCCATCTCTTCCCGTGGGTGACGTAGAAGGCAACTATGGGACCATTCCAGAGCAGCATGGGCAGCAGCGTCTCTCTGTGATTATTCTCACCTTACTGCGATCGCCAACCCGCATGCCAAGCGTGGCGAATATGGCAAATTCTCCTCAAAATTATTTATCCTTGAGGGAGGCCTTTGTCCAGCAGTGGACGTCTTTTTGGCTGAGATGATGATGATTATGATGATGAAAGAATGACATGTCTCAGGAATTTTGTTTATTTTCCTTTAAAGGAGTAAAAAGGGGAAGGGTTTTTTTTTGGGTTGTTATTTTTAAAGTATTATCATTTTACAAATTGTGATAATTATGTTCTTATTATTTTATTTTTTGAACACGGGTAAGCACATTGTCTTGACCTGATGTTAACTGATGATAAGGCCCAATGATGGAAGTGCACTTCACCCGGGATCCTCAATAGTGACGCACTGGCTATTTTATCTCTAGCTGCCGGAACACAACAATGAAATATTGATGTTATTTAGATAAGATGGTGGTAGCTAGCCAGGCGGACAAACAAGCCATACCACCAACCAAACCGAGTACACAAACATGTACCCCCCGCTGGGAATCGAACCCGGGACCTATGGGTCTAAACCGGTGGTCTTAACCACTAGACCACAGAGGCGGTGTTTTTTTTGCGTAAAATTATATATGTATTTATAATTGAAATTTCGTCTTCCCTTCCCTCCAGCCGATGCCAAAAATCGACATTCCCGATCTAACCAACAAACTGTTGGAGTTAGTCTGCTCATCGGCCCCGACCCGGTTCGACTTGGGCCAGCCGCCGGCAACCAAGCCGCTGTTCGGGGACCGCACCAAGGCGATCATCTGGGGCATGCAGAACCGCGCCATACAGGTACCGAGATCGTCAATGTCAAGCGCCACTAGCGATTGTCTGTCATGGGATGGGTGACCGGGTTAAAGTTAGTTGAGGGACTCTTATGACACCGGACCATAAGTTATCGTCGGAGGAATGCGGAACCATGCCATAAACAAAGGTAGGTTGATCGCAAATGTTAAGCGCCACTTGCGATTGTCTGTTATGGGATGGGTGACCGGTTTAAGTCCTCGCGCGCCATATGAACGCACGGTCGTACACAAGGTGGCCCGCTAATTATACCTACAGCGCGGGACGGGTTAAAGTCAGCTGAGCTACTCACTGTAAGCCGCTGTTCGGGGACCGCACTAAGGCGACCATCTGGGGAATGCAGAACCGTGCCATACAGGTACCGAGATCGTTAATGTGAAGAGCCACTTGCGATTGTCTGTAATGGGATGGGTGACCGTGTTAAAGCCAGCTCTGCCGTGTTAAGTGTAAGTATTGTATCTTCGAGACAGACGTTTTTGGTAAAATGGCTTTAAAGTTAGGAAATCATTTTTGATCACCATTACTCACAAAATAATTAATTTATGATGAATTTTATTTTTAAATTTTTTACGTACTTATCTCAAAGAGGCTGACAAAAGATCTCTCATTATTGTGCTATATATTATTATTATATGGCCATTTTATGTTTTTATGCAATCACCCAATGTTTCATACAAATCCAATAGCTCACTGCGTAAAAAGTCGACTTTTTATTGATATAGCAATTTCACGCATCTTCAATTATAGGAAATACGTCAATCGTCAATGTTAAGCGCCAATTGCAATCGCCTGCCTTAAGATGGCTGACCAAACTCTTGTGTTCCTTCCAGGGCATGTTGGACTTCGACTACATATGCCGGCGCGCGGAGCCGTCTGTCGTGGCCATAGTTTATCCCTTCACCGCTGATCACAAGCAGAAGTACTATTTCGGCAATAAAGAGGTGTTCATACCGGGTAAGTTTATTTTGTTTTCTAAAGTTTACGCGAACACTACACATTGAAATGAAACAACTTTTACGGATCTACTCGCGTTTTTTTATACATTACTTTTTTTTAAATGTTTATCCTGACATTTCGAACCCTTTGCAGGGTCCGTGGTCACAGGGAGACTGAGGTGTTGGTCGTCTCATAATTAGTTAGTAGCTTGTATGCCCTCATTTAAATTTAATCAGGTGCGTTCCGTTTTACGCAGAAAGAGCTTACGGTATCTTTTGGTCTGGCAGTATGGCGATTTAATATTTTGTATGATGTGATACCAGGCTGGTGGTAGATTCCAACCATCTTCTCTATTGATATTAGCTATTGAATTTCCTAATTAAAAATTAGGAATAAACGCGAGTAGATAAGTAAAAGTTGTTTCATTTCAATAAGTTTATTTTATTATTGTGGATAGTGATGTTGAAGTGACGATATCGATAGTCTTGGTATTGATAGTTAACGTAGGAAATCAAGAATTAATTTTACTAGAAAAAATCAACCAGTCTCTGAAAGCTCGAGTGAGAATCGAATCCACGACCTTTGGATAACAGGTCCAATGCTCTAATAGCTGAGCTACCGAAGCTTATGCAGCTTGTTAGTTGAACTAAGGGACATATTAAGGGAGGACATTAGGTATTCGATTCCCGATCCGATTCATTAAAAAAAAAATCTTATTTTTTGCATAATCCTAATAAATAATTTAGCGTATCCACTAAGCGTGGGAAAAGATCAAATATGTGCCGACTGACTGCCGATAAAAAGTTCACTTTTTGCTTTGCACACCGCACGCACCCCGCGAGGCGATGCCTTCATACCCGCTTCGCGGCGCGTGCCCCGGCGCGTACCCCGCCGCGGGCAGTCTGCGCCGTATTTTTTTATTTGTTTATGTTTACCCAGGCATAAACTACCATAGGATTAAATATGTCCCTCGTGTTAACTATAACTAACACGTTGTATATACCATTGTGAATGCAAAATAATCAAAAAGCTCAATATTTTATTAGAAGAAAACAAAATAGTACGTTTATTTGAACACACGCTAGACAATAGCAATGTGTTACAAGGAATTAACATGAAACAATTGAAAGTTAATGTATGCAGGTTCAAATTAGAAAAAAAAAATAATTAATATAACATAAAAGTTTATTTCACTGAAATAATGCTATTTAAAATCCACTCTAAAAAGTTTTACATTGCAAACGCTGTTAAATGGTATACCTTGGACTGTATGTAAATACTAATAGGGTTGAAAATAAAACCGCTAAGAGTACTTTTGCTCTATTGTTGGTAACAACTTTATTTGATAACTCAAATGACTATATAGCTTCTCATGTGAAATGTTGATAGCGCGATTAAGAAAGTACATCCGCGCCGCCATCTTGTAACATCTATAGGAACTAAAATTAGTATGAAGATGTCACAAGTATTGGCATATATTATTCTTTCACAATATAACATTATTATTATTTTACGTACTTATATTATAGTAAAAGGGTTTTGAACAAACGCATTTATTATGAGAAAATGTCCTTCTACACTTTCCATTACAAATAAAGAGACAAAATACAATTTTGATTCAATGATTTTTTATAAATGTTTTATTGTTTGTTTGTAGTGTTCTCCGACATGGATGTGGCGATGCGCAAACACCAGGAGGCTAGCGTACTCGTCAACTTCGCGTCGCTACGGTCCGCTTACGACAGCACTATGCAGGTACGATTACCAACAAATCTTTGGGTTTTAAGAAACGGTTGCACTTAAGAGGCAACCCTACCGCTTATATGAGAGTATAAGCTGTGGGTGTAATCGTTAAGTGTGACCAGGCGATAATTCCGTAACTATTACAGATATCAAAAGACTTTAAACTGATATCGAAAGTACGTTACCTAATGAATAAAATGACATCAATAACTTTTTAAAAATCAAACGAGAAGTATCCAAAATTTGGACATTAAACACTCCCATACATTTAGTATGAGATTTTTTATTTATTTATTTATTTATTAGTTCGTATACAAATAGACATTTACAATGGTTAACATTTTGGATCGCAATAGTACAGGTAAGCTTATCTCTAAAAAGAGATTTTTTCCAACAGACCATGGTGACAGGATAGTATGAAAGTAGCTAGTTAGATAGACAACCTGCGCACAGAACTATTAAGAAAATATGATATTTAAATAACATAAAGACAACCACACATTAAACTACATACTTATATACATAAAAATGATATATATTCTATATATAAAAAAACATGACTCAGTGCCACTCAAGAAACCGATAGTAGATAACTTTTTAGTTGTTTTTAAAAAGTACCCACAGTGCGACATTCTCGTATAGGTATTGGTAATTTATTCCAAAGTTTTGCTGCTTGGACAGTAAAAGAATCACCATATGAGATTGGTAGGAAGGTTTTAGTTTCCTTATTTTAAGTGGTGTTTTACTCATTTTACCTTAATCATATTTTATGATTGTGTATGATATGATAATAATGATTTTCAAGTAGATACACGTGCAGATTAATTATCTTCCCACTTCAAATTACTTGTATCGCACAACAAGGACGTCATTCACTTCGAACATCTGCTTTGAATACAAAATTGTATACTTACTAAGAAATAAATATTATTCAATTGAAAGATAGTTTTATTACTTTGTTAGGTTAATAAACAGTTTCCTTTAATATCAGTACTAAGCTAAAATAACCTTTCAACACTTTAACAGCCGACTATTTTAAAGCGCGCCTTTCCTGGTACGCCGGCAATTTTTGCGGATTTTTTTTATTCATTACACCGGGGTTCACTAATCACGTACCATGGACGTCATTTTAAAACAAACGCTAAGAAAATCAATGCTGTACAGAGGACGTGATCCCACCCACCCGTACTCAGTACGTGATCGGCTGTTGAAGTGTTAAAATAAGGAAACTAAAACCTTTCTACTAATCTCATACTAAATGTATGGGTAGTGCATAAGGGGGCCCGCTAATTATACCTACGGCGCGAGACGGGTTAATGTCAAAATTTTGGATACTTCTCGTTTGATTTTTAAAAAGTTTTGGATGTCATTTTACTCATTAGGTAACGTACTTTCGATATCAGTTTAAAATTTTATGATATCTGTAACAGTTACGGTTTAACGTAAATGGATCTTAATGTTTGTTGCTGTACTACCTCTCATCTTCCGCTCAGTGGTCCTATGCCTTTTGAGACACAAACCACCTTTGGGTTGTCTGGAAGAGATCGCTTTCAACGATAAGACCGCCTTTGCCCATCTCTGTAATGAAATTGTTGTTATTTGTTATCTTTGTGTGTGAGCAATAAAGTGTGTTATGCATCTATCTATCTTAATCCTTTATAAGGCAGTGGCATATATATTGCCATCTTATTTTGAACTTTATACAATTGAGATAAGGTCGAAAACCAATGAAAATTTTTAACATGCTGTGTCCGTTAAAGGGTTAAAAACATGTCAGTTTATTAAAAGAAACGCGAAAAATTAAGGAAACCCATTAAGGGGGTGCAGTGCGGACGCAAAACTGCGAGTTTCAAGTTTGTTTATGATAGCGAGCGAGCGGCGCGTGGCAGTGGTGTGACAACGGCGCACGACAAGAATACGCACGCACACTAATATCTGTACAGAGTAGGCTGGTGATTTAATTAGAGCAATGTTTACTTTCGTAAAATCATAGGCGTTTGGGTAAAAAATTATAAAAGTCTTAATATTTTCATATTCATATTTTTTAATTGAAAAATAAGACAACAGTGCCCTGCGGAATATTAATACAAACATTTTGATGTCGGATCATTGTTACATTTGTGCTGTATTTACAAAGTTTCTGAAGAAATAAGTTTTTATATATCATTACTTTTACGTATTGTTAATGCAGGTTCTGGGCATTTGTTTCAAATTCCAAGACAACCATGGCCTTGTGAAAGGATCAAGCTAACCTACACTAGTCCTTTTAATGTATATGACCTATTCAGCGCCTAGCACCAGTGACTTAAATTTTCGAAATTCCGCGCGGCACCCCCTTAAAAAAGGACTATTACAGTGTAGGTACATGATTATGTTATTGATAAAAATACATGGAATTGTCTTTTTTCCTATTCCCGCACGCTGGATAGGGATGTGTAAATTTTTTTTGTGGTGCGGTTTTGCATGACATATTTTGCAAGACGTATTTTATTTACACATATTGACATGTTTATTGTATTGTGCTTAATAAATAAATATAAAAAAAAGTTACAAACCAGTTGCGTCATGTACATATATCCACGATGGATGTTCAGTTCATAATTGTTTTGAAAATTTTTACAGGCGATGCAGCATCCTCAAATCAACACGGTGGTCATCATCGCTGAAGGCATCCCCGAGAACATGACGAGGAAAATCATCAAAGTCGCCGACTCGAGAGGGGTGAGTGTTGATTAATAAATTTTGATGAAACTTGAAAAAAAAAACTAAATATAAAATTAGATTTTAAAGTTTCAATAATGATTTTTTATTTAAAGGCTTTACCTTTTGACGATCGCCTAAGTTAGAACCAGTGATTCAAACGAATCACACTAATATTATAAATGTGAAAGTTTGTGTGCATGTATGTATATTTGTTGCTTCTTCACGCTGCAACGGATGGATGGATTTGGATGAAATTCGGCATACAGATAGTTTATAATCTGGATTAACACATATGGTACTTTTTATCCCGATATTCTGACGGGAACGGGAACCACGCGGTACCATGCGGGCAGTAGTGGTGAAATAAACTAAAGAATTTGTGTTTTGATCATCTGCTCATCTTCAGGTGAACATCATCGGCCCCGCCACAGTGGGAGGCATCAAGCCAGGTTGCTTTAAGATTGGAAACACTGCCGGCATGATCGATAACATCGTCGACAGCAAACTATACCGACCTGGCAGGTAATCTATTTAATATTTTGTTTATTTATTGTTAAATATTTATAAAATACAGTGAAAAAGTTAATGCCTACCCGACCCAGCCATGAATCGAACCTGGGTCTTCCGCAATCCGGGTGGCTGCGCTGACCATTATGAAAAGCAGGAAAAAAAATTCAGTGCTTACGAAGAGGAAGGAAGGAAGGAAGAGCTAGGAAGAGCCTTGGTATAGTTAATCTCGTATAAATTCAAGTTTGGTCGAATCCCCCAAAAAGAGACAAAACACGGAATAACTTTTTTTTAAAGCTTTTTTTAATTAAAGTTTTTTCTTTGTTTATTTGTAAGGCCCGTAGTATATAAGTAAGGCAGGCCTCCAACAAGGTGGACCGACGATCTGGTGAAGGTCGCGGGAAGCCGCTGGATGCGAGCAGCACAAAACCGGTCGTTGTGGAGATCCTTGGGGGAGGCCTTTGTCCAGCAGTGGACGTCTTTTGGCTGAGATGATGATGATGACGGAGATGATAGAAATAAAGATAAAAGATTTTTATTTGTCATCTTGTATGTTATCTATATAGATCACATCAAGTTGTCTGAAAGACTTTTTAGCGATAAGACCGCGCTTTGTACCAAAACTTTATGTACCAAATTTTTTTGTAATTTTTTTTATTTCATTTTTGGGGTATAATAAGTATGTTTATGTTAATTTATCTTGTCTTAGTGGATAATTAATTCAATATTTCCTCATCACAGTGTGGCCTACGTCTCTCGCTCTGGCGGTATGAGCAACGAGCTGAACAACATTCTGGCGAAGCATGCGGACGGCGTCTGCGAAGGAGTAGCCATTGGAGGCGATCGGTACCCGGGGACTACCTTCATTGACCATCTGCTCAGGTGAGTTATACCGCACAGTCGACTATAATCGACAAGCGATACAGTGCCCTCAGTCGGTTATAGTCGACAAGCGATAACGTGTCATTATAGTCAGCCATAATCGATCTACAAGTGATAGCGTGCCTTAAGTTGGCTATAATCGACAAGTGATAGCACTTTCACTGTCGGCTGTATTCAACAAAAAACAACGTACAATTCAATTCACAATTCAATTCTTTATTGCATTCCACAATGTAAATAATAGATGGTGAACATAAATAAGAGATCATCATGGACCCTGGCGGGCACGCAATATGGTTCAGAAGAGAGGAGGCGCTATGATGATAGCATATTTAAAAAAAAAATATATATATATATTCAAATATGACATAAAAGTAATAAAAGTAATTTTAGGTGAGAGATTTAAAATGTAATTTTTATTTATTAGTGTCATTGAAGTATTCATGAAAACTGTAATAGCATTTACTTATTAGGAATTTTTCCAATTGGTTTATAAACAAAGAATATTTATTTTCGTTAATTAGTGAAGATGGTAATTTATTATATATTTTAATTGATGAATGCAATGTACTATTAGATGTCAGTTTTAGTCTGGAACTGGGTAATATTAATTTATTTTTGTACCGTGATGGACGTATCCTTACAGTTGCCCATATTCGACAGGTGATGACGTGCTTTAGTCGGCTATAATCGACAAGAGATAGCGTGCCCTCAGTCGGCTACAATCGACGAGCGATAGCGTGCTTTCAGTCGGTTATTATCTACAAGCGTTAGCATCGACTAGCGATATCGTGCCCTTAGTAATGATTTGAAATAAATGATTTTACTATTAATATAATATGTAAACAAGTAGTACTTAATCATCATCATCATCATCATCAGCTCATTTATGTCCCCACTGCTGGGGCACGAGCCTTCCCTATGGATGGATAGGGAGAACGGACCATGAACCACCACGCGGGCCCAGTGCGGATTGATGGTTGTTAACGACTGCTAATGCAGCCGGGACCAACGGCTTTACGTGCCTTCCGAAGCACGGAGGAGCGAGAGATGATAAATTTTTGGTCACCCATCCGATGACCGGCTCTTGCGAAAGTTGCTTAACCTCAGCACTCGCAGACCGGGCGCCTTAACCACTGCGCCATCGAGCTCCTCGTACTTAATGATGGTGTTAAACCTCGCGGTCCCAGGTTCGAAGCCGACCCCAACGTGAAGATGCTAGTGCTCCTCGGCGAGGTGGGTGGCGTGGAAGAATACCACGTGTGCCGCGCGATCCGCGACGGACTCATCAAGAAACCCATGGTGGCGTGGTGCATTGGAACCTGTTCAGGTGAGTTTTTTTGTCATTTTTTTGCATTAAAAAAATATATATAAAGTTTATAATTAATGCGTTTTTATAACACGTTATTAATGTATAAAACTTCTGAATTCAAAATCATTATCATCTCAGCCTAAAGACTGCTAGAAAGGCCAAGGATCATGTGCGCGGAGTACCTACATACAGGAGCTGGCTGAAGTTTAGCTCCAAGTTTTTTTTTTTTTTTTTTTTTTTTTTATATTAACGGGTAAGCACAGTGCCTTGATCTCACCTGATGTTAAGTGATGATAAGGCCCAATGATGGAAGCGCACTTCACCCGGGATCCTCAACTACTGAGGCACTGGCTATCTTATCTCTAGCTGCCGGAACACAACAATGCTACAAACATTGATGTTATGGCGACATATCTAGATAAGATGGTGGTAGCTAGCCAGGTGGACAAACAAGCCCTACCACCAACCAAACCGAGTACACAAACATGTACCCCCGCTGGGAATCGAACCCGGGACCTCTGGGTCTAAACCGGTGGTCTTAACCACTAAACCACAGAGGCGGTTAAAATAGGGAGAAACTTATGTGCGCGATGTACCTACACACAGGAGTTGGCTGAAGTTTCGCTCCAAGTAGGGAGAACGTGTAGGTCACAAGACTAACTTAATCTAACCTAGTTGTCCCCGTCACTAATACATAGTTATTATTATTATTTCTGGTGGGGACGTCGCCCGCCGAACGGACGATCCGCCCGCGTTTTCTGCGGGCCATTTCGTCCTTTTCTCCGTTCTCCCCTTTGAGGGAGTTAAAGGTTTATCCAGCCTTCACGGCGCCCCGTCAAATCTTTTTGTCTTTTTGGTGAATCTTGCTATCTGCTCCACCTTCAGATCCTTCAGGTCCTCTATGTCTAATGTTTCCGCCCCCCATAGCTCCCGTCTTATCCGTGAGTATATAGGGCACTCAGCGAGTAGGTGGAGGCTGCTCTCTTCGCTTTCCGTGCACTCCGGGCATATGGGGTCGGTTTTCACTCCTATCACTGTCAGATGTCTGTTCAGTCGGCAGTGTCCTGTTATGATCTCTATGACTAGCCTCATGTTTTCTCTGGAGAGTCCCATCATACATAATACATAGTTACAAAATTTTCTCTCCATAGCTCATACCCATACAAAATCATCTAAAAATAAAATTTTAGAAGTCCTAGCTCCATACAAAACATGATCGAAAAATCGGCTGTCGTGGACCCCCTTTGCACCCCCTTTGTACACCCTAACCAAAATAACAAATTTTCGATTTTAATTTTTAATTTTTATAGGGCTTTTAAAGTCGATATCGCGTAGGTAGCTCCTTGCATATTGCAGATGTATAAAAAAAGTCTTGGCGAAGACGTTCTCCGTGGTCGAATGGCTCGCACGCCGGTTTCTGGTGTTGCCATCTCCGAGGTGTCGAGTTCGATTCCCCGGTCAGGTCAATGTAGAAAAACGAACTTTTTCTATATTTTTCTCGGGCCTGAGTGGTTGTTCCTGATTTCCATAACGCAAGTGCTTAAGCTACTTTATGTTGTCTAATTTTTATTTATTTATTCATTGTATTTTATTTTATTGAAAGTAATAATGCATTTTCCCAACAGACATGTTCACATCGGAGGTGCAATTCGGCCACGCTGGCTCCCTCGCCGGCTCCGCTTTAGAAAAGGCGACTGCCAAAAACGCGGGTCTCAAAGTGAGTAACTACAAATTCAAAATTTAAGGGGGTGCAGCGCGGACGCAAAACTGCGAGTTTCAAGTTTGTTTATGATAGCGAGCGAGCGGCGCGTGGCAGTGGTGTGACAACGGCGCACGACAAGAATACGCACGCACACTAATATCTGTACAGAGTAGGCTGCTGATTTAATGGAGCAATGTTTTCTTTCGTAAAATCATAGGCGTTTGGGTAAAAAATAAGAATAGTCTTAATATTTTCATATTCATGTTTTTTAATGGAAAAATAAGACAACAGTGACCTGCGGAATATCAATACAAACATTTTGATGTCGTATCATTGTTTCATTTGGGCTATATTTACAAAGTTTCTGAAGAAATCAGTTTTCAGATATCATTATTTTACGTATTGTTTATGCAGTTTCTGGGTATTTGTTTCAAATTCCAAGACAACCATGACCTTGTGAAAGGATCAAGCTAACGTACACTAGTCCTTTTAATGTATATGACCTATTCAGCGCCTAGCACCAGTGACTTAAAAACACGTAAATTTTCAAATTCCGCGCTGCACCCCTTTAAAATCTACACAAAATTAAATTTTACAAGAAAACATCAACCAGTCTCAGGTTGCTCGAGCATCGGACCGGTTATCCAAAGGTCGTAGGTTCGATTCCCGCTCGAGCTTCCAGGTAGGCTACTCTTGACGCAAACTCAATCTCAATACAATTCCAATGCGATTAATATGTATCGATATTGGGATAAGTTTCGCAATTTCGGAACGCCCCATCTCGATAATAATTTGTTCACTCAATTTCCATGCAGTTTAATTCCAATGTAGCGCTATTATCGCTTTTAAGAGTGCCATTTGAATTTTTTAGATTTGGGATTGGAAATTGATTATTGCAATTGTGTTTCAAGAGTAACCCAACAGAGACTGCTTGATTTTTTTAGTATTTTTTTTATCTTGTAACTACATAATATATAGCATTAGGAATATCAAAATAATTTATTCAGTGTAGGCTACAAATAGCTCTTATGAATGTGACTATGCCATCGGTTCGTAAACTTTGTTTTGTTGTCATAGAAACTGTCAAAGCGGTACGAAGTCCTCCGGGTCAGCTAGTATATAATATAAAATTCAGAGGTTTCCAAACTTATTTCGTCTAACGCCCACTTTGTGAATCAGTTATTTTGTAGCGCCCCCTATTTTTTTTTACCTTAAAAACCTCATTAACATATCAGTCTCGCCTGGAGTTTAATTAAACCTATATTCTAAACACGAATATTCCTCAGTGTTTGATACCTATTACATACTAAATATCTTAAAATATAAATAGCGTTGTGAACGCATTAAAAATAATAAACAATAAAATAGGATATTAATATGAACTAATAAATGGATGTTGTGTAGTAGGAGGATTTTAATTTCAGTGAATTTTAAAATATGAAGTAGCTGAAGTTATCAATCACCCATCGCCTTCTTAAATCGCCCCCCAATTTTTTATGGGCCCCTTACCGCCCCCCTTTAGGCCTCCAGCGCCCACAAGGGGGCGTTATCGCCCACTTTGGGAAAGACTCATTGGGAAGAAATCATTGGGTAGACCCATATTAATACAATAATATTTTGTCTTGTCCCAGGCGTACGGTGTGACGGTGCCCAATTCGTTCGACAGCTTGGGTGAATCTGTGCGCGATGTGTACCAGAGGCTGGTGAAGGAAGGCAGGGTGATCGTCAAAGAGGAGGTCGCCCCGCCGAAGGTGCCCATGGATTATGACTGGGCGAGGGTGAGTTGTCTGATATATTTCAAAATACAATACAAACATACATACACACATACATACATACATACATATGTACTTTTACATACATACATACATACATTTACATACATATACATACATACATACATACATGATTACATACTCTTTCTCCCAAAAAGAGGGGACAGCAACATGATCATCAGTAACATATCCCCACTGCTGGGGCACGAGCTTTCCCTCCTCCCGATCCGATCCGAACCCCTCGGAGATTCTAGTAGGGCACGGGGACAATGAATCAACATTTTGGTCGAATAAATATTGATGTTTTGTATGGAACAGCTGATTTTTTTTTCGAGTTAAGAAGTTGGTCCAATAGTAAAAGTTGTTCGTTTGTATCACGGGAGTCATCTCAGAAGGTTTGGATGGTGATAAAAAAGTCGACCTGTATTCTGAGACCTATGGTTGGTGTTCAAATAATTTTTAACGCCTATTTTTGTTGCGAACAAATTACAAAAACACAAATGTTGAAAAAATTTCCACGAGCAGGATTTGAACCTGCACCCTTCTTCTGACATTCCGGGTCAGGTGCTCTTCCAATTGAGCTATCGTGGTTCTAACCAGCCCGCCGAAATTATTCATCACTTTTTACTTTGAAAGCCAAAGGCGCCTATTCAATGACAACAGCTACCGTCACTAACATATATATAATATATAACATATAATAGGCGCCTTTGGCTTTCAAAGTAAAAAGTGTTGAATAATTTCGGCGGGCTGGTTAGAACCACGATAGCTCAATTGGAAGAGCACCTGACCCGGAATGTCAGAAGGGTGCAGGTTCAAATCCTGTTCGTGGAAATTTTTTCAACATTTGTGTTTTTGTAACCTATGGTTGAATTAGACTTTAAATCATGCTTCTAAAGTCACTTTATGCTACATTAATTTAATATTTTAATATGTTGGTACGCAAATGGTTTCCAGAAACTGGGTCTGATCCGCAAACCGGCAGCTTTCATCAGCACCATTTGTGATGAGCGCGGCCAGGAGTTGAGCTACTGCGGCGTCACCATCACCCAAGTACTGGAGAGACAGATGGGGGTTGGTGGAACCATCAGCTTGCTATGGTTAGTTGCAGCCCCAGACCCAGTACCCATAGATACTATATGATTTGGTATCGACATATTTTTTTTGTATATGTCGTTACTTCTATAAAGCTGTGCAGTTTCTTGCGCCCATTCTTCTCCACAGCTTAAAAATAGACGTCCTAAATGAGTAGTAGGTAAAAAATGTGTGGACGATTCAAAAGCACTCTTCTTAAATTTATTTGAATAAAAAAAATGATTTTGATTTGGCATTTATAGATTGCTATATATAAACACATTAACACTTATTTATAAATTGGAAAATTTATGGAAAAGTAAAACTACGTAAATATGATTATGCATGTTTTTTTTGACCCAGAGGAAAAATCGGCTTACAGATTCTTTCTTACGGAATATCCGGGGCTGGCCTTGTCTTTATAAAAGACTAGCTGATCGCATTTTTTTTTAAATATAGCTTATGTTACTCAGCGCTAGTGTAGCATTCTAATGGTGAAAGAATTTTTTAAATCGGTCCAGTACTTTTTGAGTTTATTCGTTGCAAACATACAACGTCGCCTCCCGTGGATGGGAGGCGACGTTAATTTTGCATGTTATCAGTGTTCTTTATACTTGGTTGCTTGGCTATTTCGAGGATATACACTTATTACCAGTGATCGGAATAGGTGGGGCTAATTCACCTAAAGTTTGAAGAACGGACAAAAATAATGGAGACTTCCTTATGACAATATATTTTTTTTCGCAACAACTGTCGGGGTTTCTAGACATCGCATAAGAACATTAAAAAATAATATTATTAATACAGTAATTGATTTTATTACTTATTTTGTATCCTGGAATTGCCGAAAATCAGTAGACGCGTTTTTTACTGTTTTCAAAAATGAGCTACAATCTCGCTATTATAGATTACTGGTAATCGAACGACATTGTTCCACTTCCGAGAAATTCGAGGCAGCCCAAAACTTGCGAGACATGAGCGAGACAATAATAGATTTAGACACGTGCAAAAAACAAGTTTAATCCAATATATAACGACGAAATTGTCTTTAATTTTGGAAAACAATAAAAAACGTGTCTACTTATTTTCGGCAATTCCGGGATACAAAATAAGTAATAAAATCAATTACTGTATTGATAATATTAATTTTTAATGTTCTCAAGTGATGTCCGGAAACCCGGACAGTTGTACCGAAAAAAAATATTGTCATAAAGAAGTCTCCATTAATTTTTGTCCATGTTCTTCGAACTTTAGATGAACTAGCCCTACCTATTCCGATCACTGCTTATTACCAACACCTGTGCAATGTAAAGATAAATGTATCCCGTAGGTTCCAACGTGAGCTACCCGAGTGGGCGTGCAAGTTCTTCGAGCTGGTGCTCATAGTGACGGCGGACCACGGGCCAGCTGTTTCCGGAGCTCACAACACTATGGTGACCGCGCGGGCGGGGAAGGACCTCATATCCAGCGTCGTCAGCGGGCTGCTGACTATTGTGAGTATAGTTTTAAAGCCACAGTTTAAAACCATCAACTGTTTAAAACTAACATAATGATATTAAAACATAATTTTTAAAAGCATACTAAATACCTATGCATAACAATTATAACTCCTAAAATGTTAGACACTAATACACATTTTTAAGTCTGTAAATCAGCGGTGCAGTTTCTTGAAGCTGCAACTTATGCTGAGAGGAGTCCAATTCGAAGAAGAAGAAGAAGAAGAAGAAAGAAGAAAAATATTTATTGACACACACACACACACACACACACACACACACACACACACACACACACACACACACACACACACACACACACACACACCTGTTTGTACAGACGGCCTTTCGAGGACTATGGTTTTATATCACCCAACCGAGGACTCTCTCAAAAACTATGTTAATAACGTTGTATTGTTTTTTTAATACGATGGAAAGAAACAGAACATACTTTGCTAATTGACAGGTCTATTCTTGTGGCGTTATCGCAGCATTTTGTTTATTAACTTTCGTTGACCAATGCGGGGACTTAAAATACACTGCCAACGCATATGGAGACATCCTTCCGAGGACGTTTGTGTTAACCTTTCGAGGACCCAACGGCCGGACTAGACATGACAATCCGAGGACTCGCTTTCACACACTTTTTCTTGAGCCCAGTACAATGCGAGGACCTTGTGTTAGACTTTACAGAAACTATGTGAGGACGTTTTCCCGAGTCCCGCGTATACAATACGAGGACCACTAATGTGTAAAAATAACATGTTTGAAGTACCATTTGAGAACATTTATTTTTAAATGCTCCAACACAGTATTTTCACTATTGGCTGACAAAATGACCAATCGCGAATAATTTGTTGCGTGGAAGTGTAGGCGTTTGTTTATCAAAGAAACCTAGCGATGCTTGTGACTAGAGTCGCACGCATTGCAGTAGCCGCAGATTGCACACAAGACTCCAATACGGTGCGGACGTATTACAGCAGTCTACGGGTAACTTCTTGTGATAATTTATTATGATTCCTATTTCACTTACGTAATATATGATTTTATATTAAAAATATTATAATGCATTTAAATCTTAAAGGTTTAGTTACCATTGTAATAACAATGTAACATTTAATAGTAAAAAGCTTAGATTTGATTTCTCTGATCTATTTATGGAAGTAGGGATTAGTCATACCTAGTCAGGACTTGTAATTGTAAGGATTAAGTAGTTTTGACTTGGCGCGGCGAAGTTTACAATAACTCGCGTTGGGGTATATGTGAACTGCTATTTTCGTATTGAGACCAAAATTTTTGATTGTGTTAAAGAGGCGAAATGCACAATCAGTGATCGTATTTTTTTTTTAATATTACGGGGAAGCTTTATTATAAATTATCCTATTTATATTTATGGTATTAAATTAAGAATGCGCCACCGCGATAAATTGAACCCCCGCTGGGAATCAAACCAAGACTGCTGGGTCTGAGACCGGTGGTCTTATCACTAGACCACAGAGGCGGTAAAACTGGTGGTAGAATTGTCATAAAAAATATTAACATATTTAAGAAATTTTACCGCACCTGTGGTCTAGTGGTAAGAACTCAAACCCAGAGGTCCCTGGTTCGATTCCCAGCGGGGGTACAGATTGTGCTCGGTTTGGTCGGTGGTAGGGCTTGTTCTAATTCCGCCTGGCTAGCTACCACCATCTTATCTAAATATGTCGCCATAACAACCATGTTATCAACATTGTTGTGTTCCGGCAGTTAGAAGTTCTGGTAAACCTAAAGGTAAAGGTAGTTAGTTAGTAGTGACTCTAAGTAACGGCTACTTCTAAAAAAAAGTTAGTTATGGATAATTAAAATTTGCCCGTGACTCCGTTCGTAAGAGCTATAAAAATGATTATAAAGGATATTAAATATTTTTTTTACCATAAGAAGTTCGTATACACCACTATGAATGGTGGTGGTGTACTACAGAGAAGTCAAGCTGTGTCTATGATCTGACCCAACTGATTTAGATGTAACACCGTACTTTTTTAGATAATTCTGCTTTCTAACAAAGAAAATTTAATCAAAATCTTTTGAGCGGTTTGTGTGTGATAGGGTACCTAACAAACAAATAGACAGACGGACAAACAAAAATTCTAAGATTTAAAAAAATATATATTTAGGGTATGTTTTTTTTGGAGAGTTTGCTGATGGCATTTTCAGCTTCACCTGGCTTTTTTTCGGGGGCGGCGAGAAACGTAAAGGGTTCCTCAAGCCATGTGAAACTTATCACCTTCTGAGGTTTTCTAGAGGCATCACGCACTAGTGCGTGTCCCCGTGCCCTACTAGATTCTTCGAGGGGTTCGGATCGGATCGGGGGGATCAACCCGAGGGCGCCTCTAAAGCCTCGGACCTCGGCTCGGGTTGACCGGGTCGTGGTGGTGGGGAGAAGCGCCCAGGTACATGTCTGTACCTGGTATAGAACGCGTGTGAACCGGCTCGTCGTACTCTTGTTCTACGAATACGGTGTCTTGGGCCTAGGCTAGTGTGCATGTTTAGTGTATTCTGTAAATGTTTAGTGGCATTTAGAGGATCGGGCGGGGGGGTTCGCAACTTATATACTTTATTTCTTCTTTTATATGCAGTTACATTTAAATAAATAAAAAGTAAATATGGTAAGAAGAAAGACAAAGAGTTGAAAAATTTCCACGAGTGGGCTTCGAACCTGTACCCCATGACTCTCTGTTCAATGAGCTCTATTCAATGTCGACAACTACGTCATCAACATCCGATCTTAATATTTTTACAAAAGATCAGTTAAGAATTGGGCAAGCTATATTTATGATTCTTTACATATAATTTTACGCAATAAGCAACGAGCGAACAAATTAGAAATTGAAAAATACGAAGTGTTGAAAAACAATCCACGAGCGGGATTCGAACCCGCACCCATGCCACGTCAGGTGCACTGCCAACTATGCTATCGTGGCTCAATCACAACAATATTTCGCAAATATGTGTAAAATAATATGTAAATTATCATAAATATAGCTTGCCTAATTCTTAACTGATCTTTCAATATTTGTAAAAATATTAAGATCGGATGTTGATGACGTAGTTGTCGACATTGAATAGAGCTCCTTTGGCTTATAAAGTAAAAATAGATAGTGTTGATTAATTTCGGCGAGTTGGATTGAGCCACGATAGCGTAGTTGGTAGTGCACCTGACTCGTCATGTCATGGAGCGGATTTGAATCCCGCTCGTGGATTTTTTTCAACACGTTTTTTTTTTCAATTACTTATACATTTTTGTTTTTGTTATGATAATGTTTGATCACATATTTTTGTTTCTTCTACAATGCGAACTTACATGGGGTGTCAGTATCTTCGAAGAGATTGTTAGTTGACTACGGCTAGATCTTTTGTCCATTAATAGATCCCTAACCAGCTACTTTTATTCGTATTCAACACAATAACCAATCACAATATGTGTACTGTTTGTCACTGAGGAGTTCTATGTGGTATCTTAGTAGTCCACGACCCTTTGTCCACTGCTAGGTACCTAACCAGTTACTATTCTTCGTATTCAACACAATAACCAATCACAATATGTGTACTGTTTGTCACTGAGGAGTTCTATGTGGTATCTTAGTAGTCCACACCCTTTGTCCACTGCTAGGTACCTAACCAGTTACTATTCTTCTTATTCAACACAATAACCAATCACAATGTTTGTACTGTTTGTCACTGAGGAGTTCTATGGGGTATTTCAGTAATCCACGACCCTTTGTCCACTGATTGGTACCCAACCAACTATTATTTTTTGTATTTAATACAATAACTAATCATAATATGTGTACTGTTCTTTATTGAGGAGTTCCATAGAGTATCTCTGTAGTTCACAATCTTTTGTCTACTGATAGGTACCTAACCAGCTATTTTCTTTTGTATTCAATACAATAATTAACCACAATATGTGTACTGTTGATAAGTAAAGAGTTCTATGTGGTATCTCAGTAATCCACGACTCTTCGTCCACTGATAGGTACCTAACCAGTTACTATTCTTCGTATTCAACACAATAACCAATCACAATATTTGTACTGTTTGTCACTGAGGAGTTCTATGAGGTATTTCAGTAATCCACGACCCTTTGTCCACTGATTGGTTCCTAACCAACTACTATTCTTCGTATTCAATACAATAACTAATCATAATATGTGTACTGTTCTTTATTGAGGAGTTCCATAGAGTATCTCTGTAGTTCACGATCTTTTGTCTACTGATAGGTACCTAACCAGCTATTTTCTTTCGTATTCAATACAATAACTAACCACAATATGTGTACTGTTGATAACTAAAGAGTTCTATAGGGTATCTCCGTAGTTCACGATCCTTTGTCCACTGATGAATACAACCAACTACTTTCATTTGTATTCAATACATTAACTAATCACAATATGTGTACTGTTCGTCATTCAGGAGATCCATAGAATATCTCCGAAGTCTGAGATGTTTGTTTATTGATGGGTACCTAACCAGCTAGTTTATTTCGTATTGCATATTTAAAAGCTTGTTTTTAAAAATGTTTTTTTTTTTTAAATTTTATTTTTACTTTTTTAATATTTTCGTTTTCTCTATGTTTAGCTAGTGCTAAAATATTTTTTTCTAAGAAGCAATGTTGCTTGTGGATATCGCTTTCATAGCAATCATTTCCTGTCGCTTCAATTTCGCCTTCTCTAAACGTCTCTTTCTTTGTGTAGTAGTTTCTTTTTTGTTCATGTTATTCCCTCGAGTATAGGACAAAAACGGTCCATCCCCAGAGGTCCTTTGTAGGGGTATAAGGGCTTCAGTACAACAGGGTTCCACCTGGTACCCTGAGGCGCAACGTTAGCAATATGACATGTTTATACACCCTCATACCATTCAGCCCTCGGCACGTGCTCACCTAAGCATTGGGTCATCCATCTAATCCATCAAATTTATTTATTTTTATTGATTTAAACTTTTGCAACATATAAAGCAACAGCAAATATTACATGGCGGACTTCATGCCTGGCATTCTCTACCAGACAACCTTAGGGTGGTGCAAAGATAACATTTTATTCAATAAGATATATTATAAATAATTTAAATGTAAGTATATAACACATGCATAAATATTGTATATACATAAACATATAATTATGTGTATTGTAAATACGTAAACTACAATAAATACACATACATAAAATACATAAGTAGTTCTAATAGGACGTTATTAAGATGATTCTGCCATGATTATATCAAACAAGAGCTCGCGTACTTTCTTTATGTAGCCATCCTGATTTCGAGAGGCAGCGCGTTCTACAGGAGAATGGATTGAAAAAAAGAATGAACAAAACCATATGTACATATGAGAGGGACAGAAATGGAGATGATTATTTGAAGACCGGAGATTTTTACTCTGAAAGGAGCAAAGGAGCATTTAACAAAGACAGAATCCACATTCATAACAAACGGAACGAACAAACGAACGAACTTATTTTCCCGAGTTTCTATGGTCATCTTCCAGCTCCATCATCATACCCTAGTTACCATCTAGCACCAAAGTACTCGTCAAGACGAATCATACGAGCCCAAACTCGATGGGGTTGTGTCGTTAAATTACCGAGTTCCTGTGTCCATCTTCTAGCTCCATCATCAGACCCTGGTTACAATCTAGCACCAAAGTACTCGTCAAGACGAACCATACGAGCCCAAACTCGATGGGGTTGTGTCGTTTAATTACCGAGTTCCTGTGTCCATCTTATAGCTCCATCATCAGACCCTGGTTATAATCTAGCACCAAAGTACTCGTCAAGACGAACCATACGAGCCCAAACTCGATGGGGTTGTGTCGTTTAATTACCGAGTTCTTTTGGCCATCTTCCAGCTCCATCATCATACCCTGGTTACCATCTAGCACCAAAGTATTCGTCAAGACGGATCAAACGAGTCCAAACTCGATGGGTTGTGTCGTATAACTACCGAGTTCCTATGGCTACCTTTCGGTTCCATCATCAAACCCTGGTTACCATCTTGCACCAAAATACTCGTCAAGACGAATCATACGAGCCCAAACTCGATGGGGTTGTGTCGTTTAATTACCGAGTTCCTGTGGCCATCTTCTAGCTCCATCATCAGACTCTGGTTACCATCTATCACCAAAGTATTCGTCAAGACGAACCATACGAGCCCAAACTCGATGGGATTGTGTCGTTTAATTACCGAGTTCCTATGGCCATCTTCCAGCTCCATCATCAGACCCTAGTTACCATTTAGCACCAAAGTTCTCGTCAAGACGGATCAAACGAGTCCAAACTCGATGGGGTTGTGTCATTTAACAACCAAGTTCCTATGGCCACCTTCCGGTTTCATCATCAGATCAGCTTCATGTATTAATAATTTTGCATTGTCATCCGATTTACACATGCATGCAAAATTTTAGCTCAATCGGTAACCGGGAAGTGGATCATATTTAACTTGCAGATTTGATTACAGACACCGGGACAGGTGAATGAAACTAAATAAAAGCTTGTAAAAATAGAACCATCTCGGGAAAAATAGCTATCGATCAAAAAAAAATCATCCAAATCGGTGCATAAATGACGGAGATATGCGCGAACAAACACATAAAAAAACATATAGGTACAACCGAATTGATAACCTCCTAAATTGTGTTATGAAAATGAGGAACAACGACGGTACCACAACAACCTAGATCCGGGACAATATAGAAAAAGTTCGTTTTTCTATATGATGACCTCGGAGATGGTGACATCAGAGAACGGCGTGCGAGCCACTCGAATAGGGAGGTCTTTGATAACGAAGGTTGCATTAAAAGTAATGATCATCTACTTAAAAAATACTTACTTTGCTTACATTCCTTGTTCTTACAAAACGAGGACGGAAAAAATACACTCTTTGATAACGACGTGAAAATCTATCCATATGAGGACCTAAATACACTTTGTCAGATACTGATACTAATCCGAGGTCTTGAGTGTAAAATTTACACATTAGTCCTCAGACAGTACAACATACATGACTCATGTGTATAGCAAGTGTGTATAAATCGATAGTGGCGCCGCCTGGTGTTCACACTCTGTCGGGGTGTGTACAGAAATTTCCAAGACCAATCCGAGGATTTGTTGACTTTTCTTTATTAAGTATATAGAAAGGTTCAAAATCGCACGTAGAGTACGATGCAGTAATCAAGTCAAACCGAGGACTCACAAAAAAGTCCTCGGATTGAAAACGTCCTCGGATGTGCCTTGTGTATTCAGGCCTACGTCCTCGTATGGTACTTAAAACAAACACACACACACACACACACACACACACACACACACACACACACACAAGATACAATACAGTCAAAACAAAGCAAACGCAATTCGTTCGTTTAATTTTAACTTTATGTATTAGTTTTATTGTTAGAACTTAAGCCAGCTACGCCGAATAAATATTTTGAATTTAAATTAGAGAAAAGGTAAATTTTGTATATTGTTATATGTATGTTAAACATATTGGCCTTGGGCCACACCCGCCGCACCTTAACCTATTAAGTATTCAAAATAAATACGTAAAAATAATTTAAATGCTTCCGTTTTTCCTATTGATTTTTAAGCCTAAATACTATTATGATAATAGTCATTATGCCTAGAAACATTACACGAATTAACATTATGCCAAAACAAATATGCCTAAAAGACAATTATGTCAACATAAACTGTATGCCAAAAACAATTATGGCAAAGTATTATTATTATACCAAAAAAAATTTAGGCCAAAATAGGTCTTAAGGAAAAAACATTATGCGTAAAGAAGGAATCCCCTATATAAACTATAAGTGTGCGAAATTTCGTACTCCTCCGTCCGCGCAATTTTCGTAAAAGGGGTACAAAGTTTTTGCTTCACGTATTAATTTAATAATAATGTTTACTTCAGGGCGATCGTTTCGGTGGAGCCCTAGACCGCGCCGCCGCTGACTTCTGCGCGGCGTACGATCGCGGCCAGCACCCGCAGGAGTTCGTCAACGAGAAGCGGGCGAAAGGGGAACTCATCATGGGCATTGGACATAGGTGAGACAATAATTCTTCATCATCATCACCATGCTGGGGCACGAGCCTTCCCTATGGATGGTTAGAGAGAACGGGCCATAAACCACCACGCGGGCCCAGTGTGGGTTGGTGGTTGTTAACGACTGCTAATGCAGCCGGGACCAACGGCTTAACGTGCCTTTCGAAGCACGCAGGAGTTCGATGTGATACATTTTTGGTCACCCATCCGATGACCGGCCTTTGCGAAAGTTGCTTAACCTCAGCACTCGCAGACCGGGCGCGTTAACCACTGCGCCATCGAGCTCCTCATTTTTTGCATATATTACGGGTAAGCACATTTTTTTTCTCTCTTCTCTCCTCATCCTCAACTATTGAGGCACTGGCTATCTTATCTCTAGCTGCCGGAACACAACAATGCTACAAACAGAACACAACATGGAGCTGTTAATACCACATAATTAGATGCTAATATTTCCTGAATTTTCGAGAATTTCTAATACTACGATTGAAAGTGTTTAGATATTATTACAATTCGACAATCTCTTGCATGCAACAATAGCTTGCAGCATAAATCACAAAGTACTGGAAAAGTCAACTAGGGGTTGTTTGGCGGGAAAGTGAAGAGTCATGTCTGCGGTTTTGTTTTATTTTCGAAAATTTGTGTTATATCGAATATTAATGTGAAATAATGGTGGATTATTAACCGGTAAGTGTTCGTGAGTGTGCATGAGTGTTGGCAAATGAAACGAAACAGTGCAACGTCACTTTTCAAATTCTCTCAAAAAGTCCGCCCGAGGACTTAGTAAAGCCCCACATCTTTACTGAGATACTCGAGGGGTTGGGGGGTATATCATTTCTCACTTCTCATTTCTACTATCATTCATCATCATCATACACTAAAGAAATGTTGTTTATTTATGTTTTACTTGTTAGAAAAATTTGACACTGGCTAAATGTGCCAATCGCGCGAAGCCATCAACAAAAAGAAAAAAAAAGTCAACGAGTCTTCTGAGGTTTTGGTAGCTCCGTAGGTAGGACAGGGCATTGGACCTGTAATCCAAGGGTCGTGGGTTCGACTCCCACTCGTGCTGCCTGAGACTGGTTGATTTAATTAAGTTTTAAGTAAGTAAACAGCCTTTAACTGTCCCACTGCTGGGCAAAGGCCTCATTGAAATCAAGTCATCGCTACAATTGATGGGCCACGGCTGTATCTTGTAATAGAGGATTAATTAAGACGACCTCCGTAGTCGAGTGGCTCGCACGCATGTTTCTGCCCCCCGATCCGATCCGAACCCTTCGGAGAATCTAGTAGGGCACGGGGACGCGCACTAGTGCGCGATGCCGTTCCCTCTAGAAAACCTCCGAAGGTGATTCGTTTCACACGGCTTGAGGGACCCTTTACGTTCCTCGCCGCCCCCAAAAAAGCCCGGTGAAGCTGAAAATGCCGTCTGAGGCAATCGGCAAACTCTCTCAAAAAAAAAGCATGTTTCTTGTGTTGCCATCTCCGAGGTTCCGGGTTCGATTTGTTGTCGGGCCAATGTAGAAAAACGAACTTTTTCTATATTTTCTCAGATCTAGGTAAGTGTGGTACCGTCGCGTCGTTGTTCCTGATATCCATAACACAAGCGCTTAAGCTTACTGTCTTTGGAGTCAGAGTCAGAAAATAAAAAAGTAAAATTTACTATAGCGTTGTGTTATCAATTTGTGGTATTCATCTGCAAAGATGAATCTGCATGTCCATCGGTTGCAAAAACCTTTGTATAGATGGCACTAATGTCGCTCTAAAGCATTTCAAAAAATCAAAAAGCAGTGACAAAATTCAGCGCTTACGTCAGCCTTCCCGGTAGCATAACGGTCAGTGCAGCCGCCCGGATTGCGGAAGACCCAGGTTCGATTCCTGGCTGGGTCGGGTGGGCGTTTAATTTTTTCACTGTATTTTATTTTTTATATAAATATTTAATTGTAAGCGATGTTGTCTGATACCCATCAATTGTAGTAATTTGAATTCAATGATGAGGAGGAGACATGTGCCAAAATTCAAAATTCAAAATAATTTATTCAGTTTAGGCTACAAATAGCTCTTATGAACGTCATTATGCCATCGGTTCGTAAGTCTACTCTGGGCGGGAGACCTTGTACTGAGGAGAACCGGCAAGAAACTCAGCAAGTGTCAAGCTCTTTTCTTCCTTACAGCGTCAAACATATTGGAAAATACCCTATCATAGCAGGACACTTTCCATTAAAAAATAAAAACAAAATATACATAGCAATCATTTGTAAAAAAGAACAAAAGATATTTTTTTTTAATCTAAGTTTGCAAGTGGGACAGTTATAGGCTATTTACTTTACTTGTCTAATGATAATAATTAATTAAATTCACCTTCCTTCACAGGGTGAAATCGATCAACAACCCAGACAGCCGCGTTCGCGAATTAAAAGCGTTCGTGACCGCTCGCTGGCCCGCTTGGCCGGTCACAAGGTACGCCTTAGACGTCGAAGCGATCACCACCCGCAAGAAACCCAACCTCATTCTAAACGTCGACGGCATAGTAGCAGCCGCCATGGTAGACCTCTTCAGGCACTGTCAGCTCTTCACCACGGAAGAAGGTAATTCGTATATCAACATGGGCTCGATCAATGCCTTGTTCGTTCTAGGACGCACGATTGGTTTAGTAGGACATTATTTGGATCAGAAGCGTATGAAGCAGCCGTTGTATCGTCACCCTTGGGACGATATCACTTATATGTCGCCGTTGCATTGAGTTTGTACTATATTGGCGGTTGGTGGGTCGTTTGTATGACGTTTTTTGTATGTGTACATACGTAATAAACGCAAACCCCGACTATTGTTTGTTCAGAATTAGATGTGGAATCGATTTCCGATGTTTTTGTAAATGTTTTTTTTTGTCCTAAAAATATTGTGAAATTTTTTTTTGGTAAAAAATGGAGAAAAAAATTCTATAACCTGATTTTGAAAAAACTACTTTAAGGGTGTGCCTTTATTATGTGTTACTTACATGTTGTATTTAATAATAAACATCTATTATATTATCACTGAGCAAATACATAAACGCAAAGCAAGATAGGATTCCTGATTCTGTGTAAGAAAATATAGCTAATATTTTAAAAAAGCTTATTATTGCAAACGACCCTTCAACTCATATTAATATAAAATTGTAATTAACAATTCTATAGGAGTGTTTGTGAATAGAGATATACGACAAGACGACAACGAGTTTGAACTACAAGTAAATACTTTTCTTCTTTTATAACTTTCCCCAAAGAACTTAGATTCAAATATGATGTCGAAAATATTTCGTGCACTCAAAAAGTCCTATTGTCTAGCTACCATTATTTTATCTAAATGTCGCCAAGATAGCCAGTGCGCTCAGTAGTTGAGGATTCCGGGTGAAGTGCGCTTCGGCTTCGGGTGGTGAAGTGCACTTCCAACTTCGGCCTTATCATCAATTAAAATCAAGTGAGAGAAAGGCCAATTGCTCACCCAAAGTTTGTTACACAAAAACTTGAGGAATTTCAATACTTTTGACAGATTTTGACATAAGATTTGGAGATAGTTATGCTTGAGCAAAAGCTTAAATAAAGAGTCACTGTAAAAGTAGGGTTTTGTCTGTTTGTTTCACTTGACCTATTTGAAACAACGAAAATAATTAAGATAACTATTACCTAAAATATTAGGACTTTTTCAGAGTTTTAGTACGGACGACAGTTTATGATGTACCAATAAGTAGTTTTGTTTATTTAATTTTTACGTTTTATAGTTCAAAGAGGAGTATCACCTTTTTATAATGAGTTACATTGTCCACATTTAGTCCCTTTCATGTAAATATTGTATGTATCGACCACCAGGTGGCCGATAACAATTAAAGTTCTATTGTGTCTGGTACTGCGCACTCAAAGGGATATAGGTCAGACTTAGAAATGAAACATTTCCTTGATGATTAACAAAGTTGTGTGTACCGTAAAAATGGGGTCACTTTTGAATCAAGCTTGACATAATGTCTATAAAAACTGCAAACCGAAAGTAAATCTATGACGCGCTTAAATCGCTGAAGACCTATTTTAGTAGCTACTTATAGATCTCTGCATGTGATCAATATCACACTTGAAGTAACTCTCAGTTTGCCATTATTATACCATCTATTTATTAATACGTGAAGAAAAAGCTTTGGTAACGCTTTTTAAGTAAGCTTTGGAGAAGAAGTGCGAAAAGATATTTTAGTTTGTCTAAATATGTGTGACATAACATTGTTTTAACATTGTTTATTTGGCGAATTTCGACCAATGAGCGACCACTACTGTACTAAATTTAAAACTATTAAATCCTTCCATTTTAAATATATCTATACTGACGTCCGTACTAAGACTGAAAAAATGTAACAAATAAAGTTGACGTCTTGTTATAACGGCGTTGTGTTTGTTTAGAAGCGAGTATGCATTTGTAGAAACACAGACATGTGGCATGTATAGTATAATAGTTGACGTGTATGGAAACGTATAGATACTGCACGCGAGACGTATTGAATGCGCCGGTTGTGTACATATTAAAATCAGCTTGTAAACGGATCTTTGGTGATGTATTATTGAAGTCGGTTATAAAAGGTAATTAACAAAATATTAATAAACTTCTAAATTAACTTAAACAGTAAACTTTTTGGAACGTCAAAATCTTTACGGCGGATATCTTGTATAGAAAAAAAAAGCCATAGGCATCCTGGCAAGGGCTTTCCTTTTCCCCTTAAATATTGAAAAACTTGAAAACTTGATATTCGAAACACGTATGTTGTTGTATTTTTGTTATAAATATTTCCATCTACAGATATTTGTTTGTCTATTTAGTACATTAATTCGATTCCGGTTGTGCTATACAGCTGTTACAGAGTCGCCCTAAAAAAGGATATTTTGATAATAAATGTCGCCTTTTTTTCTTGAAGGTTGATTGAGAATCGTAATAAATATCATATCACTGTTTAAACATATTCATTTTATATTATAGTTTCGCTACGGTCTGACTTGTCCTCACAGTATTCTGTCATCCAAATATATTTGTCGTTTTACGATATCATTTTCGATTATTTGAAAATAAATGTCACAATACACGCTTTATAAACCGTAATTCTGTATATAAGGAAATAAACACCAGGAATAAATGTTTACCCAACAATAAAATAAATATGTTAGGCAAGAAAATCATTGGATGATAAGCTTCGTTTAGATCTACGATTATTAAATGCTTATTTTATTAATAAAATTCAAAATTTAAAAGTAAACGGGAAAGGCAGAAGTTGGTAGGTAATTCACACAACTCAAGGCATCAAAAAAGTGAAAGCAATTTGCTTTATTACTTTAAAACCTCCGTACAACCCAAACTACTTTGGAACTTAATAACTGAGAATAGCAAAAGGTGTTTTGTCAAAGCGCCATCTAGTATAATAACCCAAACTACTTCGGAACTTAATAACTGAGAATAGCAAAATGCTTTTTTGTCAAAGCGCCATCTAGTATAATAAGGCTGCATTAAACCTGTATTGCAACGTAGTCGTTCTTCTTATCTAATAACTTTCGGTACCACATTAAAAAGAGAAACTTCTCGAAAAATTCGTTACGTATTTTTGTCTTTGTGACGTCATTTGTGGATAAAAACATTTTTACTCTGTCAAGAAGTCCAGTTAAGGTCTACCATACCATAAATTGTGTCATTAGCAAAAGTCTAAAATATTGATTTATTATAAAGTGCGTTCTTTGTAATTTTCTATATTTCGTTAATTTTCATCTGTTTCCAAATTGTAGAGTTCATAATCGGTGTGAAGACACCATTGACCTTCTAAATGATTAAGGAGATCCTTATCCTTTTCTGCTTGCACCAGAGATCGCTTAAGCATATAAAAAACATCTAACCGCAACACTAAGGAGTCGTCAATGACAATTAATAAATACTTACCATTTATGTTTTTTCGTCGTAAAATAGTCTCTAGAATTAGAAGCACTATTTTAAAATGAAATAGTTTTGATACTAAGTAATCTTTGACTTTAGTGACGTCTCTATCTGCGAACTCTTGGCTGTAGTGATTTTGTGTTTTATCCACTTTAGTAGGTTATGTCTGAATGTTGTGTGTGAAAAGGGCGCTAGGTTTAAGGTAAAAAAAACTACGAAAAAAATCAAAAAATAACATAGTTTTAATATAGTCAGTTAATTTAGTTTTAACTACTTTCTATAATTTTAGGAGATACATGTGATGTCATTATTTTAAGTATGTTACGGTTATTTTGTAGTTAGAAAGGGGAAATGACTAGTTAAGTTTGTTGGATTCAGGGATTTTAGGTTTTATTTTATAGGACATTAAGGCCAATTTAAGGTAAATTGAAGTGTCAGATGGTGATTTTGAAATTTTTGTCTTTGACAATTAGTTGAAGGTAGGCTATCTGACACTTAATAAAAAGCCATTACATAAGGGAATACGTAATATAGTCTCGAAAGCCATCTGATCATACGAGAAGCTTAAAGAAATTTTGTTAAAAAAATAAATCTTTTGTAAATCAGTCTATTTCAGATTGGTCCGATGGTTTTAAGGGTTTTTTTTTATGACGTCACAAGAAGAATGATATTCATAACAATTTGACGGTAGTTTTTTTTTCTGTGGTGTTATAATAAAACAGAAAAGAGCAACGCGATTGGTTACCAACCTCTGATTTCGTCAAATAATATCTTGTATTCATTTAAGTTTTTTAATTCATCGAACGTTTGTTTGAAATGTAGTTTTAATATAAAATTATCGACCTCTATTTAATTACAAAATACATTTTTTTTTAAACAAACTTACAATCATTATTCGATGTGCAAGTAATGAAAAAAAAAATTGTCGTTGTTAAAGATATGGCAATGAAGCAAAGTGAATGTGTGTTTTATTTAAAATAAAAAATAAAATCAAGGAAACGTACAAAGACAATTGCGATGACAGATTACGACACTTTAGGACAGCGAGAGGTAAGAATACGAAGATAACAAAAAAACATTAAAAATATATTAAAATTGTAATAAATTCATCAAAATTGACGTTACAATTATTTTACAACAAAATCCCTTAGTGAGTTCTACAGCCACCTGATATCCTTTAGATGCTTGCTTTCCATTAACGTCCGGCGACCTTGTAAAAGCTGTTTGCAGCCAAATATCATCAAAAAAAACTACATCATTGTTGATTAACTAAATCCGACAAAAAATACGTATTGAACGGTACAAATATCTTATAATGTATTATTAATATTAACAACTAGCTGTTGCACGCGACTTCGTTCGTGAGGACTACACTATCCCACAGGAACATGTTACCGGGATAAAAAGTATCCTATGCCATAGTCCGGGTCATGGTCTGTCTATGTGCAAAAATTCATCTAAATCAGGTTAGCCGTTCTCAAGTTACGCGCTAACAGCATTTCATTCTAATTCATATACAAATAGCTAGTGAAATAAAAAGAAAAATACAACACAAACGTGTATTTAATAAAAAAAAGTACTCGTTGTCTTGCATAGTGATATGGACTTTACCACATAATGTTATTAAGCCAAAAAGATTTGAGTACGTCAACAATCTGAACTATAATATATCTTAATCAACAAGTAATAAGATGTTAAATGCCTTGATAACTGATTTTCTCATACTTCAGTCAACATAACTGGTGCGTTTATGAGCTGCATTAATAATGTATCTTAACCGGCAAGTACTAAGATCTGAAATGTCTTAAACACTGCTTCTTCTATGCAAAACCCTTAAGCCGTACCACCTAATCCGTTCTCGCTTTGTATAACACCACTCCATTTTAATAATTATAACTAGTTAGGACAGTTAACGGGCTATGTGAAACTGTTATGTATATTATATTATATTTTTTTATATTATAACAAAAGGGCGGTGTTATGTAGTAAATAATAATTTAAGTGTAAGTATTGAACAAACGTAGGCGGGCTAAGCGCTCTCTAGCCCGTTCTTAACTCTATGTACAGATGACTGCGCATCAGATTGTCCGGAACTGAAGATTTCTGCAATAAATGTTCAACCTTATGCTATGGACATAAAGTACAAAGTGTATTGCGAAAACTTGACAGTTTCGAATAATCTGATGTTGGTGTACAATTGACGACAAATTAGATGCGACACGTTGCTGTGAACATCACGAGTGTGAACGGTTCTCTTCGTTAATGTATTCGTTGGGAAACGATGGGACGTAAAGTGGAAAGCGTTACCGCCCAGTAAAAAGCATGGAAACGTCATTTCTGTATGTCAAACATCATTTGACGTCTCCATGTCACGAATCCGTCACTGTTTTGGATGATTTAAAGTGATGAGACATAATGGCGTCATAATAGCTTTTTCAAATAGCAGACTTAAAAAACACCTATTCTGTCGAGTTGTAATGAAAACGCGAACATCTACTGATGCATCCAAGCGTAAAGGCCTATTCCAATCAAGAATACACGACAATCTAAAGAAAACTGCATAACTCGTGATGTTGATACATATTCGTTCGCAGCAACTATTTTTTATAAGTACAACAAAGATCTGTTATGTATTGTGACTTTGTGACCTTAACTATGAAATACAACTAAACAAATACTCCTTGAGTTTCTACCATTATGGTAGTAAATTAATGGTAGAATAAAGAGCCTAAAATATAATTTCTATTAACTACTGATGGTAGAAATTCAAAGATACTACAGATAATTTCTACTATTAACTACTAATGGTAGATTTTCAAAGAATTCATTAAAATGTCTGCAACAACGAATTCTTATTGTTTTTAAATTGTTACTAGTCTTGTTTTGTGTTCTATAAAGTTCTAAAATGTATAACATTTCATAAGTTTGGAGTTAACCGATGAATTGTGATGATAATTATATAGCTATCATCGCTATACATTATGAAGCACGCATAAGTATCTATCGCTCACTTAATGTTCGATTTAAAGAATAATACCTAAATAAACGTATGTCTAATTCGAATTCAATATATATTCACTACGTTACATAGTGCACTGTTATAGGAAATTGTACTCTATGCACATGAGATAAAGCACGTAGTCGCATATTTATGTTGAAATCAGGGGTGCAAAATGGCCGCTATTGTGGTGATTTTAATAATTGTAACTAAGCTTTTGAATTTTAGAAAAATCACTTATTTAAAATAAATAAACTTTTTGTGTATTTACTTACCATCTTTCGAGGCCCATATGCACTAAAGATTTATATATATTAATCTGCTTACTACGTAATTGCAGACAGAAAAGTGTATAAAGTAAGTAATAGCTAGAGTTGGGACTTATTGCTTAAAATTAAAAAGGCACTTATGCTTTTCACTTATTTTAAAAAGCAACTTTTTAAATTGCTTTTCTCTTATATGCTTATAAAATTTTAAGGGCAATTAATGGCTTAAAAAGTGAATTACTGTTTGATGCGTACGCTTTTTTAGTAAGCAATAAGTTTTTCGTAAGTGAAAAGCGTAAATACTTTTGAAATTTTAAGCAATGTACATTTTTTTAAAGAGTTAATGGCACACAGTATTGTAGTTGTTTACCTCTATTAATCAACAGGTGGCGCTGGTCACTATGAGTGAAAAAGTAAAAAGCAAAAGTTTAATCTGCTTAAAAAATAAGTGACTTACTCGCTTTTCCTTGAAAAGCATGCTTAATTGATTGCTTTTTGCTTTTTTATCCATCTCTAGTCCTAGCTAAATCTAGGTTTAAAACTCTTAGTGCAAATGGTCCTGAGTTTATCTCAATTGGTTGCACCTCTGATGAAAACATTAGTCATATGATATGTATAGAAACTGCGTGCACTTCCAACATAGAAGTATAGTATATTTTTGATAGTCGAATAATAGATACTTGATGTTTTTGTAATAAAAAGAAATGAAACTATGATGCGTGTATAAAAAAAAATTGTGGTCGAATTAATTTGGTCGAAGTGAAATTTAGTCACAACTGTTTGATTACCATCTTAAGTGGTCACAGGTAAACTAAGAAGTTTTAAAAAAACAATTTGTACTTAACATTTGATATTTGCAACTAAATTTCACCCAACATGCCGCTATGTGTGACAATATTCACTGCGACCAAAAATTTCACAACTCAAAATTATTGTCTGCACTATAGAAATATACGCACTGTGCCTATTAAGAGAATACATTTTGTCTATTTAATGTATAGTTGGTATGTAATCGAATCTATGAGTATAAAACTTCTAATGAATTTGAAAACCAGCCTTTTGTTAGGAATGCAAAGTTTATTAAACAAAATAAATAACATCTTGGCATTGAGTATGTACATATTTGTAAGAATATGTTTCGTCACCTATACCCAAGAGTGTTGATGTAATCATATTCTGTATATTTATATGTTGTTATATTAACTTATAACATATAACTATATGTCACACTTTGTTGTTCAGGTCCATGCCAGTTATGGTATACACAAACGGTATAGATCTACAGGGTGTTTGGTGTCAGTGTTGTATAATCTTGTAAATGGCAGATAGGCCTGATAAAAACCGAGATATACGGGTTATTTGTTACAAAGGATAATTGTAAAAAGACAACCCTAGGTCCAGCCGATACATGGTCAAAAAAAAATGAAATCAAAACATGTCAGGGTTGAACAAAAGTCATGTATGTAACTAATTAATGTATTGAAAAGTCTACTTAAATGTGATTTTGCATTTTATCTCGTTCTTCTTTATGCATGGCTATGTTTCTGGGAATATATATGTACATATTACCAAACACCAGTATAGACCTATATTTATATTATTATAGAACGCGATTGTAGAAAGTTCGATCAAATATATATATAGAGTTGCACCTTTGTAGGTTTGGTCACAATTTACTAGAAAAAATATAATGTTGGTGTTTTGTCTAGATGTAAAGGAATTTTGTGACGAAGTGTTGTCGTACCGAAAATCATAGCCCAAGCGATTGATTAGGTGTGACGAAAAGGGTGCAAATATGTTTTTTCAATAACCCCGTTTAGATGTTATTTGGTATGAACTGTTCACAACAAATGTGATGTATATTAACACAGTGGCAACCACCAATAAATAACATTTAATTTTCATTGAAATTTTACTGAATAACAGCTAGGAAGCAGGGCTGTATTCAACTGTTGCTGAAATGCTGATTCCTATTTTTAATTGTTAAAAGAAACAAGTGCATTCCTAGTCGCAACACTGGTGGTCACTAGTACAGTCGGTGTCAAAGCGATCTGGTAGGCTACTCTTGACGCAAACTCAATCTCTATACAATTCCAATGCGATTAATATGTATCAATATTGGGATAAGTTTCGCAATTTCGGAACGCCCCATCTCAATAATAATTAGTTCACTCAATTTCAACGCAATTTAATTACAATGTGGCGCTATTATTGCTTTTAAGAGTGCCATTTGAATTTTTTAGATTTGTGATTGGAAATTGATTATTGCAATTGTGTTTCATGAGTAACCCTACTGAGTGTTCAAATATACCAAAATGTCTTGAACATTGGACTAAAATCAACCTTATGTCAATGACAGAGAGCTAATGAAAGTATACCTTAACGCCTTTGTAATAAAGCTGTTTTTCGTCGAACGTTAACATGTGTTTGGCAGAGTGATTTGTATAGCTAAGGGTTGTGATTTTCGCATAACAACGGTGAATTAGATTAAGACGAGCTAAGTAGTAATTATTTATTAAATAAAATATTTCGTTTGAAAGAAGCTTTTGTATATTTCAGTCTCTAATACAACTTTAAAGGTGCGATTTTTCAAACGTAGCCAATTTTATGTTTCAAGAGACGAAAGCGAATAAAAAACGTTTTTTTTAAACTAAGTTTTCAAGGAACTGTTTTTAGATCTCTCTATTTTTCTAAAATATAGAAATAGAAAGTAAAATTGGCTTGTTGGTTTGAAAGAGTTATAGCTTTGAAGTTTTGTATAGCAAACCGAAATATAAAGAGGTAACTTAAATAAAATTTCATTTGACCTAAGTTCTGATTGTATAATTTATTCGAATCAACGGTTTTAGCTGTCACACTGCGAAGCTCTCAATTGATTTCGTTTTGTGTAATTTATTTAATAATAATTGTTTTAATGTTGATTATAAATCATGAATTACGTTGTTTTAATTGCAATACATTCCTTGATCATTTGGTCTCTGGGTTGCAGGGACAATATCTGGTGCGAAATAAATAAATTATTGTTTTGTCATAAATGATTTTTATTTAATACACCCCTATGATGGTAAGCCGGAGCAGTCTAATGAATGAAGCCTGAAAATGACCACAATTTTGTGGCAATGACTTTATTTTGACATTTGTACTACAACGAAAATGTCAAATTCTGTCTGTGAAATTGTCAAAAGTGGATTTCTTTTGTGTTTTTGAAAATGTATGTGAAATAATGGTGAATTAAAAAAACCCCTAACTGCCGTACTCAGAGACGTCAATTAAGTTTTAATGACAATTAACAGCCGAAATTAATAACCTATCTCTAGAGATTTGTTGCTTAGTTATTTCTGTTATTTATCGGAAAATAACAGCGGTTGCTAGGTAACTAAACTAAGATAGGCCTACCTCTTATCAGAGATAGGTTATTAATTTCGGCGGTAAGGCTCTTGCTGTCACTTTCTTATGTATAGTGCTAAATAGAGAAGGAAAGACGTTTAATTGTCATTGAAACTTAATTGACGTCTCTGAGTACGGCAGTACTCGTGTTCGTGAACGTGCATGAGTGTTGGCAAATGAAACAAAACAGTGCAACGTGCAACTTTTGAAACTAACATGTAATTTTACGGCTCCCGCCTACGACCGACTTTTTGTAGGATCGATAGGCGGTCCGATTTTTTGGTACCGATTTTGTGACCGACTTAGTAGGCCGTGTGCGTTGCAACATAGAATTCTATACGTTTCGTTTTCACCATCGAAAAGTCGGCCTCCGATTTATCGGTCGTGGGCGAGGGCTCCTACACAAATTGTTATTACTTCCTCATCTGTGGTCAAGTGGTTAAATCACCGATCTCAAACTCCGAGGTCCCAGGTTCGATTCCTAGCGAAGGCCACATAATAACATAAACACATAAAAATACATTTCTATATCCCATACAAACAGTCTGCAAACATTAAAGTTTAACATTTTTATAGGTACGATTACCAATCATCATCATCATCATCAGCTCATTTTTATGTCCCCACTGCTGGCGCACGAGCCTTCCCTATGGATGGATAGGGAGAACGGGCCATAAACCACCACGCGGGCCCAGTGCGGATTGGTGGTTGTTAACGACTGCTAATGCAGCCGGGACCAACGGCTTACGTGCCTTCCGAAGCACGGAGGAGCTCGAGATGATACATTTTTGGTTACCCATCCAATGACCGGCCTTTGCGAAAGTTGCTTAACCTCAGCACTCGCAGACCGGGCGCGTTAACCACTGCGCCATCGAGCTCCTCAATATTATATCTCGATTACCAATATTGCAATTTAAATAAAACTCCGTGCATAAGGAAAATACAAAGATCTAAATAATAAAGTCAACTGAAGTAATTATCCATAAGTATCTATTTAATTTTAACGGAGGAGCTCAATAGGGCAGCGGTTAACGCGCCCGGACTGCGAGTGCTGAGGTTAAGCAACTTTCGCAAAGGCCGGTCATCGGATGGGTGACCAAAAAATGTATCATCTCGAGCTCCTCCGTGCTTGGGAAGGCACGTAAAGCCGTTGGTCCCGGCTGCATTAGCAGTCGTTAACAACCACCGCACCGCACAGTAGGTTACTCTTGAAACACAATTGCATTAAACAATTTCCAATCACAAATCTAAAAAAGGTCAAATGGCACTCTTAAAAGCGATAATAGCGCCACATTGGAATTAAATTGCGCGAAAATTGAGTGAACAAATTATTATCGAGGAACGCCCCATGTTCCGAAATTGCGAAACTTATCCCAATATCGATACATATTAATCGCATTGGTACTGTATTGAGATTGAGTTTGCGTTCAAGAGTAGCCTACGGGCCCGCGTGGTGGTTTATGGCCCATCCTCCCTATCCATCCATTGGAAAGGCTCTTGCCTCAGCAGTGGGGCAAAATGAGCTGATGATGATGAACTATCTATCTGAATCCAGTATTGAAAGAATGAAAAAGAGTAGCGTAGGACGCCTTCAGACTATAGCGACGATCTCTGCAAAGGAGCTGGCAAAAGCTGGATGAGAGTAGCCGCGGATCGTGCTCGGTGGCGTGCACAAGGAGGGGCCTATGCCCAGCAGTGGACTAGTATAGACTAATGATGATGATGATGATGGAAAGTCCAAAATCTCATAAATTCAGTTAAAAAAATTTTTTTTTAAACGTTTTCTTTTAACTATCATTATTTAGATTTAGACCGCTGTGTATGTAGGGCCCGAGTGGTGTTTTATGGTCCGTTTCTCTCTAACCAGCCATAGGGAAGGCTCGTTCCCCAGCATTGGGGACATAAACTGTGATGATGATGATGATTTAACCGCCTCTGTGGTCTAGGGGCTAAGACCATCGGTTTCGATTCCCAGCGGGGGGTACATGTTTGCGTACTCGGTTTGGTTGGTGGTAGGGCTTGTTTGTCCGCCTGGCTAGCTACCACCATCTTATCTAAATATGTCGCCATAACATCAATGTTTGTTCCGGCAGCTAGGGATAAGATAGCCAGTGCCTCACTAGTTGAGGGTCCCGGGTGAAATGCGCTTCCATCATTGGCCTTATCATCACTTAACATCAGGTGAGATCAAGGCACTGTGTTTACCCGTAAAATATATTTTAAAAAACCTACCACAGATTCAGAATCGAATGAATACGAATATTAAACAAACACACAAGCACTCTGGCAACCCTACCGGTTTCTGCAATGCGAGATGGCTTACCTACCTAACCAGTTACGAGTAGATTAAATGATAAATAAAGAAATAAAAATAACAAAACATAACCAATAAACGAGCATTAACACGTAATCAATGTAACTCTTATTAAAATGGAATAAGGGTCATAATTTGTTAAAGTGTATATTTGACGACCTCCTTGGTCGAGTGGCTTGCACACCGGTTTTCATGGTGTCGCCATCTCTGAGGTCCCGGGTTCGATCCCCGGTCGGATCAATTTAGAAATACCTGTTTTTCTATGTATAATAAGTATGTATTTAAGTATATTAAGTATGTTTATCCGTTGTCTAGTTAACCATATAACGAGTTACTTAAGGAAGCTTTTCTTGGGGCTAGATAATTGGTGTGAGTGTGGGAAACATTTATTATTTAAGCTCGTGATTGTACGAATACGCATAATATCGTCCTCTTAAAACTTGCCTTTGGCCGGTACTGTGTCTACCTTTAGGGCACGGTCCCGTTGAGAACTATTATTAGTCCCGAACCAGACGGGTTGTTGTACTCGTACATTCACCACAAAGTTAGTTTGCCACTGTAAAAAGTATGTGTAAATTCGCCACAGTTCTATTTTTATCAAGTAAATTCATCATCATCATCATCATCAGCTCATTTTATGTCCCCACTGCTGGGGCACGAGCCTTCCCTATGGATGGATAGGGAGAACGGGCCATAAACCACCACGCGGGCCCAGTGCAGATTGGTGGTTGTTAACGACTGCATGCTAATGCAGCCGGGACCAACGGCTTTACGTGCCTTCCGAAGCACGGAGGTGCTCGAGATGAATTTTTGGTCACCCATCCGATGACCGGCCTTTGCGAAAGTTGCTTAACCTCAGCACTCGCAGACCGGGCGCGTTAACCACTGCGCCATCGAGCTCCTCGTAAAGTAAATTCGCCACACTCTTATTTTCGACACAGACAGCAGAAAAATCAAACAATAAGTGAAGTAAAAACGTTATTTATTAATTTTTCATAATCACAGCAATTTAAATAATACAGCCTTATTTCTACATAAAAATCACAGTTCTTATACCAGTTTTCGTCGTCAAAAACATTATAGAATTTTATTAAAACTAAAGAAGGTCTGTATTAAATTGTCGGTAACGTAAAAGTACTGACCTTTTTCTTCACGATTAAAGAAAAAAAATACGTTCTCTGTTGCCACTATTATTTTATAGTTCAACAAGAACCATCACCAGCTCATCAACGTCCTCACTGCGAAGGCATAAAACAAAGGCAGACAGTCAACAAAAAAAATATTTATGATGGGAAAAAAAAAAGTACATTAATAAGCCGTGGTTAATAGGGTCGTGGGGTGAAGCCCCTTAATTTGTGCTTAGCTGTCCGCTACTTCCCTGTGTCTGCGGTGCTCGGGAATCCAGCTTGGTCGGCGACGGATGGGAGCGGGCCACAAGTAGGTTGCTTGGTACGCGCGCGCAGCCGAAGCAGTCCAGTCGTAAAAAACTCCAGCCGAAAATGGTTGGATAGTTCAAATAAACTTATTAGATGAGCGCTTTTGAATCGTCTCAAAATATTTTATGCGCCTGTTTTTTAACTGCCTCTGTGGTCTATTGGTTTAGACCACCGGTTTAGACCCAGAGGTCTCGGGTTCGATTCCCAAGGGGGGGTACATGTTTGAGAACTCCGTTTGGTTGGTGGTAGGGCTGGTTATACATTAGGTGAGATCAAGGCACTCTGCTTACCCGTTAATATAAAAATAAAATAAAAATATGATTGTAGACACAAATGTCATGGAAATTAGCAAATTAATTAATTAGTAATTTACAATCGCATGACAAATAAATGTTAATAATTATGTCTTAGTAAAACTGCATACAAGATCTAAATCGGACACACCCTTTCTTTTACACGTTGTCACGGTAATATTATTACCGTGACGTTGTATAGCGATCATCATCATCATCATCAGCTCATTTATGTCCCCACTGCTGGGGCACGAGCCTTCCCTATGGATGGATAGGGAGAACGGGCCATGAACCACCACGCGGGCCCAGTTCGGATTGGTGGTTGTTAACGACTGCTAATGCAGCCGGGACCAACGGCTTAACGTGCCTTCCGAAGCACGGAGGAGCTCGAGATGATAAATTTTTGGTCACCCATCCGATGACCGGCCTTTGCGAAAGTTGCTTAACCTCAGCACTCGCAGACCGGGCGCGTTAACCATTGCGCCATCGAGCTCCTCGTATAGCGATATTTAACATAATTTTATGCCGTTACCAAATTATTCAATAGGTATACCTTCATGTTTTCAATGACTAGTTGTCAGAACTTGGCGCCTGAAGCGATCGCTCCGTTCGCCTTATGGTAGGGCCGGCCCTGGGTAGACATTTGAGCTTTTCCTGTTAGTAAAACGCACTTTACTTGAAACGAAACGTGGTATTAAAATATTGGTTGGCGATTGTACTACTGGTTGAATTGAAGACCGGTTTGTAGGATAAGGAAAAAACAAAGTCATAATATTGGGATATTCGTCTTGTGCAGTTCGTCGTGAGTAGTCTCGGTCGGACGGATTAACGTTTGGAGGTAAGTTTGTTCAATTTTGACTTGTTTTAAATTTTTGTTCGGAACAATTTTACGATTAATTAACTAATGGTTTCTGTTGATTATTATAATGTGTAGGAATAATGATGTTTGCGAGAAAATAGCTCCGTTATTTTTGTGCAGTTTTATGTTAAATTTTTTATTTAAATTTATATAAAATCTTTTGTAGCGAACTGATTTTTTGAAACTTGTAGTGCCTAGATGAGTGGAACCATTTTGATATTGTGAAAAATACTGCTTTTTTATTTTAAAGCGATGGGATAATATGAGTTGTAAGTAGAGAATTAAACAATATAAATCAAAAAAATTATATAACCGACCAATCACAAACATGTATTTACAATAAACTGGATGTAGGATTGTAGGTAACGTAGTTGCACCAATAGTCGACACATTAAGACCAGTGTTCAACACATTTTTGGTTGGTCACCAATAAATAACATAAATTAAAAAAAAACTATTTATTTCAGGCATAAAAAAAATAAAAATAAAAAAAATAAAATTGTTAAAATACAAATGACTTAAAAAAACTATGTAAATAAATACAAGTACTAAAAAAACAAAACAAAGATTTAAAAATGAATTACTTAACTTATTTATTATATTATTTTATTTTTTATTTAGGTATATATATATTTTTTATTTATTTATTTATTTGGGTAAAAAAACAATGTTGAATTCAATGTTGCTTAGAATATTAGATAATTTATGTAGTATTAAATTCAACACTAGCATCAATTACCACAGCTTAAATTTACATTTTAGACGTTGAGAGTGATATTAATTACTGCAAAACAAACTGAGTAACTAAACGTACTTAATATACATTGGAACTATATCAAAAATATATTATATTTTACGAAAACATTTAAACTATTCAAATGAGAGTAGGTACACTCGAAAAAAAACATTTTTTTTTAACTATAGTACCTATACCGGTTGAAGAGTAGGTACCTATACATTAACATATAAAAAAGGTAAAAACTAATTATGGCCATTAAAAAACTACTTAATTAATAAAATGAAACTTAACTAAGAATAACTAAGAATAATATAACATATAGATTTTAATGTCTTTTATTTATTTATTTATTACACATGTTATTTATTTCATATTTACAACATAAATTAAAAAAAAAGGAAATAGAAATAAAAATATTCACATAATTTTTACAAATAAAAAAGGGACTCCAAATCGCTGCCAAACGGGAGAGTGCCCAAGACGCTGGCGGCGTTGCCTCTTTGAATGACCAAACTAATGATTTTAATTGAATTTTTGCGGCATGACAGCTAGGATGAAGGTGGCGTGGTATTCAATTGCCATTGTACCATGTATTGCTGCTATTCTACTGGATTATTCAATTGTTGCTTGTCGACTTTAAATTTGTTGTCGACGCGCATTTTTAATGATTTTATGTCGAGCACTGGTCTACCCTACCTGTAAACATAATTTGCATCAGCTCATTGTATGTCCCCACTGCTGGGGCACGAGCCTTAGGCATAGGAGTTAGGAGTTAAACCAGATAGGCATAGGAGTGTTGGTAGAAAACTAGAAAATCCATTTGATTTTAGCTCGAGTACCTAAGTTTAGTAAAATCCCATCTATATAACAAACAAATTTAAAAGCGGATTAACGCAAATTAATTAGTAAAAGCCTTATACCTCATACCTTATTTATATCCGACGTTTAAAAAATGTATAACCCATCTAGACCTGTTTGGATTGGGTCTCCTGTGTAAATTCGAAAGTCATCTCATCGATTTTCATTTTAACGAACACTATTGATCGATATCTCCATTCAACGATGCCTTCATTCAACGATTCAACAACGACACTTGATATTAATTCATCGAAAAATCAGTAACCGACAAAAGAAAAATCAGTGAAAACAATGTGTCAGCTGCAGCTGCTGTCTGTGTATGTCGTAAGGGCCGGCTAAACAAGGGTTCCAAGATGCTCGCATATTAGGCGAACGGCTACCAACCTATTACTGATGTTATCTATTCCACCATGGACTCTCGCAGCCCTACTTAAATGCTATTTTGCTACCTACTCAAAATTGATTATTTTGTATGCTCTGTCGACCCGTTTTTGGGAGAAGGACGTGTGTGAGTATGTATAAAAGTAAAGTCTTTACAATAAGTTAAATTGAAACACTTGATTACTCGATGATTTGTTACATCGAATATATAAAGCTTCATAGTAATAAGTTCAATTGTGTTCGATGAAATGAAAATCGATCAGACGACTTTCAAATTTACATAGGAGACCCGTTTTGATTACTTATCCTGAATATAGACAACCGCTTATTTATAATGTACCAGCTGCGCTGCTGGACTTCGTACCGCTTTGCCAGTTTTCATGACAACAAAACAAACAAATCATTTTATAATGGAAAATAAAATTGTCGTTTTTAGTATTTTCCGTTACTTATTATCACCGTTTAAACCTTCCTCGAACTTCCACAAATATTTCGAAATCAAAATCAGCCAAATCTGTCCAGCCATTCTCGAGTTTTAGCGAGACAAACGAATAGCAATTGATTTTTATATATATAGATAGACAGATAGATATATAGATATGGGCCATCGTAGCTTGCAATAAAGTTCTATTATAGTAGACACCACTGACACCAGTCTTCGACTGGAACCAGTGATCAAGCGTTTTTCCATTTAAATTATTATCTTAAAATAGGAGACAGTAACTCATTTCTTACTTTTGACAGCATTTGAAAACAGCTGCTTCTTGCTATTGTCATCCAGCTTTTTTGGAGAGACTGCTCATTGCCTCACACAGCATTTTCAGCTTCGCCGGGCTTTATTGGGGGCGGCGAGAAACTTAAAGGGTTCCTCAAGCCGTGTGAAACAAATCACCTTCGGAGGTTTTCTAGAGGGCACGGCATCACGCACTAATGCGTCTCCCCGTGCTCTACTAGATTCTCCGAGGGGTGAGCGGAACAACCCGAGGGCGCCTCTAAAGGCTCGGACCTCGGCTCGGGTTGACCGGGCCTTGGTGGTGGGGAGAAGCGCCCAGGTACATATCTGTACCTGGTATAGAGCGTGTGTGAACCGGCTCGTCGTACCCTTGTCCTACGAGTACGGTGTCTTGGGCCTAAACTAGTGTGCATGTTTAGTGTATTCTGTAAAAGTGTAGTGGCATTTAGAGGTTCGGGCGACGATATCTGGTGTCGAACTTACCCGAGTCGAGATAAGAAACAGTTATCTCTATTTGTAATGGAGGTTAAAGCCTGGGTTTAATTTAAATTGTTTCTAGGAATTAATATTAACTTCGGAAAAACCAAAGCTCAAAGTTTTGTAGAAACATACCTAATAATTAAGTAAATCAGTATTTTTTCCTTATCGTTTGCAAGAGCTGAACAAACTGGTTAAAAATGCTTTATTATCTACTATGCTGGCTCAGTTAAGGATATTCGATCCGATCCGATACTTGTGTGGATCCGAGATTTGTATCGATACAATAGCATACGATCCGTTGGCGGATCGACACACATGCACAGAGAATCGGATCGATCGGTAAACGTAAGATTTCGTCATAATTATTTATATCAATTTCTGCATAAATATTACTGTGTTTATATTGAAAAGATTATAATATTTTGTTTTTATGTAGTAGATCTTGTTCGCATGGTTTCATTAGGCCACCATCAAAATATTCTGTATTACTTAAAATAAAATTGTATTTTCTATGGCTCCGCCAAAAAAATCTAATATGTGGTAGTTTTTTTATAAAAACGGATAATGGAGGAAAATGTAAATTATGTCAACATCGATACTAGATCGATCCAAAAAAAATTGGTTGTCTGTAAAGTCGGTTTACTGACGATAGTTGAACGTGACAACGTCTTAAGAAGGTGTCGGGAGGTGTTGGGGGTGTCGGGGGGTGTTGGGGGTACGTACCGCGGTGGCGATGCCGGCCACGGGTTTGCACAGCAGCCTGCAGCAGCCCGTCGAACAGGTAGGCGGGAGGAGTTGGGGGTGTCGGGAGGTGTTGGGGGTGTCGGGGGGTGTTGGGGGTACGTACCGCGGTGGCGATGCCGGCCACGGGCTTGCACAGCAGCATGCAGCAGCCCGTCGAACAGGTAGGCGGGAAAGTTGGGGGTGTCGGGGGGTGTTGGGGGTACGTATCGCGATGGCGATGCCGGCCACGGGCTTGCAAAGCAGCCTGCAGCAGCCCGTCGAACACGTAGGCGGGAGGAGTTAGGGGTGTCGGGAGGTGTTGGGGGTGTCGGGGGGTGTTGGGGGTACGTACCGCGGTGGCGATGCCGGCCACGGGCTTGCACAGCAGCAGCAGCCCGTCGAACAGGTAGGCGGGAGGAGTTGGTGGTGTCGGGAGGTGTTGGGGGTGTCGGGGGGTGTTGGGGGTAAGTACCGCGGTGGCGATGCCGGACACGGGCTTGCACAGCAGCGCGGCTAAATTTTTACTCAGCCGATTGTGCTTCTTTGTCGCTCGTTCCGCGCTCTCGCTTGCACTTCAAGCCTTACATGGAACGCCTCAGAGTGAGGTAACGCCGAACTTTTTCGTGCGTGCAGCCGGCTCTATCGAATTATAAGACGTTGTCACGTCAAAAATCGTATCGAATCAATAGGATCGATACAGTTTATAATGAACCATTGCGATACAGAATATCGATACAAAGCGCTCTGTCCATCATCCCTAGGCTCGGCGACCCAAAGTGAGTTTTGGCCTCCGATAATAAGAACCGTCTGGGACTATTGCGCGTGATTTCGAGTCTGTTAGAGGTTGTCTGTGTGTGCGTTGCTCGACCGCAGTATGTATGCCCTCCCACCCGATCTTCTAAATGCCACTACACATTTACAGAATACACTAAACATGCACACTAGTTTAGGTCCAAGACACCGTACTCGTAGAACAAGGGTACGAAGAACCGGTTCACACGCGCTCGATACCAGGTACAGACATATGTACCTGGGCGCTTCCCCCACCACCACGGCTTAGTGGACATAGGGATAGTGACAACAGTAATAATTTAATTGCAGCACATTGAACGTATAAATGTAATCACGTGACAGCTCTTTCAAACATTGACCTATTTTCTATTTGACATTAAGCATGAATTTCTGTAACCTAAAAGTTATAAATAAACAATCCATTTACGGAACAAAATAGTGACGTCATAGTTCACCATTCCCATACAATCTTTATATATGTATAAGGTCACATTTTATCAACTGCAAATATTTTGAGGATAAATTCAACAACATATATAAACTATTTTTTATGAAAAAACCTTAAATTTTTATACGCTAGTTTTCAAGAAAAACGCCAAAAGACATATCGATTAAAAAGAAAAATAAAGCACTTTCGGTAGTTTCATTCAAAAGAGCCGACAGAGAGGCCGCTCTTAAAAATATTACAATTTTTGTGTCAGGAAAAGTAAAAAAAAAAACTAGCCTGAATTTTTTTTTAATGCTAGGGCCTTATTTCTCTGATATAATTAGATGTTTTGTCAAAATATTTGTAATTGATAAAAAGTGACCTTATATATAAATCTTATGTGCGTGAGTATGTTATTGAACTCCCTCTAACCAGCTGGACCGATTTGGATGAAATTTTCTGTATGTATTCAAGTGGATTCGTAAATGGTTTAGATTTACATTTGGACTCGGTAGGTGGCGCTGCTATAGGGGTCCATCATGGGATACGGGTGTTCTTAAGCGGACGAACGATTTGTTTGTTTTGTTGTCATGGAAACTGTCAAAGCGGTACGAAGTCCGCCGGCCAGCTAGTTTCTATTATAAAAATCGTTTGACAGTTGTTAAAAAGTTTCTCTATTGAATCACCAGTTAACCACTCCAATTGGTGATCACCACGCTCGCTTGCCAAATGAGGGTTGATGATCACAAACCCAGAGTATGCATTTAAAAATCCGAAACACAAAGCGTTTCATCATCAGCTCATTTTATGTCCTCACTGCTGGGGCACGAGCCTTCCCTATGGATGGATGGGGAGAACGGGCCATAAACCACCACGCGGGCCCAGTGCGGATTGGTGGTTGTTAACGACTGCTAATGCAGCCGGGACCAACGGCTTAACGTGCCTTCCGAAGTACGGAGGAGCTCGAGTTGATAAACTTTTGGTCACCCATCCGATGACCGGTCTTTGCGAAAGTTGCTTAACCTCAGCACTCGCAGACCGGGCGCGTTAACCACTGCGTCATCGAGCTCCACAAAGCGTTTAATAATTAACTATTTTTTTTAAATCATCCTTATCTCTTTCAGATGTACAAAAAAACATTAATACTTCTTGTAGCGGCGATTGGAATACTCCAAGTAAGATGTGCTACTATCAATACAGAATCGAGTATTGATGCCGGGAGTACTAGACTGACTTACGCTAGTGCGCGTAGTACGCCGCGTACTGTAACAAATGCGACTCCAGATAATGTACTTGCAAATAAGAGATTTACGAGAGATAATGTCAACAACAACAATGACGAAGATGTGAGCAGTTCTGCTCGGAATCTGACGGATAATGACAATGCTTTATATGGAAAAGGTAAGAAATATTTGTTGCTTAAGGCGAAGGGTAAGGCACACTAGCGACACCAATTGATAATTTGACAATTACTAACGGACCGGATCTTTTTTTAAACTCTGCGTACCGTCCGATAACAAGAAAGCATCCATAGTATTTATTTAATAATTGTGCACTACTCTTTGTTGCGTGGTTTATTCACAAAACGGGCTATCGCATTTATTCACAAACAATGGCCACTGTTGGTGTTAGCGAATGAATACAAAAACAAACCTAAAAGTGGTGCACAATTATTAAATAATAGATGTTTGCTTAGTGTCGGAAGGTCCGCAATGTTTGGAAAAAAATCCAGTTTAGCAGTTATCAAATTAAATCCATTAGCGGCGCTAGTGTGCAGTACCCTTAGGTATTTAACATAAATTTTGTCATGCCTTAGCATGACAAAATTTTATCTTGTAACAATACAACGTGTAACAAAAAGGTGTGATCAAAATGATTGTTTGTGTTGTTATTGAGACATAATTATTAACTTTAGCATAACGGTAGCATAGCGGTCAGTGCAGCCGCCCAAATTGCGGAAGACCCAGGTTCGATTCCTGGCTGGGTCGGGTGGGCGTTTATTTTTTCACTGTATTTTATAAGTATTTAAAAGTTTAACGCCTATGACTGCCCCACTGCTGGGCAAAGGCCTCCACCATTGAAATCAAGTCATCGCTACAATTAATGGGTAATGGCTTAATCACCACGCCTGTCAAGTGCGTGTTGAAATGAGCCACGATAGCATAGTTGCCCTGTCCTGGGGTGCGGGCTCGAATCCCGCTCTTGGAATTTTTTCAACACTTTGTCTTTTTTCAAATTGTAATTTGTTCGCAACAATATTTGCGAAAAGAAAAGCTCATTTCATGTCACTGCTGGGGCACTAGCCTTCCCTATGGATGGATAGGGAGAACGGGCCATAAACCACCACGCGGGTCCAATGCGTATTGGTGATTGTTAACGACTGCTAATGCAGCCGGGACCAACGGCTTTACGTGCCTTCCGAAGCACGGAGGAGCTCGAGATGATACATTTTCGGTCACCCATCCGATGACCGGCCTCTGCGAAAGTTGCTTAACCTCAGCACTCGCAGACCAGGCGCGTTAACCACTGCGCCATCGAGCTCCTCGAGTTTTGTGGGTTACGGTGTTTTAAATTGGCTCTTTTGCAGGAGTCCCATGCACGCGCAACGACCGCAATGGTCTCTGTGTCAACTACGAAGACTGTAAAAGCGAACAGGTGACTAATGACGGGATCGACATTAACAGAAGGTGAGATTTATGGAGAGAGTTTGCTATTGAGAGAGCCTTATGGCACACAAAAAGGAGGACCCAGGAAGTAAGCTTAAACACGGATCTCGAAACAGTTCGATCGCAGTCCTTTAGTTGATTGATGGCTTCGTACGATTAACACATTTAGCCAGTGTCAAAGTAATTTTTCTTACAAATAATTACTTACCCCCCAACCCCTTGAGTATCTCAGTAAAGATGGTGGAGCTTTACTAAGTCCTCGGGCGGACTTCTTGAGAGACATTGAAAAGTGACGTTACACTGTTTTGTTTCATTTGCCAACACTCATGCACTCTCACGAACACTTAACGGTTAATAATCCACCATTATTTCACATTAATATTCGACATAGTACAAATTTTAGAAAATAAAACAAAACCGCAGACATGACTCTTCACTTTCCCGCCAAGAAGCTCCCGAGCTCAGCTGTAGCGAGATTCCGTGTCCGCAAGAGGATGTCTAATTGTCTATGTGTGTATTGCTCGAGCGCATTTGTACGAAGTTTGCCTCCACAGACTCCTTATTTTGTGCCTGTGGTTTTCGCAGCGTCACCGGCCTTCACCGGGGCGGCGAGAACAAGCAATGTGATCGAATCATCGTTAGAGGATTTTTAGAGGTCTCTGTCTCCTACTCAATTCTCTAAGAAGTTCAGATCGAGTCGAGAGCGGAACAACCCGAGGGCGCCTCTGAAGGCTAGGACCTCGGCTAGTTGTGAACGTCGTGGCGGTGGAAGCGCGCAGATACAATGTCTGTCATTTCAATAACGTTTAACAGAAAGAGGTGGTACAAATGAAAAGATCCAAAGTGTATCCTTGTTTGTGGCGTTACCAAAATGCTACGACATATGCTGAGAAGAATATCATCATCATCATCATCAGAGCACGAACCTTCCCTATGGATGGATAGGGAGAAAGGTCTATAAACCACCACGCGGGTCTTGCCTTCCGAAGCACGGAGGACCTCGAGATGATAAATTTTTTGGTCATCCTTCCGATGACCGATCTTTGTGAATGTTGCTTAACCTCAGCAATCGTAGACCGGGCGCGTAAACCATTGAGCCATCGAGCTGAGAAGATGCTATTTCAGTATCGTACTCATATATTGTATTGTTATGGGCCATCATCATTATCAGATAGAGCGGAGTCATTTGCATACTTTTGTATATGAAACTTTTTCACAGTGGCGGATCAGAGACACCAGAGAACTGCCCAGCCGAGCCTATATTCGTGGAGCAACGTGTGGGTTGTGGCTGGAGAAACTCTAAGGGGATAGGGTATAAGTTGGTTAATAGCGGGAGCACCTCTGAGTACGGAGAGTTTCCCTGGATGGTGGGCATATTGAGGTAAGTCTTCTGGGGGCAGTACATCCATACATACATACTTACCATCACACCCTTCCCCAAAAAGAGGTAGAAAGAGCTTTAATATCACGAATTTTGAGTAAACTCACCGTTAGTGACCACGACGCTACAATTTTATAGCATTTAAGTCAAAGGGCTCCGAGGTGGAGTACTCGTAGATATCAGTGATAGGTTGCTAGCCGATCGCCTGATGTGTGAGCACCTTGGGACCCATGACTCTTAGTCGGCTCTTACGATAGTCACGGGAAGTTAGGTTGTGGAGGCAGTAGAATGTATTTCCGATTACCATTGGTGTACCTGACATGACAAGACACTATGCCGCATAACAAATGCTTACGAAATTTAAATAACAACATATAGCTGGTGTAGGGCATGTGGAGATAAAACGGGGTCAATGCTGCAGCTACTATGTATCTATGACTCTCTGAATAGGAAAAGAATGGAGATGAAAATAATCCAGGTATTTATGCATTTATTGAATTTAGGCATTTTGAGTCCGCCTACCTAGTCACCATCTTCTCTCTCTCATCACCACTACAACGTCATCTACAGATATCTCCTCGGAAGCATTCTAAGAGCCAAAAGGGCCGTTTGATTAGTCGGTATGTAAACGATGTATATGACTATACACTATCCGAATGCTGAACCAATATGGAACGTATAATAAATTAAACATTAATGATATCTTTATAACTCGCCTTAAAATGTTCATAAAAATCTGTACATAATCATTCACTACATCTTGCACTACATCTTGCACATTATTTAACGGTAACCTAAAACATCGCCAAGCTTCGAGTTCGAATTGGCAAGGTAGATAGATCGCTTCGGTGTAAGTTCGAGGGTTCGAGTGGCAAAGCGTTCAGCCCGATATGTCATGGTCCTGGGTTCTCTTCTCAAATCAGGCAATGTGTTTTTCGAGAATAGCCCCGGTGTGGTAACACCAACCCGCATTTGGTAAGCGTGTTGATCAAGTCATTACCAATGCGGCCCTTTTGCCAGAACTAGCTTCAACTCATAAGTTCTATCGATGACTAGATTTCAATGTTGGAAGCCTTTGTCTTGCCTGCAAGAGGACAGCATATAAACTAATAAATATTACTTGCTACAGCATAGAAAAAATTAACGATGAAAAGGACAGTAAACGCATTTACTTGTATCGTGGTGGTGGATCACTCATCCACCCCAGCGTTGTCCTGACAGCTGCTCATATTGCCGCAAAGCATGAACTCATAGTCAGGGCTGGAGATTGGGACTCGCAAACAAACAGCGAGACGTATCCACACCAAAACCGAAAAGTATCCAGTCAGGAGATCCATGAGGATTACGATAAAAGTAAGTCGTCATCGTCACGTTAGAAAAATTATAAAAGCAAGCACCTTGAAGCTTGTTAAGGATAGTGTTCGTCTTATTGAGGCCTCCGGTGACAAGAATGTTGGCAGCTGCTTCTTTCAACTTAGTTGAGATTGCCGGCATTCTTGGACCATTCCCGGAGGCGACAGTTGGAAGACATCTTTTAGTATTTAAACAATTCTTGTTTAGATTATATTCTAGTAAAATTTTATCTTATTAACTACATATAGCATTGTGAACGCAAAAATTGAAATAATATGGAATTGCGTCTTTCATCACACTATCACCAGCCCATTATGTTCCCACTGCTGGGGCACGAGCCTTCCCTATGGATGGATAGGGAGAACAGGCCATAAACCACCACGCGGACCCAGTGCGGTGCAGTGGTTGTTAACGATTGCTAATGCAGCCGGGGCCAACGGCTTTACGTGCCTATGAAACACGGAGGAGCTCAAGATAATACATTTTGGTCACCCATCGGATGGCCGGCCTTTTGTGAAAGTTGCATAACGTAAGCAATAGCAGACCGGGCGCCTTAACAACTGCACCATCGAGCTCCTTTTATTAATTACGTCTTTATCGATTGTTAATAATTGCAAAAGTGTTATTTTGACTGATATGGTAACTTCACAGTAACGTCATACCATTGGCTTGCATTTAATAAATAAAATCGCAAAGTAATAGAAGAAAACTAGTCTTCTGGGGTCTTAGTAGCTCAGCCGTCCTCTGACCGCTGAGTTATAAAAAATAAAAAATATAAACTGTGATGAAATTAAGACTAAAGTAAAAATAAAAATAAAATTTTGCAGAAAATCTGTATTTTGACGTCGCTCTGTTGTTCCTGGAGAAGCCCTTTGATTTGGCGCCCAACGTGGGGGTGGCTTGCCTTCCAACGGCACTTGAGAAGGAGCAGCCTGGAACCCGATGCTTTGCGTCTGGTTGGGGCAAGAACGAGTTCGGCAACAAGGGGAAATACCAGGTCATCCTCAAAAAGGTCAGTATACGATATAGAAGTTGGTTCACTTAAAGGTTCTTTAAAAAGTATCTTCTTAATCAAAAAATAACTATGTAAGATACTTCTTGGCGGGAAAGTGAAGAGTCATGTCTGCGGTTTTGTTTTATTTTCTAAAATTTGTGTTATGTCGAATATTAATGTGAAATAATGGTAGATTATTAACCGTTAAGTGTTCGTGAGTGTGCATGAGTGTTGGCAAATATTATCATTCATCATCATCTTAAAGGAAATAAATATTGTTTATTTATGTATTACTTGTTAGAAAAATTACTTTGACACTGGCTAAATGTGCTTATCGCACGAAGTCATCAACTAAAAGAAAAAAAAAAACTATGTAAGAGACGACTGTGTCTATGCATTTGCGCTTCGGCGCGTCCTGACTTGAGGTTGTTTTTTTTATATTTTAAGGGTAAGAACTTGGCTTTCATCTCACCTGATGTTAAGTGATGATAAGACCGAAGGTTGAAGCGCACTTTAGCCGAAATCTTCAACTACTGAGGTACTGGCTATCTTATCTCTGGCTGCGGGATCACAATGCTACATTTTTATTTTTAAACTGAATTAATTACCAACCAACATCAATGTCTGATTAATTTTATATTTTCTATGACACATCAGTCATATTCTGAGGAGCTAACTTATATTTTTTTTAATTGTTTTTTATTGTTATTGTTAATTATTTTAATTTTATTAATGCCCGTGGAGTTACAGCGTACCAAATGTTTCTGGGTCCTTGTTCATTTTATTTTATTGTATTTTCTGTTGTAACTCTTTTATGTGTAGCTATAAAAAAACCGGCCAAGTGCGAGTCGGACTCGCGCACGAAGGGTTCCGTACTTTATGACGTATTAAAAAACTACTTTCTAGATCTCGTTCAAACCAATTTTCGGTGGAAGTTTGCATGGTAATGTACAATATATATTTTTTTTAGTTTTATCATTCTATTATTTTAGAAGTTACAGGGGGGGGGGACACATTTTACCACTTTGGAAGTGTCTCTCGCATAAACTATTCAGTTTAGAAAAAAATTATATTACAAACCTCAATATCATTTTTGAAGACCTATCCATAGATACCCCACACGTATGGGTTTGATGATTATTGTATTGTGTACTAAAGAGACTTAAAGTTCTCTATTTATAAATGAAATGAAAAGCAGAAAAGAATAATAACTTAAATATATTGCTCGGAGATCAAATTACATCAAGTCCTTATCGTGGCAGCGCACTGACGTCGAATCTCTTCGATCCTCTCTTGTTTCCTTCTTGTACGTTCAATTTCAGATCACGGGGGCTGCCAGTAGGTTTGCTCAAGCAAATAGTCCCGATCACTATAGTACTGACAAGTGTTGTTACCTTTGCAGGCGGAAGTGCCCGTGGTAGAACATGAGGATTGTCAAAAACGTCTGCGCACCACTCGTCTGTCGCAGCGGTTCAAACTGCATTCTACTTTCATGTGTGCTGGTGGTGAAATTGGCAAGGATACATGCAAAGGAGACGGTGGATCCCCACTCGTATGTCCCACGGAGGTAAGATTTTATAGAACAGACCCCTCAGATACTAACCGGGCGTTAACGCCCGGAGCGACCACGCGACTTAAAACTTAAATATCGTCTATTTAGAGCCTACTTTTGTATGAAGAAGTTTAACTATAGACAAACTAGAATAAATTTGCTACACTCTCAACTCCCAACAACTTTATTCTCAGCGCGTTTTCAATTCTTTTTTCAATTTCAAATATTTTTTTTTGCCATTTTGTGAATTACGTCATTGGCGCAGGTGCTGTCATTTGTTTTGTTCGTTCGTTGAGTTTAAAGTGACCAAGACTCATAATGTGTTAGTATTAACTTGTTCCATGTTAGTTACATGATATTATTTATTTTTAATATGAATACTTATTAAACCGCACTTCATATGGCGCAGCAATGATTTACGTATCGGCAGTCAAGCCTGCTGGCGACCATGATCATGATGCTGTTGGTGCTGCCCCCCACCCTGCGCACCAGGGACGCGCATGCGCTTTCGCACTGTTGCGTAGAAGCAATTAACGCGCATTTTGGCGAACATTCCTGACGCGCTACAAAAGCGAGGACGAATTGGTAGCGGTTCGTGCGTCCTATTAATTTTGCTCATTCTGATAGTCGCGTTTCGAGCGCTTTAGAAAAACATTGGCACGTAAAGCCATTAGGGATGCAAAGTCTTTTGAAATATGGATATAAATAATCGATGTTCATATCGAAGACTGGTAAATATCGATATCCGATATATCATATAATTTTTATAGCTCTGTAAAAATTAGGGAAATCAAAATCAATTTACAATCAGTTATTTATTTTGTTAAAAAGATAGATGAATAAAGTTTGCACACAGCGGAGATGATAATCACATAAGTGTTTGTCATTTCTTCATGTGTTAGTAAAACATGTTAGAAAATATTATGTGACTCAAATTTCCCAACATAACAACCAAATAAACAACCTAAGAATAGTAACTTTGACAGCCTCTTCCCATGTAGGCGATTCCTGTTTTGCGTCACAGTATCAGTAGCGCCTGCTTTTTTTTTAATTCATCCTATTAGAAAAAGACAAAGGTACTAAAGCAATACAGCCATGTGACGGTTTATGCCTACAAACTTTTTAATTACTTTTTACGACTCTGGGCTCTTGCAGTTTGATGCAATAGTTATTTATAATTGATTACATTTAATTTTAGTTAGTAATAGCAGGTAAAATAATTAGAAATAAAATATGCCTAAATAAAAATTTCAATGATTTTATTATACCCAAATGTCGATATTTTGGGTTTTCCGATATCGAAATCATCGATATTGAAGATTTTAACATATCGATACAAATATCGATATTTTGGTGTCGATATTATCGATATTATCGGTTTCCCGATATATCGTTGCAATCCTAAGAGCCATAGAGTTAGATACATTTTAACACGGCCACCTTGTTTAATATTTTGTAGGTACAGTTTAAAGGCAAACTGTCTATGAATTTATTATTTAAATAAAACATACCTATATAGTACAGATGAATGAACGATTAATTAAGGTATCCTGCAGCTCATTTTATGTCCCCACTGCCACTGCTGGAGCACGAGCCGTTCCTATGGAAACACCACAGAGTGATTATCAACATTAAACACCACGCGGGCCCAGCGCGGGGCGATGGTTGTTAACGACTGCTAATGCATCTAGGACCAACGGTTTCACATGCCTTCTAAAGCACGAAGGAGTTCGAGATGATACCTACATTTTTCACCCATCATATGACCTATACGATAGTAATAGTAGGCCGAGCGCATTTACAACTGCGCCTTAAGAGCGTTTACGCGGCACACTAGCGCCGCCAATGAAAAAAAAACATATCTAGTAATTAGAGATAGAAAATCAAATTATGCTCAACAGACTAATTGAATGAAGTAATTTAGCATTTTTACGTTACAGATAAAAAAACGCCGTATTTAACTAAACCAGAACATGTCAGATGTTCATTAGGTGACGTAAAAATGCTAAATTACTTCATTAAATAGTTTGTTGAGCATAATTTGATTTTCTATCTCTAATTACTTAAGCTCTTTTTTATCTAACCATAGCGTCTTCATCTAACCTGATGTTAAGTGGTGTAAAAGCGCACTTCACCCGGGATCCTCAACTAGTGAGGCACTGGCTATCTTATCTCTAGCTGCCGGAACACAACAATGCTACAAACATTGATGTTATGGCGACGTATTTGGATAAGGTGGTGGTAGCCAGCCAGGCGGATAAATATGTTCTACCACCAACCAAACCGAGCACACAAAACATGTACCCCCTGGGAATCGAACCCGGGACCTCTGGGTCTAAACCGGGGGTCTTATTAATCATTAGACCATAAAGGCGGTTAAACTATTAAGGCGAAGGGCACACTAGCGCCGCTAATGGATTTAATTTGAAAAACTGGATTTTTTTTCAAAAATTGCGGACATTCCGACACTAGGCAAACATCTATAATATAATAATTGTGCTGTACTTTTAGGTTTGTTTCTGTATTCATTCGCTAACACCAAAAGTGGCCATTATTTGTGAATAAATGCGATAGCCCGTTTTGTGAATAAACCACGCAACAAAAAGTAGTGCACAATTATTAAATAAATGCTATGGATACTTTCCTGTTGTCGGACGGTACACAATGTTTAAAAAAAGATCCGGTCCGTTAGTAATTGTCAAATTATCAATTGGTGGCGCTAGTGTGCCTTACCCTTCGCCAGTCTCTCAATCAAAGTGTCACTTTCAGGTTCAGGATCGCTATGTGCAGTACGGGATGGTGGCTTGGGGCATCGGCTGCTTCGACGGCATACCCACCGTCTACGTGAACGTGCCTTTACACCGCGCCTGGATCGACGACAAAGTTAAAAGCAAAGGATACGATACCAGCACCTACTCAAACAACTGAGCTAGTTGGCGGTTCGTCCTCCCGTCAACAGATGGCGCTGTTCGCCAACGAGGAACGTTGCGTCTTTGTTTTTGTAGGATAATAGCACCAGTGTTTGGCAATACAGTGATCGTTTTTTTATGCTTTACTTTTGAATAAAACTAAATGAGTCATTTAAAACAGCCTTTTAATGTTTCCCTGACGGTATTTAGGGTTCCGTAGTCAACAAGGAACCCTTATAGTTTCGCCATGTCTAGACAGACAGACGTCTGTCCGTCCTCAGCCCAGCTCATAGACTCTTAGTACTAGAAAGCTGTAATTTGGCATGGATATACATATTAATCAAGCCGACAAAGTGGTGAAGTAAAATTTAAAAAAAATAATTTTAAGTTGGGATGAAATTTTTTTTCTTGTGTTTGTGGGGTGTCGTTGGATAGCAATTTCAAAAATATTGCGGGTTTGTGGAAACAGTTTTTTTATTGAGGCATCCGCTTGTGAAATATTAAACTTTAAAGTGCAAAATTTTGTTAGAGTCAAGTGTCCCCCCCCTGCCAGCCAAATGGTTGTTTTAAAATAAAAAATAAATACAATAAAATCTATTTATTTCAGGCTGTTGCCCATAATATTGTTAGTATACAAATGACTTAAAAACTATGTTAGTAAATACAAAAATTAATTTAGATATCTGCCGCCCTCTGGGGCTCCGGGCACACGCACTTGTGCTTGGACCCAGTGCCCCAGAAGGGGGCTGTCCAGCTTGTCGCTGAGCACGTTCAGGATGGTGTTGGTGCTCCCACGCGCGCGGCACATCAACGACGCGATGCGTCGCCGCAGCACGGTGTGGAAGCCGTCTGTGTGCGCATGCGCAAACATCGCAGACGCACTACAGTAGCGTGGGAGCCCCACAGCACCCTGAATTCGTTATTATACTGTACTTTATATATATTATATTTTGGATACATGAAAAAATTCTCGGTATTTGTATATATGACGAAGTTAAAAGGAAAATTAACACAGCTAAGTAGGCTTTACATGTTTACGAGTAACAGTCGACCAACATATAAAATGTACTTGGCGCAGTACAAATTCCTCGTTGGGAACTACTTAAATAACGTTGTCAGGTGTGTGAACCTCTTGACGTTAAATAAACGTTCATAAAAGCCCTTTTCTCAGAGTCCGCATTATGGAGATGGGCTACGGAACCCTACACTGCGCGTGGCCCGACACGCACGCACGCCGGTTATTTATATTACCTTTCATATTAATTAATGTTATTTCTACCATTTCACACTCTATATTATTGTATATTATGCATTACCTTCGTATATATAAAAAAAAAAAAAAGAGCAAAATGTTTTCGTACGGTATTATTACTTCCCGAGATTATCATTTAATTGTCACTTTTCCGGTTGAAATTTGACAATGTGATATTTTAATAGTTCATCATCATCATCATCATCATCAGCTCATTTTATGTCCCCACTGCTGGGGCAGGAGCCTTCCCTACGGATGGATAGGGAGAACGGGCCATAAACCACCACGCGGGCCCAGTGCGGTGCGGTGGTTGTTAACGACTGCTAATGCAGCCGGGACCAACGGCTTTACGTGCCTTCCGAAGCACGGAGGAGCTCGAGATGATACATTTTTGGTCACCCATCCAATGACCGGCCTTTGCGAAAGTTGCTTAACCTCAGCACTCGCAGACCGGGCGCGTTAACCACTGCGCCATCGAGCTCCTCCTCCCTCTCTTTAATAGTTACGTCTGCGAAAACTATCAGTCAGCTGGGTGCGGGCAGGGGAGTTCTGTCAGCTGGACCCTGTAAGATACTGTGCATTGCTCGAATAATCTGTATCTTTACTGCGTCAGCTGACAATCTTTCCACCGCTACAACATGCAGCTGATTGTTGTTTTTGTACTTTTAATAACTTAAACAATCGTTTAGTTAAATTTCAACAGGCGTATTATAACTTTATTTTACGTATTTTTTTACAAGTTCATGTGAGCAGCTGACGCATAGTCCCCCGTCCACGACTTTTTTTTTCAGCTCAGTATGATTTAAACTATTTATGAAAAAAGTTTCAGCCGGCGTACTATTACTTTATTTTTTTATTTTTTTTTACCACTTTCGGAACCATCCACCGCTACTTGAGTAGCTGACGGTCGGTTTACTCATTAGCCATATAAGATAGAATAAAATATTTATTATATATTTTTTTTAATTTTTTTAAATTATTATTTTTTTAATTTTTTTTTATTTATTTATTTGTTTTTTTTTTCCACAATATTTTAAACTTGTATTTAGCCATTGTTTAACTCTAAACACTCTTTTTAGTGCAAGGGCTACAATTTCATTAAGTTATTTTTCTTTTAGTTGATGGCTTCGTACGGTTAGCGCATTTAGCCAGTGTCAAAGTAATTTTCTTATAAGTTATACAACGTGTAACGGAAAGGTGTGGTAAAAATAATAGATCCAGATCCCGTACGTGTTGTTACTATGACATAATTATTAATTTTTACTTGTTATGAAATGTTTAATTAAATATTCTATTGTGACGTCACCTCAAAATATATAAGTCACAGCCCTAGTGGTTTAGTAACCTCTGTGTACTTACATTTACGGTCACTGCTACTGGCTTATGCGCTCCTGACGCGCATGACTTCACTAATATAAATATTAAATTTATTTTTTTATTTTATTTTATTTTATTTAAACTTTTGCAACATAACTTTTACATGGCGGACTTAATGCCTGAGGCATTCTCTACCAGTCAACCATAGGGTGGTGCAGAGATAACATTGACAGGTGCAATTAAGATGTATAATAAATGATTTAAGTGTAAGTAAATATATAATACATGCTTAAATATTATTTTTACATAAACATATAATATGTGTATTGTAAATACATAAACTACAATAAAAAACATACATAAAATACATAACTCTATATAATAGAAAGTTATTGAGACGATTCTGCCATGATTCTATCAAACAAGAGCTCGCGGACTTTCTTTTTAAAAGCGTCACGACTCGTAGCCATCCTGATTTCGAGAGGCAACGCGTTCCACAGGAGAATGGATTGGATGTGAAAGGAAGAATGAACAAAGCCAAAAGTATGAGAGGGACAGAGAAGGAGAAGATTATTTGAGGACCGGAGATTTTTAATTTGACAATAGCTTGACAAGTTAAATTTAATAATAATGTCTCAGTAACAACACGTACGGGATCTGGATCTTTTATTTTTACCACACCTTTCCGTTACACGTTGTATAACTTATAAGAAAATTACTTTGACACTGGCTAAATGCGCTAACCGTACGAAGCCATCAACTAAAAGAAAAATAACTTAATGAAATTGTAGCCCTTGCACTAAAAAAAAGTGTTTAGAGTTAAACAATGGCTAAATACAAGTTTAAAATATTGTGTCTCTGTCTAAAAATATTAGCTAAAAAGAGACAGCATCTGTTTTAAGCAGTGTCTAATTTTAGCCGACTTCTTGGCGGGAAAGTGAAGAGTCATGTTTGCGGTTTTGTTTTATTTTCTAAAATTTGTATTATGTCAAATATTAATGTGAAGTAATGGTGGATTATTAACCGTTAAGTGTTCGTGAGTGTGTATGAGTGTTGGCAAATGAAAAATTCTCTCAAGAAGTCCGCCCGATGACTTAGTATTTACATCTACGTACATCTTTACTGAGATACTCGAGGGGTTGGGCGGTATATCATTTCTCACTTCTCGTTTCTATTATCATTCATCATCATCATACAGGAAAGAAATATTGTTTATTTATGTATTTACTTGTAAAATAAACTTTTTCATTGGCTAAATGCTTGTGCAAAGTATTAAAAAAAAAAATTTGCCGTCGTTTTGTGGTAAAGCAGTTTATGTCCAAATATTATGTCCAATTGTCAATATTATGCTCCGAATATATTCATTTCATTTCATTAACTTACAACGTCTCCTTAACTTGCCACTGGCTTACTTGGCGAATTGGCGTCTTGGTGAATCCTCGTTCTTATATCAGGAAAGTTAGTATAGATCTACATAAATATCATTTTACTTTGTTTATTTTTAAATTGCAATGGAAACCATAAAAAAATTTTTTTTTAATGTACCATTTAATACTGTGTTAAAATAAATTTTATTTTATTTATTACCAATCAATAATCCGTTCTGGTTTATGTAATAGATTAAATTTTAAATATTTTAAATTTGAAAATTGTAATTGTAATTGTATAATTTAAAAAAAAAAATATATATATATATTTTATAGTATTACTTTTAAATTAATTGCAATGTTTTTTTTAAATAATGTTTAATTTTTTTTTTAATTTTTTTTAAGAATTAGTCTAGCAATTCAAAGGGGGAACGCTGCCAGTATCTTCGGTACCTTGCCTAAAGGGACTCCTTTTAATAATTTATTTTAGTTATTGTATTATATTATTTAAGGTTTTTAGTTTTAGGTTCATTGTTATATATTAAGTATCTTCTATATTTATTTAATGTTTAATAATTTAGATATTATAATAATTTGCATTATTGTCAATTAGCTTATATTCATATATTTTCATTTATTATATTAAATGTTAATAATGTATTATTATATTGTAATGAAATGATGTATAATGGACTTGCCTTGTATAACGTTCCGAGTTATATGGTTAATAAATCATTCTATTCTATTCTATTCTATTCTATTCTATTCTATTCTATTCTACCTTAAAACAAGCAAATTATTTCGGTGATTCCAATAAAGAAAGTTGTTCCAACTCTTTTGTAATAGCCTGCTCTCCCTCTTCCTCGGCTAGGATACCCTGGCTTTCGTTCGATTCCCCTGGCACGAGTTTCCGACCTTTTCGAGTAGTTGACGAGCCGGTTTTCTATTGGAAAAGGCTTACAAACCGTCCTAGTCCGTCCGTCGTAAAAGTATGTTGTAAAGTATGTTTTAAACTCGTCCAGCTTATCCTGGCTGCAATGTGTCGGGTAGCACATACCATAGTTTATGGAGATCATCTTTATAGGTGATTCGTATGACGGCGCTTCCCGTTTCAAAGTAGACACTGCGATGTTCAAATATTTTGAATATTGCTTGTGTGCCTCTTTATCGGTGAAACAGTTTTCGTGAGAATTCATTTTTTTATCAAAATTTGTGTTTATTTTTTTAGTATTCATTTTGCATATATGTATTCTGCTCGCTGTCTCAGTGTAAACGTTCTCGACATCATTCAAAATTCCTTTCCTGCAAAAAAAAAGTTACAAATTAACTTATGGTAAGGTCAGTCAAGCAGTCAGCGCAGTGGTTAACGCGCAAGGTCTGCGTTTGCCAAGGTTAACCCTTTTGAAGGCAATGGCAGCAACTTGTCACCAAATATTGAACTTTATGCACTTGGAATAAGATTGAAAAGCAATGAAAAATTACAACTGTATTGCCCGTGAAAAGCAATTGAGTAACCAAAAATTGTATCATCTCGAGCTCCTCCGTGCTTCGGAATTCCTCAATAGACTTTAAACTTTATGTGTCTTGGGTACATGGTTGAAAATGTATTGAAGAAATTTGACAGTTTTGGATAGGTAGATGTCCATGCATCTGTGTATAAAGCCGTTGGTCCCGGCTGCATAAGCAGTCGTTGACAACCGCCAACCCGCACTGCGCCCGCGTGGTGGCTTATGACCCATCCTCCATATCCATCCATACGGAAGACTCATGCTCCTACCGTGGGGATGAATATGCGCTGGTGATGAAGGCCAGCAAAGAAACTTGCTAAACACATTTGATACCGTTACTGTGAGGTGACAAACACTTATAATTTGTTAGCAACAATTCACTAAAACCATATTCGTATAAAAACAAAAATAACCAAAAAACCGGTCGTGTTGTGGACATCCTTCCTGGCCTTTGTCTTTTGGCTGAGATGATAATGATGACATTCGCATCATCTAAGTAGGTACGTCAGTAGGTGAGGATTCCGGGTAAAGCGCGCTTCCACCTTTGGCCTTGTCATCTCTTTAAATTAGGTTAGATGAAGGTCAGAGCTTGCCCGTGAAGAAAACTAGTAATTAAAAAACATATTACCCATAGACATCAAATACGTTATCCTTCATTGATATTTTGATATTGCCAAGCTTTGTCTCTTCGCTCTTCTTTTGAAGCTCTTTAACGATTCCATAGATTAATCTATGGAATCGTTTGAAGCCATATTTGGGGGGAATATATATAGCAACTGCATTCCCCGGTTCGTCCAACAACCATTTTTCAATCTGTACTGTAGCCGCTTCTATACACTTGGTTGTATCTGGTAGCGATTTGTGGTGTGTGAAAGTAGCGTCGTAGTATATAAGATCAATGGCTATAGGCTTGTTGTCGGTATCGTGAAGTGCTTTGAAGTTTTTCAAATCTTCGCTGTCGAAAACGAAGTCACCCATGTACAGTACAGTTTTGCCCTCTGGTGTTTTGAAGAGGAACATAACCGCTCCAGGCATATGCACTACAGGAATCAGTGTCACTGACAACTTTAAGTCTTCTAAGTCATGCTGTTTCCCTGGAAGATAATTGTGAAACTCATCATCTTAATCATCAGCTAATTTTTTTAGAAATTTTATTACAGCTAAGCACTCGGCCTTCATCTCACCTGATGTTAAGAGATGATAAGGCTGAAGATGGATGCGTACTTATACCTAGACCTATACAGATCGCGCCAAACTTCTTGTCCCCTCTGAAGTTGGCGCGATACGCGTCGCAGTAGTAAAAAATAGGCGTCAGTAGGGCGAAGGCGGGGACGAGCGGCAGGGCCTGACTGTGTACAGCTGCGCGAAGCAACTTCAGAGGGGGGACTAGAAGTTTGGAGCGATCTACTAGGCTATATAAAAAAAAGAAATGCGGTACGAAGTATAATAAAATAATAGTATTTAATCGATTCAGTTGCCGATTCTCAACAATTGTTATATGAAAAATAAATCTATAATTTAAAAATTCGATCAATGAATATTTAAATATGACATAAATGTAATTACGTGTATTAATAATGTATTATTATCAAAATGTTTACTTAATTTATATTCTATTATTATTGATTGATGAATAACTGTTTTTTTTGTTTGTGATTGTGATTCGTACTTAATAATGTTTATATTCACTATGTATAAAAAACTACAATTACTTATAAAAATTGCCACACTATTTTAAGATCTTGTTTACCATTTTCTAAGAAATAAATGAATTTGAATTTGAATTTGAATTTCAAAATAATAATATTAAGTAGGTTGGGGAAAAAGTCTTTTCGCATAAAGTATGTATGAACTTGTAATAAAATCTCTTTGGCTATACTATTTGTATCTGGCTGGTTTTGATATCATTAAAAGTTTAAATTAAAAAGAAGATAATTCCAAATTTAAATTAGGAAAATGTGTGATTTTCATTTGCTTTTCTTACTGTCAAGATGAGTGAATGTAATGAAGAAATTGTACTATAAAAAAGGTAAAAATGCAACGCAAGCCGCGAAAAAATTTGCGATGTTTATGGACCTAGTGTAGTGTCTGTGAGAGTAGCACAATTTAATCCGGAAATTTTTATGTCAAAGATGCACATCGCTCTGGTCGCCCTATTACGGATAAAATGGATGCCATTTTTGAAAAAGTGGAGTAAGATCGGCATATCAGTAGTTACGACGTAGCTGAAAAACTGGGAATTAACCACAAAACAGTTTTGGCGCATATAAATAAAACTAGGTACACAAAAAAGCTCGATATTTGGGTTACCTCACGAGCTCATTGAAAGACACCTAATGAACCGTGTACTCATTTGTGATTCTTAATTACGACGTAATGAAACCGAACCATGTTTGAACATGCTAATAACTGGTGATGAAAAGTAGATCACGTACGACAAGAACGTGCGAAAAAGGTCGTGGTCAAAGGCCGGTCAGGCTTCACAGACTGTGGCGAAACCCTGGTTAATTCGCAACGAGGTGATGCTGTGTGTGTGGTGGGATTGGAAGGGCATTATTAATTATGAGCTGTTATCACCAAGCAGGACCATCGATTCTGAACTCTACTGCGAAAAACTGATGAGATTAAAGCAAGAAGTTGAGAGAAAGCGGCCGGAATTAATCAACAGAAGGGGTTTGGTTTTTCATCATGGTAACGCTAGACCTCACACATCTTTAGCCAGTCAGCAAAAATTAAGAGAGTTTGGCTGGGAGGTGTTAATGCATCCGCCGTATAGTCCAGACCTTCAGATTTCCACCTGTTTCGGTATCTTCAGAATTCTTTAGGCAGTGTCAGGTTAACATCACCAAAGGACTGCCAAAACCACTTCTCGCTGTATTTTGATCAGAAGCCCCAAAATTTCTATAGCAATGAGATCATGTCCCTACCTACAAAATGGCAAAAAGTTATCGAACAAAATGGCACCTACATACTTAAGTTAAATGTAAATAAACTATATTAAAAAATGTTTTGAATTTTCTTAAAAAATGCGAAGAAACTCTTTCCCCAATTTAATATATAGATAACGATTTAATTACCTGTCTCCAACACAACGAGATAATCTTTGACTGTCTGATAATCATTCACATATTGGTTCTGGAAAGTTTTTTTCGATTCCTCTGTCATGTAGATTTTTCCCCGATTCGTTTTGAGTGACTTTGCCAGTTCAAGCGCGTTCTGCTCTTTACCGACCAACCCCCCATAATGGTCGCTATCCATGTAGGACAGAAAGTACGCCATTTTGTTTGTATCAATAAAGTTATCTACGTTTATATTCGGGATCCCATCGATACCCTGGCTTTCGTTCGGTTCCCCTGGCACGAGATCCCGATCTTTTCGAGTAGTTGACGAGCAGCATTGTGATGAAAAAGGCTTACAATCCTTAGGATTAAAGTATGTTATAAACTCGTCCAGCTTATCCTGTGTCGGGTAGCACAAACCATAGGTTATGGAGGTCATCTTTATAGGTGATTTGTCTGACGGCGTTTCCCAATTCAAAGTAGACACTGCGATGTTCAAATATTTTGAATATTGCTTGTGTGCCTCTTTATCGGTGAAACAGTTTTTGTGAGAATTCGTTATGTTATTCCCGCATATATGTATTCTGCTCGCTGTTAAGACAGCAAACGTGTAAACGTCCTCGACATCTTTTTTTTCCTTTTCCTTTACTTTTTGGATTTTCCTACAAAAAAAAGTTACAAATTAACTTATGGTAAGGTCAGTCAAGCAGTCAGCGCAGTGGTTAACGCGCAAGGTCTGCGTTTGCCAAGGTTAACCCTTTTGAAGGCAATGGCAGCAACTTGTCACCAAATATTGAACTTTATGCACTTGGAATAAGATTGAAAAGCAATGAAAAATTACAACTGTATTGCCCGTGAAAAGCAATTGAGTAAATTGTATCATCTCGAGCTCCTCCGTGCTTCGGAATTCCTCAATAGACTTTAAACTTTATGTGTCTTGGGTACATGGTTGAAAATGTATTAAAGAAATTTGACAGTTTTGGATAGGTAGATGTCCATGCGTCTGTGTATAAAGCCGTTGGTCCCGGCTGCATAAGCAGTCGTTGACAACCGCCAACCCGCACTGCGCCCGCGTGGTGGCTTATGACCCATTCTCCATATACGGAAGACTCATGCTCCTACCGTGGGGACGAATATGCGCTGGTGATGAAGGCCAGCAAAGAAACTTGCTAAACACATTTGATACCGTTACTGTGAGGTGACAAACACTTATAATTTGTTAGCAACAATTCACTAAAACCATATTCGTATAAAAACAAAAATAACCAAAAAACCGGTCGTGTTGTGGACATCCTTCCTGGCCTTTGTCTTTTGGCTGAGATGATGATGATAATGATGACATTCGCATCATCTAAGTAGGTACGTCAGTATTTGAGGTTTCCGGGTAAAGAGCGCTTCCACCTTTGGCCTTGTCATCTCTTTAAATCAGGTTAGATGACGGTCAGCTTGCCCGTGCAGAAAACTAGTAATTAAAAAACATATTACCTATAGACATCAAATACGTTCTGATCCTTCATTGATATTTTGATATTGCCAAGCTTTGTCATTTCGCTTTTCTCTTGAAGCTTTTTAACGATTCCATAGAATAACCCTTCGAAGCCATATTTGTATGGAATATGTATAGCAACTGCATTCCCCTGTTCGTCCAACAACCATTTTTTAATCTGTAATGTAGCCGCTTCTATACACTTGGTTGTATCTGGTAGCGATTTGTGGCGATACGTGTCATTGTCGAAAGTAGCGTCGTAGTATATAAGATCAATGGCTATAGGCTTGTTGTTGGTATCGTGAAGTGCTTTGAAGTTTTTCAAATCTTCGCTGTCGAAAACGAAGTCACCCGTGTACAGTACAGTTTTGCCCTCTGGTGTTTTGAAGAGGAACATAACCGCTCCAGGCATATGCACTACAGGAATCAGTGTCACTGACAACTTTAAGTCTTTTAAGTCTAAGTCATGCTGTTTCCCTGGAAGATAATTGTGAAACTCATCATCTTAATCATCAGCTAATTTTTTTAGAAATTTCATTACAGCTTAGCACTCGGCCTTCTTCTCACCTGATGTTAAGAGATGATAAGGCTGAAGATGGATGCGTACTTATACCTAGACCTATACAGATCGCGCCAAACTTCTAGTCCCCTCTGAAGTTGGCGCGATACGCGTAGCAGTAGTAAAAAATAGGCGTCAGTAGGGCGAAGGCGGGGACGAGCGGCAGGGCCTGACTGTGTACAGCTGCGCGAAACAACTTCAGAGGGGGGACTAGAAGTTAGGAGCGATCTACTAGGCTATATAAAAAAAAGAAATGCGGTACGAAGTATAATAAAATAATAGTATTTAATCGATTCAGTTGCCGATTCTCAACAATTGTTATATGAAAAATAAATCTATAATTTAAAAATTCGATCAATGAATATTTAAATATGACAAAAATGTAAATACGTGTATTAATAATGTATTGTTATCAAAATGTTTACTTAATTTATATTCTATTATTATTGATTGATGAATAACTGTTTTTTTTTGTTTATGATTCTGATTCGTACTTAATAATGTTTATATTCACTATGTATAAAAAACTACAATTACTTATAAAAATTTCCACACTATTTTAAGATCTTGTTTACCATTTTCTAAGAAATAAATGAATTTGAATTTGAATTTGAATTTCAAAATAATAATATTAAGTAGGTTGGGGAAAAAGTCTTTTCGCATAAAGTATGTATGAACTTGTAATAAAATCTCTTTGGCTATACTATTTGTATCTGGCTGGTTTTGATATCATTAAAAGTTTAAATTAAAAAGAAGATAATTCCAAATTCAAATTAGGAAAATGTGTGATTTTCATTTGTTTTTCTTACTGTCAAGATGAGTGAATGTAATGAAGAAATTGTACTATAAAAAAGGTAAAAATGCAACGCAAGCCGCGAAAAAATTTGCGATGTTTATTTACCTAGTGCAGTGTCTCTGAGAGTAGCACAATTCAATCCGGAAATTTTGATGTCAAAGATGCACATCGCTCTGGTCGCCCTATTACGGATAAAATGGATGCCATTTTTGAAAAAGTGGAGTAAGATCGGCATATCAGTAGTTACGACGTAGCTGAAAAACTGGGAATTAACCACAAAACAGTTTTGGCGCATATAAAAAACTAGGTACACAAAAAAGCTCGATATTTGGGGTACCTCACGAGCTCATTGAAAGAAACCTAATGAACCGTGTACTCATTTGTGATAATAATAAAATTAATTGTAATACGTAATGAAACCGAACCATGTTTGAACATGCTGATAACTGGTGATGAAAAGTAGATCACGTACGACAAGAACGTGCGAAAAAGGTCGTGGTCAAAGGCCGGTCAGGCTTCACAGACTGTGGCGAAACCCTGGTTAATTCGCAACGAGGTGATGCTGTGTGTGTGGTGGGATTGGAAGGGCATTATTCATTATGAGCTGTTATCACCAAGCAGGACCATCGATTCTGAACTCTACTGCGAAAAACTGATGAGGTTAAAGCAAGAAGTTGAGAGAAAGCGGCCGGAATTAATCAACAGAAGGGGTTTGGTTTTTCATCATGATAACGCTAGACCTCACACATCTTTAGCCACTCGGCAAAAATTAAGAGAGTTTGGCTGGGTGGTGTTAATGCATTCGCCGTATAGTTCTGACCTTGCACCTTAGATTTCCACCTGCTTCGGTCTCTTCAGAATTCTTTAAGCAGTGTCAGGTTAACATCACCAAAGGACTGCCAAAACTACTCGTCGCGGTATTTTGATCAGAAGCCCCAAAATTTCTATAGCAATGGGATCATGTCCCTACCTACAATATGGCAAAAAGTTATCGAACAAAATATCACCTACATACTTAAGTTAAATGTAAATAAACTATATTAAAAAAAGTTTTGAATTTTCTTAAAAAATGCGAAGAAACTTATTCCCCAACCTAATATATAAAGATAACGATTTAATTACCTGTCTTCAACACAACGAGATAATCTTTGACTTTCTGATAATCACTCACATATTGTTTCCGGAAAATTATTTTCGATTCCTTTGTCATGTAGATTTTTCCCTCATTCTTTTTGAGTGACTTTGCCAGTTCAAGCGCGTTATCTGCTCCGCTCTGGTCTTTACCGACCAACCCCCCATAATGGTCGCTATGCATGTGGGACAGGAAGTACGCCATTTTGTTTCTATCAATAAAGTTATCTACGTTTATATTCGGGATCCCATCGATTTCCCCGCAGAAAGAGTTTTTGTATTGTTCGAAATTCCCTGCCATTGCTCATCTGAAATGTAAGTCATCATTATTACAGCACTGCTGGGGCACAATCCTTCCTTATATATCGAAACCTCACCGGAAGAACGAGCCATAAACAACCACGCATGTCCAGTGCCCCCACCCAATCCACTAAATACCAATACACATTTACAGAACACACTAAATATGCACAATGGTTTAGGCCGAAGACACCATTCTCGTAGAACAAGGGTTCACACGCGCTCTATTTATTTATTTTATTTATTCTTTATTGCACAATAAAATAAAATAAAAGCATAACTTCACTCATTTAAATATTTGATTTTTAATTGCATGACAAATTAAAGTTAACTAGCGGTCTCCCCGCGGTCGAAATTCGACCGTAATTTTATTAGGCTGCACGAATTGTATCCTAAGCAATGAAAAATTAAAAAAGATAGAATGTAAGTTTGGATTGGCAAAGACAATAAAAACGTGTGTGTCAAATACATGGTAGTGTGTGTAATGTCGTTTTTGTCGATTTAATGTATTTTATATGCATAGTTAAAAAAAATAATTAACATTCGGATAACCTTCTCTATATAAACTATAAGTGTGCGAAATTTCATACTCCTCCGTCCACGCAATTTTCGTAAAAACGGGTACAAAGTTTTTGCTTCACGTATTAATATATAGATAATTAAGTATGTTTTAGTAACTACACATACAAGATCTAGTTGGGATACACTTTGGATCTTTTCATTTGACCACACCTTTCTGTTACACGTTGTATACTTAGTAAAATTTAGACAAGACAACGCCAATCAAGTAGGCTACTCTTGACGCAAACTCAATCTCAATACAATTCCTATGCGATTAATATGTATCGATATTGGGATAAGTTTCGCAATTTCGGAACGCCCCATCTCGATATTAATTTGTTCACTTAATTTCCACGCAATTTAATTACAATGTAGCGCTATTATCGCTTTTAAGAGTGCCATTTGAATTTTTTAGATTTGGGATTGGAAATTGATTACCGAATTGTGTTTCAAGAGTAACCCACCAGGGGGGTAACGACGAGCTCTTATAGCAGTATTGTTGCAGTTGTGAAAACGAGACGCGTGTAGCGACGAATATACTCCCGTCTCTTTTCCACAACTGCAATAATACTGATACAAGACCTCATAGTCACGGGGCAGGTCGGCTAGTAAGAAATAATTGTAAGTACTTACCGTTATCCTGATACGTACGTACGTCGAAGCCCGTCCAATACAAGTGAACACTTTATCTATATTTAGATGCGGTTTGTCGTGATGACGTCACTTCTAGTTAGTACTTGCGATGTTTGGCGCATACATATTATTATTTAAAGCACAAAACAAAGAGGCTGCAGAACGTAAGCTTTTGTTTTTGTGCAAATAAAGTACATTGGTTATTAAAAGTTAGAAAAGTTGTGTCAAAATGAAGAACGATTATTTAACACTAGCTGGCCCGGCGGACTTCGTACCGCTTTGACAGTTTCCATCATTGAGTTAAATATATATCAATGGTTTCCATGACCACAAAACAAACAAATCATTTTGTATTGGAAAATTAAATTATTTTATTTTATTTTTTTTCAATATAGCCTGTGTTACTCAGCGCTAATGTAGCATTTAAATGGTGAAAGAATTTTTGAAATTCGTCCAGTAGTATTTGAGTTTATTCATTTCAAACATACATACATACAAAAATACAAAGGTTTCCTCTTTATAATATTAGTATAGATAAGTACTTCTCATTGCTCTTAGCAACTTTTAACTAATAATTATCACTGCTAAATATCTGTACAGCAAGTTTTATGTGTTATTTGTAAAAAGAACCCCAGAGAACTAAATATGTGAAATAAAGTATTTTCGCGTACTTTATATTTCTCATAAATTATAGAGTACAGTTTAGTATAAGTTTTTTTTTGGTGAGAGTTTGCTGATTGCCTCAAACGGCATTTTCTCACCAGGCTTTTTTGGGGGCGGCGAGAAACTTAAAGGGTTCCTCAAGCCTCGTGAAACGAACCACCTTCGGAGGTTTTCTAGAGTTAGGATACCTATTTCAGACTCCAGTCTCTCACACTACTTTTGTCATCTACTTTTGTTATACCCATGAATTAGCATATACTTATGTAACCTAAATGTGAGAGAATATAAATCATTTTTCTTTTTTTTTTCAGAGGGAATGGCATCACGCACTATTGCATGTTCCCGTGCCCTACTAGATTCTCCGAGGGGTTCGGAACGGATCGGGGAGTGTTGTTCCCAGCTGTTGCGAGATCAGTGTCCGTGCAACGGATCTATATGTTAATAGTAAATAAGGTATTTCTCTTCTATTGAAAATCATAAGATTAAGTGTAAATTTGTGTGTAAGCAAAATTGTAAACCGTACTATAATGTAGAATAAGAAAATGCAATAGAATTAAGTAATATAGGAAACACTAGTGTTTAAGAAACAAAAATGTTAAAATAAAAATTGTGTAATAATAATTTTTAATAAAAATAATAATAATGATTAATTTTTAATTTTTCTTTCCCAAAAGTAATTTAATATATAAATAAATAAAGGATAAGCTTAGTAGACGGGACTCCCACCCGTTATAGTATAAAATACGAGGTATGTTAGTATGAAGTATGAAAGTACGAGAGGCATGAAAGATAGAACTGGAATGAAAGAGTAATGAGATTAATAAGAGCTCCGATCATGTTGCAGGTGTAAGATTTAAAAAAAAACCAAAAAAGAAAACCAGCCAAGTGCGAGTCGAACTCGCGCACGAAGGGTTCCGTACTTTATGACGTATTAAAAAAAAACTACTTACTAGATCTCGTTCAAACCAATTTTTGGTGGAAGTATGGTAATGTACATCATATATTTAAAAAAGTGGCTGTGACATACGGACGGACAGACAGACAGACAGACAGACAGACAGACAGACAGACATGACGAATCCATAAGGCTTCCGTTTTTTGCCATTTGGCTACGGAACCCTAAAAAACGGGTCTTTGTGTGCGTTGCTTGAGCGCGGTATATATTTAGCTTACATTCTGGGTTCTCGTTATTTTATGCATATGGTTTGGATTGAAGAGCGTTTGTTATCATATCCTTGATAACGCCAATTGTTGACAGGACAGACGCCAGACACGGAAGGGAGTAGGTAATAGAATAATATAGTAGAATATTTATTTATTAAAGTGACCAAGACTCATAATGTGTTGTTAGTATTTACTTAATCTATGTTTTTTAATATGAATCATTATCATCATCATCATCATCAGCTCATTTTATGTCCCCACTGCTGGGGCACGAGCCTTCCCTATGGATGGATAGGGAGAACGGGACGTAAACCACCACGCGGGCTCAGTGCGGATTGGTGGTTGTTAACGACTGCTAATGCAGCCAGGACCAACGGCTTCACGTGCCTTCCGTAGCACGGAGAAGCCGTTACTTTCGTAAAATCATAGGCGTTTGGGTAAAAAATAATAAAAGTCTTAATATTTTCATATTCATATTTTTTAATTGAGAAATAAAACAACAGTAGCTTGCGGAATATCAATACAAACATTTTGATGTCGGATCATTGTTTCATTTGTGCTATATTTACAAAGTTTCTGAAGAAATAAGTTTTTAGATATCATTACTTTTACGTATTGTTTATGCAGTTTCTGGGTATTTGTTTCAAATTCCAAGACAACCATGCCCTTGTAAAAGGATCAAGCTAACCTACACTAGTCCTTTTAATGTATATGACCTATTCAGCGCCTAGCACCAGTGACTTCAAAACACGTAAATTTTTGAAATTCGCGCCGCACCCCCTTAAATGTGGAGATTTGTAAATGGCACAGGTTTATTCACATAGGGAGCTCGATGGCGAGAGGTTAACGCGCCCGGTCTGCGAGTACTGAAGGTGAAGCAACTGTCACAAAGGCCGGTCATCGGATGGGTGACCAAAAACTTGTCATCTCGAGCTTCTCTGTGCTTCGGAAGGCACGGTAAGCCGTTGGTCCCGGCTGCATTAACAGTCGTTAGCAACCACCAATCCGCACCGGACTCGCGTGGTGGTTTATGGCCTCTCTCTATCCATCCATAGGGAAGGCTCATGCCCCAGCAGTGGGGTCATAAAAATGAGCTGATGATGATGATGATGAACTCACATTGTCTATTTATAGTTGATACTTGACTGTTAATCTTCCAGCAAGCAAATCTATACATCTATACATATAATAAAGCTAAAGAGGGTCGAAAGTCTGTACATGGAAGATATTCGAAAAAAAGTTGGCTGGGGATACTTAGAATCGATAAAAGAACACGATCCAACAGTTTATTAGAATTTGTCTGTTTGTCTGCTTGTCTGTTTATTTGACCGCGCATCACGTGAAAATGGCTGAACGGATTTGTATGAAACTTTGCACATAGACAGACCATGACCCGGACTAAAATATAGGATACTTTTTATCCCGGTAACAGGTTCCTGTGGGATAGTGTAGCCTTCGCGAACGAAGTCGCGGGCGACAACTAGTAAATAAATAAATAACCTACACAATGCTGTACAGACTACCACAAAGGACGATATTACATGAATCATCGTCTTATCACCCGGAAGTCGTCCTCTGTATATTTCCATGAATCTATGGACCTAGGTAAGTATATAGTTCATTAAACATCGCTTCTTCCACATACCTGGGACGGAGAACCCCAGTGATTGTGTGTCGTGTCGCGTGGCCTTTTGCCGTCTCAAATACTTAATGGATATAATTTAAACGCTCACCAGAAATATTTTTTTCACTTCAGTAGCTCAAACATGTAGGTTTTGCTGCCTGAAATCAGAATCAATGAGTGAGACCAAGTAACTTTTTAATTTTATTTTCAGAAAGCCGCGAATATATTATTTAGCCTTGGGTTAATCATACAATTTGAAACATTCACACTCTATCTCTTTCCTGCCATTAGAAAGAGAGAGAGAGAGACAAAGACCAGCCCTTTCGAAGTTCTAATTTTGAATTCGACTTCAAAGACAAACACGTTCGGAATCTCGTACTAACTAAAGAAATTTTGCAAAAAGATAGATAGATAGATAGATAGATAAATTCTTTATTGCTCACACACAAATGAATTGGAATTAATTAAACAAAAACTTAAAGCTAGTAATATGGGCAAAGGCGGTCTTATCGCTACAAGCGATCTCTTCCAGACAACCTTTGGTAAGAAAATCTAAGAAAGAGATAGAGGAAGTGCGCTAACATTAAATACATAAGTACAAATAATACCCTTCACACACATACATACATACATACATACATACATACATACATACATACCTACTTAAATAAAAAATAAATACTTTAAAAAAAAAAAAAACTGTAACAATATGTTACTAGCAGTTGACTGGAATAGTAAATGCTTGTGCAGTTTGGATTTAAAAGTTGAAAGTGATTTAGAATGACGGATTTCAGGCGGTAGTTGGTTCCAAAGAAACGTAGCTTTCACTGTAAAAGAGTCCTTAAAATATCCAGACCGAGTAAAAGGAGGCTTTAGGACATTATCAGTATTTGACCTGAGATCCCTGTTGTGATCCACCCCGAGAAATCGGAAACACTCCTTGAGGTAAGAAGGAGTACGAGGATCATACAGTACGTTAAAAACAAGAGTGAGAATATGTTCTTCACGACGCAACCTAATAGGAAGCCACTCAAGCTTTTGCCTGTATTCAGACACATGGTCGAACTTACGCAAACCGTAGATGAATCTGATGCAGAGATTTTGGAGGCGTTGTAGTTTGTTGAGTAGGTCCTCATTTAAATCAATAAGGCAGACATCAGCATAGTCTAAGATCGGTAAAAGGAGAGATTGCGCAAGTTCAACCTTGGTCTTCACAGGAAGCAAGTTTTTCCACCTCCTAAGCGACCCAGAGGCCGCAAACACTTTACGACTTATTTCCGATACATGTGGAGCCCACGAGAGGGTGCAATCGAAAAGAACTCCTAGATTTTTGGCAACGTTACCATAAGCCAGTGTGACACCGTTGAGCATGAGCGGAGGGATAGACAATTTATTTAACTTAGCTATCTGTTTTGAGCCACCGATGATGATAGCCTGTGACTTGTTGGGGTTGACCGTTAAGCCATGGGTTCGACTCCATTCATAAATTGTCGCAAGGTCAGCATTGAGGCTAGCGATCATATTCGTAATATTATCGACGGAGGCTTGAGAATAGATTTGCAGGTCGTCAGCATACAGGTGGAATTGACAAGAAAGGAGTGGAGTGAGAAAATTGATAAATATCGAAAAAAGGAAAGGAGAAAGGACACCGCCCTAGGGCACACCGGCAGTGACGTCGCTAGCGCATGACATTTTATCATTGGCACGGACACACTGTCGCCGCCCAAAAAGGTAGCTACGAAACCACTCGATTACAGTATCCGAGACTAGGAGAGATCTCAACATTGCCAGAAGGATATCGTAGTCAACAGTGTTAAAGGCATTGGAGAAATCCAAAAGAACTAGCGCTGTTAACTGTTGATTGGACATTCCCAGGCGTATATCATCGGAAACTTTTGTCAACGCGGTTGTTGTACTGTGCCCCGGGCGGAAACCGGATTGAAAAGGGCTAAGGAAATTATTAGAGTTAATAAAACCATCAATTGTTGTGATGACTTGATTTCAATGGTGGAAGCCTTTGCCCAGCCCAGTTTTATGGCTTATCTGCCTTTCTTATCTTTCTTAGTGAGGCCTGCTGAGGTTTCTCTCTCGCAGCAACACTTCGACCCATCGGAATCTTTTGTGCAACCCCATCCTTTCAATCTTCTTCCTCTGTAAAGATAGACGCCATAAGCTTGGCAACGTCTTTATGAGCAATGACGAAGAGCCTGAAGTCCTCCGGTTTCGGATATGCCGACCCCAGGAGTCCCATTCTTTTCCTAGCCAGAGAGTGGCAGTCATACAGTAGGTGCTGCATTGACTCCGTTTCCTCCCCACATGCTTTACACAAGCTATTTGTTGATAGATGCATTCTGTGGAGCATTTGTTTTGTGGCATAGTGCCCTGTCAAGGCACCGATGGTTAATCGGGACTGCCTTCTACTGCCTCCGCTTACTCTGTTTTAAGGCGTTTTCGCTTAGGAAGGATTTGGAGTGTTTCATACCCGGCTGCTCTTTCCATTCGATGCCGATCGATCTGCCACTCGGCCACCGAGGCGTTGGCGACCCAGTGTATCAGGGCCATATTACCAGCAATTTTTATGTCCCTACTGCTAGGGCACGAGCCTTCCCTATGGATACAGGAGAACGGGCCATAAACCACCACGCGGGCCCAGTGCGGATTGGTGGTCGTTAACGACTGCTGATGCAGCCGGGACCAACGGCAAGATGTGCCTTCCGTAGCACAGAGGAGCAAGATATGAAAAATTTGTGTTCACTCATCCGATAACCGGCCTTTGCGAAATTAGATTAACCTTAGTAAATGCAGACTGGGCTCTGCCGGACTCTTCAAGTGTGTCAGAGGGGGACGCGGGTTCAAATTCAGCTTGTGGTTATTTTTTAACATTTTGTAGAAATGTATTTAGAGCTTCGATCAATTGTTGATCGAAGATTTAGAGACTATTTTGAATTTGTCTATGAACGGTCTTCCGCAGTTATTGTTCTGCTACCACCAAAGAGTCTACATAAGTAATATTTGCTTAGACATTGTCACTTTGACACAATCGCGAATGAAGTTTACGAGAAGAATATAAATATTTCTTGCTGATTCCTACTTTTAGTTATATTGGTAAAAATGTTATCTGTTGCTAGCTCTGCACATCTAACAAAGATTGTCACTACAAGACGATTCAACGAGTTTATATACACTTTGGGAAATATAACCGGCGACAAGCATATACTGATCACTGCGAAACCATACATGCATCTTAAGACAGGTGAAGTATCATCATCATGATCATCATCATAATTTTTTTCAAATTTCATTTAATTTTTTACAGATATTAAAGATCACTAAGTTAATAATTAATTATATTTATAATTTTTCATCATCATCATCATCACCTCAGCCAAAAAGACGTCCACTGCTGGACAAAGGCCTCCCTCAAGGATAAATAATTTTGAGGGGAATTTGCCATAATCGCCACGCTTGGCAGGCGGGTTGGCGATCGCGGTAAGGTGAGAATAATCACAGAGAGACGCTGCTGCCCATCCTCTGGAATGGTCCCATAGTCACCTTCTACGACACCCACGGGAAGAGATGGGGTGGTACAATTCACGGGGAATTATAATTTTTATTGTTTATATAAAAAAAACACGAGCGTGTGTGTGTACCTACCTAATCTACCTATAGGCGTATCCATAATTATATTTTTAGCTCTAGGTTTGGAACTGTTGCAACATTCTGATTCCAGACGTGGATGGTGTCTCGAGGGTCTGGCCGCGGGTCTGGCGGGACCGAACGGAGGCCGTCATCCAACTTACAGCCACGCCGGAGGCACGCAGCCTCTCAAGCCTCTGACTAGCACCTAAATAAACAGTTGCTTAATACAACACAAGTTATTTAAATGTTTTTATTGTCGTTCCCTCTGCGACGCCTTCCCATGTAGCTGTTTTTTAAACTCATAGATCATCTCAGCCAAAAGACGTCCACTGCTGGACAAAGGCTTCATCCAAGGATCTCCACAACGAGCGGTTTTGTGCTGCTCGCATCCAGCGGCTTCCCGCGACCTTTACCTGATCGTCGGTCCACCTTGTTGGAGGCCTGCCCACACTGTGCTTTCCGGTACGCGTTCGCCACGCGAGAACTGTTCCACCCCACCAGCCATCAGTCCTGCGGACGATGTGCCCTGCCCACTGCCACAAAAGCTTAAGAACTCTTCGGGCTTTGTCGGTTACCTTTGTTCTTATGCGGATCTCCTTATTTCTGCAGAGAGACCTTGAGTATAGCGCTATCCATTGCCCTCTGAGTGACCTTGAACCTTGTTATGAGGCCTTCAATGAGTGACAAATTTATAGAAAAGCTACAAAGTAAGGAGACTTTTGAAGGTTAGCTTAATACATACCGCGATCGAGCATCGCAACGGACACGTCACGTCATGACGACACGGACGCGGACGTTGGCAAGCGTGGTGATTAAGCGCGGTACGTTCACGTGGTCAAACTGAATAGTCAAGCAAATTTGCCTTTCGGCCCATAAGGTCCTATGTGTCAGAATGACCGGAGTATTAAAATGTCCAGTTCTACAAAATGTCCAAAGTTTCAAAATGTCTAGTTGCACAAAATGACAGGAGTATCAAAATGTCCAGTTGTACAAGATGACCGGAGTATCAAAATGTCCAGTTGCACAAAATGAACAGAAGAAACCGCGACATTTATTTTGACAACAAATTCAGAAAGTATTTATAATTATAAGCTTGAAAACGAAGAATTAAGCTTGCTTTATAAATGTCGTGAAGTATAACATTTCTTTTAGTGCAAAAACAATTTTTTATCAATAAGTTATACTGAGAGAGCTAAAAATACGCTCTCTCAGTATACTAACCTATTGATAAAAAAATTTGTTTCACAGTTTCATTATATTAAAGTCTTAAGTTATAAAACATTATTTTATTTAAAAACTACTTTTACGATACGCCTGTAATTTCATGAAACTGGATATTTTGGTACTCTGGACATTTCAATACCTGGACATTTTAAAACCGGTCATATTGTAGAACTGGACATTTTGATACTCTGGACATTTCAATAGCTGGACATTTTAAAACTGGTCATATTGTAGAACTAGACATTTTGATACTCCGGTCATTCTGATACATAGGACCTTATGGGCCGAAAGGCGTGGGGCTTTACTAAGTCCTCGGGCGGACTTCTTTCTTTTTTCAAACTCAATAACGATGTTTAGTTAACCAAATGATTAAAGTGTTTTATTTGTGAGCGCTGCTAATCAGATGCTTAAAATTTAAGCAACTGATTACTTAAGGGGGTGCAGCGCGGACGCAAAACTGCGAGTTTCAAGTTTCTTTATGATAGCGAGCGAGCGGCGCGTGGCAGTGGTGTGACAACGGCGCACGACAAGAATACGCACGCACACTAATATCTGTACAGAGTAGGCTGGTGATTTAATTAGAGCAATGTTTACTTTCGTAAAATCATAGGCGTTTGGGTAAAAAATAATAAAAGTCTTAATATTTTCATATTCACGTTTTTTAATGGAAAAATAAGACAACAGTGACCTGCGGAATATCAATACAAACATGTTGATGTCGGATCATTGTTTCATTTGGGCTATATTTACAAAGTTTCTGAAGAAATAAGTTTTTAGATATCATTATTTTACGTATTGTTTATGTAGTTTCTGGGTATTTGTTTCAAATTCCAAGACAACCATCACCTTGTGAAAGGATCAAGCCAACCTACACTAGTCCTTTTAATGTATAAGACCTATTCAGCGCCTAGCACCAGTGACTTAAAAACACGTAAATTTTCAAATTCCGCGCTGCACCCACTTAAGTAATTGTTTAGATGATGATTAAAAATGTTTTATTTGTAAGACTGTAAATGATTACCTATGGATAGATCCAAACAATATCATAGTCTTATGTCATATTACAAATAGCAGGTTTGTCAGATGAAGCACAGATAATTTTCTTCAACATTTTTTTCTTATATATATTTTTTTTTATATATTTACGGATAAGCACAGTGCCTTGATCTCACCTGATGTTAAGTGATGATAAAGCCAATTATGGAAGCGCACTTCACCTGGGACCCTCAACTAGTGAGGTACTGGCTATCTTATCTCTAGCTGCCGGAACACAACAATGCTACAAACATTGATGTTATGGCGACATATTTAGATAAGATGTATATATACTACTCAAAACAAAATAAGGGCCACGAGGTATTTTGTCTGTACCATGAAAATAATAAAACCAATATTAATTTTTTTGTCTCCATAACGAAAACTAATGTTGTTTTTACCGTGTAGACCAATAAATTTATTCCAATAATAATGATTAAAAAGTTTATTTGCTTTTGAAAGAAAGGCCACATCCCGCTCACCAAAAGGCAGGTTGGTGGCCAAATGATTAGACAGTTTGCTTTAAAAAAAAAAAAAAACCACATTTAAGGTTAAAAATAAAAACAATGTAAAGTTACTGAAAACAAAAGAAAATACTCCATGCTCACTTTTAGTAACGGGTATGCCCCCCTCGTTTCGTTACGCACTCCTGAAGCCTGGAGTGCATGCTCTCAATCAAATGCCTGACATTTTTCATTGGAATCTCTTCCCAGGCTCTTTTAACAGCGTTGATGAGTTGCTGTTGGTTGTGGATTTCCTGATCACCGTCTCTAACTTTTCGCTTCAACTGATCCCACATGTGCTCTATTGGATTTAAGTCCGGACTGTTCGCCGGCCACGGCAAGACTTGAATTTCAGACGCTTCCAGTACAAACCGAGTCGCTTGAGCCGTGTGTGCACGAGCATTGTCTTGCATCAAGATGAATCCAGGACCCGCTCGCTGGGCAAATGGGATCACATGTGGTCTGACGACTTCCTCAATATACCGCTGAGCAGTAACAGTACCCTCATTTAAAATAGCGAGCTCAGTTTTGCCGTGTAAGCTTATCCCGCCCCAAATCATTACATTTGGACCACCAAAACGATCGACTTCATGGATGCAGGCTTCTGAAAATCTCTCGCCGCGTCTTCTCCATACTCTAATACAGTCTTTCCCAACGTGGGCGATAACGCCCCCTTGTGGGCGCTGCAGGCCTAAAGGGGGGCGGTAAGAGACCCAGAAAAAAAAGGGGGCGTTGTGTAGGGCTTTGGGGTCGATTTATAATTTCATCTACCTAGCTAGGAAAACTCTTAGACACCGACTGAGCTCTCGACTCTCGACTACATCTTGTGAACATCAACTAATATTAATTAAGATATAGCTCAAACTCGGTTCGATATAATAGACCGCGGGCAATCATGTTTTAACAAGTTTTTGTTAAATAATCCGATTTGTACATTCCTGTATCAATCGGCTGGTTCTATAATACTTGTTCTTGCTTGTCGAGTACGATTGGGCGTCGAATGAGATAAACGAGTTTATGCACGTTTGTCTTATTCCTGTTGGTGCGTGCTGCTTATGCAATCCTATATAAACGACGTAAATTTATTTTATTTTCATTTGTGGTTTCGCGCTTAATAGATAAGCAGTACTTGATTTCAACACTTACGTATTTCTCAAAACAAAACAATGTCGGAAGTAAAAAAGAAGAGACGGCAATACTCTGCGGAATATATTAAATTCGGATTTATTGAAAATCCCACAAACCCGTCGTCGCCTTTGTGTCTTCTATGTCTAAAAACATTTTCGAACGAAGCAATGAAGCCTTCAAGACTGCAAGATCATTTGAATAAAATGCATCCAGATAAGAAAGACAAGAATGTAGCATATTTTCAAGACCTAGAGAAAAAGCATAATACTCAGCCAAGTGTATCAAAACTATTTTCGGCGGCTGCTAAGCAAGATGACGACGGACTTCGAGCTTCGTACAATATCTCTTTGTTAATTGCTCAAAAAGGCAAACCACACAACATCGGAGAAGAGTTAATTTTGCCAGCAATAAAGGAAGTAATAACTACTGTGCTTCATAAACCGGCCGCAAATATTATCCGAAAAATTCCTTTGAGTAATAATTCTGTGCAAAGACGAATTGATGAAATGGCTGAAAACATTGAAGAATCATTGTGCAATCATCTGAGGACTAGTCAATTCTCAATTCAGCTCGATGAGTCCACTTTACCAACTAATGAAGATGAGAAAATACGTGAAGAACTATTGTTTGCCAGAAATTTGGAGACAGAAGGTTTGACAGAAGGATACAAAAGGCGAAACCATATTCAATACATTGGAAAAGTTTTGTGAAGAGAAAGAGATTCCTTTGAAAAATATTATATCAGTTGCTACGGATGGCGCTCCGGCTATGACAGGGCGCCATAAAGGCTTCATAGCGTACTTAAAGAATAAAATTCCAGATGTCCTTGCTATACATTGCGTTATTCATAGACAACATTTGGTTGCTAGAAACCTAAGTGAACGACTATTTCAATCACTGCAATATGTCATCAAAGCAGTCAATAAAATCCGTAGCAGCTCTTTGAATGATAGATTATTTCATCAGCTTTGTGTTACTAATGACGAAGATTTCAACCGTTTGTTGCTTCATACTGAAGTTCGTTGGCTGTCAAGAGGCAATTGTCTGATTCGATTTTACAACCTGTTTGACTCTGTGATAGAGTTCTTGGAAACTAAAGATACAGAACTGCGCAACAAGCTCATAACATCAAAGAATGATATAGCTTACATGACAGACCTGTATAAATTGTTCAACGACATGAACCTCCAACTGCAAGGCGATGAACTAAATTTAATTAAAACAAAAAATGTCGTTGCTGCTTTCGCAGCCAAACTGCTTCTGCACAAAAAGAATATGGGCAGACGTGAGTTTCACAATTTTCCGAATTTATCAGTATCCTGCAGTAACGACGACTTGTTTGCCTACTGCCAACATTTGGAAAACCTCCACATTGACTTCACCGAACGATACCAGGACATTTTAAACTTGGAAATACCAGACTGGGTGTTGGATCCGTTTTCAAATGTCAACACAGCAATGTCACCTCAGCTGGAAGAAGAACTTATAGAATTGACAACAAACGAAGAAATAAAAATCAAGTTCAAAAATGGATATCAAGAATTTTGGCTACAAAAACCGATCCCGCAATTGTACCCTGGATTGTGGTTAATTGTTCAACGATTCTTGATAGCATTCCCATCGTCATATTTGTGTGAACGTGGATTTAGTGCTGTGGCAACGCTGCTTACTAAAAAGAGAAATCGTTTGCGTGTTACCGAACGTGGCGACTTGCGGATGTTTTTGAGTAAATTGGAACCTGATATCAACAAACTTATTGAACAGCATCAGATTCAACCTTCACATTAGTTTTTATATAAGAATTGATTATGTTTGATTTATTTTCAATAAAAGATACTCTGTCCGAATACTATAAAGTTGCGTTTCAATAATCAGTTATAGGTACTTAGCGGTTTTTAAGTATTTTTAAAAAGGAGGGCGTTAAAAAATAATTTATTCTTAAAGTGGGCAGTAGACAAAAAAAGGTTGGGAACCCCTGCTAATACGCCGATCGTCGTTAAAAAATTTAACTTTGCATTCGTCTGTGAAGAGCACCATGCCCCATTGGTTTATGTCCCAGTCCAAATGTTGACGGGAAAATCTTAAACGATTTGCACGATGATTTCTGGTTAATGGAATACGGACAACTCGCCTTCTTGATGCCTGCTGGTCTTCATGCAATCGATTACGAATAGTTTGGTCACTGACACGAGTACCCGTTGTGAGCCGTAAACGATTTTGCAGCTTGCGGGCCGTCGTTGTGCGATCTCGGCGCGCACTTAATCGAATGTAACGATCCTCTTGAGCTGTTGTAATGCGAACTCTGCCCGAACCAGGTCTTCTTCTAACACTGCCGGTCTCTGGGGAACGATTCCATAGATTTTGAATAGCTCTTCGAGAAAATCCCAATTGCAAACCCACAGATCGCTGCGAATGACCTTCTTCAATCATTGTAACGGCTCTGGTTGCTGTCAGCGAGTCCATATGACGCCTGCGTGCTTGTGGCATATTGCAAAAGATGTTTCTGACTCGAGATATCAATGAACTCTGATAATTTCTAATAAACCAAGAAGCTAAGGAAAGCAAAACGTCAAAGAAAATGCAATCAAAATTTTCAAAAATAATTTTAAATCAAATTTTATTTAAAATTGTTGCCAGCATTAGATGAATACTACAATATTAAAAAGTTTAGGTATCAAAGAGTTTGTATACTCAATATTTTACTACTTTCAATATGTAAATGTTTGATAATTTACACAAAAATGAAAAAATACCTCGTGGCCCTTATTTTGTTTTGAGTAGTATATATATATATATATATATATATATATATATACTACTCAAAACAAATAATAAAATAATATATATATATATATATTATATTTACATATTAAAATAATAAAATAAATCTTACTCAATAAAAATAATTCAATGAAAAGAAAAGTATCAACATTGGTTTGATCGCAGTATGCAGCCGACTCATGAACTCGTGACCTCAAATCGTCGCCGAGCGCTAATATCCCCCATTTTTAAGAACGCCATTTTATAATACGCCTCTATAAATGGAGTTTATTTTTTAATTAAGCAATTTCACATAGGTAACTTGTTGTTATTGTATGTAATACCTAACTCTAATTAAATTTCCTTGTCTCTTAGTATTACAATTATTGTTTCAGGCTACAGATAAAGAGCCACGGAAAACCCACTGATAATAAGGTGACCATCATTTTGATGAATATGTCGTACGCAATAGCATATCTTTGTTGAAACATAACGGTTTATACTCGTGTAGGGAATGTTGCCAGCATTTTTGGGACTGGTCCCATGACCCTATCATATCATATTTATCTATAATAATTGAGTGTTCAAATAATTTTTAACGCAAATTTTGTTGCGAACAAATTACAAAAACACAAATGTTGAAAAAATTTCCACGAGCAGGATTTGAACCTGCACCCTTCTGACATTCCTATTAAATTATTTATAAATAGCTTGCTTACTTCTTAACTGATCCTTAATATTTGTAAAAATATTATGATCGGATGTTAGTGACGGTAGTTGTGTAATTTTTTCAACATTTGTGTTTTTATAATAAATGAGTGTTTATAAATACATTGAATATTGATAGTTGTCGCAGAGGGAACAATCACCAACCAAAGAGAGAGCAGATTTGATTGAGCTAACCACGGCCGCTTGGTTGATGATTGTCCCCGTCTCCAACAACTATCAATATTCAATGTATTTATATTCATTTATTAGAGATCTATTATTTAAGTATAGGTATCGGACAAGGAAATATTTCACGTTGCATTCAACATTGCTCAAATTGAATTCTGGGATCGTAGAGCTTGTTTTTTTCTTTTCAGTTATTTTTTATGTTAGACCGGTTTTTACGAGTATATAATTGTTTTTTTGTATAGTTATTTTAGCACTCGGGTTTTTTGTTTTATTTTAATAATTTGGTTAATTTCAAACTTTTTTGTTTTGTAAAGTAAATAACCAAGCATTTCAAAACCTAAATAAAATAATTATATCAAAAACACCTTACTCTTAAATAACCATAGCGCATACACCAATAATGTCAATAATCTGATTAAGGCGTAAAAACGAAAAACTCTTGACGCTTCCATCTGCCTTATCACCACTTAACATCAGGCGAGGTAAAGGTCAAGTGCATAACCGTTTAAAAAAAGTGTTAGTTATTAAATGTCCTATTTTAAAATTGACGTGTGGCCAGCGCTTGATTATTATTTTTAGATGTAAATACCTAAGTAGTAATCATTATTACTTTGTTATATTTAATATTCAATTTATCGTTATAGTACTCAGTCGTTTTGTACTCGCAATGGCCACTATGGTAAGTGAATTAATTAATTTTATTTATTTATTTATTTATTGATTTTTAACATGTTATTATAGTAACAAAATAAATATAAAAAATATAGTTGCTTAAAACTAACTGTCCTTACAATTACAGGTCAAATCACCCTTGTAAAGCCTATATTTTTACTAATTTATTTTTTGTATTATAATTTTTGTTCACTAATTTGACGCACAATACGGTACGATTATTTGTAACGAATTGCTAACTACTTCCAATACGCATGGTTGCAGAATCGTGGTATTTCACTTTATGGTCACTTTTTATAAACTGCAAATATTTTGACGAAACATCTAATTATATCAGAGAACTAAGGCCCTAGCATTTAAAAACAAATTCAGGTTAGTTTTTTTTTAACTTTTCCTGACACAAAAATTGTAATATTTTTAAGAGCGGCCTCTCTGTCGGCTCATTTGAATTGAAACTACCGAAAGTGCTTTATTTTTCTTGTTAATCGTAATGTCTTTTGGCGGTTTTCTTGAAAACTAGCATATAAAAATTTAAGGTTTTTTCATAATATTCATTTCATAAATGTGGACCCTATTATAATAAATACCACCATATATAATAAATACCATATATATATGGTCGGAGGAGCTCGATGGCGCAGTGGTTAACGTGCCAGGTCTACTAGTGCTGAGGTTGAGCAACTTTCGCAAAGGCCGGTCATCGGATGGGTGACCAAAAAATTATCATCTCGAGCTTCTCCGTGTTTCGGAAGGCACGTTAAGCCGTTGGTCCCGGCTGCATTAGCAGTCGTTAACAACCACCAATCCGCACTGGGCCCGCGTGGTGGTTTATGGCCCGTTCTCCCTATCCATCCATAGGGAAGGCTCGTGCCCCAGCAGTGGGGCACGATGTATATATGTATGTATTACTTAAAACTATTTTTGTGTTGTTCTAGAACATTGTAAGGAGTTTGGCGTTGCTGTCTCTCTTGGTAACTGATGGCTACTGTAACTTTTCCATGTTTACAACAATAGCGCCAGTGGTATATGGTAATTATTTAGAGATGTTTTAAGATATATTTGCCATAAGTATAAATAGCAATGTAGAAAAAAAAGTGTCACGAAAAAAATATTTTCTCCAAATTTTTTCAATTTTTGATTAGTTAAGGGGGTGCAGCGCGGAATTTGAAAATTTACGTGTTTTTAAGTCACTGGTGCTAGGCGCTGAATAGGTCTTATACATTAAAAGGACTAGTGTAGGTTAGCTTGATCCTGTCACGAGGTCATGGTTGTCTTGGAATTTGAAACAAATACCCAGAAACTGCATAAACAATACGTAAAAGTAATGATATCTAAAAACTTATTTTTTCAGAAACTTTGTAAATATAGCCCAAATGAAACAATTATCCGACATCAAAATATTTGTATTGATATTCCGCAGGTCACTGTTGTCTTATTTTTTCATTAAAAAACATGAATTTGAAAATATTAAGACTTTTATAATTTTTTACCCAAACGCCTATGATTTTACGAAAGTAAACATTGCTTTAATTAAATCACCAGCCTACTCTGTACAGATATTAATGTGCGTGCGTATTCTTGTCGTGCGCCGTTGTCACACCACTGCCACGCGCCGCTCGCTCGCTATCATAAAGAAACTTGAAACTCGCAGTTTTGCGTCCGCGCTGCACCCCCTTAATAAATATAGGTAATAATGTTTTTTTATTACTTTCGCGTTCCATTTTAAACCTAGTTTTTTTTAACACCGGTCAATACCAGTGAACGCAAATCATTAAAAAAATCCCGATAGGTCGAAGAGCACTATGATAAGATAAGATAGGTATTGTTTTATTAGGAATAACCAACAGTTGTCATAGTAAGTTCAAGAAGAGTTATACTGCAAATTGATCTTCAGGGTTAGACAAAAATAGCAATTTAATAGTAACTAGCTTTCGATACACTTTATTACCTACTACTACGTACGCACGTGTAAAACTATTTTGTACATTTAAAGGTAATTCGTGTGGACTTTTACTCCGATCTTGAGTTACGGTTTATTATAATTCTTGACGCAGCTTAGCATTAACCGTCGATGTTATCTGGCAACACTATTAAGTTGGGGCCTGCGTTCGGTCCGAGTCGGGGATGACGATAAAAATATCAATTAACATCAAAATTGTTATTTTATAGCGAAATGTCTCCGAAGGTGATTCGTTTCACACGGCCGAGGAACCCTTTAAGTTTCACGCCGCCCCCAAAAAAGCCCGGTGAAGCTGAAAATGCCGTGTAAGGCAATGAACAAACTCTCTCCAAAAAGAAAAAAAAAACGAGCGAGCCTTACAGAAGTCGCATAATATGATATGTAACATTTGACATCTCACCTTAGTAATAAGCAATTTTAACATTATATCTGAAAAAAATGGGTCAGGTATTACATCATTTATATAAGTATAAAATAAATGCAGTAAATACTCATTAGAAGACATTTGACATATCAAAATGACCTTTGATAGTCAAATGACACAATATGTCACTTAAAATAATAATATGTCATGTTCATAATATCGATTTTAAATTTACAAAATGGCGGGCGCTTGCGCGCTTCCCTGACGTCCTGTTACACAGTTACATTGTTACACATTTCACGAAATCACTCCCACAAGCTTCCCCGACTTCCAGTTACACACTTGTTACACTGTTACACATACTTCCGTCCCATTTCACGAAATCACTCCCACAAATTGCTTATATGAGTTCAAGCGTCGAATACCCAGACACAATAGAATTTTAATTGTTATCGGCCACCTACTGGTCGCTCGACGCTCAAGGGCTTATAGAAAGCGAGCGGAAAGATGTTACACATCAATAAAATCACCAATAGCCACATGTAACCTTTACATGCCTAACTTGTAATAACTTTTGCAGGAACTGTCACGAAGGCCCCGGTCACGTATGAAAGTAAGGTGAGTTCTAAGCATTGGCTGCAGACGACTTTTACAACGTAACCTTAATGATTATTTGCATATAATTTTACGTAAATATTGTTGCGAACAAATTACAATTTGAAAAAAGACAAAGTGGAATTTTTTCAACACTTTTTCATTTTTCAAAACTTAACCTTAAATTTATAATCAAGCCTTAGTTGTTGAACACTTCGTCGCCGTATGTGGTCTAGTAGTTAAGACAACCTGTCTCATATTCAGAAGTCCCGGGTTCGATACCCAGCGGAGCGGTACATGTTTGTACTCCGTTTGGTTGGTGATTTGTACTTGGTTTATGGCCCGTTCTCCCTATTCATCCATAGGGAAGGCTCGTGCCCCAGCAGCGGGGACATTAAATGAGCTGATGATGATGATGATGATCGAAAGAATTACATACAATACAATTACAAAGATTACATCGAAAACAAGCACGGCATCGAATGGAAAGAGCAGCCGGGTATGAAACACTCCAAATCCTTCCTAGGCGAAAACGCCATAGGACGGAGTAAGTTCATATGCGGAGGCAGTAGAAGGCAGGCTCGATTAACCATCGGTGCCTTGACAGGGCACTATGCCACAAAACAAATACTTCACAGATGCATCTTTCAACAAATAGTTTGTGTAGGGCATGTGGAGAGGAAACGGAGTCAATACATACTACTGCGACTCTCTGGCTAGGAAAAGAATGGGACTCCTGGGGTCGGCCTATCCGAAACCGGAGGACTTCAGGCTCTTCGCTCATAATTCTATTTTGTTTGGAAAACAATGTGTCAGCTGGACCTAGGGTTGTCACTTTACAATTTCTCTTAGTAACAAACAACCTTAATATCTCGGCCATAAGGTGCTTTCTGGTATGTTTATAATTCTGCGGAATTCTACGACCTGTGCCCTATCTGCCATATTCGGGATTATTAGTTAAGTGTGGGATATTGGGTTACTGTGACGAGCATTGATGCGGTATCATGCTAATAATTACTACCTTTATAGGGGTGCGGCTGGAGACAATGGGCTATGACGGACCGTATAGTTTCTACTGCAGTAGCAAACACAAATTTTGGCGAATTCCCTTGGGTGGTGGCCATTTTTAGGTAAGCATTTTGACATTTCGCTTTATTACACAACTGCCAAATAAAGGAGTGTTTTGTTTTCAGGGTTCATGTATGTATGTATGTGATGTTTAAAGTTGCCAACCATGCTTTAAAATAACGTATCCTACGTTGTTTTCTATCCCCATACTTTACTTATAAAATACTTTATTTCCGACGTAATGCGTGCGTTTGAACGGAATATTCCTGTTAACTTTATTTCTGAACTACTGAATGATACTCAGACTTAGGTGAAGTGAAACGAAACGCAACGATAATTGCGATGAGTCTTATTGCCATTTTAAAAATTATTAGATAATGCCAAGAGTACAAAGAAATATGTTTTTAAACATTTAAATAAATAAATTTGGAAAAGACTTTATTTTTTCTTAAAATTCTTTTTTACTTACTTGCTAGCAGAACCAACTTCGGAAGCTGCAAAATGTTTGGTGGACTGTTTATCACACCACTGAGTCTCTTTCCAGTTTTTTATAATAAAAACTAGCTGGCCCGGCGGACTTCGTACCGCTTTGACAGTTTCCATCATTGAGCTAAATATATATCAATGGCTTCCATGACAACAAAACAAACAAATCATTTTGTATTAGAAAATTAAATACCATCAAAAAAAACTTGTAAAAAAAACCAAGTCTCACAACTCAGTTCTTCTACCGTAAAAAGTTGTGAGATCCATGTAATACCAAGTTCTCAATATTAAAAATCTTTTATGTTTTAACTAGATAGATTGACTTGGCCATCGCATGGAAACACAATGTATCTCACAAGTAATACATAATGTTATATTAAGGGGGTGCCGCGCAAAATTTCGAAAATTTACGTGTTTTTAAGTCACTGGTGCTAGGCGCTGAATAGGTCATATACATTAAAAGGACTAGTGTAGGTTAGCTTGATCCTTTCACAAGGCCATGGTTGTCTTGGAATTTGAAACAAATACCCAGAAACTGCATAAATAATATGTAAAAGTAATGATATCTGAAAACTTATTTCTTCAGAAACTTTGTAAATATAGCACAAATGAGACAATGATCCGACATCAAGATGTTTCTATTGATAGTCCGCAGGTTACTGTTGTCTTATTTTTCAATTAAAAAATATGAATATGAAAATATTAAGACTTTTATTATTTTTTACCCAAATGCCTATGATTTTACGAAAGTAATCATTGCTCTAATTAAATCACCAGCCTACTCTGTACAGATATTAGTGTGCGTGCGTATTCTTGTCGTGCGCCGTTGTTACACCACTGCCATGCGCCGCTCGCTCGCTATCATAAAGAAACCTGAAACTCGCAGTTTTGCGTCCGCGCTGCAACCCCTTAAGACGCTTCCCTTTTAATCATTTTTTTCACACTTTTTATTTATTTATTTAAACTTTCACATATATATTACATGGCCGACTTAATGCTTGAAGCAATCTCTACCAGTCAACCATATGGTGGTGCAGACACTATATCCTTTCTTTTACACTTTCCCGCTAAGAAACCTTTTAAAACAAATTCTCCTTTCAGACATAATGAAACGACCTCGGAGTACCAATACATCTGCGTGGGTTCCCTCATCCATCCAAGAGCGGTGTTGTCTGTGAAGCACTACTTCAAGGAGTCCAGTCGCATCCGGATCAGGGCTGGAGACTGGGATATCTCTGGCGACTACGAGATCCGTTATCACCAGAGCAGTGATGTCGTCCAGATCGAGAGTCACCCGAGATACAACCCTTGTGAGTGATTCATTCATTCATTAATTATTCATTCGATCCGGTGCAAGCATCAACTATTTATTACCAGAGATCGGAATGAAGCTGGCTAATTTGTCTAGTCAGTGGTTTTGTTTTTATTTCTAAAAGTTTGTGTTAGGTATGTCGAACGAATATTAATGGCAAATAATGTATTACTAATAGTAATAAGTGAGAGTAAATTTATTTAAAATACTTGTTACAAGAGGAGCTCGATGACGCAGTGGTTAACGCGACCGGTCTGCGAGTGCTGAAGTTAAGCAACTTTCGCAAAGGCCGGTCATCGGATGGATGACCAAAATAAATCATCTCGAGCTCCTTCGTGCTTCGGAAGGTACGTAAAGCCGTTGGTCCCGGCTGCATTAGCAGTCGTTAACAACCACCAACCCGCACTGGGCCCGCGTGGTGGTTTATGGCCTGTTCTCCCTATCCATCCATAGGGAAGGCTCGTGCCCCAGCAGTGGGGACATACAATGAGCTGATGATGATGACGATGATGATGATTTGTTACAATACATTTTATGATACATCATAATAAACCCATCATCAATGGTGGGTTATTAACCATATTAATGTATTAAGACTAAATCTTGCGATCATAATATCTAAATGAAATAGGTACCTACGAGTATCATACATTGCTTCGTTCTATGAAAGCTTTTTTTAAAATTATTTTGGCTCTACTGAAAATCAGCGCTGTAGCATATTTTCATGCAACACCAGAGCTGCAGAGTCCACTCTCACTACATTACCGCAAATGTTTCTATGTAACTTTTAAGTGTTACTTAGTTTAGTTTAATTAATTAATTAATGAATTAATTCATTTATTCATTCATTCATTCGTTCATTCATTAATTAATTCATTCATTCATTCATTAATGTCAATTCATTCAATCATTCATTCATTCAGTATCTCGAAATATATTTTTTTATTAATTCCTACAGTGAACAACGCGTATGACGTGGCACTGCTGTTTCTGAGTACGCAGATCAACCAGGCCCCAAATGTGGCATTCGCCTGCCTCCCCCCTCCAGACACGGTGACCGACCCTGGGGCCCGTTGCTTGGTTGCTGGTTGGGGGCATGAGACCTTCATCAACGGTACAATTAGGAACATCATGAAAAAGGTGTGTTATGTTTGTAGGTGTTATTATCTATTTAGATAATAATAATAACCACAATATATATTTATATAAAAAGGAAAACTGACTTAATGGCTGACTGACTGACTGACATATTAACGCATAGCCCAGAGTACTAGGATTAAAAACTTGAAATTTTGCACCATGCTTTCTTTTATAGTATGTGAGTACTAAAGAAAAGATTTTTGGAAATTAGCCTTTTAAGGCTAAAAACCGGCCAAGTGCGAGTCGGACTCGCGCACGAAGGGTTCCGTACTTTATGTTGTATTAAAAAAAACTACTTACTAGATTTCGTTCAAACCAATTTTCGGTGGAAGTTTGCATGGTAATGTACATCGTATATTTTTTTTAGTTTTATCATTCTTTTATTTTAGAAATTACAGGGGGGACACACATTTTACCACTTTGGAAGTGTCTCTCGCTTAAACTATTCAGTTTAGAAAAAAATGATAATAGAAACCTCAATATCATTTTTGAAGACCTATTCACATGTATGGGTTTGATGAAAAAAAATTTTTGAGTTTCAGTTCTAAGTATGGGGAACCGCCAAAATTTATTGTTTTTTTTCTATTTTTGTGTGAAAATCCTAATGCGGTTCACAGAATACATCTATACTTACCAAGTTCCAACAGTATAGTTCTTATAGTTTCGGAAAAAAGTTGCTGTGACATACGGACGGACAGACAGACAGACAGACAGACATGACGAATCCATAAGGGTTCCGTTTTTTGCCATTTGGCTACGGAACCCTAAAAAGGAGAGGGAGGGAGGGAAGTTTGTATGAAACTCCGTCAGTTTTGAAGCTAAATCGATAAAAATTGGTATTTAGCTATTTGTTTAGAAATTATGGATAACTTGTTTCTGGAATTTTCAAAATTCAACCTGAAAAAGGGTGGCCATGTTTGGTTTATTTTTATTTGACGTCAGTTTTCTCTTGCAGGTTGAATTGCCAAAAGTGGAAAACGACATCTGCCAGTCGCAGTTGAGCAAGATCTTAAGGAGGAATATAGTTCTTGATCCGTCCATGATGTGCGCAGGCGGCGTAGCGGAGCACGACGCTTGTCTAAAGGATGGGGGGGCGCCACTCGTATGTCCATACCAGGTATTACGATCATACCATCTTCTACAATTAACAAGTCCCAGGCTTAGAGGCTTAGTAACCCGTGCCTCTAGTCAAAATCACAGCTCAGCTCAGCTGATGAATGAAATCGGCCATATTGTTTCGATATCTACAGCATCCTAGCCTTCGTTTCGTCATCTTTTTTGACAATCGCTATCGTAGCGAAGGCGTACACTAAAAGTGCTGCTTCTCTACGCATTCGTATGAAAGAACGATCGATAACAATTTGATAGTCTATGGTTTCGTTACGAATTATTGTCTACCAACTTGCGATAACGATGACGATTGACCACGTGAGTTAGCGCGGTTTATGTCAATCCCATACATTTTATTCTTATCGAACTTCGCTATCGTTTTTTAAATGTTACTTTGGCTAAGCCTGTTCTTACATTTATCATCACTGCTGCTTGCTTATGTGCGCCTGACACGCATGACTTTACTAATATAAATATGTCGGCGGCGAGGTCGGTTTGTAGGTAGGACGGTCGAGCAAACTCTGATTCGTCGATAACACAGTTCATCTTGGATCTTCAAAATAAAAGCGCAGTCGTTTTCCTTACAGTCACTTTAATGTTATTTTAATATCACAATGTAATAATTTAGAAACAGTTGCCCGATTCAAATGGATTTTAGAAACGAAGTGAGTTCTACGCGTGCGTACTCTCCGACCGCTCCCGTTTAAATGTTCCCAGTCCGTTGTCGCGCCAACTGACGTTGACGTTTCGCGTACCATAGAGCATAGGCTGCGCAGACCACACTAAGTATAGACTATACTTGTCGTTTCTAAGCGATGCTAGCACCACGTCTCCGAGAAATATTTAATTTAAAATTGCATGACAAATTAAAGTTAATAATTATGTCTCAGTAACTCTGCATACAAGATCTAGATGGGATACACTTTGGATCTTTTCATTTTGACCACACCTTTCTGTTACACGTTGTATATAACGTGTAACAGGTTAAGCCGCACACCCAGAAAGTAGTTTGTTATAAATCGGCTTCTCAATCGATTGAAAATATTTAAAATAAAGGTAATTTTTTCTCCAAAATTATTAAAATTACAGTCACTCCTTCGTTAAATATTTAAAACAAACAAAAATAAAACGTAAGTCAATGCAATAATGGGCTTTTTAAAATGCGGTAGGTCGGTAGGCTAAAGCGCTACTATGCCAATACTGTTTGCCCTCGATGAGTATAACTAATAACTTAAATAAACCAATTTAATTAAATAAAAGTAAAATTATTTTACATGTTTTTTAATTATAATTAAATGTTCTGATTGGGGTGTCTGAGGATGTGCGTTCATTCTGTGACATGTTGTATATACACACATAGGTCACATTTTATCAACTGCAAATATTTTGAGGATAAATTCAACAACATATATAAACTATTTTTCTGAAAAAACCTTAAATTTAATACGCTAGTTTTCAAGAAAAACGCCAAAAGACATTTCGATTAAAAAGTAAAATAAAGCATTTTCGATAGTTTCAATGCAAAGGAGCCGAAACAGAGAGGCCGCAATGCCTTCACCGCTTACACGTGCCCCTAGTTTCATTCAAAAGAGCCGACAGAGAGGCCGCTCTTAAAAATATTACAATATTTGTGTCAGGAAAAGTAAAAAAAAAATAGCCTGATTTTTTTTTAAATGCTAGGGCCTTATTTCTCTGATATAATTAGATGTTTTGTCAAAATATTTGTAGTTGATACAATGTAACCTTATATAAAATAAATATTTTTTGTTTGTGTTCTCCTCTGAAACGGCTCGACCGATTTTTATGTTTATGATTTTTTTAATGGATATTTAGTAGGCATAAGAATAAGGCCGTAAATTATATTTCATACCGCTAGCAGATGAAGGGTACTAACTAGATTTTTTTTCTATATTTTTGAATTTTTTTTTTGTATTTTTTTTAAATATTATAACCCCAAATATTCACTAGACATAATTTATACGGCAGAACAACGTTTGCCGGGCATCTAGATTTTTCGTGCCTTTTGTGTAATAATATATACATCATTTACGTTAGAGATAGGTTGGAAAAAAAGAATTCTTTTGATTTTATTTTTATTTCATTTGCCTTTGATTGTTAACTGTATTAGTATAATTAATTATAATAAGCAGTGATCGGAGTAAGTAGAGCTATTTTGGTTCATTGACCGTAAACATTGATGTTAATGTGGACATTCCGCGAGATTCTAACTGAAACTTTTTTTTATAAACATGATAAAAGAAGGCTTGTCTTACGTATTGGCAATGGGCGCTACGACGTTGTCAAACTTACATTAGCGACGCGTTGTCAATTACCATTGCGCACACGCGCAATGTTGCCGCGCAACACGGCTTTTGGAAACAAAAGAATACAATAGCGGGCTCCGCCGCTATAAGAACGCACCTGTTTTTGTCTCTTTCTACAATGCTGTAGCATTCAAATTGTTTATCGACAATATTTCGGGAATGTCCATATTAATGAAACATTATGGCAAGTACAAAAAATTGCTCTACTTATTCCGATCACTGATAATAAGTTATGCATGCTGTGATCACCAGTAATTGTAAAAAATATTTATCTAGACAACTAATTACCTACTATAATTTTATTATAGTATATGTCATGTATCCCTGTCATGTCATGTATCATTATCCCCGTGTGGTGCCGGGGGTAAAGAATTGCACCAACCCATCTCTTCCCGTGGGTGTCGTAGAAGGCGACTATGTGACCATTCCAGAGGATGGGCAGCAGCGTCTCTCTGTGATTATTCTCACCTTACTGCGATCGCCAACCCGCCTGCCAAGCGTGGCGATTATGACAAATTCCCCTCAAAATGATTTATCCTTGAGGGAGGCCTTTGTCCAGCAGTGGACGTCTTTTTGGCTGAGATGATGTCATGTTTGTGATCCTTAAAATAAATAAATAGATCTTTGGTGATTGGCAACTGAAGTGGTAGTGGACAGGATATTACACAAACAGTGATGGTCATTGGGGCACAAATATTAAGACTGAACGTCATTCTAAAGCATTTATGTGGTTATCTTTGATTACAGGGTGTGAAGAATCGTTACTACCAGGCAGGCATAGTGTCTTGGGGGGTGAGATGTGGACTCGCCGGTATACCCGGTGTGTACGCGAACGTTGCTGTGGTTCGCCCCTGGATTGACCAAATCATGCTCAACAGAGGATACAACATTGATACTTACGTTGCCTAAAGATTCAAAGGCCCCCCCTTTAGGATAAAACGGCTGTCTCTTCTCGTTAACCGTTTTAGTTCCCGTTTTTTAATGTCACTTTTTGTATGTGTCGTGTATTATCAATAAATGTTTATTCATTCATTCGTTCGTTCATTCATTCATTCATTTATACATTCATTCAAATCACGGCCTGACAGGGTTCGCAATTATCAAGATAATAACACAGCTCGGACAATTATGAAGCGCGTAAGTCTTACCAAAAGATACTGTAAGCTCTTTCTGCGTAAAACAGAACGCACGTGATTAAATTGAAATGAGGGTATAGTTGGTAGCTTGTATACTTAAGTACAATATATGTTTGCAACGAATAAACTCAAAAACTACTGGACCGATTTAAAAAATACTTTCACCATTAGAATGCTACATTAGCGCTGAGTAACATAGGCAATATAAAAAATATATAATTATATAAAATATTAAAAACGACAATTTAATTTTCCAATACAAAATGATTTGTTTGTTTTGTTGTCATGGAAACCATTGATATTAATTAACTCAATGATGGAAACTGTCAAAGCGGTACGAAGTCCGCCGGGTTTGCTAGTAATATATGACTAATGTCAAAAATAACAAATGCTCAAGTTGTAAAGAAAATCACTTGTAACAATTGTCCCTGTGGTACAATTATCCCTTAAATGTAAAAAAAATACAGATTTCGGTGTCCCCGCAAGAATCGGAGCATTGAAAATAAATACAACAATTTACAAAAAAACATTTTATTTTAAATAACACAATTCCAACTTGAATGCACTTCTCGCCTGGATGCAGGCGAGAAGTCTTTTAAGAAGCATCTTTTAACACCTACCTACCATGACGATCGGTCAATAACCAAAGAATTAACATCATCACTTTTTATATACGGAAATACCCGTTTTTCTACAATACCAAATCTAAAGGGACCACAATTATTAACCGATTTTTTTTTAAATCGCCATTTTGTAGCAAAACTAATACCCTAGGAGCCTTTTTTAAATTTTTTCTTAAGTCGGTTTTTTTTTAAATATTTACAATTTAGTATACAAACACCTCTCAAAAAACCCGATTTCTTTTACATTTTTCAAAATTCCAAAAAAAAAGATTTCCATACGATTTTCAAAACTCAAACGCTCGCACCTGTCTCGATGAATTCCTCAACTTTTGGTACTATTTCCATCTCGATTCTCCCGAAATCCTCGGAGCTATGGCCAAAAATACGTCTCAGGCGATTTGCATCTGATAACTATTTTCAATGGTAAAAATAGTTTTTTCTTCATTATTACGGTAATTAGTCTTGTCCTTAAAATACTTTGTATGCTTTGTGTTTTAGTTATTAAGTAAAAAGAATAAAACTATTTTCTATTTATTGTTACTATCAAATAATATTAAACATATGGGGACTCGTATCTATCCAAATTGTAGTATCAGTCTTTAGTTCCTTATTTGGAATCACAATTGTGACATATGTAACAATTTTCTTGTGGCATACATACTCGTACATTCTTCGTGGGCCTAGTAATGGCAATTTATGCATTGTACCCATTGTTCGTTTGGTCTACTTTCTAGTATTTCTAGGCACAAACACTCTTCCTCTTCAGTGCTTGAGTCACTTTCTTCAGTCTTTTTTTTTGTCTTAGGTTTTTTGCTTTTGTTTTATGTTTAGTTTTTGGTTTGGATTTAGAATTCACGATATATATTTTTTACTTCTTTAGCTTTTTTCGGTCGATCCCACTTTATCCATGGATATACAAAGTTGATTTAGTGGGACAAAGCTTTTTTCTAATTACTTATGTCCCACTTTATCCACTGATGACAAATATATTGTGACATCTTTAATTGATTTAATAACGAATAAACAATGTAAGTATATGAAATATGCAAGTGTATAGGTACTAAATATATGTATGTTGTAAGTGTCATCATCATCATCATCAGCTCATTTATGTCCCCATTGCTGGGGCACGAGCCTTGCCTATGGATGGATAGGGAGAACGGGTCATAAACCACCACGCGGGCCCAGTGCGGTGCGGTGGTTGTCAACGACTGCTAATGCAGCCGGGACCAACGGCTTAACGTGCCTTCCGAAGCACGGAGGAGCGAGAGATGATACATTTTTGGTCACCCATCCGATGACCGGTCTTTGCGAAAGTGGCTTAACCTCAGCACTCGCAGACCGGGCGCGTTAACCACTGCGCCATCGAGCTCCTCCTGTGTATGTACTAAATATAAGTAGGTATGTTGAAAGTGTATATATTAAAAATTTTAGTGCAAGTGTGTGTTGGACGTATACGAAAAATTTATTGATAAACAATACAAATAGTTTTTATTGAAGTAATTCCGAAAAGTGTTGATAACATTTCCAGTAGCGGGATTTGATAGATAGATAGATAGACAATTTGAGGTATTCCTCGAAGCGCTCCCATTTTGGAGCGCTCCCAACGAAGCGCCCCAAAACTATTCCTCGAAGCGCTCCTTAATAACTGCTAATAAAAGGAGCGCTTCGCAATTAAAAATATTGAAATTTTATTCCTCGAAGCGCTCCCCCACGTTGAAAAATAGGGAAGAGCATGAAGTAAACGTAATATATAATATCGATGATCTTTTAAAACTCGTGCATCATCACAAACACTCTAATGTGTTATGTATTTATACGATAAGGGATATTAATAAATAAACCGCAAACATATACTTGTCAACAAATGTTTCTCTCTCTCTCTCTCTCTCTCTCTCGTAATGTTTAATCACACCTTGCGAAATAATCTACACAATAATTATAATATCGTTATTACTTTGCGTTGTGTTATCATAAATATTGTTTTAAAAATGTATGTTCTTATATTTTTATAAATGACTTTAACGTTATGATATTGAAAGTATGAACTACAAAGAAGGAAGAGGAATAAAACTTCAATATTTTTAATTGTGAAGCGCTCCTTTTATTAGCAGTTATTAAAAGGAGCGCTTCGAGGAATAGTTTTGGGGCGCTTCGTTGGGAGCGCTCCAAAATGAGAGCGCTTCGAGGAATACCTCGACAATTTTATTGCAACACTATAAAACATAAACATAAACAAAAAAATTAATAATTTACAAAGTTACAATTTGGCGGTGTTATCGCTTTCAAGCGTTTTTCCAGACAACCAGTCGCAACGTCTGACATACCGGGTCAAATGCACTTCTAACCTTATATCCACAGCTTCTAATTATCAGACCTGTGCAAAGGAGTATAGATGCGAAAAGTTAGGTAATAAAAACGAACACAATACAACTTGTTATATTGAAAACTTTATTTTTATTTACAAAGAACAAAAAAAAGAAAAGGAAACGTTCATTTGACACCTTAATTTTTTTATAAAAATAAATACTTAAACAAAATTTGAAACGGAAAAATGGCTGCTTCTTATCTTAATGCTACAGCCACTGTGTTTTGCTACGGCCCTGCCCCCCAACCGCGTAACACTCTCGCTTTCGATCGCTTTGTAGGCGAAGCCCTCGCCTCGCTTTCTAATATAATATCGAAATATAATATCGAATAATATCGAAAGCTATAGCCTATAGCTTTCGATATTGCTTTCATATTGCTTTCGAAATGACAAGATGACGCCTCCTCCTCGCCTCGCCTTCAAAGCGATCGAAAGCGAGAGTGTTAGGCGGTCGACCCCCTGGTTTCCAAAAGAAACTGTTTTGAGATTTAAAAATAGGGTCCTAACTTATTTCATGATCTATTAAAAGGATCACAAACATAAGTATTTATTATTTACAAATATAAGTATTATTTTTATTTTTATTTTTACTTTTTTTAATTTTTTTTTTACTTTTACGATAGTACTGTAGTGGTACTGTATGACATTGTGGAAATTGCAACTTTTACCTGATGCAAATTTGTTAACGTATATTTTTTATTTTGTGTTTTTTTTTACATGTTGTGGTTGTCTTCTATATTTTTTGTGTTTATTGTAATGGAAAGTGTCCTGCTATGATAGGGCATTTTCCAATATTTTTGACGCTGTAAGGGAGAAAAGAGCTAGACACTTGCTGAGTTTCTTGCCGGTTCTTCTCAGTACAAGATCTCCCGCCCAGAGTAGACTTACGAACCGATGGCATAGTGACATTCATAAGAGCTACTTGTAGCCTAAACTGAATAAATTATTTTGAATTTTGAATTTTGAATATTATATATGTCTATTTATTGCTGTGCTGTTAGTTATTCTATAATTATTTATGGTGCACCGGGGCGCGACGACAAGCCTACTTTAAACTTGAATCTTTTTTGTCCATCGGAAGGTTGTCTATGAAAGAGATCTTATTACATCAGACTACTTAATTCGTAGTTCTTAAACGTCAAACCTCAATATTCTTTGAACTTTATCGGTAAGGCATATGGTTGAAAATGTATTGAAGAATTTTGACAGATTTGGATAGGATTCTGTGCAGGCTGTACGTGTACTTTTATGTAGTCCCTTTGTCAAATGTTTTATTTTTATGTTTGGTGTTCAATAAAGTGTATTTATCTCATCTTATATTATAAATTAACGTGTCATTTCACTAATAATCCGAGTATGAAGCTATAGGTAAGCCGAGTTGTTTCATTTTGTCATCTATCCACTGCCGGGCTCGTGCCATGTCTATATAAACGGATGGCTGTCCGTCCAGGCCACACGACATCCCCCATGACAGTAGACCGCTCGCCATGTACCGGCCAGGCTGCCCCTGAAAAAAAAAAGCATCACAAAATGGGTTTTCTGAAACATTTTGAAAAAAGACAGTGTTGAAAATAAACCACGGGCTGGATTCGAACCCGCACCCCATGACATGCCGGGTCAGATGCACTACCAACTATGCTATCGTGACTCAATCCAATTTGCCGAAGTTGAGCAACACTATCTACTCTTACTCAGTAAGCCAGAAGAGCCCTATTCAATATTGAGTAAGAGTAGAATTTTTTCAATACTTTGTCTTTTTCCAAATTGTAATTTGTTCGCAACAATATTAACGTAAAATTATATGTATATATATGCATCAGCTTAGAAATGAGGTTTTTATTTTGACAACCTTCTTGGAGATAAATGGCAATCGCTAAATTGGCCAAATACACGCGAGCAGTGGCCAGCAAAGAAAATAAATATCTGGCGTGTTATTTACAAATGGAACGTACTTTTTACTTCGAAACATGACAAACAAAAACTAGGACTTCTTGACGGGCAAGGGCAAGTGAAGAGACATGTCTGCGAATTTGTTTTATTTTCAAAATTTTGTGATTTTTTAGATTATTAACCAAGATAAATTTTACTAGAAAATTGTATTATCGTATGTCCACGTGCGATTAGAGTTCGTACGGAAACGTATCCAAAGTGCAGCTGTAAATCACAAAGTACTAGAAGAGTTCAACAAGTCGTTAGCTGAGCGGTCAGAGCATTGGGCCGAATAAAGGATTTATCTTATCTTAGTGGGGCCTGCCGAGGTTTCCCTCTTGCAGTAGCACTTCGACCCATCGGGGTCTTTTGTGCAAAGAAAATGAAATGCAATGAAAAAAAAAAAGGAAAAAAAAAGAAAAAAAAAAAGGGTTTACTACTCTTGCTGAGTGTAATAGGACAGACACTTACTGCAATAGGACAGGCGAGAGGAGAACCTCCACTGCCTTTGCACGTGTCCACATCCTTCTCACCGCCAGCACACATGAAGCATTGGTTCAACTCGAAGAACGGGCCCACATCTGTCGTGCGCAGTCTAGTCTGGCAGTCGTCTGCTGACAGTACCGGCATTTCCGCCTACTTGCAACAAACCAAATGGCAATTAAAATAAAAGTATCATCATCATCATCTCAGCCAAAAGACGTCCACTGCTGGACAAAGGCCTTCCCCAAGGATCTCCACAACGACCGGTTTTACGTTGCTCGCATCCAGCGGCTACCTGCGACCTTTACTAGATCGTCGGTTCACTTGCTGGAAGTCAGCCTAATAAATATATATGTACAAAAAGTAATTAGTAGCTGATGTATTTTCACAGTGAGCGACCACGTCGCTCACTATGGGCCTTATCAGAAGGCTCAAGGTCACTCAAAGAGCAATGGAGAGGGCTATGCTCGGGGTTTCTCTGCGAGATAGAATCAGAAATGAGGAGATTCGCAGAAGAACAAAGGTAACCGACATAGCCCGAAGAGTTGCTAAGCTCAAGTGGCAGTGGGCATGGCACATTGCTCGCAGGACTGATGGCCGCTGAGGCGGAGCACTCCTCGAGTGGCGACCGCGTACCGGAAAGCGCAGTGTGGGCAGGCCTCCAACAAGGTGGACCGACGATCTGGTGAAGGTCGCGGGAAGCCGCTGGATGCGAGCAGCACAAAACCGGTCGTTGTGGAGATCACCGAGTTGGAAAGGGACCTCAGTGCGGCAAACCACCAGATTTCCCAATTTGTTGAGTTACAGCAGCAGCACGAAGTGGATCATACTCAGTCCTTATTTGAAGAACTTATAGCATCACCTGGTGGAATTTCATTTCATCAATCTCAAAACAACAGCAAAATAAATAAAATCAGCAAAACTAAAATTAAAAAATATGTAAAAATTAATAAGTTTATAAAGAAAACTAAGAAGTTGATTAAAAAAAATAACTGTTTTTATAAAAACATTTCTCTTAGAAAGGAACGTATTAGCCTAATGGATTCCTTAGATATATACAATAGTAAGTTAATGGAAAGTAGGCAAATGTATGACCGAGACACTAAGCAACTACAAACTAATATCCAAAGGCTACATGAGTCTCTTGTTATAATGACCAAAAAATACTCAATAGCACAGAAACAGATTGAAGAACATATCAAATCAGCCACAGAGTTAGTCGATCTGTGCAAGTTCAATGCTGATCGGTACAATTCATTAATTAATAATGAAATTAACCTACACAAAGAGTCTATATCGCTTAACTCTAATATTCAGATAAACACACAAAACTTGTCTGTCTTGGTTCCCAGTCCTACATCGGCCTCTCCTCAAACAATACATAAACCTATTGTTACTAAATTAGTAAAAAAAACAGTTATGTACTCGGATAAACTGGGTCAAGGCTTAGGGTTGCCTATAAATCGAAATATTATCCATTCAATGACCAATATTTGTACTCCAGGTCAATCGATGAATGCTATAGCAAACAAAATATCACAGGATTCACTAAATAGTTCCACTAATGTTATTATATTATGTGGTGACAGCTCACAAACGAAGAAACGTGACATTATAAATAGTTTTAATACTTTGATAAAACTGCAATCAGAAACAAATTGCAGGTTAATAATTAGCGCCTTTCCCTATTGTACCAATTTGACTTGGGAACAAAATAAGCGCATTTATGAATTAAATTTATTATTGTTTAATTTGATTTGTCGTCATAGTGACACTATTTTATATTTTGACATTAATAAATTTATTAATAGCTTTAGTTTGACGTCAGATACTATGTATCTTTCTAATAAGTGTAGGACCCAAATAGCTAAATTGTTAGCTTATAATATACAGGATACAGTTATAAATGGTATAACTAAATCTTTATGTCATAACAACGTAATCATTAGTAGTTCTACTAATGCAACATTTACAACTAGTAATAAGGTAACAACCTCATGTTTAAACTGAGGGCTAAGACAAAAGCCAAGTCCTCATTAATTACTATTATACATCAAAATATTCAAGGCTTGGCTGGCAAGGACTTAGAATTAGAATTATTTGCAAAAAGTCAGGCAATTCATATATTTTGTTTAACTGAGCATTGGCTTGGAAGTCATGACACATCATTCCATGTAAATAATTTTCGAATAGCAAGCGCGTACGTGCGAAGCTCAGCTATTCACGGTGGTTCTTTAATACTAGTAAGAAGTGATATAAAATATAAAGATCGCAGCGATATTATAGACCTATCAGTGGAACGTAACATTGAGCTATCATGTGTGGAGTTTAATAGCTTTGTAATAGTGTGTGTATACCGACCCCCATCGGGCAATTTCAGTATTTTCGAATCTGTAATGGAGGATATACTAAGAAAATTAAAATTAAAAAATAAATTTGTTTTTGTATGTGGCGATTTTAATATAAATATTCTAGAAAGCACTTCATTGAGTGTTCGTCTTATTGCCTTGTTTAAATGTTTTAATCTCATTAATTTATTTCTCGAACCCACTAGAATAACTTCACATTCAGCCACTTGTCTTGATAACGTTTTTACAGACTATGACCCTGTTTCTAAGTCAGTCATTAGTCAGCTTACGTCTGACCATTGCGGTTTGAAGGTGACCTATGATTTTAATATTAAGGATAAGCCAAAAATAGTGAACTGTAAACCAGTTACAAAAGAGCGAGTGGAGTGTTTTAAAAATAATATAGCGTGTAAAATTAATGCATTGCCATTTGTACAAGATGACCCAGATGTATTATATAGTAATCTCTTTAACTTCATAAAGACTGAATACGACCAAGTGTTTACACAAAAAACAATAAAAATTACTCATAAACTTAAGTTCTGTGACTGGGCCACGACTGGTATATATAAGTAGAAATAAGTTGTATGAGTTATATAGTTTAAGACAATATAACCAAAACGATAATTTTACGGAATATGTAAGAAAGTATTCGAAAACGTTTAAGAGAGTGTGCATATTAGCTAAATCTAATTACATTAAAGATAAAATAAAAAAGTCTAACAATAAAATTAAAGCCACTTGGGACATTATAAACCGTGAAACAGGTAAATTAAAACCACGGAATAATACTTTCACTATAAAAGTAAACGACAACCTTGTGAATTCAGATATGCAAATTGCAAATATTTTTGATAATTATTTTGTAAATATACCTGTGCTGACAACCTCAGATTTAGATTCATCACCAGAAGCTGCACAAACATTACTCCAAAAATATGTACCAAAGTGTAATGTTTCTTTTCAATTTAAATATATCGATTCAATGGATATTATAAAAACATTTAAATCACTCAAAATTAAGAACACAAGTGATTTGTGGGGCATATCTATAAAAGTAATTAAGAATATTATATATTCTATTGCACCATATCTTGCTGAAATTTTTAATAACTGTGTGAATAAAGGTATCTTTCCCGATCTTATGAAGTTTAGTAAGGTCATACCTTTGTTCAAATCAGGAAACAAAGAAGACCCCAGTAACTATCGACCCATTTCAATACTACCAGCTCTAAGTAAAATTTATGAAAAAGTTATATTGGAACAGTTGATATCATATTTTAACATAAACAATATTTTACATAGTAAACAATATGGATTTACAAAGGGTCGTTCTACTATTGATGCAGGTGTTGCTCTAATAAAACATATATTTGATGCCTGGGAGGAGTCTCAAAACGCCCTTGGAGTTTTTTGCGACTTGTCCAAGGCTTTCGATTGCGTTGAGCATAGGACTCTGGTGATGAAGCTACATTACTACGGTCTCAAAGATACCGCACTAAATTTAATCCAGTCTTATCTCAGCTCTAGAACACAGACTGTCGATATTAATGGAACTAAATCATCTGGTTCTCATGTAAAAATGGGAGTTCCACAAGGGTCCATTCTTGGTCCTTTTCTGTTTTTGATTTATATCAATGACTTGCCATTCTTTGTAGAGAACTTCTGTGAAATCGTATTATTTGCAGATGATACTTCACTCATTTTTAATGTAACTAGGTGTAAGAATAATTACGACGATGTAAACAAAGCTCTCTCAGATGTACTCAGTTGGTTTACTGTTAACAATTTGCAGCTTAACGCTAAAAAAACAAAATGTATTAAATTTAGACTACCAAATGTCAAGAATGAACCAACCGATATTAGAATAAACGGTGATCGATTAGATTTGGTAGACTCAACAGTTTTCTTAGGTATAACCCTTGATTCAAAACTTCAATGGAATCCTCATATAACGAAATTGGCCGGCAAACTCAGTTCTGCTGCTTATGACATTAGAAAAATAAGGCAGTTAACAGACGTTGAAACTGCTAGAACAGTTTACTTTAGTTATTTTCATAGTGTCATGTCGTATGGCCTCTTACTGTGGGGAACAGCGGCTGATATTGAAACTATATTCATTTTACAAAAACGAGCAGTAAGAACAATCTATAGACTAGGTTCAAGAACTTCTCTAGGAAATCTTTTTAAAGAGATTGGTGTGTTGACAGTGGCTTCTCAATTTATTTATAATTGTATAGTTTTTGTACGTTGCAATATCAATTCATTTACCAAACACGGTGACGTACACAATTTTAATACTAGAAGTAAGACAAAACTTGTGATGCCACTGTTCAGGTTACAGAAGGTCCTTGGTTCTTTCTTGGGGCAAGGTATACACTATTATAATAAAATACCAAACACTGTACTAGATTTACCTCTAGATAAGTTTAAAAAACATGTAAAGTCTTCTTTACTTAAAAAAGGTTATTATACAGTCAGAGAATATTTAGATGATAAAACAGCCTGGCTATAACAAGAAACGCATACTTTACTACTTTTTATAATAAAAAATTATACTGATATGATAGCCTTTATAAACAGTGTCCTACAGATAACAAATAGCGTTACGTTAAACATTTCAATTAGTTTTGATTTAGAGTAGCTTGGGTGTGTCATGCTCTCTTTATTGTCTCTGCGGTGGTGGCATGTGCGTCGGGTCGTTACGTTCCCTAAAATATGGTTGAGCGAAGCGATGGCTGATTCATTATGTCATACTCGTGAACGGGTGCCGCCTGTGGAGGCTGGTCTGCTCTTGCATACTTGTCTTAATTTTATTATTATCAACTATAGTTTAACTTTGTTTTTTCTTAGACAGGTTTTGACTTTTACTAGTACTGTATGACATTGTAAAAAATTTAACTGGTAAATGGTGTTTTTGCAAACTATTTTTTTTTTCTCATGTGATTGTCCTTTATATTATGTTTTTTTTTTTTTTTTTTTTTATTTGTGATGGAAAATGTCCTTTTATGATAGGGCATTTTCCAATATTTTTGACGATGTAAGGGAGAAAAGATCTGGACACTTGCTGAGTTTCTTGCCGGTTCTTCTCAGTACAAGATCTCCCGCCCAGAGTAGACTTACGAACCGATGGCATAATGACGTTCATAAGAGCTATTTGTAGCCTAAACTGAATAAATGATTTTGAATTTTGAATTTTGAATTTTGATCCTTGGTCTTTGTCCAGCAGTGGACGTCTTTTGGCTGAGATGATGATGATGATGATGATGATGTATTTTCAAAACACCAACTCATTTTATGTCCCCACTGCTGGGGCACGAGGTTTCCGGGTCTAGCTTGGTGCGGTGGTTGTTAACGACTGCTAATACAGCCGGGACCGACGGCTTTGCTTGCCTTCTGGAGGAGCTCGATGAATTTTTGGTCACCTATGACCGGCCTTTGTGAAAGTTTCTTAACGCTAGCAATCGCGGCCCAAACACGCTTTATCGGATCCCCCAAATCAGTTATCACGTGACCTGGTAGGCTACTCTCGACGCAAACTCAATCTCAATACAATTCCAATCCCAAATCTAAAAAATTTAAATGGCACTCTTTAAAAGCGGTAATAGCGCTACATTGGAATTAAATTGCGTGGAAATTGAGTAAACAAATTATTATCGAGATGGGGCGTTCCGAAATTGCGAAACTTATCCAAATATCGATAGATATGAATCCCATTGGAATTGTATTGAGATTGAGTTTGCGTCAAGAGTAGCCTACCTGGATTGCCTACTTGCGGCACCGGGCACTTCGTGGCTTAGTTAAGTCAGCCGACAGCCCCTCCACTTACTTACTTAGGCAATCCTACTAGAATATAGAATATGAACAACAGTGTCACTTTACTTTGTATATTCTAAATAATAATATTAACATTAGATTAAACCGATCTCAGAGCACCTCGGCTTTGAGCCTCGCTCCTGTCTATCGACTGTGTCAAACTTGCAAACCTTTTTAATTTTACATGTTCGATGATTTAAATATTTATCCAGAATAAAGAGGCTTACATACAAATGCAATAAACTACTTTTACTATGAGCTGCATATAACCTCCTTACAGTACCTACATCTGAAAAACTTTTTTTTTTAGTTTTATCTAGAAAGTCTGACTTGCCTTGCCCATGACGAATTGGTGTGTGTCCGTAGCATCTTTACCCCACCCGCTGGCAAAGCATTTGGTTCCTGGCACCACTGGCGCATTCAGGGGTGGTAGACATATATAACCCATGTGAGGCAACCACTTAACCTTATACTTCATTACAAGCATAGCGATATCGTTCACAAAGGTGTCTGCAAAAAAGATTATCATAATTTCCTCAAACTACTATCTTAATCACAGAGTTTATTAATAACCTGTTAGGTTACAGAAATGTATGTATGTTTATGTAAAATGGTTAATATTCTAACTGTTACGTGATTTCATGGAGTTTTTAGTCTAGCTATCCAATGGGGTAATGTTGCCAGCATTTAAGGACCGTTCCCATGAGCCCACATTTGTGGGACATCTTAAATAGGTTTTACTATGTTTTGAATAAGGTTATGTTTCTTTTGCTTTATTTTTTTCTTTAGTAAGTACTTATAGAATTGTAAATATCGAATAAATTGTTGTCGTCTACATCCCTATTTATTTAATTCTTTTTATAAGACTGCCTCCACCACAGCCGCGACTCTTACCTTTCTGGTACTGCTCATGTATCTCGACAGTTTTGACGTACTTCAGCACATTCGGTAGCAAGGAGGTGCCATCATAGTTGCCAACCTTCACATACAACGTGGCAGGATATTGTTCTGTTGGTAGCACGTGGGCGGCTGTCAGTACCACCTGCTCATGAATCAGGAATCCTCCACCAACGTAAGAGTACACTATTTCGTTGCCATCACGTCTTTCTGCCCTCATAACGCTGACCGTCCAGGGAAACTCTCCCGGCTTCGCATACCCATTGGGTATGACGCCTGTGACGTTTAATACGCCATTCTCGTTGCGCCAACCACAGCCTTGTCTTGGTACGTCTCGCTGCTGGCGCATTGCCTGGGTGAATAAAACAAAATGGCATTACCGAATATAAGTTTTGTCAGGGAGCTTGCTGATTGCCTTAAACTGCATATTCAGTGTCACCTGACTTTTTTGGGGGGCGGAAAAAACTTAAAAGGTTTCCTCAAGCCGTGTGAAACGAAGCACCGTCAGAAGTTTTCTATAGGGAACGGGGCATCACGCACTAGTGCGTGTCGGTTTCTGTAAAATGGAGGGTGCCCAAATGAAAGCTAGGTAGCAATTTAAAGATGTTTACTTGTCGGAAGCCAGTGAGAAGTGTTCTCTCTTCATACAATGTTTTGGCATTTATGCTAATTCACAAAGACACTATATTAAGACGTCAGCGCCATCTCTGATTTCGTAAGCAAGCCATCTAGGTTGATGTTGTTACAACCGTCCAGATGGCGCTGGGTGTAACGGTTTCCTATTAGATTCTCCGAGTGGTTCGGATCAGATGGAGAATTAAGAGACTGCAAAAGGTTAGCTGCATACATACGTGCTCGACCTACCTTTGTGACCTACCCAGTATGTCAGCAGGGGAGGCCTCAAAAGCCTTTCTAATGAAAAAAGTTTCAACTCTTTTATTCACTGTTTTTTACCTTTAGTTGATGGCTTCGTGCAATTAGCACATTTAGCCAGTGTCAAAGTAATTTTTCTTACAAGTAATACCATAAATTTCTTTCCTGTATGATGATTATGAATGATAATAGAAATGAGAAGTGAGAAAGTATATACCCCCCAAACCATCGAGTATCTCAGTAAATATGTGGGGCTTTACTAAGTCCTCGGGCGGACTTCTTGAGAGAATTTGAAAAGTGACGTGGCACTGTTTTGTTTCATTTGCCAACACTCATGCACACTCACGAACACTTAACGGTTAATAATCCACCATTATTTCACGTTAATATTCGACATAACACAAATTTTTGAAAATAAAACAAAACCGCAGACATGACTTCACTTTTCCGCCAAGAAGTCTTTAATGACTGTTAGTTATGTAATAAAGAAAAAAATACCATAGTTAAGGGTACATCGCTTTTTTCTGGGGTCTTGTTGGTCCCAGACTTGCAGCAGACCAATGGCGCGACGCAGGAAGCATTCCTGTGGGTATCACAAGTTGACACATTTATTGTGGGTACATACTACTGCTTTGCGGAGATCATCGCTCCACCTAATCTGAGCGCATCCCACACTACGTTTGCTGATACGCGGTCTCCACTCGAGAACTCGTTTACCCCAACGGTCTGCGACTAATACGGCCGGCGCACTTGGTAAGAGCTGAATGAGGGTAGCCACGGGTCGTGCTCAGTGGCGTGCACTTTTCATTTTTATTTTTATACATACAAGCTCGGCAAATGTCTCCACTCCACCTGACCTTAAGAGGAAACGGAGTCCAGACGCAAGGACAACTGGTGCAGCGTAAAAACAACGCAGCATCAGTCACTCTCACCCTGCCGGCCCATAAGGTGCCTCTTCACGCCTTGTTTGAAGGATTCCATCTCATAGGAAGGAAGGAAAAGGTGTGCTGGTAGACTATTCCATCTTTTGGAAGTGCGACAAAGAAACGAGTCACCAAATTTCTTTGTGCGCGATGGAATGTTCGAGACAGTACAGCGGTGATTCCGGAGAGCAGTACGCGTACTCCTATGAAGGAAGGGAGAAGGTGGGATAAGGTCAAAGAGTTCTTCAGAGCACTCGCCGTGGTATAAGCGGTAGAAGATGCGGAGTGACGCTATCTCTACGCAATTGCAGGGGCTCGAGCATAGTGACCTCTGCATTGCCGATAATGCGTGGTCTTAGAGAAGTCTATGTCCAGCAGTGGACTGATATAGGCTGTTGATCATGATGATGATGATATACAACTAAATTACTCTTAGGTTGTCTGGAACATAATTTGTTGGAGGTCAGAAGGGAACGGGAGATAAGTCTCCCGAAAATAAAATTCAGCTGCTCCATAAATTTTGATCGAATGAATATTGATGTTTTGTATCATCATCATCATCATCATCAGCTCATTTATGTCCCCACTGCTGGGGCACGAGCCTTCCCTATGTTTTGTATGGAACAGCTGAATTTTATTTTCGAGTTAGGGAGTTGGCCCAATAGTAAGAGTTGTTCGTTTGTATCACGGGAGTCATCTCAGACGGTTTGGACGGTGATTAAAAGGTCAACCTGTATATACCTATTACCTATAGACTGTAATTGGTTATGTAACCGATATAATTAAATTAATAAATACTTCATCATCTTCATCATCATCATCATCAACCCATACTAGTCCACGGCTGGGCATAGGCCTCTCCAAGTGCACGCCACTAAGCACGATCCGTGGCTACTCCCATTCAGCTCTTGAGTGGAGACCGCGGTTTGGTACGTAGTGTAGGACGCCCTCAGACTAAATGGAGCGACGATCTTCGCAAGGTGGCTGGCAATAAATACTTAATGCACGTACGACTCCTTGTTAGCTCTTAAGCAGAAGGGTAAGGCACACTAGCGCCACCAATTGATAATTTGACAATTACTAACGGACGGGATCTTTTTTTAAACATTGCGTACAGGAAAGCATCCATAGTAAGTATTTATTTAATAATTGTGCACTACTGTTTGTTGCGTGGTTTATTCTAGGCTATTACATTTATTCACAAACAATGGCCACTTTTGGTGTTGTCGAATGAATACAAAAACAAAGACACACACAGATACACAGATTAAGTCAGATTGGGTACACAGAGTAAGTCAGGCTTAAATCAGAATACTCCAATAATTTGTTTGCCAATTTGCTTAGAATATATTTGGTGTTAAATTGGTTGGTCATATATTATATTATAAATAAATTGCAATTCAATTATATAATCATAACTAGTTAAGTAAGTACATAGTAACTAGTTAAGTATATACATACATACCTTATGCTGTAATGTGATATGCAATAAATGATTTGAATTTGAACCTAAAAGTAGTGCACAATTATTAAAGGGTTGTATTTAATCGATCACCAAACTAAACTAACCTAACCCACAAAAATACTAAGTTAGCACCTAAAAATACAAAGTTAGCACCTAAACTACTATTTAGATGCTAACTTAGCATTTTAGGTGCTAGCCTACTATTTTTTTGTGGATCAATTTATTATTTCTAAATATTAAATAATCTAGTGCCGGAAGGTTCGCAATGTTTGAAAAAAATCCAGTTTAGCAGTTATCAAATTAAATCTATTAGCAGCGCTAGTGTGCATTACCCTTCGCCTTAATAGCTAAAAAGGTTGTTAAAAAAAGTTTAATCACCTTTGAGACCTGAAGTTAATGACACCTGAGCCATCCTCGATGATAGTGCTCGTCGCTGGATCGCACAAATAGCTTTGGACGCATTCCCCAACTTCGCCATTACTGTTGTAGCATGCGGTATTAGATTGTTCTGTTGCAGTATCTAAAAAATAAGATTAACATAACACATTGTTATGAAAGAGTTTGTCTTTTCGGGGCGACGAGAAACTTAAAGGGTTCCTCAAGCCGTGTGAAACAAAACACCGGCCCTGTCAGAGATTTTCTAGAGGGAATAGCATCACGCACCAGTTCGTGTACCCGTTTTCTAATAGATTCTCCGAGGGGTCGGAACGGATTGGGAGCGGCCTCTAAAAGCTAGGACCTCGGCTCGGGTTGACTGGTTCGTGGGGGTGGGGAGAAACAGCCAGGTACATGTCTGTACCTGGTATAGAACGCGTGTGAACCGGCTCGTCGTATCCTTGTGCACGAGTACGGTGTCTTGGACCTAAACTAGTGTGCATGTTTAGTGTATTCTGTAAATATTTTAGAGGATCGGATCGGATCGGATTATTTAGAGGATCGGACGGGGTAACCCCGGGTCGACCCCGGTGTTATAAAATTAAAACTAGTTTTCGTAAAAACGGGTACAAAGTATTTGCTTCACGTATTAATATATAGATATATAAAAATCAATTGCTGTTCGTTAGTCGTGCTAAAACTCGAGAATGGCTGGACCGATTTGGCTAATTTTGATTTTAAAATATTAGTGGAAGTACAGGGAAGGTTTAAACGGTGAGAAACATAAATAATAAGTAATGGAAAATACTAAAAACGACAATTTAATTTTCCAATACAAAATTTATGTTTGTTTTGTTGTCATGGAAACGTCAATATATAAAAAAAAGGATTGATTTCGCTGATAAGCTCAAAAATGTTAAGAAGAGAGTTTGCTGTTATCTGTAAACGGCTTTCACAGCGTTACCGGACTTTTTTTGGGAGCGGCGGCGAGAAACTTAAAGGGTTTCTCAAGCCACACAGCTTGACCACGATCAAAACAACGTCAGAAGGATTCTAGAGGGAATAACATCACGCAAGCGTAAGCGTGCTCCGAGTAGTTTAGATAGGATTGGGATGGCCTTTACAGGGTTACAATAGAGGTGTACTTTTTATAAGCAGATGTGTCTAAATCAGAGTTTATTTATACCCTAATTATCCTAATTAATAGTAACTTAACTTAATATGCGAAAGTGAGTTTGTTTGTTTGTTTGTTTGTTATTTGTTACGTTTTCACGCGTATACTATTCAACCGATAATCATGAAATTTTGTACATAACACTAATATTATAAATGCGAAAGTTTGTGTGTATGTGTTGCTTCTTCACGCTGCAACGGATGGATGGATTTGGATAAAATTCAGCATACAGATAGTTTATAACCTGGATTAACACATAGGATACTTTTTATCCCGATATTCTCCGTCCGTCCAGTCGTGCAACTCCTTCGCGCACTCCCCGAAATTAATCCTGTAGAAGACCGACAGACGCGCCACTCTACGCCGATGTTCTAGACTTTGCAGCTTGGCGTCTATTAGGGCAGGGTCACCAATGAGTCTCTTAGCTCGTTTTTCAATCGAGTCCAAAGCAGCTAGATGGTATTTGGCTGATCCATCCCAAAGGTGGCAGCAGTACATGATCGAACTTGTGCTTCATAAAGTTGGAGCAGCTGTTCTGGCGTGAAGTACCGCTTGATCTTAGAGAGAACCTCAAGGTTTAGACTCGGTGTACTGCCCGAAGTTGAGGTTGGACGAGAGCTCTACACCTAGGAGCTGTAGGCTGTCATAGTTACAGTAACATTCCGGAAAGTTGGAGCCAGGTGAAATGGGCTTCGCTTAGCGGAGAACAAACAATCCTTGATCCATCAGCTCCCGTCCTTGTACCGGCAATGCCTTTCTTAGGCAGCCGATACAATAGTGACTATGTCTAAAATGGTTAAATCATTTATCATCATCAGCTCATTTCTATGTCCCAGCCTTCCAAATGGATGAATTGGGTGAAGGAGCCATGAACCACCACGCGGGCCAGTGCGGATTGGTGGATGTTAACGCCTGCTAAGACAGTCGGGACTAACGGCTTTACGTGCCTTCCGAAACACGGAGGAGCTTAAGATGTTGGTCACCCATCTGATGACCGGCCTTTACGAAAGTTGCTTAACTTGAGCAATCGCAGATCGGGCCTAGTGTGAGTTTTGTTTACTATCCGTATACATTTGATTACTTACGTAAACCAAAATAAGTATGGCATTGAAGCAGCGCCTCCTGGCGGCATACGAGAAGAGTTAAAAATTTTCCATACAATTATCGTTTTTGTTAACGTGTTCGAATGGCGAATGAAACTCGCTCTAGGCACCCTAGTCACTTTAATAAATATGATATGTGATATTATCATATTCTATAAAATGTTCAAATAATTTTTAACGCAAATTTCGTTGCGAACAAATTACAAAAACACAAATGTTGAAAAAATTTCCACGAGCAAGATTTGAACCTGCACCCTTCTGACATTCCGGGTCAGGTGCTCTTCCAATTGAGCTATCGTGGTTCTAACCAGCCCGCCGAAATTATTCAACACTTTTTACTTTGAAAGCCATAAAGGCGCTCATTCAATCTCAACAACTACCGTCACTAACATCCGATCATAATATTTTTACAAATATTAAAGATCAGTTAAGACTTCTTAACTGATCTTTAATATTTGTAATAATATATTGCATATTCCTGCATATTCTATTATAGTCATCGTTACTTTATTAAGTACCTTTTCGAAGCTGCTGATAAGTTGGTGCTCGACTATTATCAATTGCTTGAGTCGCAGTCAACGCAGCAAACAGTATTAGAATCTGAAAAGAATAACCAAATGAAAACAAAAAAATATAAAAAAATTCACAGATTTCGCAGTCCCCGCAAGAATCAGAAATGAGGAGATCCGCAGAAGAACAAAGGTAACCGACATAGCCCGAAGAGTTGCTAAGCTCAAGTGGCAGTGGGCAGGTCACAGGACTGATGGCCGCTGGGGCGGAACAGTCCTCGAGTGGCGACCGCGTACCGGAAAGCTCAGTGTGTGTGAAGGTCGCGGGAAGCCGCTGGATGCGAGCAGCACAAAACCGGTCGTTGTTGAGATCCTTGGGGGAGGCCTTTGTCCAGCAGTGGACGTCTTTTGGCTAAGATGATTATGATGATACCGAAAAAAAGTATGTGTAAATTTGCCACACTTCTATTTTTATGAAGTAAATTTGTCATAATTTTATTTTAATTGGGACCTGTGACGAACTTAGACATATTTTTTTAATGCATGTGACAAATTTACTATCAATGTAAGTATGGAGTGTACAAATTTGTGACAAACTTACTTTGTGACAAATGTACAATAACCCACCCAGTTTGGAAAACAATATTAATTTAGTACCTACGCAGAAAGTAAGATCAAATTAATTGTTTGTTCGCAAAAAAATAACATTTACTCTCATTTAAATTTTACGAGATGACAGCAGAGGCAGGTGGTATGTTAAATTGACGCTGCCGATCACTGTTTCCAGTCTAAAAAAATCGAATAAAAATATTCGAACTAATTTAAAAAAGAATACGGTTCGTATATACGTATACGTGTCCACTTTTACTAGTGGTCGCCCAGTGGTCGAGATTCGACCGTAATTTTTATTAAGGCTGCACGAATTGTATCCTAAGCAATGAAAAATTTAAAAAGATAGAATGTGAAACTGGATTGGCATTGACAGATGTCGGCCGCATGGACACAGGACTTCTTAGCGGGAAAGTGAAGATTCATGTCTGCGGTTATGTTTTATTTTCTAAAATTTGTGTTATGTCGAATATTAATGTGAAATAATGGTGGATTATTAACCGTAAAGTATTCGTGAGTGCATGAGTGTTGGCAAATGAAACAGAACAGTGCAACGTCACTTTTCAAATTCTCTCAACAAGTCCGCCCGAGGACTTAGTTAAGCCCCACATCTTTACTGAGATACTCGAGGGGTTAGGGGGTATTATCATTTCTCACTTCTCATTTATCACTAATGAAATTAAGAAACTAATGACATGGCAGCGTGGTCTATGACCTTAGCCAGTTCCCAAGGGAACAAACTACACTTTAAAAAAAATTAAAGACAAACAATACGTGTGTGTCAAACAAATACATGGTAGTGTGCTTAATGTTGTTTTTGTTGATTTAATGTATTTTTTATGCATAATTATAAAAAAAATTGACATTCGGATAACCTTCTCTATATAAACTATAAGTGTGCGAAATTTCGTACTCCTCCGTCCGCGCAATTTTGGAAAAAACGGGTACAAAGTTTTTGCTTCACGTATTAATATATAGAAGATAATATCATCATTTAACACTGGCTAATTAAATGTGCAAACCACTGACCATTTAAATTGTGAAATAATTCAAAATATTACCTTATATTCCATTGCAAGGTCTTTAGTACAAACGTCCTATCAGCGATGAAACCAACCAACTAAACGATGTTTAATTAAAATATATGCAAAATAATTAAAATATACAAGCAATAAGTACGATTAATGTTCAATAATATTTTATCTGTAAGGGGAAAATACATTGATTATAATTCCTGTTATTTCGCAGCTGACTTCATTAAAGGTTATCAGCGCAATGCAAAGATATGGATATTCCTTTCTTATAATTGATACTTTAACCGCCTTTGTGGTTTAGTGGTTAAGACCACTGGCTTAGACCCAGAGGTCCCGGGTTCGATTCCCAGCGTACATGTTTGTGTACTCGGTTTGGTTGATGGTAGGGCTTATTTGTTCGCCAGGCTAGCTACCACCATCTTATCTAAATAATTACGTCGCCATAACATCAATGTTTAGCATTGTTGTGTTCCGGCAGCAGAGTAAGATAGCCAGTGCCTCACTAGTTGAGGATCCCGGGTGAAGTGCGCTTCCATCATTGGCCTTATCATCACTTAACATCAGGTGAGATCAAGGCACGGTGTTTCCCGAAAATATTTTTGAAAAAATTGCGAATTAAAGTGATGACCAACGCTCCAAATATACAATGACAATGTAACAAATAATAGGTAATCGTATACTGTTCGCGCCAGAAACGCAACGGTGTCATTCAAATAAAAGATACGCCGGCACAAGCCGACGGCGGAGCGAATGTGTGTGCGGGTGCATTCGGTCTTTGAGTTCTCAACTATCGGCCCGCCCGTGACGTCGCGTTGTTCAGCACAAGCCGATTCGATCAGCCATAGATAAATATATTTATTTATTAATATCAACAAGATTAACATTAAATTATTGATGAGTAAACATTATATGTAATAGTAGATCTTTTTAAAATTATACTATCAGCTCTCCTCTCCAGAACCTTCTAGAACTACTCGTAAATTGCCTGCCGGCCGGTACAGTCGGCGGCAGATCAACCTACCCAAAACTGTCAAATTTCTACAATCAATTTTGAACTTTATTGTTTAGACATAAGGATCAATATTCATTGGAGAAATTTGACAGATAGGTTGACTTGCCGCCGTGTGTACACCCCTTCATAAAGTGCGTGTGCGCGTGTGTGTGTGCGCGAAATAAGCGACTTCTACGAGTTCAGCTCCATCTCCACGACAGTCGTGTCGTGGCTACGCCAACAACGCCAGCTCGCCAAGTAAATCCGAAATATCATCACCATCCATCCCTCCTCAGCTCCTTAATCAACCAGCTCCTGTCGCTGTGTCGGCTTTGCCTTCCCGGCAGCCGACACATATACTTTTCACTGTAATCGCAAAAAAGGTGTACAAAAGAAAGTCCCGTAAGAACTATGACGGACTAATCTCAGGAACCACTGCACGAATTTTGATGTAATTTTTTCTAATAGATAGAGCGTCTTTCGAGGGTGGTTTACGTATACAACCACAACAAATATCTCAAAATAGAGCGGGATAATGATTGATTTAGCTAAAGAATCCGATTTAAAAATTTGCCCGTTTATTAAGCGCATTCTCGGCTTACGCTGCTAAACCGTATGGAAGAAATGTAAAGCATAAAATGGTCTACAATAAAATCCTCGACATAATATGTCTATGTTTTATGAATAGCTCATACTAAGGCCGGCTTGCACTAAATGAAAACGCGCTAAACACGTTTAAAATCATTCCATTACTGTCATTTGGAAGTTGAAATAGACAGAATGATACTTTAAACATGTTTAGCGCTAAACGTATTTAGTGAGTTTTGATGCAAGCCCGCCTAACTGCTTTACGATTTAAAAATGCATTAAAAGAAAAAAAACTAAGACATTGATCATTCTATTTTTCAAATCATTTCATGTAGACACTTATAAACATTTTTGAAGTGAAGAAAACTTCTTTAGCGGCGTTGTGCACTTTTTTTGGAATGGGTAAAAAATGTTAAACTCGCGTCAGGACACGTGACCGTCAGGACACGTGACCTGATCGAAAATTCGTAAGACGGATGGAGAGTAGAGGAATGGGTAAAAAATGTTAAACTCGCGTCAGGACACGTGACCTGATCAAAAATTCGTAAGACGGATGGAGAGTAGACAGGCTGGCGCGGCGTAATATAAATTTTTAATATAACTTAATATAACTTTTTAATGTAATATAAATTGTCATGTTTGTGTACGATAGCCCAATAAATAAATATTGTATTCTACCACATAAATGAGAGTACTTTTATACTGATAATTAAAGCAATTCGTGCAAAATTATTCCCTAACCATTCCAAAATATCAAAAATGCACAACGTTAATATTCAAGTTTTCACTTCTGCCGGCACTCCCAGAGTGCAACCCGTCGTTTTTTTATAATAGGTTACACTTTGCCATCTGACTGTACTTTTGATAAAAAATATTCAACTAATAAATTTTATCGCACTAAAACGAAATCGGGTGCCTCCACCACGGGGGCGTCACACACCGGGGGCCTAACCCACGAACCCGTTCAGACGTCTTCTTTTTCATCTTTATAGTTGAAACTATTTGGGTGTGTTTAATAGGGTTTCGATTCACAATTAGACCCGGTAGGTGGCGCTGCTATAGTGTTCTATAGGATAGGGGTGTGCACTCAAGCAAACGGAGTCGCAAGCGGGCCGCTAGTTTTTACATAGTATAAAAGAAAGTCCCGGAAAGCGTATGTTTTTTTTAAATATCTTAATCTTATAAGTGGGTTAAGCACTTGACCTTCATATCACCTGATGTTAAGTGATGATAAGGCCGAAGGTGGAAGCGTACTTCACTGGCTAATGGCTATCTTATCTCTTGCTGCCGGAACACAACAATACTACAAACATTGATGTTAGGGCGACATTTAGATAAGATTAAGATGGGATGGGCTTGTTTGTCCACCTGGCTAGGTGCTAGGCGGACAAACAAACCTTACCACCAATCTCACCGAGTACATAAACATGTAACCGTGGTGGGAATCGAACCAGAGACCTCTGGATCTGAGACCGGTCTTAACCACAGAGGCGATTGCGCATAGAAAGTTTCATTAAAATTGTCAAATAGGTTTTTATGAATCAGAGCTTAGAAGTTTGTATTGTGTTATACCAAAGTGTGGAAAGAAAGAATCCATTTCAAATTTCAACAAATAATGTGTCCCACGCAAAAAACTCATGAGCATTGAGTTTTTTACGAAATCGGGGAGGTTGTTCCACATTCGTCAAAGTAGTAAATTAATACTTAAATTAATAATTAAATGGAAAGATCACTTTTTGCTTTGCACACCGCACGCACCCCGCGAGGCCACGCTTTCATCCCCGCCTCGCAGCGCGTGCCTGCAGACTGCACCGTACTTTTTTATTTGTTTATGTTTACCTAGGTATAAACTACCATAGGATTAAATACATACCTCGTGTTAACTAACACGCTGTATAAACTGAGGAGCTCGATCGCGATAAACGCGAGCCTTCTACTAAGTAATTTCTTTTCTGTTAATATTTAAATTGTTGTAAAAGTTACTTTGATATTTTATTCAAAATTAAGAGTTTTAACTATTTTTTTTTAATATAAAAACACACTGCATCAATATTTATTTATATAGCCAATCTATACTAATATTATAAAGAGGAAAGCTTTGTATTTTTGTATATATGTATGTTTGCAACGAATAAACTCAAAAACTATTATACCGTTTTAAAAAATTCTTTCACCATTAGAATGCTACATTAGCGCTGAGTAACATAGGCTGTATTAAAAAAAATTTTAAAATAAAAGTAAACCCGTGCGAAGCTCCTCAAATAATATGTTATATTAAAATTGTTAATTTATGTATAAGCTAAATATATAGATTTATCTATACATGATTTATATAACATAATAATAATAATAATAAATTTTTATTTCAGACCAATTTTATCCATCAATATAATAAACTAAAAAATTTAAAATTTATAAATACGAGCATAAGGTGACTCCTCGCCTCTCCTACTTGCCGTGCCCTACAGGGTCCATAAATGTATCTACTTTTTTTAACATCTTATTAATATACTATTATTTTTCTAATCTAACTAATATTTTTAACATCAATGTAACTTATTGAGTGCAATAAAGATATGAATATGAATATGAAGCCGGGGCGGGTCGCTAGTCATAAATACAAAAACAGTGATAATAAGAAACTTAGTCTAGAGATGAGATACATCCTGCATAAGTGTCCGCTGTAATATATTTATAAGCATCCTGTAATTGATTTTAAACGAATTTAGGAAGAGCATTGCACAAGCTGTTGCACATTGCACAACATTTACTACCGACGCATTTTTTTGACAGAGTTTACTGATTGTAGACTGCATTTTCAGCTTCAACGGCATCACGCACTAGTGCGTGTCCTCGTGCCCTACTAGATTCTCCGAGAGCTTCAGATCGGATCGGGGAGCGGAACAACCCGAGGGCGCCTCTAAAGGCTCGGACCTCGGCTCGGGTTGACCGGGCCGTGGAGGAGGTGAGCAGCGCCCAGCATGTCTGTACCAGCCCCCCAACCGCCTAACACTCTCGCTTTGAAAGCGAGGCCCTCGCCTCGCTTTCTAATATAATATCGAAATATAATATCGAATAATATCGAAAGCTATAGCCTATAGCTTTTGATATTGCTTTCATATTGCTTTCGAAATAATAAGATGACGCCTCCTCCTCGCCGCGCCTTCAAAGCGATCGAAAGCGAGAGCGTTATAAATGTAAAATGTGTAGTATCTTTTCTCTAAATGACTTTATAATATTAGTATAAATATAGATATAATATAACTATATGATGATTTGGCCATAACATCAATGTCAGTAGCATTGTTGTGATCCTCTGATCGGGCGGGGTAAAGATATCTTCTGATTATCTTCCTGTTATGACATAAACTACTTAATTTGGAATAGTGACATCAACTAACAACACTTGGTTTATCCTATTTTATAATACCTATATTTGATATCAAATAAACAAGGTAAATTAATATAATTGGTACTGTTGCATAAATAGGGAAATGTTTTAGCAATAATTAATATATGATGATTCATAAACATCGCCTTTCTATGCGTAAGGAAAATACAGAGTGTAAAGTGAATAATATATCGTCATCATCCAATAAAATTTTATTGAAACTACTAATATTAATTTTAAATTATAACAATTGTAAATGTTCAAATAATTTTTAACGCAAATTTTGTTGCGAACAAATTACAAAAACACAAATGTTTAAAAAATTTTCACGAGCAGGATTTGAACAAGAAGGGAAGGGTGCAGGTTCAAATCCTGCTTTTGGAAATTTTTTCAACATTAATTTGTGTTTTTGTAATTTGTTCGCAACAAAATTTGCGTTAAAAATTATTTGAACATTTATAAATATTTTGCTTACTTCTTAACTGATCTTTAATATTTGTAAAAGTATTATGATCGGATGTTAGTGACGGTAGTTGTTGACATTGAATAAGCGCCTTTGGCTTTCAAAGTAAGAAGAGTTGAATAATTTCGGCGGGCTAGTTAGAACCACGATAGCTCAATTGTAAGAGCACCTGACCCGGAATGTCAGAAGGGTGCAGGTTCAAATCCTGCTCGTGGATTTTTTTTCAACATTTATGTTTTTAATAACAATTGTATTTGTTTAGGTAACACAGATCCATGGTCAGTAGGTATTACTTATTAATCATCAGCATCATCAGCTCATTTATGTCCCCACTGCTGGGGCACGAGCCTTCCCTATGGATGGATAGGGAGAACGGGTCATAAACCTCTACGCAGGCCCAGTGCGGTGTTAATGACTGCTAATGCAGCCGGGGTGTAAGGAGTCCCAACCTACACCATTTGGGGCCCAAGCCAACCTCTCCTGCACGTGGTGCACCCTGCTGATCAACAGACGAGGCTCTGGCGACCGACTGATGGCGGGATACCCATTACAGCCCGAACGTAGCTAACAAAGTGCACAGACCGGTGTCGGGCAGCAGCGACACTGGTGCTATTAGCTACGCACTGCGATTGCCAACCCGCATGCCCAGCGTGGCAATTATGGGCAAACCCTCCAAATGGCGACACAAAACAGACCACGGCCCCCAGTTCCCGGCCGCCCTGCTATTCCTGATCACGGCGGCAGTCACGGTAACGGCAGGGCAAGGGGTGCGAAGAATCCCCGGGTTACGGTAGGCCGCCATAAACATCTGACCTTGGCAACGTACAACGGACGCACGTTACGGCTTGACGAGCACCTGGCGCAGCTCGAAGAGGAACTCGGGAAGATAAGGTGGCATATTCTTGGGTTAAGCGAAGTCCGAAGAGAGGGGGAGGACATTGTAACCCTTGAATCAGGCCATCTTATGTATTACCGAGAGGGAGACCAGCTATCCCAGGGTGGCGTAGGGTTCCTGATAAACAAAGCCCTTTGTGACAACGTAGTAGAAGTGTCAAGTGTGTCGAGCAGGGTTGCGTACCTCGTAATGAAGCTAACCGAGAGGTATAGCCTTAAGGTTGTGCAGGTTTACGCACCAACCTCAACACACTCGGACGATGAAGTGGAAGATATGTATGGTGACATATCAAAGGCCTTACATTTCACCACCAAGGCCCACTACAACGTTGTCATGGGGGACTTCAACGCTAAAGTGGGAGTACAGAATCGCCACGAATCGGTAGTAGGATCACATGGTTTTGGCAGCAGAAATCATAGGGGGCAAATGCTTGTCAACTTTCTCGAAAGAGAGGGGCTTTTCTTGATGAATTCTTTCTTTAAGAAACAGCCCCAAAGAAGTTGGACATGGCAGAGCCCCGACACTATGACTAAAAACGAGATCGACTTTGTCATGACGGACAAAAAGCACATATTCAGAGATGTCTCAGTGATCAACAGGTTTAATACCGGCAGTGATACCGACTTGTCCGAGACTCTCTGAATATCAATTTTAAGCTTGAGCGCTTGATGAAGTCCAGGCTCCGTCCTAACCTGCTCCAAACTATCGTAGGATCTGAAACGTTCCAGTCAAACCTGGAGAACCGATTCGTTGCCGTGGAAACCACAAATGCAGTTGATGTTAACCAGGCCCTCGAAAATGTGGTCGGAATCCTCAGGGAGGAAGGTATGAGATTTTGCGAGATAAAGCGTAAAGGCAAGAAGTCGAAGTTTTCGAAAGAAACCATTAGGCTCATGAGGAAACGACGTGAGGACCCACCTGTCACTTCGTCCGAACAACGGGCTCTTAACAAGAAAATTAGTAAACTGGTGCGCTACGACCTCCGATGCTCAAATACACGCTCGATTGAACGAGCAATTGAGCAAAACCGGGGGTCGAAAGTGTTTGTCCAGTCTCTTGGGAGAAGCCACTTGACGAAGTTGACTACGGCCAGTGGAGTAGTCGTTGCCTCAAAGCCAGAGGTTCTTTCGGAAATCGAAAACTTTTACAGCCAGTTATACGCATCGCATGCATCTCAACCTGATCCCGAAAATGAGGATACCAGAGCCACATTGACCCGCCACTTTACCGAAGACTTGCCAGAAATCAGCCTAGGTGAAATTGGGATGGCTCTAAGGCAGCTTAAAAACGGAAAAGCCCCTGGCGAAGACGGTGTTACATCTGAGCTCCTCAAAGCAGGCGGTAAACCTGTATTAAAGGAGCTTCAAAACATCTTTAACGCCGTTCTTTTTGATGGGAGAACTCCGGAGGCGTGGAGTAGGAGCGTTGTCGTGCTGTTCTTCAAAAAAAGAAACAAGACCCTACTGAAGAACTACCGACCCATTTCGCTCCTAAGCCACGTCTATAAGCTGTTTTCAAGGGTCATCACAAACCGCCTTGCGCGCCGACTCGACGAATTTCAGCCGCCAGAGCAGGCCGGGTTTCGAGGAGGATACGGAACTATAGACCACATTTTCACAGTGCGGCAGATTATACAGAAGACCGAAGAGTATAATCGGCCCCTGTGCTTAGCATTTGTGGACTATGAGAAGGCATTTGACTCTATCGAAACCTGGGCTGTTCTAGAATCCCTGCAACGATGCCAAGTCGATTGGCGATATATCCAAGTGTTGAAGTGTCTGTACAATGCTGCCACCATGGCCGTCCAAGTACAGAACCAGCAAACTAAGCATATCCCCTTGCATCGAGGTGTGAGACAAGGGGATGTGATATCCCCCAAATTGTTCACAAATGCATTGGAGGATGTGTTTAAAACGCTGGACTGGAAAGGACGTGGCATTAACATCAACGGCGAACACATCTCACACTTGCGATTCGCGGACGACATCGTCATCGTGGCCGAAACGTTGCAGGATTTACGGTACATGTTGAACGGCCTAGCTGACTCTTCTCAACGCATCGGTCTCCGGATGAACTTGGACAAAACCAAGGTTATGTTCAACGAACATGCTATTCCGGGACCGATTGCAGTACAAGGCGGTGTTCTCGAAGTTGTTAAGGAATACGTCTACCTCGGGCAGATTTTGCAATTGGGTAGAAACAACTTCGAGAAAGAGGCTAACAGAAGAATACAGCTAGGCTGGGCAGCATATGGAAAATTACGTCGGGTTTTTACGTCGCCTATTCCACAAAGTCTAAAGACGAAAGTCTTTAATCAGTGCGTCCTACCCGTCATGACATACGGAGCCGAAACGTGGACACTCACGGTAGGGCTGGCCCACAAATTTAAAGTCGCTCAGCGAGCTATGGAAAGGGCTATGCTCGGAGTTTCTCTGAAGGATCGACTTCGGAATGAGGTGAGCCGACAGAGAACGAAAGTAATCGACATAGCCCATCGGATCAGCAAGCTGAAGTGGCAGTGGGCCGGTCATATTAGCCGCAGAACCGACAACCGTTGGGGTAAACGAGTTCTCGAGTGGAGACCGCGCATCGGCAAACGTAGTGTAGGACGCCCTCAGACTAGGTGGAGCGACGATCTTCGCAAGGTGGCTGGCAAGAGCTGGATGAGAGTAGCCGCGGATCGTGCTCGGTGGCGTGCACTTAGAGAGGCCTTTGTCCAGCAGTGGACTAGTATAGGCTGATGATGAATGCAGCCGGGACTAACGGCTTTACGTGCCTTCCAAACACGGAGGTACTCGAGATGATAAATATTCGGTTACCTATCTGATGACCGGTCTTTGCGAAGGTTACCTTCAGCACTCGCAGACCGGGCGCGTTAACCACTGCGCTATCGAACTCTTCATTTGGTATCAATTAAAATTAAAATAAAAAAGGTCGTTAAAAAAGTGTTTGTTTTTGTAATGAAAAAAATTGTTATAATCCGGGGAGGCTCGACGGAAAAAAGTTTGGGAAACCCTACTATAGCCTTCCTCAATAAATGGACTATTCAACACAAAAAATTCAATTCGAACCAGTAGTTCCTGAGTTTAGCGCGTTCAACCAAACAAACAAACTCTTTAGCTTTATAATATTAGTATAGATATAGTATGATGATGTCGTCATAACATCAATGTTTGTAGCATTGTTGTGTTCCGGCAGAGATAAGATAGCCAGTGCCTCACTAGTTGAGGATCCCGGGTGAAGTGCGCGTTCACCTTCGGCCTTATCATCACTTAACATCAGGTGAGATGAAGGCTAAGTGCTTAACAAATTAAAAGAATAAACCTATCAGTAACAAGGGTTTATAAATAAACTAGCTGGCCGGCGGACTTCGTACCGCTTTGACAGTTTCCATGACAACAAAACAAACAAATCATTCGTCTGCTGAAGAACATCCGTATCCCATGATGGACCCCTATGGCAGCGCCACCTACCGGGTCCAATTGTAAAACCATTCTCGAATCCACTTGAACACACACAGACCATTCTCGAATCCACTTGAACACACACAGAAAATTTCCGATCCGAACCCTAACGGATAATCTAAAGCCTAGCCTATAAATCTAAGCCGTGCCCTCTAGAAAACCTCCGAAGGTGATTCGTTACACACGGCTTGAGGAACCCTTTAAGTTTCTCGCCGCCCCCAAACAAGCTCGGTGAAGCTGAAAATGCCGTCTGAGGCAATCAGCAATCCCTCGCCAAAATCCAAGTGATTTGTATTAAAAATAGTGACCATTTCGAGTAATTTTTAGGTGTGACGAGATACTAAAATCAAATCAAATCAAATCAAAATATTCAGTCAGTTTCAAATTAAAGTAATCATTAATAATTATTAATTAATTGTTTGTTCACTGGCTAATGGCTATCTTATCTGTAGCTGCCGGAACACAACAATATCAAACATTGATGTTATGGCGACATTTATATAAGCTTAAGATGGGATGGGCTTGTTTGTCCACCTGGCTAGGTACAAGGCGGACAAACAAGCCCTACCACCAATTAATTTGAACCCTAACGGATAATCTGTAGCGCACGGGGACGCGCGATGCCGTTCCCTCTAGAAAACCTCCGAAGGTGATTCGTTTCACACGGTTGAGGGACCCTTTACGTTCCTTGCCGCCCCCAAACAAGCCCGGTGAAGCTGAAAATGCCGTCTGAGGCAATCAGCAATCTCTCTCCAAAAAACAGAAAAATTTCATCCAAATCAGTCCGGCCGTTTAGAAGGAGTTCAATAACATACAGGAGTTCAACATGGAGATCCTTGGGGGAGGCCTTTGTCCAGCAGTGGACGTCTTTTGGCTGGGATGATGATGACGATGTTTAATAAATACATGATAACGTATGCTACTGACAAAGGTCTAATTTCTTGAAACTCTGACCTTTTTACGATAAAACGGTTTATCTTTATAGTTACACATTGATTTTCCCAGCTCGGGTAACCACATTTTTATTATCTTCTTTATATGGTAGTAAACAAAATCGCTCCCGCTGTATATACGCTTAGAACTTTTAAACTACCCAATATGTTTTAATGCAGTTTTCATTATTAGATAGAGTGATTCAAAAGATGGAATAGTCTACCAGCACACGTTTTCCCTCCTATGATATGGGGTCCTTCAAAAGAGGCGCGAAGAAGCACCTTGTGGGCCGGCAGTGAGGTTAACTGATGCTACGTTTGTTTTCACGCTGCACCAGTTATCTTCGTGTCTGGACTCCATTTCCACTTAACATCAGGTGGGATGGAGTCATTTGCCGAGCTATCTATAAAAAAAAGTAAATGTCAAGTTTTTTTTACTAAAATTTTAAGAATTAAGTGCTTTTGGATTTCTCAAACATTTTTGACGTGACAACGTCTTATAATTCGATAGAGCCGGCTGCACGCACGAAAAAATGCGGCGTTACCTCGCTCTGAGGCGTTCCATGTAAGGCTTGAAGTGCAAGCGAGAGCGCGGAACGAGCGACAATGAAGCACAATCGGCTGAGTAGAAATTTAGCCGTGCTGCTGTGCAAGCCCATGTCCGGCATCGCCACCGCGGTACTTACCGCCAACACCCCCCGACATCCCCAACACCTCCCGACACCACCAACTCCTCCCGCCTACCTGTTCGACGGGCTGCTGCTGCTGTGCAAGCCCGTGGCCGGTATCGCCACCGCGGTACGTACCCCCAACACCCCCCGACACCCCCAACACCTCCCGACACCCCCAACTCCTCCCGCCTACCTGTTCGACGGGCTGCTGCAGGCTGCTGTGCAAACCCGTGGCCGGCATCGCCACCGCGGTACGTACCCCCAACACCCCTCGACACCTCCAACACCTCCAACACCTCCAACACCATAGTTGAACGTGACGTTTTTAATCTACATCGGTAGTGTAGTAGCCTACTGCCCATTTATTTATTTATTTACCTAATACATATTAGTAGGTAAATAATTATATAACGTCAATTTTTTAGCTGTGTAGAAGTAAAAAAGTATAAAACCTAAAAATAAGTATTTACACTCGTAACATGAGGAAAATAAATTATTATTAAATGGGACTATCCTAATTAATGGCCGGATCGTGCCCGCAATAGTACCTATAATTATGAAGGTGCTTATTTACATGTCCTGGGATGCCAACTTGTCTATATACAAGATATGCACATACATACATTTAGTATTGCATTGAACATCGCAAGAGAGTGACATATTATTAAACCATCATGAGGTTTTATGTGAGTAATTATTTCTTTCTTAATTTTAAATAAATATATATATATATTGTATATATATATATATATATATATATATATATATATATACAATACCTAAATAGTGACAAGATAATTTTTACTAGAAAAACCAGCCTCAGGAAGCTCGTTTCCCAGTCGAATTATCATAATAATATATTTTCTTTGTTTTTTATTTATATATTTTAGCTTACAGCTTACTAACTTAGCAAATAAAAAAGATTTTCATTGAAGTTTTAAGCTAGGAAAAAGGTGTTTTGTATTCAATTGTCGGTAAAGACTAAAATTAGTTGCAGACTCCTATTTTTAATGATTATGGGTAAATAATGTCGGTCATTGGTTCTTGTCGAGCACTGGTAAAAAAATATTATACGTAAATATAGTAGATGTTTTGTTTGTGGGCGGAATGTTAAAGACGCAACTACAAATTACAAACCATATTAGTTCTTATGTTTCAAACTAGATGGCGCCATCACGCTATCTGCTGAATCACGCTATTAAAGTTTGTTTTAAAATCATATATGGTCTTGTGATATCCATGATTAAACTGTTATTTATGGGAGATTATATCCCTTAGGACAAGTAACCCCCTAAACATTTGTAATAAACTGGGTCAGCTGGTCCAATTTCGCACTGGGTTTCAACACTATAATAAGTAATTAGATGAATATTTTTTATATAAAAAAAAAATTATCACACTTATATTAAAAATGCGAAAGTTTGTGTGTATGTGTGTTATATTTGTTGCTTCTCCCCGCTGCAACGGATGGATGGATTTGGATGAAATTCGTCATACAAATAGTTTATAACCTGGATTAACACATAGGATACTTTTTATCGGTGTGGGCGGCCGCTAGTAAACAGATATTTTAATAATAAAATAATTTTAGTTGTCTGCAACAGATTTTCAACTTTAGCATTAACTTAAGGGTGCGCCGACCAAAAAATGCCAAAAATGCAGTCACGGTTAAGTTGATATAATTGAAAATACTATCGTATTACATAAACAAAATATATATTTAGTATCAAAGGGAACGTGTTTACAATTAGTCCGATCCATAAATTCATAACATTCTATAGTTTTTTCTACAATATTATTTAAAGTTGGGCAAAAATCATGAAAACGAGTGGCGGCGTTTAGTTGATATCTTATAGTTTATCTTAATTATTGTATCTCTGATTTTATCTAAACAATCACCAAGGGCCAAAACTACAAATCGTCCGTCTCACATTTTCGATTTATCGAGCGGTTTTTTTAATTATTATTTTTCAAATTAACACGTTAAATTCCCCCACACAAAATTGGTATGGCCGCGCAGCATCAAATAAATATGGACGAAGACATTTCAAATAACTTAAAAACATAACATAACATTTCAATAAATTCTGTCAATTTTTGGCAACAATAACTGGTATTGAACATTGGGTTGAGGAGCTCGATGGCGCAGTAGTTAACGCGCCCGGTCTGCGAATGCTGAGGTTAAGCAACTTTCGCAAAGGCCGGTCATCGGATGGGTGACCAAAAATGTATCATCTCGAGCTCCTCCGTGCTTCGGAAGGCACGTTAAGCCGTTGGTCCCAGCTGCATTAGCAGTCGTTAACAACCACCAATGCACCGCACTGGGCCCGCGTGGTGGTTTACGGCCCGTTCTCCCTATCCATCCATAGGGAAGGCTCGTGCCCCAGCAGTGGGGACATAAGTGAGCTGACGATGATGATGATGATGATGATGATGATATTTCTTTTCCAGATGCACTTGTCCGTTACTCTGATGGCGTTGGGCAGTGTAGCGAGCCAAACAGCGTCACAACAAGCAATTTATGATTTCTTAAATACGATAAATACTTCGCAGACGCCCGTCTTATACACAAGTGCCAGTAAGTAGAACGTAATATTTCTTTATTATCACCACCACTGCAGGGGCACGAGCATTCCCTATGGATGGATACAAGGGCGTATATATATTTACAAGGTCACTATTTATCAACTGCAAATATTTTGACAAAACATCTAATTATATCAGAGAAATAAGGCCCTAGAAAAAAAAATCAGGTTAGTTTTTTTTTTACTTTTCCTGACACAAAAATTGTAATATTTTTAAGAGCGGCCTCTCTGTCGACTCTTTTGAATGAAACTATGGGCACGTGTAAGCGGTGAAGGCATTGCGGCCTCTCTGTTTCGGCTCCTTTGAATTTAAACTACCGAAAGTGCTTTATTTTTCTTTTTAATCGAAATGTCTTGTCTTTTGGCGTTTTTCTTGAAAACTAGCGCATAAAAATTTAAGGTTTTTTCATAAAAAATAGTTAAAAAATTAGTTTTTTTTTTAGTTGTTGAATTTATCCTCAAAATATTTGCTGTTGATAAAATGTGGCCTTATAACATATAATAGATACAGATACCTCATGTGGTGCCGGGGATAAAGAATAGCAGCACCCCATCTCCTCCCTTGACCCGTGGGTGTCGTACAAGGCGACTAAGGGAACATTCCAGAGGATGGGCAGCAGCGTCTCTCTGTGATTATTCTCACCTTACTGCGATCGCCAACCCGCCTGACAAGCGTGGTGATTATGGCAAATTCCCTTTAAATGATTCTGATCCTTGGGAAGGCACAGTTGCGAACGCCCCCCCGCCCGATCCTCTAAATGTCACTACACATTTACAGAATACACTAAACATGCACACTAGCTTAGGTCCGAGACACCGTACTCGTAGACCAAGGGTACGAAGAACCGGTTCACACGCGCTCTATACCAGGTACAGACATGTACCTGGGCGCTTCTCTCCTCCTCCACGGCCCGGTCTACCCGAGCCGATGTCCGAGCATTTAGATGCGCCCTCGGGTGGTTCCGCCCCCCGATCCGATCCGAACCCTTCGGAGAATCTAGTAGGGCACGGGGACGCGCACTAGTGCGCGATGCCGTTCCCTCTAGAAAACCTCCGAAGGTGATTCGTTTCACACGGCTTGAGGGACCCTTTACGTTCCTCGCCGCTCCCAAAAAAGCCCGGTGAAGCTGAAAATGCCGTCTGAGGCAATCAGCAAATTCTCCCAAAAAAAAAAAAATATTGGGGAGGCCTTTATCCAGCAGTGGACGTCTTATGGCTGAGATGATGATGATGATGAGATATAGATTGTGTTGATTTATTTCGACTAGTTGGTCAGAGCCACGATAGCATAGTTGGTAGTGCACCTGACCCGGCATGTCAGAGGGTGCGGCCGCATCCTCAAGCGGGTTCTAATCCCACTCGGGGTAATTTCTTGAAGACATTGTAGCGATGACTTGATTTCAATGATGGAGGCCTTTGCCCAACAGTGGGTCAGTAGGCTGTTTACTTATTTTACTGACAATCTTTTTAATTTTTCAGGGCCGACGACGGCGACGCCGCCGCCGACAGGTTAGTTAGTTTCCAAAAGCAAATAGATAAGTATCTACCCAAGTAGCATCACAAGCTGTATAAAAGCTGTATTTGAACTTATTTTTATTCTTATAGCTGCATATCGAGACTGTATAAAGGCTGTATATCCGGATATACAGACCTTATAAGTTAAAAAAGGGCCCACATTATAAAACTTTTAGCGTTAGTATAGCTGTATATTAGCTGTAGAAGAGAACAGAAGCTGTTTATTAGCTGGTTAAGAGCTGTTAATCGGTGTCAGGAAAAGCAACTACACTCCAAATAATATTTTATAATGATAAAAGTTTTTAATATGACTTTGAAGTGAATTAGAAAACTATGAAAATAAACGAGAAACATTTCGACAAGAATAAAATGGTGACGCATATGTTTATATTTCAAAGTAAAATCACAAGTACAAGTTAAATCTTAGAAATCTGATGGTGTTCATTGTTAAAACATAGTGCAAATCAAATTTTATTGTCAATGTGTGGTTGGTTATTGGCAATATTTTAACGCGCCAGTAAAACAATCATAAAAACAAAGAGAATTATTAAAGACGGGTAAGTAAGTGTTTATTTTTAAGGTTATAATAATATAAATTATATTTAAAATAATAGATTTTACGACACAGCGATCATTATTTTAGCTGATAATCATGAAACGGTTCATGCTATTATAAAATTGTAATCTAATTAACTAACATTGGTTTAATTATATTTCAATTTCTTTTTCATTCGTTCTAAAATGGCGACATTTTGTTATACAGCTTAGACGATATTTGGAGGGTACTAAAGTCATAATAGCTGTACTAAGGTGGATATGGATTACATAATACAGCTTTTAGTTTTTAACTAGCTTTATTTGTTGTTTTTTTAATTATTTAGGCTGTATATGAGATCTGAGTAAATAAATTATAATTCTCTTTGTAGATCCGTGTAAGAATTGATAATCCCTGAGTTTTATTTTATAAAGTAGAATATTTACATCACAAACATTCTTTGAAAGTTTAGGATCTATGATTTATATTCTTTTACAAGAGACGAACCGGCCGGCAGGAGTAAAACCTTTACAAACTTTTAACTTAGGTGCCATAATTTCACCGTGAAAACTTGAAGAAACTGCTTTTCTATCACTCTTCTCGTCTTTCGTTTCAATTCATTCATATTCAATAACCAATCGATTTAATTTGACTTCATAATTTTCATCCTAGCTGTATTTATTAATTTGTTAGTCTTTATTTATTTTTCTTAAGTATATGACTTTTTACAGAACTTTTAAAAATTAGAAAAAAAAAATCAATTGGCACATTAGATAGGAACAGTACTTGATTAATGATATTCAATTGATAACTTTACCGAGTCACGATTATATCGATATTAGCGCGATAACAGTCGTTCCGAATAGTGAGCGCGTTCACGAAATCTAGCGTGACGTCATCAAATTCGTCATCATCATTATTTGAAGTACTGCTGCTGCATGAAGAAACGTCATAATCAGGGTCCAAAGGTTTAAGTAAATTCAAACATTCGACACCATTTATTGTTTTTCCTACGGAACCTTCGTTGGACGTCGATGGAATTGGCGCTTGACTGTGGGTTGTCAAATTTAAAATATTCTTCTCTTCCCCAATAAATGTTGGTTCAATATGATTACTGTCACAAATGTTTATCCTTTGTTATATTTAAATATTCACTTTTAATTCTCCTCTTGACTGCACCAGATCTTTTTCTTTTTTTCCACATTATAAATGCGAGCTCCAGCAAACACAATAGCAATCGTGAATGACGACTCTGTCAGTAAAGGGGGTTAAAGCTGTACTATTGATGTAGTTTACTTTTTTAGTTTTAAAGCACTCTTGTAGACAGTAGTTATAAAACCACTGTATTCACAAGAGTGTCAAATGACGCTTTAAGATTAAGTTCTATAATAGGGGTCGCATACACCATTGTACAGAAACAAGTATCGAGTGATACCATAATAACACTTAGTGCTGTAGTAAGTAAGCGATCGCATACAATAACCAGCCTATATACAGCTTTAACGATAAAGCTAGCTTAAAGTTTCACAAAATGCTAAAAGCTGTACAGTAGAGTTTTGAGATTCTGTTTTAACACCCTAACCTTACGCGGATCCCTTAATACTCCTTTTATACAGCTCGAGCTGTATAGTAACCCAAATATCTCTCTCATAAGTATAAACGCATCTTTTGACACTCTTGTACGTCATTAAAAGGACCTTAAGTTCTAAATGAGCTGGTAAATTGATGTTGTAAACGCTTGTGTGCTGCTTGGGTAATACCTTTAAACGAGCAATTATTGTATATACAGCTTGTTAGTTAAACCAAGGGACATATTAAGGGAGGACATTAGGTATCCGATTCCCGATCCGATTCATTGAAAAAAAAATATTCTTATTTTTTTGCATAATTCTAATAAATAATTTAGCGTATACACTAAGCGCGGGAAAAGATCAAATATGTGCCGACTGACTGGGTCACTTTTTGCTTTGCACACCGCACGCACCCCGCGAGGCCACGCCTTCATCCCCGCCTCGCGGCGCGTGCCCCGGCGCGTACCCCGCCGCGAGCAGTCTGCGCCGTATTTTTTTATTTGTTTATAATAAATAAATAAAACCATTTATTTCGGATAACTTGATCCATATCTGTTAATAGTACAATACATAGAAAGTTGTTAGTAAACTAATTAATTTAAAACTTTATTTATAAGACTCTCCCATAAATGTGAGGAGAACCTCTCAGCTATAGTCATCAGGATGCTATTGGGACTGTCCCGCACTCTACGGATCAGGGATGCCGTCTTTTTGCGTAAAATGGCATTAAGACCATCAGTGCGATAGTGTGCAAACATCCCCGATGCGCTACAGAAGCGAGGCAGCCCCAACATCATCCTAAAGATATTATTGTATTGGACGCGAAGGGCGTCCAGCGACCTTCTGGTGTGATTGACCCACACACTTCCCGTGTAGCAACTTTGACAATAAGCTTTAAAAAGCGTTATAGTGCCTCCTGTTAGCACATAAAAACGCTAAAACCTTTCACTTCCGGATACCAGCACCAAATTTTTAGGGGTTGTTAACCATAATATCCTGACTTCAAAAGTGCGGGGAGACAACATTTTTAGGGCCTGGTTCCCCTGTTATGACCAAAACAAAATGGCGACCATCGTGACTGAAACATCTGCGTATACCAATGAAATTATATTTTTTTTATATTAATGTGGGGCATCAAATGAAAGGGAATTCAACAGACTTCGACAATATTTATTGTTAAATCTTCAAAACACAATAAATCATTAAATTATTATATTTAAATAAAAAAAATTTAAACAAAATTTCTTTTTCGTATATTATTCTTAATTAAGCACTCAATTTTAAAAACAATGCACTCGAAAAAAATATTACATAATTACCTATAAGTATATTAAACTTTGAATTACAACAATTGGTTGAAAAATAAGGAAAATACAGTGATTTTAAAAAGACGCGGCGGCAATGGCACGGATTTCGGATTTGCGGACGTAAGACTTTTTTGTTACATATCATTATTTTCATTTTGCCAATCGATAGCCCTAATTAAGACGATCAGGTCTTATTATGGCAAGTTTTTTGTAAACATAATATTATACGAGAAAAATTTAATACAAAAAAAAAATTGTATGGGACTATATCTAACATGCTCTATCAGTACCAAGTTTTGGCAGACTCCGGCTTGATATTTTGTAGGGTTACTTAATCTATGGATGTTTATATATAGCGCCACATACATAGCATTGTCCCAGACTGCCCCGTTCTCCAGATATACAAAGCTGAACTTAGGTACTTTTTCTAATTTTTCTTACGGATTATTTTAAGTTCTAAACTCTAAATAGTTATAAAAAAACTGAACAACATGAATATTATGAATTGTATATTAATTTTATTAATTATCAACCAGACTATTACATCCGGTGACGCCATATAACAAAATTAAAACATGTAAAAAGTGAATACAATGAAACTTTACTAAATTGGTTTGTATTGTTCCAGCCCCCCAACCGCGTAACACTCTCGCTTTCGATCGCTTTGAAGGCGAGGCCCTCGCCTTGCTTTCTAATATAATATCGAAATATAATATCGAATAATATCGAAAGCTATAGCCTATAGCTTTCGATATTGCTTTCATATTGCTTTCGAAATAACAAGATGACGCCTCCTCCTCGCCTCGCCTTCAAAGCGATCGAAAGCGAGAGTGTTAGGCGGTCGACCCCCAGCTTTAGTATTAACTATTGAATTATTCTGTGTCGGTAATATCACTTATGTTGCTTATGTCTATAAATTCATGTTCAAAAATATCTTGAGTAGTAAGCACCAAAAGATTCTGAGCTCCAGGAGAGAGAGTCATCCTCTTGAGTTTGGCCATTCTTGGTCGTAATAGCTTAGGGTCGGACGACAAAAGAAGATTATGCAATATGTCCTCATTTAACGCATACCTGTTTACTTTTTGGAATGGTGTTCTCTATATTTTCTAAACTCCTTGTTTCTCGCTTCTGAAGCTTCTTCAGAAAATTTTCTTGCCGTGTTGCCATCATTTGTGGTTCCAGCAGCGCCCTGTTTAACAATATCAATCTGCAAATTGCATTAATTTCGGAACGATTCTTGAACTTGCTTCTTACGAGTCTCTAATATGTCTTTATTTTCTTTTCTTTCAGTCCATTGTTTGAAGTCTAGTCTGTAAGCTTAAAATATGTTTTATTAATATGTGACATAGTAATCGTTATTAATAAATATAATTGCAATATATACTTATGTGAAGTAAAGACTCCATACATCTGATCCAGGAATGTAGAGATGAAAGTCCATACTTGTACATATCTTTATCTACTGGTTTTCTGTAAATTGCGTTTAGATTGTTCATCTCTGAGGGTTGCTTTACAGATATCGCAGGAAGCAGCTGAAGTATCAGAAATGAATGAAGAAATTTTGCCATCTGTCATTGTCAAGAGCAACTCGCGACTTACAGATACCCTCTACCTAACCTACTTTTGTAGGCTGTAGGACTTCAATTTGGTTTTCAACATCTTTTCTCTCTCTTTCAGAAGACTCTTTAGTTTCTTTCATGAATCTGATCAGACAGACAGACATAATAGGCCGACAGTAAAATGTAGATGACGGTCAATCGTTTTTCCACATGATAACATCATCCGAAAGAAGCCTTACTAGAACTGAACTAATCATAAATACACTTGAGTCATCAAAATCAGCCTTTTGTTTTTAATTGCTCTGTCCTGAAGCCCCATTTGCTTACAAGTTTTACATTAGCTTTTGTATTTAGTTCTAAATTATTTGCACTTATGAGTCTGGATACTGTTAAGTCGAGCAAGACTTGCAATTTTATCTGCGCTCCTTCTTCAGTTACTGTTATATGTTCTTTTGAGGGATAACAATCCAGTTTTGCTTGTGTGACTTTTAAATATAAACGAAACAGTCCATAATGCAATTCATTGGCTGACTCTCTCAGACTCATGTACTGCCACTTTGAAAGTTTAAGTGACACTAACAGACCCAGTGCCTTTTCAGCTGAATATGCCTTGTTTTCGCTTAGCTGGATTGAACCCTATGAAATCTTCAGGATGTTTAAAAAGATGATCCAAAATGCTGCTTAAGTCTTCATTACCATTATCCTTTCAAGTTCTTACTGTAGACCTTGTTAGTTCTTCTGGAGACAAAGAATCACTTAAAGTTTGAATAAGTCTTCTTTTTTATCTTGAGCTCAAATCTTCAAATGGTTTCCTCGGAGTAAAGGAAGTAGATGCTTCATGTATACTAGGAAGTAGATTTTCTATATGTTGAGATGGCTCAATGTCAATAACATTACCTTGTTCTCCGTCAGTAGCGAAAAAACTGGGCCATGCTATGGGACTTTCTAACCACTTTACATTCTTTTTAATAAAATTAAAAAATACTCAAATTCGTATTTTATGAATACAATAAGTAATATAAAGAATTTAATAAGTTCTTTCCTTAATTATACACCACAACATTGATGCTGAAACATCCTGTAGGTACATTGGTAACACACCCGTCTGTTTGAGGTGCGGTGGGGCCATTTATATCATAGATATAGTAGTAAGGTTTACTTAATTGGTAACTTATCATGTAAACTATTATGTAGTATATATTATATATATTATTATATAGTAGTAGTAGTATATATATATTATATGTAGTATATCTTAGTTTCGACAGTAAATGTGAAAAAGTGTCAAATTTGTTTTTGTAGTAGCCCAAGTTTCATTGACGACTATGTCAACGCAATGAGCTGTATTTTCCGCAAATATTATATGATTTTGATCATTTAAAGTTTTCAACATTTGTGTTTTTGTCATTTAAAGTTTTTTAAATAGACGATTAATTTAGTATTCCCTTGGTAATACTTTGTTTTAACGTTATTTGTGTAATTTTATGTTAAAAAAGAAAAATAAAAGAAAAAATTATTTACATATTTTTAGTTTTTTTTTTTTTATCGTGTTCTTTATTTTTTTTACGTTAATATATTTATAAAATTATAGTCTGTTTAATTTTCTTTCATTTGATACCCCACACGTATATGTCAACTGTATTATTTCAAAAGTTATATGCAGTTTTTCTTGACGCGACAGCCGCCATTTTGTTTTTCCTTTTACAGGGGATCCAGGCGCTAAAAAGTTTGTCTCCCCGCACTTTTGTAGACAGATGATGATGGCTAAGAACATACTAAAATTTGATACTGGTATCCGGAAGTGAAGTATTCTTGTGCTAACAGAAGGCACTATTATTTTAACCTGCTCAGCGCACCATGTTTACCCAGGCATAAACTACCATAAGATTAAATATGTCCCTCGTGTTAACTAACACGCTGTATAATCTGAATCTCGGAAACGGCTCCAACGATTTTCATGAAATTTAGTATGCAGGGGGTTTCGGGGGCGATAAATCGATCTAGCTGGGTTTTATTTTTAGAAAACGTCGTTTTATCCGTAAAAAAATACCGGTCATCCAGGTAGGTACTAACTTTTTAAACTATCATGGTCACAACATAAAATTTTACTATAAAAATTAACCTGTCTCAGGAAGCTCGAACGGAAATCGAATCCACGACCTTTGGTTAACCGCTCTGACCGCTGAGCTACCAAGACCCCAGAAGAGTCGTCGATTTTTTCTGGTACTTTGTGATTTACGCTGGAAGGACTGCATTAGACCGGTTATATCCAAAGGTCGCGGGTTCGACTCCCACTCTAGCTTCCTGAGACTTGTTGTTCTTTTTTTCCAGTACAATTTTGTCGTGTCAATCTATATCTTTATATAAGTACCAGCTGACTCGGCGAACTTCGTACCGCTTTAATAGTTTCCATCATTGAGTTAAATATATATCAATGTTTTCCATGACAACAAAACAAACAAATCATTTTGTATTGGAAAATTAAATTTGTCGTTTTTAGTATGTTATTTAAATGGAGGCCTTTGCCCAACAGTGGGTCAGTAGGCTGTTTACTTATTTTACTGACAATCTTTTTAATTTTTCAGGGCTGAGGACGGCGACGCCGCCGCTGACAGGTTAGTTAGTTCCCAAAAGCAAATAGATAAGTATCTAATACCTTTAAAGCTTGTTAGTTAAACCAAGGGACATATTAAGGGTTATTATACGATTATACGATTCCCGATCCGATTCATTGAAAAAATATATTCTTATTTTTTTGCATAATCCTAATAAATAATTTAGCGTATACACTAAGCGCGGGAAAAGATCAAATATGTGTCGACTGACTGGGTCACTTTTTGCTTTGCACACAGCACGCAGTTTTTTTTTAAATCCTGCACTGTCACTTACTCTATCTATTTGGTAATTCCTAAGTCCCAGGGTGGAACAATTTAAATGGCGTTCCTGGAGGAGTACGACTAGGTGCCGAATGTTTGGCATTAGCATATTTGGTAGCATAAAGTGTGTGAAGATAACCTGTCACTACTGAACTTACGGTACAAATACTTTTTAAGTTTTGAATAAAGGTTCAAAAAATTTTTAACGTAACTTTTATTGCGAACAAATTACAAAAACACAAATGTTAGAAACACGATAGCTCAATTGGAAGAGCACCTGACCCGGAATATCAGAAGGGTGCAGGTTCAAATCCTGCTCGTGGAAATTTTTTTCAACATTTGTGTTTTTGAATAAAGATTAAACTTTATTTTCACTTTATTTATGTCCCCAACAGTGAGGACATAAAATGAGCTGACGATGATGATGATGAATAGATCTCTAATAGTTGGGGAACATCATCATCATCATCATTATCTCAGCCAAAAGTTGTACACTGCTGGTCAAAGGCGTCCCTCAAGGATCTCCACTACGACCTCTTATGTGCTGCTCGCGTCCAGTGACTACCCGCGCCCATCACGAGATCGTGGGTATACAAGAATAAAATAAATAATTATTTTTTTTAAAGGTACCACGGGTGCAGTAGTTTGCACCATGGACAGCGGCAGGCAAGGTTATTGTGTGCCTCAGAAAGCTTGTGCAAACGGCAAGATCGTGAGCAACGGCTCTGGTGCAATCAAACCAAGGTAAATGTTATATTTTTATTATTCTCGAATTACGGGACTACAATTGGAAACCAATGTCAATGTCCAAAACTAAGTAGCGTTAAGGTGGCGGTTCGCGCTGCAACCGCGACTGGAGACCGAGACCAGAGACCTTTTTTTTTTTTTTTGAGAGAGTTTGCTGATTGCCTCAGACGGCATTTTCAGCTTCACCGGGCTTTTTTGGGGGCGGCGAGGAACGTAAAGGGTCCCTCAAGCCGTGTGAAACGAATCACCTTTGGAGGTTTTCTAGAGGGAACGGCATCGCGCACTAGTGCGCGTCCCCGTGCCCTACTAGATTCTCCGAAGGGTTCGGATCGGATCGGGGGGCGGAACAACCCGAGGGCGCCTCTAAAGGCTCGGACCTCGGCTCGGGTAGACCGGGCCGTGGAGGAGGAGAGAAGCGCCCAGGTACATGTCTGTACCTGGTATAGAGCGCGTGTGAACCGGTTCTTCGTACCCTTGTTCTACGAGTACGGTGTCTTGGACCTAAACTAGTGTGCATGTTTGGTGTATTCTGTAAATGTGTAGTGACATTTAGAGGATCGGGCGGGTACCAGAGACCGAGACAGGAGACCGCGGCGGGTGCCCTTCGGTTCGCCTAAAATTGTTTGTCCTAATATGGTTTGGCCAAACCGTTTTGGCCTAAACTTAAAACGTACAATTATTGTTTCGCCTAAAAATTGTTTTGCCACCATTATAGTTTGGCCTAAGAATTGAAAGGCCTAATTTTAGAATGTCTAATGTAAAATAGCCTAAACTATATTGGCATAACTTTATTTTGGCATAACGATTATTTTGCAAAATTTATAAAAGCTCTAATTTTAGCATATCTAAAATGAAATGTGCTAATAATGTATTGGAATAAAAGCATAGAATTTTATTGAGAAAATAAACTGACAGAAGCGAATCGCTGCAAACCCGACTCCACGTAGTCTTGTCTGCCCTACGCTAGAGTGCAATATAAAAGCGCGTAGGCGCGGAGCGCAGCGCAGCGCCGAAGCCGTGACGGAAACTATGCATGCTGCATGCCTGCATGCATGCTGCATGCCTGCTTGCATGCTGCATGCCTGCTTGCATGATGCATGCCTGCTTGCACGCTTACATGCTGCATGCCTGCACGCATGCTGCACGCGTGCTTGCATGCTTACATGCTGCATGCCTGCACGCATGCTGCATATCTGCATGCATGCTGCACGCATGCTGTGTTTCTGCTTGCATGCTGCATGTCTGCATGCATGCTGCATGTTATGCTGCATGTCTGCATGCATGTTGCATGTTTTATTTTTAATTTTGTGCGAATTAATATTTAGGAATTGTAAACTTTAGGAATTACGAATTGTTCTGCCAAATGACGCATTTGGTAAATGACAATGTGGCGATAAAAAGTTAGGCGAAGTGAAATTAGGGCAAACACGATTCTGAAGAGTGAAATTAGGCGAAAAAATTTTAGGCTTTTCGTTTGGGTGCCATTGCAAATTAGGCGTACAAAAATTAGGCGATCCGATAGAGACCCGACCGCGGCCGTCACTTGACGTTAGGCAATGTATACGCGACAGTTCGCCAGCTTAGACTTTGAATTTTGTTAATCAACAATTCCAACACAGACCTTTGTGGAAACTTGACATTTACCTGAATTAGATATCGTAAGCATATTCAGAGCTACAAATAATGCTACAGGACCTTAGCAATGCAAACCTTGAGGTTGGACTGAGGATGGCATGGCAAAGACTGTGGAGGCTGGTCTGCTCTTGCATACTTGTCTTATTTTTATTATTATTAACTATAGTTTTACTTTGTTTTTTCTTAGACAGGTTTTGACTTTTACTAGTACTGTATTACATTGTAAAAAATTCAACTGGTAAATGATGTTTTTGCAAACTTTATTTTTAATTTTACTTACATATTTAATTTTTCTTTTTTGTGTTTTTTTTTTACATGTTGAGTTTGTCCTATATTATGTGTTTTTATTTGTGATGGAAAGTGTCCTTTTATGATAGGGCATTTTCCAATATTGTTGATGCTGCAAGGGAGAAAAGATCTGGACACTTGCTGAGTTTCTTGCCGGTTCTTCTCAGTATAAGATCTCCCGCCCAGAGTAGACTTACGAACAGATGGCATAATGACGTTCATAGAGCTATTTGGAGCCTAAACTGAATAAATGATTTTGAATTTTGAAAGTCCAAGCTCATGACTAATAGTGCCAAATTCGAGGTCAAGGTATATGGGGAGGAAATGCAATATTTCCAAGAATACCAACATCTATCTGGGCCAAATAGTTTCCTTCCAGGCACGACAATACAATGAAATCGAAAGGCGGACTGAAAATGTCTGGAGGAGCTATTGGTCTGTGAAAGAGCTGATGAAAGGGCACCTCCCCATGGCACACAAGCGAAAATTGATGGACATGTCATGTCCATCAATTTTCGCTATTTAACTTATTAAATTAAACTAAATTAAATTAAACTATTCGACGCAAGTTGGTGCATTTTTTGGATATCAAGTGTTTTATATAAATGAAATGTGCACTTAGAGCGGCCATGATGATGGTAATATAAATAAATATTTAAATCTATATACCTACATAATAATGACTTGTCCTGACTGACTGATTAATCATCGCCGAGCCAAAACCGCTGAAGCTAATTAGATGTGGACTGTGGGTTAATTGAGTGACGTAACCAGCCACTAAGAAAGGATTTTAAGGAAATCGTACCCTAAGAGGGTCAAATGGGGGGTGAAAGTTTGTATGAAAGTCCGTCAGTTTTGAAGTAAAATACATGGAAAATTGGTATTTGGCTTTATAAAAAGAAATTATAAATCTCAGGTCTCAGGAATTTAGTAAGTTTCCCTTTAAAAGAGTAAAAAAGGGAAGAAATTTTTTTTTAGGGAAATCGTTATTTTTAAAGTAATTAATGTAAAAATTAATAATTTAATCGATCTGTAGATAATTCAATAAAAATAAAGAATGACGTGTTTTAAGATTTTTCGTAAAACCTCCCCTAGAGGGGTGACATAAGGGTCGAAAGTTAGTATGGAAATCTGTCATTCCTTACATTTCGCTATTTGGCCTGATTAGAAATTAAAAGTGTTTCAAGCTTTTTGGAAAATTACCCCTTTTATTTGGCTTTTATTACGAATAAACACAAGTCGTGTAGCCCACGTGAGCAAAGCCGCGAGCAAAAGCTAGTATAATATAATATATAATATAATATAATAATAATACAATAATGTTTCCCACACTCACACCAATTATTTAGCCCCAAGAAAAGCTTCCTTAAGAAACTCGTTATATGGTTAACTAGACAACGGATAAACATACATAATATACTTAAATACATACTTATTATACATAGCAAACACCCAGACCCGAAACAATTTAGAAAAACAGGTATTTCTAAATGGATCCGACCGGGGATCGAACCCGGGACCTCAGAGATGGCGACACCTTGAAAACCGGTGTGCAAGCCACTCGACCAAGGAGGTCGTCAGATAAAAAAAGATAAATATAAAGATATAGTTATGGAAAAATCCATGTTATTTTGTGGCGACAGAAATTGTCTCGAGCACTGGGCTCAAACTACTGTTGTCACAAAGTTTTATGATGAAAATTTTAAGTAAATAACTTAAAATTTTACGCAAATATTGTTGCGAACAAATTACAGTTTGAAAAAAGACAAAGTGTTGAAAAAAAAACCACGAGCAGAATTCGAAACCGCACCCCATGACGTGTCGGTCAGGTGCACTGCCAACTATGCTATCGTGGCGCAATCCAACTCGCCGAAATTAATCAACACTATCTACTTTTACTTTATAAGCCAAAGGAGCCCTATTCAATGTCGACAACTACGTCATCAACATCCAATCTTAATATTTTTAGAAATATTAAAAATTAGGCAACCTGGTAGACTACTCTTGACGCAAACTCAATCTCAATACAATTCCAATCCCAAATCTAAAAAAATCCAATGGCACTATTAAAAGCGATAATAGCGCTACAATGCAATTAAATTGCGTGGAAATTGAGTGAACAAATTATTATCAAAATGGGGCGTTCCGAAATTGCGAAACTTATCCCAATATCGATACATATTAATCGCATTGGAATTGTATTGAGATTGAGTTTGCGTCAAGAGTAGCCTACCTGACCCGGCATGTCATGGGGTGAGGGTTCGAATCCCGCTCGTAGATTTTTTTCAACACTTTGACTTTTTTTAAATATTTTTAAAACAAAGCTGTCTTCTACAGGATCTCGACTACGTGCCCCGTGCTGTCACAAGTTTGCTGTGAGCTATCGCTGTCGACCAGTGTCACCGCCCCAAATATGACACCACCTAACACAATCGTTACCACACCTAGCACTACAGGTCACATTACAACAACCACACATAGAACTGGTTCTAATGTCAAAGTGAGTGAGGAATATATATTTATTTTTAAACATCGCTCGGAAATGAGGTTATATTTTGACAAGCTTCTTCGAAATAAAATTCAAAATTCAAAATTCAAAATCATTTATTCAGTTTAGGCTACAAATAGCTCTTATGAATGTAATTATGTCATCGGTTCGTAAGTCTACTCTGGGCGGGAGAACTTGTACTGAGAAGAACCGGCAAGAAACTCAGCAAGTGTCCAAGCTCTTTTCTCCCTTACAGCGTCAAAAATATTGGAAAATGTCCTATCATAAAAGGACACTTTCCATCACAAACAAACACAAAAAAAGGACAATCACAACACCCAAAAATACAAAAAAAAAAAATATTAAGTTTTGCAAAAATTACATCAGGTACCTACCCAATTTCAATTTTCACAATGTCATACAGTACTAATAAAAGTCAAAAATTATCTCAGAAAACAAAGTTAAAGTATACGAGTACAATAATAATAAAATGGCACGAGAGGCACCCGTTCACGAGTATGACATATGAATCAGCCATCGCTTCACTCAACCATATCTTAGGGAATGTAACGACCCGACGCAAACGACGACGAAACGCCAACGTCGCCTCCTGGGGTGGGAGGCGACGTTGTTACTCCATCAGAGTGCACGCCGTCGGCCGTGGTGAAGTCGGTGATACTGCCTATGTCGGCTGACTTAACTAAGATTTTTTTTTTGGAGAGAGATTGCTGATTGCCTCAGACGGCATTTTCAGCTTCACCGGGCTTTTTTGGGGGCGGCGAGGAACGCAAAGGGTCCCTCAAGCCGTGTGAAACGAATCACCTTCGGAGGTTTTCTAGAGGGAACGGCATCGCGCACTAGTGCGCATCCCCGTGCCCTACTAGATTCTCCGAAGGGTTCGGATCGGATCCGGGAGCGGAACCACCCGAGGGCGCCTCTAAAGGCTCGGACCTCGGCTCGGGTAGACCGGGCCGTGGAGGAGGAGAGAAGCGTCCAGGTACATGTCTGTACCTGGTATAGAGCGCGTGTGAACCGATTCTTCATACCCTTGTTCTAAGAGTACGGTGTCTTGGACCTAAGCTAGTGTGCATGTTTAGTGTATTCTGTAAATGTGTAGTGACATTTAGAGGATCGGGCAGGGTCTTAACTAAGACGGCGCGGCGTGTCCTGTGCCGCAAGTAGGCGATCCAGGTCACGTGATAATTGATTTGGGGGATCCGATAAAGCGTGTTTCGGCCTACGAAATGGGGAATGAAGTCTACAAAGGGCGGAAGACCTTGTACTGGAACGAACCGTCAAGAAACTCAGCGTTTCTTTTCTCCGTTACATCGTCAAAATATTGGAAAATGCTCTAACATAGCAGGACATTTTCGGAGAGGCCGCGATGCCTTCACCGCTTACACGTGCCCCTAGTATCATTCAAAAGAGCCGACAGAGGCCGCTCTTAAAAACATTACAATTTTTGTGTCAGGAAAAGTAAAAAAAAAAACTAGCTTGAATTTTTTTTTAAATGCTAGGGCCTTATTTCTCTGATATAATTAGATGTTTTATCAAAATATTTGCAGTTGATAAAAAGTAACCTTATATACAAGTAAACAGAATTAATAAAAAATGATTATTTCTATTTTTACAGCGATGCGGTACAACAAGTAGAAATGGGGTCGTAAGGGCAACCAGTTGGGGTGGCATACAAGTGGCTAATTTCTTAGAATTCCCCTGGTCGGTGCCCATTTTTGAGTAAGTATATCATCATCAGTTATCGGAGTAGGTACAGCTATTTTGGTTCATTGACCGTGAACGTTGATGTTAATATGGACATTCCGCGAGATTCTAACTGAATTTTCTTTTTATAAACATGATAGACCTGTGTCGATCGCGATTGATCGAATCGTTTTGATTCGATCGCAACCTGTGAACGATTCATCGAATCACGGATCTTTAAAAGATTCGATCATAATTGACCCGGTAACAAAACAAACCAAATTTCACTTTATTCCCATAATATTATAACCGTAACTAATTTGCTTGCTTCACTTGCTTGTACAAATGATCGAGTCGTGCAAAACAAACTAAATTGAACTTTATTTTCATATCGTTACCGTAACTAATTGCTTGCTTGTACAAATTGATCGAGTCGTGCATTTATTTACATACAGTACAATATATTACAAACAGGCGACATGCCCCTAGACGTACATACACAACATATTTATGATATGACGCTGGAATGGTATGAAAAATAGGTAATTTAATGTAATAGTTAGCTATGTCATGATTCATGATTCTATCTAGCAATAACCTTTCGTCACTCTTTCATACAAACAAAACAAACGAACTGTGGCCCAAATGATCGAGAAGATCGAATCATCTTAACCCTATCACCACACGAGTGGGTCATGATCGACCCGGGTTACGACAAATGATCGTTTGACACAGGTCTAAAACATGATAAAAGAAGGCTTCTCTTACGTATTGGCAGTGGGCGCCACGACGCGACGACGTTGTCAAACTTACATTAACGACGCGTTGCCGCCCGATTTTCCCGCCTAACACGGCTTTTGGAAACAAAAGAATACAATAGCGGGCTCCGCCGCCGCTAGAAGAACGCACCTGTTTTTGTCTCTTTCTACAGCATTCAAATTGTTTATCGACAATATTTCGGGAATGTCCATATTTATACAACGTATCGCAAGTACAAAAAATTGCTCTACCTACTCCGATCACTGATCATCATACATCATCATCATCAGCTAACCTTATGTCCCCACTGCTGGGGCACGAGCCTTCCCTATGGGAGGATGAGAACGGGCCATAAACCACCACGCGGGCCCAAAGCGGTGGTTGTTAACGACTGCTAATGCAGTCGGGACCAATAGCTTTACGTGCCTTCCGAAGCACGAAGGAGCTCGAGATGATAAGTTTTTGGTCACTCATCCGATGACCGGCCTTTGCGAAAGTCGCTTAACCTTAGCAGTCGCAGACCGGGCGCGTTAACCATTGCCTACATAGAGCTCTTCAAATTAATATGCTCATGAATTAGATATGAGCGCCGCGCCGGCGGCGCGCCGTCGTCGCCGTGAGTTTGTGTCGGCGCGCCGCCGCCGCCGCCGCGAGTCGCGACATGTTAAGATTGACTAGGGCATATGTTCGCTCTATTTTGATATTCAGATATTTCTCAACAAGTGCGTCTTAAAATATAGGTACATGGAGAAAACGAAAGTCGTACTCACTCCTTTGAAGGTTGGAGGTCCTGCCAATAAAGTTATAGCTGATTATGTTTAGCTGGGACAAACGGTTCAGTTAGGTAGAGGTCCAACTTCAAAAAAGAGATCTAATTATTTATTTATTTTGGGTGAACAAGTATTTTTGTGCAGTTTTCTACGAATTGCAAAAAATTAAGACGAGGATGTCTTGTTTTCGAATGAAGTTACTTTTGTTTAGTACCTTTGGTAGGTAGGTAGTCTGGAAATACATTACTTTAACAAATACATTAGTATTTACCATCATTATCGAACCTTCATTGAAAACCTAATACTCATGACCACGCCGGCGCCGCGCCGCCGCAACGCCGCAATGACCGCTGCCGTGCAAATGGCCAACGGCGGCGCTCATATCTATCAAGAATACACACACATATCTATAACAAACAGCTGCGCTCGGAAGGCTTATTACCGAAAAAAGCAACCGGTTGTTAATTGTATAATTGCAGTGCGACTGCTCTATGATAAATTGGTATTACGGACATAAATCGTACCATAAAAAAAAACACAAATGTTGAAAAAATTCCACGAGCAGGGTTTGAACCTGCACCCTTCTGACATACCGGGTCAGGTGCTTTTCCAATTGGATAGCTCAATTGAGCTATCGTGGTTCTAACCAGCCCTCCGAAATAATTCAACACTTTTTACTTTGAAAGCCAAAGGCGCCCATTCAACGTCAACAACTACCGTCACTAACATCGGATCATAATATTTTTACAAATATTAAAGATCAGTTAAGAAGTAGGCAAGCTGTTTATAAAATGTTCAAATAATTTTTAACGCAAATTTTGTTGCGAACAAATTACAAAAACAAAAATGTTGAAAAAATTTCTACGAGCAGGGTTTGAACCTGCACCCTTCTGACATACCGGGTCAAGTGCTTGACATTTACCTATCAGCGAAGTTTGATTACATTGAGGGGTTCAAAAGCAAAGTCGCCTCTGTTCAATTTTCACATTTTTTTATCTATGTGTAAATGCAGTTTTACTCTTTGGCTATGGACTTCTTGGCGGGAAAGTGAAGAGTCATGTTTGCGGTTTTGTTTTATTTTCTAAAATTTGTGTTACGTCGAATATTCTGACATACCGGGTCAGATGCTTGACCCGGTATGTCAGAAGGGTGCAGATTCAAACCCTGCTCGTGGATTTTTTTTGTGGATACAATAATTTTTTTTTCTTTTAAAAGTGTCTCGTTACTCGCGGGACTAATATAATATACTCTTTGCAGAGGTCAAGGCCAAGATGAGGAGTTCCTAGCAGGCGGATCACTCATCCACCCACGCATGGTACTAACTGCAGCTGTACAGTTCAATAGTGACGGCGTCTTCGTAGTCAAAGCCGGCGACTGGGACATCAAACAGGATACCGAGCTCTTAAAATCCCAAGAAAGCGTGGTGGAAGAGGTTATAATACACCCAGAATTTAACTCAGGTGATTATCACTATATTAAAAAATAAAAAAATAAAAAATAAAAATATAGATACTAACTAGTTTGAATTTGTGGAGCTCGATGGCGCAGTGGTTAACGCGCCCGGTCTGCGAGTGCCGAGGTTAAGCAACTTTCGTAAAGGTCGGTCATCGGATGGGTGACCAAATAGCTTGTCATCAGCTTCGGAAGGCATGTAAAGCCGTTGGTCCCGACTGCATTAGCAGTCGTTAACAACCATCGCACCGCACTGGGCCCGCGTGGTGGTTTATGGCCCGTTCTCCCTATCCCTCCATAGGGACGAGCCTCCCCAGCAGCGGGGACATAAATGAGCTGACGATGATGATGAAATATTCATAAAAATCTCATTGTAACTATTTTCTTTAATTGCATGCTGTGGCAATCTGTAAGTAAGACAGGACATAAGGTGGATTTATATTTGTCTGACGTGTCGTGTCGTGATGCATCAGAACGGAATCGGTTTCATACATTTAGTACTAAGGCATCACGACACGCCACAACACTCTAGTATAAACGTTTCCATAATAAATGTGTGAAACCGATTCCGTTCTTATGCATACGACACGACACGTCAGACAAATATAAATCCACCTTAAGATTGAATATTATTTATTTTTGATATTATGTTTATTTTTTAATTTTACTGGTGTATGCTTTGTTGGTTGTCCGTTGTCCTAGTATAGACAAAAAAATTGGTTGTCTGTAAAGTCGGTTTACTGACGATAGTTGAACGTGACAACGTCTTAAGAAGGTATCGGGAGGTGTTGGGGGTGTCGGGGGGTGTTGGGGGTACGTACCGCGGTGGCGATGCCGGCCACGGGCTTGCACAGCAGCCTGCAGCAGCCCGTCGAACAGGTAGGCGGGAGGAGTTGGGGGTGTCGGGAGGTGTTGGGGGTGTCGGGGGGTGTTGGGGGTACGAACCGCGGTGGCGATGCCGGCCACGGGCTTGCACAGCAGCCTGCAGCAGCCCGTCGAACAGGTAGGCGGGAGGAGTTGGGGGTGTCGGGAGCTGTTGGGGGTGTCGGGGGGTGTTGGGGGTATGTACCGCGGTGGCGATGCCGGCCACGGGCTTGCACAGCAGCCTGCAGCAGCCCGTCGAACAGGTAGGCGGGAGGAGTTGGGGGTGTCGGGAGGTGTTGGGGGTGTCGGGGGGTGTTAGGGGTATGTACCGCGGTGGCGATGCCGGCCACGGGCTTGCACAGCAGCCTGCAGCAGCCCGTCGAACAGGTAGGCGGGAGGAGTTGGGGGTGTCGGGAGGTGTTGGGGGTGTCGGGGGGTGTTGGGGGTACGTACCGCGGTGGCGATGCCGGCCACGGGCTTGCACAGCAGCAGCAGCCCGTCGAACAGGTAGGCGGGAGGAGTTGGTGGTGTCGGGAGGTGTTGGGGGTGTCGGGGGGTGTTGGGGGTAAGTACCGCGGTGGCGATGCCGGACACGGGCTTGCACAGCAGCACGGCTAAATTTCTACTCAGCCGATTGTGCTTCTTTTTTTTTTTTTTTTTTCCTTTAGTTGATGGCTTTGTGCGGTTAGCACATTTAGCCAGTGTCAAAGTAATTTTTCTTACAAGTTATAAATAAATAAACAATATTTCCATCTTGTATGATGATGATGAATGATAATAGAAATGAGAAGTGAGAAATGATATACCCCCCAACCCCTCGAGTATCTTAGTAAAGATGTGGAGCTTTACTAAGTCCTCGGGCGGACTTCTTGAGAGAATTTGAAAAGTGACGTTGCACTGTTTTGTTTCATTTGCCAACAATCATGCACACTCACGAACACTTAACGGTTAATAATCCACCATTACTTTACATTAATATTCGACATAACACAAATTTTAGAAAATAAAACAAAACCGCAGACATGACTCTTCACTTTCCCGCCAAGAAGTCGATTGTGCTTCTTTGTCGCTCGTTCCGCGCTCTCGCTTGCACTTCAAGCCTTACATGGAACGCCTCAGAGCGAGGTAACGCCGAACTTTTTCGTGCGTGCAGCCGGCTCTATCGAATTATAAGACGTTGTCACGTCAAAAATAAATAAAAAATATTTGCATTAGCGGTTAGCTCATTTGGCCAGTGTCAAAGTAGAAATCTCGCGCGGACTTCATAAGAGAATTTGAAAAGTGACGTTGCACTGTTTTGTTTCATTTGCCAACACACATGCACGTTCACCAACAAGAAAAAACATTAAAAGTGTTTCTTTATTTTTGTTTCCTTTAAAGTTTTGGTACACATGTAAGTACGCATTTTGAACCAGTCCGACGATTGTATCGCAGGTAGTATGAGCCATAACATCGCTCTGTTGCTGCTGGCCACCGCGATTAACCCAGACGAAGCCAACATTGGCTTCGCGTGCCTCCCTACCGCCGCGACCGCCGTCGGCACCGCTTGCATCGGCACCGGATGGGGACCGAACAGTATGGGCGAAGCACTACCGGACAGACCCAAAAAGGTGAGATTACGATTATTTACCACAAAAAAAGAAATGAATGAATGAAGGGAAGATATTGATGAATGAAAAAATTTGTTTTTTTAAGAGTATATGAAAAATAAACGAATAGATGAACGAAGAATGAAAGAACGAATGAGTGATGAATAGAAGAATGATTGGTCAGTGAAATGTTCTGACACTAATATTTACGTTTTATTAATATTAATTACTCTAAAGTATACACAAAATTTAAGGCAATAAAGATTTTGCTTATTTTTCTCGGTTCCGATGTATAGATAAAAATAAGATAAGAAAAGAAATTTGTATATTTGTCTCAAACATACAATAAAAAAAATAACAATGTTTTAAGTATAGCATAGCCCAGCAGGCTTATTACCGAAAAAAAGAAACCAGTTGCTAATTGCACAATGGCAACGCGACTGCCACTAGTTGCGGTTGCTACAATCGGTTGGTTTATTTTAGAGCGCCGCCATCATGCACTTTTAGTTCGTCACTCGCTCGCTAGTGGTGCTATCGTAGCGTTCTACGTTCCGTAATACGAATATTATGTGTTTTGGTAGCGATACATTGCAAGTTGTTACAATTGCGACTGTCACTTAACAAAATACAAATATTACAAAATAAGATAATAAAAATGCTTTTTAATTATAACTATCGAACAACAACTACAAAAATCTATCGCGAAACCAATTTAATGACCATTAAACAATTATACATTTATAACACTTGCACTTTCATTCATAAAACTATGTACAATAAAATCCGCTGCAATCTAAATTTTGCTAAGCGAAAAGTAGTTGAGCGCCCCTGCACTCGACGAGCGAGCTTCATTGTTTTGCCTAAGACACGAACAAAATACGGCCAAACCACTATAACATGTGAAGGTGCGCGCCTTTTTAACAAGATACCCTCAGATATAAAAAACACTAACTCCTTCGACGTATTCAAAAAGTTATTAGCCAAACACGTCATTGCAAATTATTAAACTTTAAAATGAAATGTTTTTTCTTGAGTGTGGTAAACTTGTTCTGTTTTGTTAGTATAAATTGGTTCCTATGACAACGAATGTAATGTATCTATTTTTTTATAATTAAGTTCTCATGTAAGTGATGTAGAATATGTCTTTATGAGAATAAATGTCTTTAAACCATAAACCACTTAAAAGTACTCACCTCTCTATCTACCCTATCTACTCACCCTGATAGGTAGGGTATGGCAGCTGGAACTACGGGTCCGGCTGTCTTTTCAAGGGTACCACGGGAGTTCCGGATCCAGGCCCCCTGCCGTTTATGCCTTCGCGGGCGTCTCCGGCAGGTCCCGGCCATGGGTCGGACTCGTGGTGGTATGTGGCTAGCTGTAGAAGTGGGTATGTTTGTCTGCCTGGTTGCTGTTGGCCAGGCTTCTCTTTCGTGCACAGCGAGCGGGTCCAAGTAGCGGTCTCGAGGGGTCCGAGGCGAAAGGACTTGCGGGGAAAGGAAGTTAGTTACAATGCCACAGTTGGTTACAATGCTCGGTGGTATTCACTGAGCAGAACTCCAACATCTCCGGTACTAGTCTGGATAACTAGTAGAGGTGCCCGCTAGATGCAATACCTCCGGTTGAGCCAGCCGCGTAGGATTGAGAAACTGGCAAAGTGCCTGGATGGGTACTGAGAAGTGAGAGGCTTACAACGAGCGCGTTAACCACTGCGCCGTCTATATATTGCTGCTGGAGCACGAGCCTTCCCTATGGATGGATAGGGAGAACGGGCCACAAACGTCATTGTGGCTCCGTGGCCCCAAAGCCGCCTACCGTTTTCAAGCGCTCATCGGGAATAAAGTACACTATTGATCGAAAATCTCAACAAAACAAATAACTATGACTATAGTGTCTAGAATCATTGCGGAAGTTGCTTATTTTGCGAGCTAAGAGCGCTATCTGACCTCCAAACCGGTTCCTCCTGAAAACCAGCGCCATGGCTCCGGCGGAGGCTGAGGAGAAGCCGTTTTGGCGTTTCATTTATTGTACGTTTATTTTAACTATTTTCTTTAATGTATTTTTTGAAACGTCAATTAAACGTTTCTTTTTTTATCTCGACGATAGGTGAGATTGCCAATCTTCGACAAGGCGGCCTGCCAAACCGAGTTGCGAAAGGTCACCAGTCCTAATATGGTGCTTGATAATAGCGTCTTGTGTGCGGGCGGCGAGGCTGGAATGGACACTTGCAAAAACGACGGCGGTTCTCCCCTCATGTGCGCTTACCCGGTAAAGTATACAATATTGCTTTGTTTTTAGTTCATAGCTTTGAGCGATTAGCGCATTTGGCCAATGTCAAAGTAATTTTTCTTACAAACAATTGAAATAAACAATGTTTCCTTTGTTATTGGATGATGATGATTGATAATAGTAATCATTGTCATCATCAGCAGCTCATTTTTTGTCCCCACTGCTGGGACACGAGCCTTCTTTATGGCTAGATAGGGAGAATGGGCCATGAACCACCACGCGGGCCCAGGTAGGCTACTCTTGACGCAAACTCAATCTCAATACAATTCCAATGCGATTAATATGTATCGATATTGGGATAAGTTTCGCAATTTCGAAACACCCCATCTCGGTAATAATTTGTTCATTCAATTTCCACGCAATTTAATTGCAATGTAGCGCTATTATCGCTTTTAGTGTCATTTGAATTTTTTAGATTTGGGATTGGAACTGTATTGAGATTGAGTTTGCGTCAAGAGTAGCCTACCAGTGCAGATTGGTGGTTGCTAATGCAGCCGGGACCAACGGCTAACACGTGCCCGTAATTTCACTCAAAGGAGCCGACAGAGGCCGCAATGGTGCTCTTAAAAATATAACAATTTTTGTGTTAGGAAAAGTAAAATAAAAACTAGCCTACATTTTTTTTAAATGCTAGGGCCTTATTTCTCTGATATAATTAGATGTTTTTTCAAAATATTTGCGCTTGATAAAATGTGACCTTAGATGTACCCTAATTGATACTTTTAGAGTTTAATTTACAACAACACACAAACGCCTGGTCGATCCAAATGGTATGATTATTCTACTAAGTGATGAAAGCGTTTTGTCTAATTAAAAAAAGGCTGACTATTTCGTTTTTTACAGAACACCAAGAGACGGGTATACGCAGCCGGCATTGTGTCATGGGGCAGAGATTGCGGCGTTGCTGGTAGACCTGCTGTATACACCGACGTAGCCGCTCTAAGACCTTGGATAGACGACCAGGTCAAAGCAAAAGGATTTGAAACCACATACTACACAGCATAATAATAATAGTTAATATCCACTTAACACTTACAGCCGATCACGTACTGGGTACGGGTGTGTGCGATCGTCTCAGGACTCTCAGGACGCTGATCACGTCCTCTGTACGACATAGACTTTCTTAGCGTTTGTTTTAAAATGACGTCCATGGTACGTGATTTGCGTGTAACCCCGGTGTAATGAATAAAAAAATATATAGATGTATTACAAATAGCTTTTATTTTACATATATACCTTACAATATCGGCAAAAATTGCCGGCGTACCTACCAGGAAAGACGCGCTTTAAAATAGTTGACTGGTAAAGAATGCCTCAGGCATTAAGTCCGCCATGTATCCCCAAATATGGCAGATAGGGCACAGGTCATAGAACCCCGGAAATCTATAAACATATCTTAAAAACACCAAGTGGCTTAGATATTGAGGTTGATTGTTACTAAGTAGAATTGTTAAGTGACAACCCTAGCTCCAGCTGATACGTTGTTCTCGGTCGTCAACCTCGTGGTCCAACAAAAACAGAAGTCAAACATGTCAGGGTTGAACAAAAATAATGTAAAATGTTTAAATAATTTTAACGCAAATTTTGTTGCGAAATAAATTACAGAAACACAAATGTTTAAAAAAAAATACTAAAGATCAGTTAAGAAGTAGGCAAGCTATTATAAAATGTTTAAATAATGTGAAAAAAATTATAATAGCACATTTTGACATACCGTCAGAAGGGTGCAGGTTCAAATGCTGCTCGTGGAAATTTTTTCAACATTTGTGTTTTCAAAAATAAATCTACGTAAATATGATTTTTCCGCACTGGGCCCGCGTGGTGGTTTATGGCCCGTTCTCCCTATCCATCCATAGGGAAGGCTCGTGCCCCAGCAGTGGGGACATAAAATGAGTTGATGATGATGATAAAATATGATTTTGCATGTTATTATCAGTGTTCTTTGTACTTGGTTGAACGACTATGTTTCGGTATCAGTGGCGAAGGATCCATACAATACCAATTCCTATCGGCTTCCCTATTAAAATGCCACTCCAGGGATCCAATATGCAGATCTCAATAATTATGTCAGTAATTATTGCCACCAATTAGTTAAATATACGTGTGTGCCAGACAGTTGCATAGTAAACAAAATGATTTATTGGCTTATTCCCACGCGCTCCAAACCTATTGTTCTCCAAAATTCAACTTCTATACATTCATTCCCAAGAGCTCCAATGATTTTCATATTTCCATGTTTATTATTGTTCTGATTTGTAATTTCTTCGATGCAAAGCCCGCGTTTGTAATCACCAACCCGCATTTGGCAAGCGTGGTGATTAAGCCAATACCCATCAATTGAAGCGATGACTTGATTTCAATGATGGAGGCCTTTGCCCAGCAGTGGGACAGTATATAGGCTATTTACATTACAGAAGCAAAGGAAACTTCGGCTGTATATATTTGTATAAATTTATTTTTAATTCCAATATATTGTAAGTAGTTGGTATTGGATATTTATCACATTATGAGGGTAGTTGTCGTTTTAAATAGACCAATTAGGTCATAAAGGTACTGACAGACATGCTTATAACTTGCACGAAAGCATGCCATTATTGAGCATTTGTTACTTAGTAGCATGCGTGTGGTAACATTGCTTGTAATAAGCATGCTTATATCGAGTATGCTCATCAAATATCAACAGTCTTTTCGATTTTCAAGCATGTTACCTAAAGAGGGGTGGAATCTAATCACACAAGATTTTGATTTGAGTACGTTTATTACGATATTGCTATCCTTATTTCTTGATTATAATTTCAAGCATACCAGTTGCGAGCATGCTTACGGGTAATTATCAGTTTTTTATTTATTTATTTATTTTTTATAGCTTCTCAATTTGTGAGTGCAATTGTCTATAAATTAAGCAAATCAGAAAGGAATAATGTATATTTTGATAATATCAGTAAATTTTAGTAATTAAAAAAAATATCAAATTTTGCTTGGACGTGCACAAAATCTGATAATCACCATTACAAGCATTTTTATGAGCACGTTTGTCACACCTTTGGTACGGCCAACATCCCTATTAATTTGTCACGCAGTCTGATTTATCAGTCGGCGCGCAGACACCGGTCCGAGCAGCGCTTGAGGCAATCCGCGTCGTTCCTGCAGTGCGCGCGGCAGCTCGCCTGGCACCGTGTCACGGTGCGAACGTTCGTGCGCGCCAACCGTTCGTCGAACATTATACTGCGAACATTTAAAGACCTCTGCTCGTTACAGTGTTTTATACGGAAAATAGAGTTTTTAGTTATGATGTATATTGTACACTCTTATAAGCAATAAAACAACAGCCATCAAGGAACTGTCTTCGCCATCACGAACAACCGGTACCGGACGACGTACGGGATGTGGTCGAATAGGTACATGTAATTTTTATAGCCAGCTAGGCAAATGACTACTTCACCCGATGTTAAGTAGAAAAATAATACAAACGCGAAGTGAATTAGTGCAGCTTGATAACAACGCAGCATCAGTCGACCTTACCCCGTGCCTCTTCACGCTTTGTCTGAAGGTTCCCATATCATAGGAATGAGGCAAAACGTGTGCTGGTAGACTTCCATCTTTTGGAGGTGCAAAAAGAAAACGAGTCACCAAAACGTGATGCGCAACTTGCCCTCTTTTCGAAAAGTTGGTTTAAGACCACAGAGTCAGTTGGAAAGAAGGTTCCGGACCTGTCTATGAACGGCATTGAGGTGCAGGTAGCTGCGTCATAGTGTAGCACCGACGGGGCCACTGCCGCCATCAGGGAACTGTCCTCGCCGATCACGAACGGGATGTGGTCGATGAGCGTTGTCGAAAAGGGTACATGCGCCTCATGACCAGTGACAAAATAGGTTTAAACTTACCGAAATTAATACTAGTTTTCCCTCTAGTTCTGTGATATAACAGCTCCACGTTTTGTTCTACATTCCGATCACTGCTGCATGCCCGAAAAATTTGCTGTCTCTTTCTCTCTGATCTTCTGTATGGTAGGCTGGTTACATGCTATTAGACTACAGAGGCGATCGCAAAAGTCAAAGGCAGTTGAAAAAGAGGTTCCTCTATTGTCTCCTTCCCTCTTTTCTTCGTTAACCTGGTATAAGCGGCTAAAACCATAGGCAATTGGAAATGAGGTTCCTCACCTATCTATGAACGGCACAGAGGTGCAAGTAGCCGCGTCGCAGTGCAGCACCGGCGGGGCCACTGCCGCCATCAGGGAACTGTCCTCGCCGATCACGAACGGGATGTGGTCGATGTACACATTATCGAAGAGGCACATGCGCTTCATATACTCCTCGGAGTGGGTGAACATGGTAGGAGGAGTTCCTGGGGAGACAGGTAAAATAAAAGAGACGACACGAGCTATGGGTTTTGTTCAGAAAGTCTAGAACTTTAAAGTCATTACTGGCACTGGCTCAGACCACAAAATAGAGAGCCTCAGAGACCCTCATACAGAGGTAAGCACCCTTTCGAAGGCAATGGCAGCTATGTTGCCACCAAATATTGAACTTTGTGCACTTGGAAATAGATTGAAAACCAATGAAAATCTAAAACTGTATTTCCCGTGAAAGGGTTAATATACCGTGCTCGAGCAACCCACACTTATTCAACCTCTCAAGGACATCGTAATCCCAAAACAGCTGCGCATGGACTGTGCTGAGCTGTTCCGAGATCCATGTTCGTACTTTCTGGATGGGGGTCTCATTATTATGTGCTACTATATATTGATAGACTGTGTGAAAGATGATTCCACGCTAGAAACCCTCTGATAACCTTTAACCTCGTAAATCCTGTGTTTTTTAAGAACACTATTCATATCTGCCGGATGTACTATACCAAGTACAAACTAAGATTAGTGCTTCAGACCGAGATAAAAAATTGAAGGGTTTAATTAGTTTTTAAAGTGCTTCCTAGTTTTTAATTATTTTGACGTCATGTTTAGCATGACGTCAGGTTTTCATTTAGAAAGGAAAATAATGAAAATAATTTGTTCTCTGGTAAGTACGTTAGGCTTTTATAATATAACAAAAACAAAATCAAAATGTTAAAGGTTTTATTGAAATAAAAAATAACTACTCTGTAAACGGGGAATGAAAAATTTGTACTTGGTCAAGTACATTAGGTAGTTACTCGTGCTATGTAGTTTAAAAGTCAGGTTTGAACTACTATGCCCGTTCGTACTTGTATAAGTGCAAGGGGACTTACGAGGTTAATTAAAAAAGGACATCATCGGCTGAACATCCATCTTTGTCCAATAAAAACCCGCCACTGTAGTCTCAGACCCAGAGGTCCCGGCTTCAATTCGCAGCGGGGGGGTATATGTTTATGCGTTCGTCCGTCTGGCTAGCTACCACCAACTTATCTTAATATGTCGCCATAACATCAATGCTAGTAGCATTGTTCTATCCCGCAGCTAGAGATAAGATAGCCAGTGCCTCAGTAGTTGAGGATTCTGGGTGAAGTACTCTTCCACCTTCGGTCTTATCATCACTTAACACCACGTGATATAAAAGCCAAGCGCCTACCCGTACCATATAAAACCACTACAAAAATACGTCTCACCGACAGCAACGTATCTCGTGTTGCACATGTGGTTCTGTATCAAGTCGGAGCGGTTGTTGAACCAGCCGACCAGCCACTTCAGGTCCTCGAACTTGGTGATCTCGTCGTTGATTACCTTCCTGGTAAGCCGGAGGTACTCCACGTCAGCTTCTATCACCGATTCGTCTTTGTCTTCACCATAACTGTTGAAAAAGATATGCAAAAAATGTAATTGAATTAACATGTAGTGTTCATTCCGCTAGATCACTCGTTTATCCAGCTATGTTTGTCCAGTATATGCACCTGCAGAGAAACAATGGATGCAAGCGAACATGCACACCAACACCGATTCCCGACACGTGTTTCGCCCCTCCACGGAGCATCCTCAGGAGCTGTTGACTGGTTGAGAGCTGTGCACCGACTGTATGTGTGCGGTACGGTGTGCCTACTATGTTTCTTCCACATGTGCATATTTTTTGTGGGCGGGAAGGCGGTGCCATGCGTACTGCATCCAAGCTGGATAAACGGTTAAAGTTACTTTGTTATTTTGGGGGTTAAAGTTACTCGCGTCCGTAGGTTTACCCTTGAGACCCTACATCTGACCCCTGGGTGGTGCTACATGAGTGACACCACAATCTCACAGAATATCGGCGTGAAACAATGGCACTCGTTGCTATTGTGTTCCGGAGGCCCATATCTCACCCCTCACCCCTCCCAATTCCTACTCCCTCCTCAAGATCCAACTCCTTCCTCAAAAGGCCGGCAACGCATCTGCGATGACTTTGGTTTTGCGGGTGTCTATGGGCGGCAGTGATTACTTTCCATCAGCTGACCCGCCTGCTCGTTTGCCTCGCTCGCATTAATTCTTTACTTTGTCATTCATTAATAAAGTGTATTGGCTAGACGCCTGGCTTGTTTCGATTCCGCCTGGCTGACAACCGATATTTTATCAAAATTCTCCACATTGCGATAGTTAAGGCGCCGGGGCTTGTTTCGAGTCCGTTTGGCTGACAACCGACATTTTATCAAAAGTCTCCACATTGCGATAGTTAAGGCGTCGGGGCTTGTTTCAAGTCCGCCTGGCTGACAACCGACATTTTATCAAAAGTCTCCACATTGTCATAGGTAAGGCGACTGGGCTTGTTTCAAGTCCGCCTGGCTGACAACTGACATTTTATCAAAAGTCTCCACATAGTCATGCTAACAAACAGGTCCAGGCAAACCTATTTTTCAAATTGGTCTAAAAAAATACTAGTTACTCACTTCCGATACTGCATCTTCAGTATGGCCTCAGACATGTGGATTCGGAATATGACACCGGGACGCAGATGAGCTTGGTACAGGTCTTTCGGCATTTCCACGTACGTTGACTCCCAATCCTGCAGTTTTCAATAAGTTTTTTTTAATATCTTACGGGTAAGCACTTGGGCCTTTATCTCACCTGATGTTAAGTGATGATAAGACCAATGGTGAAAGCGCACTTCACCCGGAATCAGGCCCTTCTTTACCATTGGGCATTCTGGGCAAGTGCCCAGGGTTCCGCAATCGATGGGGCCCCCTTATTCTTGCCAGATCCCTAACCGATAATCGATATTACCTATAAATATATTTGTTTTGCGAAATAAGAATTACTAACTTTTTGACTTCAAATAAACCAGGGGCCTAACACTGGCAACTCTATCTGGCTGCAAATAAATAAAAATTCCAGTTGAATAAATCTAGTTTTGCTTATCTACTCCTTTTGCTCGATGGCGCAGTGGTTAACGCGCCCGGTCTGCGAGTGCTGAGGTTAAGCAACTTTCGCAAAGGCCGGTCATTAGATAAGTGACCAAAAATGTATCATCTCGAGCTCCTCCGTGCTTCGGAAGGCACGTAAAGCCGTTGGTCCCGGCTGCATTAGCAGTCGTTAACAACCACCAATCCGCACTGGGCCCGCGTGGTGGTTTATGGCCCGTTCTCTCTATCCATCCGTAGGAAAGGCTCGTGCCCCAGCAGTGGGGACATAAAATGAACTGATGATGATGATGATGACTCACTTCTTTTGCCTGTTTTACTAAAATCTAGCGTATAGCATAAGGACCCCATTACCCGTAAGTGCACAGGGCCTCCAATAGGTTAACGACGGCCCTGCCCGGAATCCTCAACTAGTGAGATGGTGGTAGCTAGCCAGGCGGACAAACAAGTCCTACCAGCAACCAAACCGAGTACACAAACATGTACCCCCCGCTGGGAGACGAACCCGAAACCTCTGGGTCTAAACCGGTGGTCTTAATCACTAGACCACAACGGCGGTTAAAATATCGTGTAAGAGGTTGAAATTAGAAAATAAGCCCCCAAGTCGACATCAGCCGTCGAGCAAGAATGTTCTTTAATACCTTAGACGGAGGGTCGTATGTCTCGTAGAGCATCTTGTTGTTCTTGTCTTTCTTCTTCTTGCGCTTGCCGTGCTGTGACTCCCAGCTGTTACCGCTGCGTCTCGCTGCCGTTGGCAATTCGGTGGACGATAAGTTTTTTGGTGCCTGCTATGAACACAATTTTAATACTATTATAAAAAAAACTTATAAATCTTAATTTTAATTTACTTATTGAAAAAAGTAAATTATTTTTTTTTAATTTTAATTAAATTAAATTTTAAAATATAAGTAATTAAAATTTTATTTAAAAAAAATAATTTAACTTGTAAATTTAATTAACTTGTACTCGTTGTAATGAAAGACGGCTTGCTAGTTGAATACTGACTTTTATTAATTTTTATGTGACTACCTTCATACAAACCTACCCTACCATATTGACGTTATATACTACATCTTTCTCCTTACAGATGACAGAATAACACAATTTTAACTTATGTCTAATGCCTGCTGTTCACAATAAGTACAATAACAATAATGCACAAAAGTATTAATGTAACTAAAAATATAACATTTTGCCTTACAAACTAATTATAATGATAATATAATTAAACAACCTAATCTACTACTGTATTCCTCCACCAAATCGTATAGGGAGATTTTACTTTTAAGTCATCCCTCAACTTTGAAAATTTAGAAAACTAAACTATACGTAAATATAAAAATAGCTAAAACTATTTGTTGTTTATCTCTTCACTAAGTTTCCTTTAGGTAACGATTACCGCAGGTGTCATTTCCTTTGAGCGTATAATATAATACCTGACCCCCGACATAATATAGGTATATCTACAAATGAAAGTAAACAACAACTTATACATTTTACATAGAATCTAATATGCTTTGTGCCAACTGCCTTGCCTTGCTCCTAGTAGTAACCATTGTACCAAGTCTGTGCTTAGATTCGCGCGGCTGTAAATCGCTGTCGCCGGCAGCTGTAACTGTCTCATTCGGCACCGGTGGCGGCGGCAGTGCCGGGCAGTACTGTGCGGCGCCGCTCGCGAGCGCAGTGTCCGCTGACTCACCTGCACTCTCACCAGCAGCAGCTGCACTCTCACCCTGCGGCTGTTTATATACTATATGGCGACGGTTACGTCTGTACTTACGTCCCACTGCGTCCTGCACGATGTAAGATCTCGGTTCCTGTGCTTTTTTGACTACTGTCATGAATTCACGCTTGTTACCGTCCGCTACCACAACTTTATCGTTACTTTTTAAGGTAGGAAGCTTTCTTGACCCTCTGTCATAAACCTCCTTTTGTTTAAGTCGGTTTTTTAAAATAGCATTGTAATTTTTTTTATTGTCACATTTCGCTTCTAGCAACGATCTATGAATAGGCAACCGCGTTGTGAGCCGCCGTCCCATCAACATTTGAGCCGGGGAGTCTACGCCGTCGCGAGGCGTAGCTCTTAAATTCAATAAACCCAAATAATAATCTTGACCTGAATCCGCGCATTTTTTTAAAAGATTCTTTATCGTGCGTACAGTTCTTTCACTCTTTCCGTTTGATTGTGGGTACAAAGGAGATGAGGTAACGTGCTGTATTTCCCAGTTATTGATGAAATCCTTAAATTCCTTCGAGCTATATGCGGGTCCATTATCAGAAACCAACTCACTTGGTATGCCATGTCTGGCAAACTGTTCTTTCATTGCCTCAATCACCGTCTTGCTACACAATGACTTTAGACCGCTTACTTCGACATAATTAGAAAAATAGTCTACCAATATTAAGTAGTATTTCTTTTTATACTCAAATATATCTGAACCTAGTTTCACCCAGGGTAAGTCGGGAATCGAATGCTGTAACAATGGCTCACGGGGCGGGCGCACGGCGTGCAACGCGCACGTGGCACAGTCCCGCACCGCGCGCTCCACGTCCCGCACCATGCCCGGCCAGAACATGACGTCTCGGGCACGTCGCTTGCATCGATCGATGCCCAAGTGGCCCTCATGCACGCGCTGTACCATTTCGGCGCGAAGCGCCGCCGGTATATAGACAAGACTGTCTTTTAGTATTAAATTATCTACGTACTGCAGCGTCCCTCTATAAGGCCAGAATTGTCGAATATTAACATCGACGTTATACTGGCTCCTGGGCCAGCCGCCCACTATATAATTCATTAGTGCTTTAGCCTCGGTATCTCGTGCTACGTGCTCCCTAATCAGTCGAAGCTTTTCATTACTATATTGCAGGTGCTCCAGCATGAAACACGTTTGAGCTTCGACCTCCTCGTCCATACGTTCGTGCATTAATTCGGGCAATGCAGCCCGAGATAGCGTATCTGCGACGTACATAAACTTACCCGGTGTATAGACAACTTTGAAATCATAATTCTGAA